>CAWUFW010011673.1:0-596741 GCA_963921515.1 Calotriton arnoldi
ATGACCCCTCTTCTTGGGGGGGGCCCTCAAGTGCAGGCTGCTGCGGTGCAGGGGACTCTCCGCCAGAGTCCTCCTCCCTCCCTGTGGCAGTTGCAGTTTGTTCTGTACCAGATGTTGTTGGCACACAGGGAGGTGTGGACTGGTTGCTGTTCATCTGGCGGAGGCATTGTAAAATGTCCCTGTGCACCGCCGTCATCTCATGTAGTACATCCCACTTGGACTCCACGCGGGACATGTGGGAGTCCACACGTGACATGTGTGACTCCACGTGGGACATGTGGGAGTCCAAGCGGGCATGATGGGCAGCCTGCTGCTGTTTGATGTCTCTGAGGAGCCCCACTACCTGGCTGAGCTCTCCGGTGCTGGACTGGTACGCATCAGCTATGCGTACCAGTTGTGGGTCTTCATGCACACCAGCAACGTCTGCAAGCAGCGACCTCTGTCTCCCACCCCTCCCACCACCCCTGCTGACATGTGCAGTGTGTGCAGTTGCACGCACAGATGACCCTGGTCCACCTTGGGGGTTGGTGGTGGTGGTGGTGTCCATGGCCCCAGGTTGGTCCAGGGTCACTGCGCTGGTGTTGCTCCTTATTCCGTCCATGTCGGCAGGGATGGTATTCGTGGTGACAGTCGTTGGAGGGGTGGGTGCAGGGGGTGCAGCTGGTGGACCTGCTGGTGCTGCAGCTGGTGGTCCTGCTGGTGCAGCATGTTGACTTGCACCGGATGTGCCAGGTTGTTCATCGTCCGAGGAGGACAGAGGCTGTACGACGCCAGTGAGCTCGGCATCCTCTTGAGCCTGGGACTGGGACTCCTCAGCGTCTGCTGCTGTGTCCCTATCATCACCTGTTTTTGGGAGACACAAACAATGTATGTCATGTTTCTGCAGGCATCAGTGGTTGACACACCTGACAGTTGTGACTGTGCCTCGGGGTGCAGGCCTGTACATTGTATTGTCCTAAGTCGTCACAGTCAGGGGTTGATATTGGTGTGGCACATTGTCCTGCATTATTTGGGCATTTCTATGTATTCTCTGGGGTGTGAACATGGTCTGGATTGATTGTGTTTGGTTGACAGCCAGACCTCCTTCCCACCCACCCACCCAGCCAGTCAGTTATCCCACCATGGAACGTGCTTGCATTGCAGGGAGTGTAAGTTGTCTCTCAGGATGTCAGTCAGTGGTGTCCTGCTGTTTGTTGGTGCACAGTTGGCAGCAGGGCCTTGTGCTCCCCACAGCAGTAGCCAGTGTCAGCCATCTTGTGAGTCCTTCTCCACTCCCTGTGATGTGAGCATGGTTCAGGGTGGTGTTGATGGGACAGTTGTGAGGGTGAGCTATGTCTGTGACTACGACTCCCATCATGCTATTGCCTCCACCCCCCTTCCCAGCATGCCCATGCTTCCTTCCTTTTGACTCTGCTTCCCTGTGGGGTGGGCTGGCTGTGCTGACAGGATGGCTGGGAGTGTTGTCCTGGCAGTTGTTTGGCTAAGAGTCCCAAGAGTGTCCCTGTGCTTCACACAACATAACCCAGGGTGGTGGTGCTTTGTGGGATCTTGTGTTAGGATGGAGGGCATTGCATTCTACCAGGTGGGTACTGTGGAGTTTGTGTTGGGGGGGGGTGAGGGGAGGTGCTGGTGACTATAGTCAGTGCTGCAAGTCCCCCTTCCCACCCAGCCAGCCAGATATCCCACCATGGAACGTGCTTGCATTGCAGGGAGTGTAAGTTGTCTCTCAGGATGTCAGTCAGTGGTGTCCTGCTGTTTGTTGGTGCACAGTTGGCAGCAGGGCCTTGTGCTCCCCACAGCAGTAGCCAGTGTCAGCCATCTTGTGAGTCCTTCTCCACTCCCTGTGATGTGAGCATGGTTCAGGGTGGTGTTGATGGGACAGTTGTGAGGGTGAGCTATGTCTGTGACTACGACTCCCATCATGCTATTGCCTCCACCCCCTTCCCAGCATGCCCATGCTTCCTTCCTTTGACTCTGCTTCCCTGTGGGGTGGGCTGGCTGTGCTGACAGGATGGCTGGGAGTGTTGTCCTGGCAGTTGTTTGGCTAAGAGTCCCAAGAGTGTCCCTGTGCTTCACACAACATAACCCAGGGTGGTGGTGCTTTGTGGGATCTTGTGTTAGGATGGAGGGCATTGCATTCTACCAGGTGGGTACTGTGGAGTTTGTGTTGGGGGGGTGAGGGGAGGTGCTGGTGACTATAGTCAGTGCTGCTAGTCCCCTTCCCACCCAGCCAGCCAGATATCCCACCATGGAACGTGCTTGCATTGCAGGGAGTGTAAGTTGTCTCTCAGGATGTCAGTCAGTGGTGTCCTGCTGTTTGTTGGTGCACAGTTGGCAGCAGGGCCTTGTGCTCCCCACAGCAGTAGCCAGTGTCAGCCATCTTGTGAGTCCTTCTCCACTCCCTGTGATGTGAGCATGGTTCAGGGTGGTGTTGATGGGACAGTTGTGAGGGTGAGCTATGTCTGTGACTACGACTCCCATCATGCCATTGCCTCCACCCCACTTGCCAGCATTCCCATACTTACTTGCTTTTGTGTGGAGTTCAGTGGGTGTGGGTGTGAGGGCAATGGCAAGATGGCTGACAGTGGTGTCCTGCTGTTGGTTGGTGTGCAGTACCCAGCATGCCCTTGTGCTCCCCACGACACAGCAACAGTGTCAGTCATCTTTGATGGGCCTTTCCACTCTCTGTGGGATGTGCATGCGAGAGTGTGAGCTTGCTGGGCCATGTGGTGGGGGATGTAGGGCTGTGACTACGACTCCCATCATGCTATTGCCTCCACCCCCTTCCCAGCATGCCCATGCTTCCTTCCTTTTGACTCTGCTTCCCTGTGGGGTGGGCTGGCTGTGCTGACAGGATGGCTGGGAGTGTTGTCCTGGCAGTTGTTTGGCTAAGAGTCCCAAGAGTGTCCCTGTGCTTCACACAACATAACCCAGGGTGGTGGTGCTTTGTGGGATCTTGTGTTAGGATGGAGGGCATTGCATTCTACCAGGTGGGTACTGTGGAGTTTGTGTTGGGGGGGGTGAGGGGAGGTGCTGGTGACTATAGTCAGTGCTGCAGTCCCCCTTCCCACCCAGCCAGCCAGATATCCCACCATGGAACGTGCTTGCATTGCAGGGAGTGTAAGTTGTCTCTCAGGATGTCAGTCAGTGGTGTCCTGCTGTTTGTTGGTGCACAGTTGGCAGCAGGGCCTTGTGCTCCCCACAGCAGTAGCCAGTGTCAGCCATCTTGTGAGTCCTTCTCCACTCCCTGTGATGTGAGCATGGTTCAGGGTGGTGTTGATGGGACAGTTGTGAGGGTGAGCTATGTCTGTGACTACGACTCCCATCATGCTATTGCCTCCACCCCCTTCCCAGCATGCCCATGCTTCCTTCCTTTTGACTCTGCTTCCCTGTGGGGTGGGCTGGCTGTGCTGACAGGATGGCTGGGAGTGTTGTCCTGGCAGTTGTTTGGCTAAGAGTCCCAAGAGTGTCCCTGTGCTTCACACAACATAACCCAGGGTGGTGGTGCTTTGTGGGATCTTGTGTTAGGATGGAGGGCATTGCATTCTACCAGGTGGGTACTGTGGAGTTTGTGTTGGGGGGGGGTGAGGGGAGGTGCTGGTGACTATAGTCAGTGCTGCTAGTCCCCCTTCCCACCCAGCCAGCCAGATATCCCACCATGGAACGTGCTTGCATTGCAGGGAGTGTAAGTTGTCTCTCAGGATGTCAGTCAGTGGTGTCCTGCTGTTTGTTGGTGCACAGTTGGCAGCAGGGCCTTGTGCTCCCCACAGCAGTAGCCAGTGTCAGCCATCTTGTGAGTCCTTCTCCACTCCCTGTGATGTGAGCATGGTTCAGGGTGGTGTTGATGGGACAGTTGTGGGGGGCAATATGTGTGACTGCGACTCCCATGATGCTATTGGCTACACTGACTTGGCCAGCATACACAGAATTCCTTCCTTTGAGTGGTCTTCACTGTGTGTTGGTGTTGTTGTGGTGGCTACATGTGTGGATGTGTGTGTTAGTTCTATTTGTGCCACTGCCTAGCTGTAGTTGTGGTTGTGTTTGTACATGTGTTGGCACAGTTGGATGTGACTTTTTTGATGGCATGTGTTGTGTTTATCTGACTGACATACACATTTTGGGATGATTCTGTTCTAGTTGCTGTGTAATTGCTATGAGTGCATGGTTTGACTCTCCCTTGACAGTGATGTGTGTGTTTTGTGGCAGTTTATTGTGTACATTTGTTGTGTACTCACCAGGCTCTGGGATGTCCTCTAGTCCATATACGCTCACTGGCGGAAGGATGGCCCGCACCTTCTCCTCCCAGGGCCTGAGGTATATTGGCTTGGCAGGAGGGCCACTGCCGGTGTGTTGGCTGTTGATGTAGTCTTTCTTGAGCATGTCCCGTACCCTCCTGCGCACGTCATACCACCTGTTCTGGATGTCCGTCTTTGTGCGCCGACATGGTGATTGGGCGTTCACCCTGTTGATGATCCTCTCCCACATCTTGGTTTTCTGCGACATGGGGGTCTGTTGGACCAGAGTGCCAAACAGCTGTGGCTCCACCCTGAGGATCTCGTCTACCATGACTTCCAATTCACTATCTAGGAACTTGGGATTCTTCTTGGGGGGCATGGTGATGGGTGGTGATGGTGGGTGATGTGTGTGTTGGTGTGCAGGTGAGGGTGTGTGGGTGTGTGTTGTGCTGGGTGTATGTGAGGTAGGTATTTGTTGGTGTGTTGATGGTGTGTGTCTTGTGTGAGGGATGAGCTGTGGGTGTGTGGTTGCTTTCTCTTGGGTGCTGGCAGTGAAATGGCATTTGCAAAGGCTCATGGTAGTGATTTGTGTCCTTTATATAGGTGGAGTTGTGGGTGTGTCTTTGTTCTCTGTCCCCACCCCCCCAGTATTTATTGGCTTGGTAATTGCTTGTTTGGCCTTTTTTTGGTTGATTTTTCCTTTGTGCTGTTTGTGTATGTTGGCTACGTTCTTGTGACCGAGTCGGACCCTGCATTGGTCTCGTACGGTGTTTTCCGTTTCGTTCACGCTGTGTTTGTGCAGTTTTCTATGCTGCGTACGCGTCGGTCGCGGTGTATTGTGTTGCTTCGGCTCGGTTTTGTATGCGTGTCGGTCGTACGGCTTGTCCTCCGTCCGACTCGGTCGTGTTTTTCGCGCCTTGCATCGTACTTTGCGGTTTGGAGTTGGCGGGTACGATTCGGTCGGATTTGTTCCGGGTGCGTGTCGGTCGGTTGGATTCGCGTGTTTTTCCGGCCGGATTGCTATTTTCCGAGCGGCTCGGTCGGTCGGCTTGGTTTCCTAACGTGTCGGTCGGATTTATCGCGGCTTGCATCGTACTTGGCGTGTCGGGCGCCACTGGTACGTGTCGGTCGGTAATTTTTCCGGCTCCGTGTCGGTCGGTGCTTTTTCCGGCCCGAATCGGAATCGACCCCTTAATATTAAGCTTACTTTTCTTCTTCACGGCACGAGTCCCAAAAAGCACATGATGGGAAATGCTGTTAATAACCAGCTGGACAATTCAGATATGAGCCGGGTCACCTCTCTCCAGAAGGATACCACCGCAGGACAAAATCACCACACATGCCAGACGGAACCAACGGTCATGAGACATTTCGAACAATTCTCTAGACTAGGATTGTACGATGCAACAGCTCTGGAGTCAAATATACTCTGTGCACACACTTATAATGTATATATTTGAAACTAATGGTCCTAGAGATGTCCCACCAAGTATACTATTGTTCTGAATTCTGTATATGCCTTTGGAGATCCAAGGTCAGTCTCACATTTGCTCATCAATGTGGTAAGGAACTTGTGGCCATAGGCAGGCTTCCCTTGCATATGGTTGTGATGGGCCTCTCTACTTCTCCCAGCTGTAACAGAATTACATTAATAACATACATATATGACATATATGTATATGTCAGATATATGCCCATATTCTGACATATATGTATATGTCAGAAAATGGGCATCACTCACTTCCCACTTCATGCACCAGTCTTTAAAATCCCAGCAATTGACTGTTTTCGTATATGTCTGCAAGGGCAGTTGGGCCTGACTGTCCCCACCGTGGACAAGTCAGACCAAGTGCAAAGCCACCAAGGCCATTCCCTACAAACATAGTGTAGGGCAGAATATACATATATTTACAACTAGGTGATCTCCTTACTTCCTGCCATACCTAGCATTTTGTGCAGACATGTTGTGTAACCTCACTTCCCTTATATTCTGCATCAGGGGCAGGGCTAACAATTCTAATGGAACCACTAGTGCTTTGATCAAATTTGTGACTAGATTGTTGGCCTTTAACAACTAGTGAACAAAGTATTGAGGTTGGCTACCAATGTAATATTGGCTAAAATCCGACAGCACCATGCCAGCAGTCTTACAGGAAAGAGGAAAGGTGCCTCTGCACCCCAAAGTAGTTTAAACAAAATCACATCTAGTGTTTTATATACCATTTGGGGTACCACCATGAGCATACTGTGCCATATATCTAGGTATGACTACCATCTTACATAGGGCTAATCTGCATGACAAAGTCTTCGGGACAGCGAGCCAAAATGTGATGGAAATCTTCAACCTATCAAGAGCTAAAAGCACATTTGCTTCATAATCCCTGACAAAGTCATGCCTAAGGGGTGCCTAAAAATATTTGACTGGTTCTGTACTGATTGTTATGGATAAAGAGCTCAGACTCTAAGGGTGAATGACTGGGTTCGCCATACTACTGATTTAGCCCACCTGGAAACCCGAGCCAGCCCATGTTGCTCAATGGAAGACAGCATACATAGGCATCCTATCAATAGATTTGTCATATACAATAGCCCACCGCCTATAACTGTAAGTCACTCTTGCAGTAGCATTGCCAGCGGTTCTAGTGTAAGGACAAAGGTGACAGCTGGCAGTGAGCAACTCTGTCTTGTGCCTGTCTGCATATTCCTACAGGCAGAGAACACAGCTTTGGTCTTAAACCATATGGTCACATATTTAGACAGTGTTTCTTTTTCGTGTATCTATTGCCAGTCAAATGTATTGCATGGTTTGTGAGCATCTAAGACTTCCATTGCATGAGGGTTGTTTTCTTGTCATAGTTGTTCTTCTATTATTTTATTTGAATAAATATCCTGAACTGTGGAATAAAATCTGACTGATGTTAGTGTATTAATAAATGTTCAACCATAGTCAGTCTCCTCGTATCTTCCCTAAACGCTTATTTTTTATTTTTTAAATATTTTTTTATTAGAGCAGGAATGAGAACAGCATTACAGAATAAATAAAAAGATGAAAGTAAAAGATACCAAATATCAAATGATGAAAAATACATTATACTGTGAAGCGAAAAAGACCAGGGTTATCATCCATTGCTGAATACTTAATAAAAACCAGTTCCAAAATATGAATAGAATACAATATATAAAATATGTTAATTACTGGCCCACATTATACCATATTCTCATAGTCTACCAAACATTTCTTTCCCATCCTAACTCAATATTTTATCATTTCAAGCAATATGCAAAAAAAAAAAAAAATTCATTCCCCCTGGCAGATTTCAGGGAAAATCAATAAAGTGTACTTACTAGTAGCAACTAATGCCTAATAAATATTCTGAAACCGATACAAAAACTACTTCTCTCCGTCATATTGGTATCAAAATTATTTAAAGTGCCTTTAGAACTCGCAGCAAATGTTTTTAGTAAAGTGCAAAAGTTGAATCACCGAAGACAGTGCTATTCAATTGGAATATAATCATCTAACTTATAAAATAAAAAGAGAAACTATCCCAGATAGCCCTAAATCTTACAGTGGCTCCTACACGCTTTGCATAGGCCTCCTCAAATCTATAAGTCCTGCACATTTTATTAACCCAATGTCCAATCGTTGGTTGTTTATTTGTTCTCCAGTTTTGCAAAATAATTGACCTTGCGACTGCTAAAGATATTACTATAAAATACTGCTGATATTTTTTCAGACATTTTACCTCCCCCGACGAACCAAATAAAACCAGCATACAGGATGGAACAATTGTTATAGACAAGCAGCGAGTAATAGAAATAAAAACATCCTTCCAAAATTGCTGTAAGTTAATACACTCAAAAAATATATGTACCCAGCCCCCTTCATCCTGTTTTTTACATCTAAAACATTGGTTCCGATTTGTTGGAAACATCTTATGCAGTCTCAATGGGGGTGTAATATGCCCTCCATCTGGATAGGAAATTCATTCTTTATTACTTGTCTCACTAAGCTGCTGCCATTCTCTAGTGTTGAATTTACACACTGTCTCAGAATGAATTTTCTGAAGCCATTCCATAATAATCTCCTCTCTATTAGCCTTCTGATGTAACAAATAATACCAAATTCCAACACCCACCGTTTTGTTCGCCATCTGCCTAGTAATCTGGCGTGCAGATTCGCTCAGCGTACTATAAATGTATTGAGAAAATTCACTACCCAGTGGAAACTCATATAAAGGGCGGTACTTTGGTTACTGAATTGCAATTGTATTGTTTCCCATGTAATTAATCTATCATGATTGTAAAAATCCCCAAGCCGATCAAAACCTAATTCTTGCCATAGTTGATACATTCCTTTGGAAATCATTAAACGTCCTGCTGCACAATCATGAATAGGAGTATAAGCATGGTATGCTCGAATATCTTGAGATTTAAAAAACAACTGAGTTCTCACCGATAACGCCAATAAAACGTTATATCTTGTCCTTTTGGGAAGTTTTCTGACCGTAAAAAAGTTGGCAACTTAATGGCACTTTCTTTCAACATATGAATCAAAAGGAAATTATCAAAGACTGAATTTATCTCTCCTAATTGCGATAACAAGTTAATCAGGGAAGCCTGGTAGTATGTCGCAAAATGTGGGAGTGCCAATCCCCCACATGCTACATCTAATTGTAATGTGGCTAGTTTTACCCGAGGTTGCTTATTATTCCAAACAAACTTCTGAATTATTTCATCCAATTCTTTAAAATAAGAACTAGGAATTTGTATGGGGAGATTACTAAAAAGGAATAAAAACAATGGGAGCACTGACATTTTGACCATCGAGATCCGTCCTATCAGTGATAAATGCAAGAGTCCATTTATCTAATAATTTTTTAACTTTCGCAAGCATATTTCCAAAGTTCAGTGAAAACAGTTGGGCATATTCATTTGTGACAAAGATACTGAGGTGTCTAATTGGGTGTGGTGATTGATGTTGTAAACAAACCGGGATCTCTGAAAACCCCAAATTGAATGTAAGGATTTCCGTTTTTGCTTGATTCACTTTGTATCTCCCAACATGCGTAAATTGCTGGATTTCGTCCAACGCATCCTGTATATTAGATCCCCCGGCTTTGAGATATAAAATTATGTCATCTGCGTATAATTTAATCTTTGCCGTCCCATCAATGGGAGGAAAAATCGATAAATTATTGCAAACTTTTGCCGCAAGGGTTCAATAAAAAGGGAAAACAGAAGGGGGGACAGCGGGCATCCCTGTCGAGTTCCGCAATTGATATTTACCATCCCAGCTTCTGCCCCATTATTAATAATTTTGGCCTCCGCCTGGCTATATACTTCTTTCAGCATACACATCAACTGATGTGGAAAGCCAAACTTATCCAAAATAAAAAATAAAGCACGCCAATCTACCAAGTCAAAAGCCTTTTCGGCATCCATCATAAGAATTGCTGCTTTGATCTTATTAGCTGATAAATAGTTAATAGCTTGCATAGAAAAATTTGTGTTAGTGGCCATTAGCCGTCCTGGAAGAAAACCATTTTGATCTGTATGAAACACCTGTTGGGCGTATGGAGCAATCTCATCGCCCAGATTTTCATAAATATTTTATAATCTGTGTTTAACAGACAAATAGGGCGATAAGAATTAGGATCTTGCGGATCTTTATCCTTTTTAAGGAAGATTACCACCACTGATTCCTTAAAACTTTTGGGGATATCTATCCCGTCTTTTTTTCGATTAAACAGATTGGTTAAAAAGGTAAGTAATTAATCTTGAAACATTTTATACACTTCTACCGGGATCCCATCAGAGCCACTGGCCTTAGCATTTGTCATACTTTTCAATACTGCCAAGATTTCTAATACTTCTATAGAACTATTAAGCTTATTAGTGTACTGCAGAGACAACTGAGGGAGGTCTAATAATTCAAAATATGATGTCAATTCTGAGTCTTCTATAACCTGTATTTCCATATAATTGTTTTAAAAATGAGTGAGAAAGACATCTGCAATAGTGTGTTTATCTACTTCTAATTGACCAGTAATTGGACTTTTAACTTGACTTATTATTTGTCCAGCTTTCTGACTTTTTACGGTCCGAGCCAAAAATCTACCAATATGCTGACTCTCTTCATAAAGTTTTTGTTGATATGCTTTACTTCCCGAAATCTCTTCTAACAAAAAAAATCCTTCAATTGTTCCTTAGCTTTTAATAATTCTTGCTGTTGTACCTTAAAAGTATGTTCCCCTGTTGTTGTTAAGTTTACATCTTGTCTGGCTTTATCCACAGCGGCCTGTAACCCCAGAATTTTTTGCTTGCACTGTTTACTCAACCTAGATTTATAAGAAATAGTTTGCCCTCTGAAAGCAGCTTTAAATGCCTCCCAAACCATGAAGATTGGGGCAGTATTTTCATTAAGTTGGAAAAACTCACTAATAAAAATTCTAGTTTCTCTCAACCAAGTAATATATTTTAATAAAGATTTATCAAACTGCCACCTTAGTTTCTTTTTTTTGGGGTAATCCCTAAGATTAGTGTAGAATAAACTATGGAATGATTGGAAAAAAAGTTGGCCAGTATCTCTGTCTTGCCATTAGCTAGCAGTTTATCTACCAAAAAAAAGTCCAATCGAGATGCTGTTCTATATCTAGATGAGTAACAAGTGAATTGAGAGAAACCTGGAAGCCCTTGCCTCCATGGATCTGTTAAAGCAAAATCTATTTTCATATTTGTTATTAGCATTGCCGTTTTAGGCTTTAATTGCTGTGTTGCTTTATTCGAAGTATCAAGTGTCACATTTTGAATAAAATTAAAATCACCTCCCATAATCAGTATGCCTTCCGTATTCACAGCTGTTTCATAGATTTGTTCCAGTGCTACGGTTTCATCATCTATGGGACCATAGTAGTTCACTAAATGTATCACTGTCTCCTCAACCTTTACCTTAACCCATAGCCATCTGCCCTTCCCATCTCGTAAAACCTCCTTGACCAGCCAATCAATTGTGTTTGATTATAAAATCCCCACCCCTCGAACCGCTACATTAGCAGACGAGAAATATGCCAACGCATATTTTTTGGGCAGGGATATCTTGGGGGTATCAGTCCTAAAATGGGTTTCCTGCAGAAATAATACTTCAGGGGCGAGGGATGCTAGCCAATTTTGCAATGCACTACTTTTACATGGATTCAACAGACCGTTCACATTACATGTAATTACTTTTATATTTTGTGTCATTTTGGTCTATCTTTGAAATCATAGTTTGACCTCGACCTCTCCTGGAATTTCTCTCCCTTCTTAGCCTTTTTTCTGTCATCTCCCTCAAATGTTTTCCGTGCAATATCTCTATAACTGGATAATATATCCTACACAATTTGCTCTTGTCCTGCTCATTTGTTTTCTGCTTACCCCACCCACTTTCCCCCCACCCTTGTCTGCCCACCTCTTCCATGTGCCCTCCCTTATCCCCCAGACAAAAACCCACCCCTAAAGGGAAGGGGAGAGCCCATCATACCCCTCCCAGTGAAAACCTATCCCAAATTGGTGTCATGGCCTTGCACCCTAGCACCCTTCCACCCTTCCACCCTCCATCCCCCCTCAACCCCGTCCAAAATAGAGAAAAAAGGAAAAAGAAAGAGACTATGTTTTGGAAATCTGATGCAAAAACTCCTGAGCTTCTGAAACCTTGGAAAAGAATGGAGCTGCCCTTTTGAGAGAACCTTTAATTTTGACTGCTAGGCAATGCTTGCCTGTACCCCTTGTGCTTTATATAGATGGAGCATATTGACAAAGTCCTTTCTGCGTCTGGCTGCAGTAGCAGATAGATCTGAAAAAATACGACACCAGGGTACTTCTGGTGAAGAAACTGTCTCTGTTGTATCACCTTTGCCGGAACCAGCTCTTTGATTCGATAATCCCCGAAGTTGACCAGGATTGTCCGTGGGAATTTCGATGTCGCAGAACGTTGTGCTGGAACTTGATGAGCCCTCATTAAGGTTAAATCACCAGAAAAATTAGGCAGAACATGCGATTTAATAAATGTCTGCACCTATGGTAGCGTTTGTTGTCCCTCGCAGCCCTCTGGAACCCCAACGATACGAAGATTGGAGCGGCGTGAGTAATTTTCTAGTTCTTCGATCTTATTTTCTAGCAGAGCCTGCTGCTTGAGAAATTGGACAATTTCTTTCTGGGTCGTAGTGAGCTGATCTTCTAGCTCCAAAATCCTACATTCAGCCTCCTTTACTCTTTCGGGAAGCTGCGCTATTGCTTCCTCAGTTCTATTTAACCTGGCGTTAATGGCAGCTGTTTCTGCTGCATGAGAGATCTTCAATTCCCTTATCTCCTCCAGAATGAGGTTAAGCATATCATTTACTTCCAATTGGTGTGAGGGAGCTTCGATAGGCTGTTGGGAAGCTTGTTGCTGCATTCTAGCTCCCTCTGTATCCGCTGCTTGTGTATTCAGATCTTTTGGCTGCAGAGACATGAAAGCTGCCGCCGCCTGGCGACCTTGTGGGGATGTTTGAAGATTTTCTTGTACATCCGGTATATCAGAAGCAAGTAGCAAAAATGGATTTAATGAACCATTAACTGAGAGACATCTAAAATGTCTGTGGCAATTGTAGACTTAGTTTTCTGAAATAAAGGATATTCCTTAGGAAGGGCTGTATGCTGTTCTAAATCTAATTCATGATTTGGCGGTGATGCAGTTGTGACTTCACCAGTCCCTTGCTTTGATTTCAGAGCCTCTATATCCGCCAAATCTTTGCACTCTGTCCGTTGCTGCAGATTCTGGGGTCTCAAGATCAGAATATCTGGTTGCATCTGGAGATGTCAAGTTATCCTCATTGTCTCCTGTGCCTGGGCCTGTATTTGTAGACATCATTAATTCCTTGCGTAGCAGGAAGGTATGATTGGCCCGAGCTGCTGCTGGTCCTCCGCGTTTTTTACCTCTTTGCGCCAGCGCCGCAGCCTCAGATTTGGCCTGGGAACCTGATGCCTTGCAGTATTCCTCATGACTATTTCAGAAAATTATGGACCCACCCAGCGACCCCAACCGGGCGGTAATTTAGTGCTTCACAGAAATACCTCAACTTTAGAGGAGAAAAGAGAAAAAAAATAGCACTTTTCATCCCGGTTGGAAACCTGGTGGTCCGTTGCTGCTGATGATCCGGTGGGTTTTTTAACCAAGTTGAAGTACTGCAGCACTTTCCGATCGTTAAATATAGAATCAAAGTTCAGCAACTGCTGGAAAGGGCTCCCGCACACTTAATACCTGAAAGCCGACTGTCTCTAATATTGTGCTGCCTCCAGCCACACCCCCAGCACAGACCAGGGTGCCCTGCAAGGACTGAAGACAGTCTCCTGAAGCCTCGAGAACGCCAGCTTAAAAAAAAAACACTTGCCATCTACTGCACAGCGCCGAAAATCTTCGAGGCCAGGAAAGTGGCCCTCAAATGCCGGAGCAAACAGTGAAAGCTTCTGCCTGTGTTGCTCGGCGCGAAGCTCTGCAGTGAGTGATCAGATGAGGGAGGGGGAGGGGCTGTGGTGCTCAGCTGCGGATCATGTGGGATCCGCCTGCAGCCCCACTAAAAGGTATTCCCTAAACACTCATTGTCCGCACTGATCTTTGACAATGTGTGGGAAGCTTGACAGTACAGTGGGTATTTACTGGGTTTGAGTAACACAACCATTGTGTCTGGCAGTCTTCCCAGATTCACTGTTTAATTATATGGTGCCACCAACCTAGGTACCGATAAATCTGAATATTCCTAGTAGAATTCTATAGGTAGCTCATCGCATACTGGACCCTTACCTGAGTTTATATTACAAACTCTTATCTCAAACTGCTGTGCTGTTAACAGCTGATTTAGTTTGTGTCTCATGTCTGTGGGTAAAATGGGAAACCCGCCTCATCCAAAATGTCATGAATACAGCAGGTTCTGGCCAAATCTGTTGTGAGTAGTTTTAAATAGTACTGTTGAAATCTCGTTCTTATGTCATCTAGTGCTGCCATCACAATGCTATGCAGTCTTATAATAGCTTTAATAGCTCTACCCCCTTTTTCTTTATTAACCAACAACTGCCCATCTTTATCTCCTTTGTCGTGTTGCCAAGTCCTGTATTATCCCCTTTAATCGTGCTAATCCATGGTATCTGTTGCATCCAGTTATTAGCTCTTGTTTCTTCTTTCTTGACATTTCAAGTTTACTGGCATCAATGGCTGCTTCCCTCCCTAACATCTTCAGATCTTGTTAAAGTTTACTTATTCTGTTAGCGAAGTACATGCACCTCACTTTAACAGTAACCTCAAAACTTCACATAAAGTTCCCCGGGTCGACATTGACATTCAGGGCAAAAAGTATACTATTGCTTTCCCAATTTCAGCCCAGCAGTAGTCGCTAAGTAGACACTGGTTCTATGTGCCATCTGGGGCCCCATTGTATCCCAAGCGCTGTATGATCTGAAAAAGCCCTGTCCAGGTACTGAGCGTTGTCAAATGTGTCATACTGAGTATCTATCAATAGTGCATAGTTTATTCGAGAGTATGAACCCTGAGGGCAACAGCAAAAAGGACAACCCCTCATCTCTCTTTCTTGTGTCCTCAAAATGTCAGTAAGACCCTTATGATCCATTGTAATTTCCATGACGCTCTGCCCAATAGCATGTCACCTCCTCTAGAACTATCTAAACATGGGTCGAGGACACTGTTGACATCACCCATCCATAGCATGTCGTGATCTGCATATCTACACAGAACTCATTTAATTTTGCTGAACAATTTGCGTTCACACATAGCATCAATAGAGGTTTTCCTTATACTGCACCTGTCACTCCTATATATCTGCCCCTATCATCTAGTTAGAAATCTTGCACTTAGACTGGAATCTCTGGGGTGATCTATGCTGTTGCCCCTCTGGTAGATGCTGTGAAAGATGAGAACACATCTGGCTGTGCCTTCTTCCTCCTAATTTACTGACTTCTTTATGAGTTATGTGTTTCATTCCCATGGCTACGAATATTTTATGTCTGTGAATGTAAGAGCAGAATCTCTGCCTTTTTAGTTACATTACTAGTGCCTTAATATTCCATGTAAAAATTGAGATTTCGGCCAAAATCGCGACTTAAACAATTTGTGTGTACTGCAGGCATATCACCATTCTTTGCTCACCTTGCCGTCTACTGCCTCCCCTCACTTTAACCCTTGCCTCCCCATCCCGTGCAGGAAAAAATACCAAAATTGTAGCTACAAGAATCGTAGCAATGGTTCTGAAGACCAATCACCTGAGTGGGACAGAGTTCTAAGGTCTGAATCAGCTCATCTCCAAGACTGGCTACTGGGTAAAAATTCATGCCAGCTCTCTCTTGGATATTCATATCAAAGTTGGGATGATTGGTATGCCGTATGTCTTTAGTAAACATTAACCTCTTATCTGGACATTAATGTATCTCTCCATCTCTTCTCAAAATTATGCATGAGGCTCAGCTGTGCTGCATGAGACCCCTTTGTTTCCACACCATTCCTTGCTCCCTGATTTCTGTGGTATTTTCCCCGGTTTAATAACCCTAGGCAGTGGATGCTATATCATGTCCTTGGAAGAGGGTTTCATAAATGCACTTCTGCCAATCCCCCTGATCCAGATACTACTCCTTCAAATTCGCCTTTTGAAAGGATAAGCACTAGTGATCAATTCATTTTGGCCACGGATGGCTTGGTTTTTGATAATCAATGTCAGTAGAAAAAGCATGGCCTTTTGGTTGACGGCTTGGCTCTTGGAAGGTTAGGGCTTCAACAAAAAAGTTTTTCTAGCGCAGTACACTTTGATGTCCAGAAATCTCATAGGGAACTGCCTTAAGAACTTATGATCATTACTGGACCACCTTTCAGAATTGGTGTCAGCCCAGGGATGTACGTCCTTAGGACTGCGAAGGAGGGTTGGTACTAGAATTCAATTTGGAAGGCTATCACAATGGGTTGGTCATTTCTACATTAGGTAGCCAATATTCAGTCATGAAGGCCTTCAAAGAACTTTGGGGCTACTTAAATAATCTACAGCCTTATGCTGTACAGCTTTTTAATAGATGCCCTTTAGCTAGGCCTATTTCCAAGCCTTCAGTTCACCCTGAGATATTACTTTGGTTCTACATGCCTTACAAGCTTCTCCTTTGGTAACTTTCAAAATATTTCTTTGATATTTCCTTCTTTCATAATATCTTTAGGTCTCATCTACCAAAAGGTGCAAGCTGTCTGTTTGTAAAAAGACGTACTGTTAGCTTACACTGAACTTATGGCCTGCTCATTGCTTACCATTGGTTGACTTTATTGTCACTCTCATTTTACGCTTTTTATCTGTCAGCTTGTGTGTTTTAGTTCTCTTCTTGTGTTTGTCCTTCTCTTGGAGCATAGCCTTATTTCTTGTGTCCTTCCACTGCTTACTTTTCTGGCACTATTTCTTTTTCCATTTAGCTAAGCACTCCATGAGAGTGCATTTGTTTTCCATCTGTCTCTCTCATGTACTTCTCTTCCCTACTCTAATGTGCTCCTTGTTTCTCTCGCCCACCGTGTGACTCACCACCACCCCACTCTGCATTGTGTTCACCCTCATTTACTTTCCCCATGTTGCTTTCTCACCGGTGTACTTCTTCCCCAGTCCCACCTTCCTGTCTCTGGCTCATGGGCTTCTCTTTAGCCCATACTCCATGTTCCTCTCTGCCTCACCCGTGTTGCTTCCCCCAACCGTGCCCTCTGTGTTGCTTCTGCACCCCGCCACCCTCCATGTTGGTTCCTCCTCACCATATTGCTTTGGGCCCCCCATTTTATTTTCTTGCCACCCATCCTCCATGTTGATCTCCCCAACCCGTGCCTGCGAAAAAGAAAAAATGCTTTTGGGCTACTTTTTTTAGTTACAGATTCAAATCGGATTGCTAAATAAAAAGAAAAAAACACCTGTCCCATTCATACAAAGTTCCCTGTCTTAGGTGGAACTGCCGATGACGTCTCACGACAACTCCTCAAATTCTCCCATCAGACAATCACACCTCGGTGTCTCCTACACCACTTAGTATATCCCGGGATCTTAGGTCACTGTCGGGACCTGAAACTCAAATCTCAATCCTTGGACAACGTCCGGCCCGAAACCACATTCACTCAACTTTCACACAGCACCGTCAGACATCACACAACCACTTCATTCCTGCAATCTATCTCATCGTACCATCAAGCTCCAACTGTCTCCGCCAAAGTCCATCGCTCTCCGTTCTCGATCATTGGGCTCTATGTCGAGCCTCTAGGGATCTAGTTCTATTTTCTAGATTTTCTGTATTCTCTACACGCTTCATCTGAGAACCATCCTACTCTGCTACAAACTGAAGGAGCCGGATCTCATGTTCTAGATCTGCTCTAGAACCTCGACTCACTGGTACTTTTTCTCAGCATGAGAGAATAGGGGGTAGAGAAATCATGAGCATGTCGATCAATTCAATTGCAGTTCGCTAGAGTCGTTAAGAATCACAGACAGCTAACTGGGGTTAGTTGATTTATTACAAAGCGAAAACAACTGAACGTACAGACACCTTAAGATGAGGGTGTAAAAATACATTGGGACTAATACAAAGCCAAACCTACAAATGAAATTAAGGTGGTGCAACATGCACAAGATGATTAATTCAAGGACCAGGATACAAAAGAGCAGAGCACAGGAGTCCAGGTTGCCCTGCATTGAAGATTTCATAGGAATACAGCATTAATCTGTCCCTACACTAGCACTAATCCCTAATTAAGCATACCGTGGGGCAGGATTGGTTAAGGTGTCAGCAAGTGGAGTCTTCCTTAGAAGTCTCTCCACATCCCAAGGCAGAGAAGAAGTGGACACTTTCCCTAGTTCCCTGTGTCAATTTTACAGGTGACTTGCCACGATCCTCTTCGGTGACACCATCCGACCAGGCCACATCCTCATGGGTATTTTTCCAATGGTCAGCGATGCTCCAGAGCGGTGCAAGATGACCTTGATTCCCAGGCTCTCTCCGGTGAGAATGTACAACAGTTCTTCTCTCCTTGCCTAACTCCTAAAACAAAGACATTATTCTACCAACCAAGGATGATTCTTCCACCTGCAACACAAGCGTGAGAAAGATAAAAACCTAACGCGCACATGAAAATCAATTATTAAATCAAATGCAAGAGCTTCCAGGGAGAAAGACATTTCAGGCCTACAGAATCGGGCTAACATAAGAAAGATGGAACATAGGCTTTACGACATTGCACGTAAAATAAACACATTCATTTAGTATTTCTACATACGTCTAAAATTAACATGTTCAAAAGCACATAGAGTACATGAAAAATTGTCAGCTGTACACACGAATTCTGCACGTTAATGATTTCAGCCATTTGCATTTATTTCCGACGTTGATTTCTTCATGTTTACATTGAAATGTCCTAATATACATCATGATTCACGTTGTTACAGTTAACATTCTAATGTCTCATGTTAATACAACGAAAGAATATATGTGGGTGCGGACTACTCGTGATTATGATGCACTTCTACAAATGAAAAACTGATTTTGCGCTACATCAGTTCCCCCCTCTGATGACCTGTGTCATCACACCCATCACAAATTCCCTGTAAAGAAGACCGATCTAAACAGATTTCATAGCTAGTCCCCTCTGTCTGAACTGCTCCAAGCGCTTAAGATTCTCATAATGACTGTCATGCAGTCTCCCCATTCTCCTTTACCTTTCTCTTATGGAATTCTCCAATTGTCATGCCTTGTGCCATTTGTACGCCCTCACTATGCCCAACAAGATGATAACACAAACCACAACAATTATTATCGGTTTTAAGATATATCCAAGGACTCCCTTTCCTAGATTCGCAAACCAACTTCCAACCTTTCCAAATCCTTTCCCAATCTTGCCCCAAACTCCCTCAGTTGCCAAATCATGTATCTCATTATGTATCTCAGTGATGGTACTCATATACGTCCTCCAATCCTTACTATTATCTGGGATGTAGATGCAACACTGTTGGACCTTCAGCATTTTACAGACTCCGCCCTCTTTTGACAGTAACACATCTAAAGCAAGACGTTTTTGTATCACCATAGCCCTTATTAAAACCATCTCTCCATCCACAAGCAATAGTGACTGAGCTGTATTGACTGACAACTTATCCACAATAGTTGACAACCTTCTAATCTTGATGTCATTCAAGACCATTCCTAAGCTGGGTATCATTGCTCCAAACATATCCCCTACAATTTCCCCTGCACTCGTTCCACGTTTCTCTCTATGAGCTGACCTTCCTTCCAAACACTCCAAATCTTCCACACGGTATATCTTAGGAAACACAACAGCTACCTAGCAAGTACCATACCAATTGTTCAGGAGACGAACGTGCATTTTTCCCACACACAAAATATAAATTCGGCACTACTTAGACCGCTTCTTTCAAGAAATCTTTCAAAGAAGCATAAATGGTGAAAGTATGATCACACACACTGTCCCACTATAATGGTGTCATAATAAGTTTGTACCTGACGAATGCAGATCTTGCCTCGTTGTTCCCAATCTAAAGCTATTGGACCATGACTCCCTTTACCCTATTGAGCTAATTCCTCCTTGGTCCACTCAAATTTTCCCTTTCTATTGTTAAGCTTAACCATTAGTGCCCTATGTCTGTCTTTTACTTGATCTACGAATTTCTTTTCTATGTCTGTTAGTGTACAGGTTAGGTTATGTCTGTGAACGTAAGCAGTATCTAAAGTTATTGTGGGTATAAAATATTTTCCTATTCCCTCTTCTTGCTTGTAATAGTCATACTTGTTCAGATGTTTGTAAGCTGGGACCTCTGAAAGCACCAAATCATAGTTCGAAAAATAGTACTCATAATGACCCTTTCCATAAAACATACTAAGAAACAAACTACATGTAATGCCATAGGTCAAAGGAAGGTGGTGATACCTAATACCCTCCTCGGCCGAAGCTGACAATTGCATACACACATAGCAGTCTCGCACAGCCATAGTATCCACATACTCATACAACAGCTTAGCGTAAGCATTCAGCGTATAATCACCTTGGGATAAATCTACGTGTAGCATGCAACTTGTTTGCTCTATTAAACCTTTATCAGATCCTAATGTACCCTCCTTTGTGCTTGTGTTGGTATGTGTGGATGTCCCATGTACCCCCACTTCCTCTACCCCAGCTTCGTGTGCATCCATAATAGATGCAATAATGACTGCAGCTATTACTATGATTACTCTTACAATGAGTGTACCTATTATACATTTGTGCCTACGGTTTGAATTTCCAGGCTTCATTTTTAAACTTTCTCAGATTATAGCTGTAAGAGGACTAACACAAAAGTATTTTCTTCTGTCTCTTATTTCTGTACCACAAAGTCTTTGAGTAGCTTCTTGGGATCGTGAAAAATTCTTTAACAGTCTCTAGCACAATATTGACACAGCTTGGGAGACTTCCCTGGCCCTCTTTATTCTTCTGAGGAAAGTCCCTATTTTTATTCTTCTTCAACTCGGGCCTAGGTTATCTTCTTTTTCTTAGCACATTCTTTATTTACAGTTCAAGGTTCAATTTACATCCCTTATGAGGTCATGACCAATCTCCTTGATAACTCGCTGTAAACGTTCAATTAGAAATGCTGCAATCTCTTGAGGCGGTGGCTGATTTCCAAAACTCAGGAATTCAATGTCCTCCAGAATCAAACTCGGCAAGCCACTCAGCCTCAGTGGCTACAGCACAGTCAATGACAAGACAGCATTAGCTTCTATTCCAGGACCTCTCAGTTCGATCTCGATTATCAATATCGACGTTCTGGACCTCACTCTCCCTGGCATCTGTGGCGAGGTAAGTCCATTCAGGAGATGCGTACCTCTGACACAGCATTCTTTCTCTCCTTGACCTCCTCATGCTCCCCTGGGCTTGCTCTGATTCACTTTGATCGGATTCAGACGATTCCGTTATTGGAGCAAGGTCTATTTCGGGCGCAAGTCTCAGGTTTTGCCTTCTGTGTCTCACTGGCCACGATTCATTTGAGACCTCTCTCTTTCTTGATTGCACACGACTACTCTCCACACCAGTCTCTTCTGCTGAGTCAGACTCTACACCACTCGCAACTCTACCAGCTCCCTCAGACCCCCCTCAGCTTGACTTGGTGGGTATCCAGCTGCTTCAGGGACCCCCACAGCTTGGCTTGCCCTCCCCGGTGATCTCGCGACCACGGCTGGAGCTACTTCTTGGAGAGGAGCTATTTCTTCTGAGGGTCCTGAGACTCAACGGGTGTGCGAGGGGTGTATCCAATTCAGCAGGCCTCCACACTTCACAGCAGAGTATGTCACCAAAATCACCTGGTACGGTCCACACCACCGTGAGTCAAGACAGTTCTTTCTTACATGCTTCTGGACTAGGACCCAATCTCCCGGGCCTAGGTCATGGCAGAGGTCCTTTGAAGTCGGTGCAGTCGCAGCTTCAACCTGGTGAGACACAGAACAAACCACATCAGCCAATCGCTTGCAGTAATCAAGGATCAAGTCATCGGTGATGTTAATCAATGCGGTGATAGCACTGCAGGTAAGCACATCGCTCTCCCCATGAGAATCTTGTGAGGAGATAACCCAGTTCTCCTGTCAGGAATGCTGTGCAAGCTCATCAAAGGCAACGCATCAGGCCATTTCAAGGATGTCGAAGCACAAACCTTTGCTATTCTTGCCTTTAATGTCCCATTAATCTGTTCCACCATGCCCGAGGCCTCTGGCCTATAACTGCAATGCAGTCTCTGATCCACGTTCAAGGCGGTACACAGCAGCTTCATGATCTCGCTATGGAAATGTGTTCCTCTGTCCGATTGCGATGTAGTTGGAAATCGGAAGTGCGGGATAAGCTCCCTCAACAACAATTTTGCTACTGTTAGGCTATTGCACCTTCGAGTCGGATAAGCTTCCACCCACCGTCAAAAGATGCACACAACAACCAAAAAAGTATCTCAATCCATTACACACAGGCATTTGAACGAAGTCCAACTGAATTTGATTGAAGGACCCCCTGATCTCCCAATGTGACTCAAGGCAACCACAGTTTTCTTTCCAGCATTCATTTGTTGGCATGTGACACACCAATGACACACTGCGTCAGCAATCACATGGAATCTCGGGTTGAACCATGTCTGTCTAAACAATCTCACCATTGCATCTCTCCCTATGTGAGGTGCTCCATGAATTTGTCTCACCATGGGATTCAACAAACAATCCGGTAACACTGTCCTACTATCAGTCGAAACCCAGATATCATTCTATCTCTTTTCACAACCTGCTTTGATCCAACTGAGCCTGTTCCTGATCTGTCACTTCTGATTGTAAAGGCTTGACTTCATCCCAAGTGTCTTCAATAGCTAGCATCATGCTGAGTTCATTCTTCTCTGTGCTCTCGCCAACATATTCCCCATTAAATATGCATGCATGGGTGGCGCAAAAGCGGGTGACTTCTTCCAGGTGCCTGTTACCCACTGTGACGAAATCCTCCCCCTTCTCATGGGTGGCACACTTCACAACGGCCACTTCCCTTGGTAATTGCAATGCTTCCAACAGTTGTCTTACATATTCACCATTTCTTACGGGAGATCCCGATGACGTTAAGAACCCCCTCTATGACCATAGCTGTCCAAAGTCATGCTATACGCCTAAACCATACTGGTTGTCAGTATAGATGGCGACTCGGATTTGCTCGGAGGCATGACATGCACGGGTCAATGCAATAATCTCGGTTACTTATGCGGAGTATACGCCCTGTAAACAAGCAGCTTCCACAACTCCAGAAATGGTGCATACAGCAAATGCTGATCTCAGATAACCTTCATTGTCTCTTAGGCATGAACTATCAACAAAAAGGACTTAGTGAGGATCAGACAATGGTTCATCGACAATGTCGGGTCTTGGTTTGGTACAAAGTTCAGTGACATCCAGACAGTCATTGTCCTTACAATTTCCCCATCAGCATTTGGAACAGGTAACAAGATAGCAGGATTTAACACAGAACTTCGCTTCAAGGTAAAATTCTCAGCCGCTAACAAGATTTGTTTGTACCTTGTCAACCTGTTATTGGTCAAATGCTGTCTTGGTTCTCATCATCAGTAGCTCAACTGAGTGCGGGACATATACAGTAAGCGGATGACCCATCACAATGCTCTCACACCTTTCAATGCTAACACCTGTTGCAGCAATGGATTTGAGACATCCGAGAAACGCAGAAGCTACGAGATCTAATGTAGCTGAAAAGTAGGCCACTGGTATACAGACACCCCCATGTGTCTGGGTGATTACAGAAAGACCATAACCCTCCCGCTTGCAACAGAACAGCGAAAACACTTTGTTGTAATCAGGCATTCCTAAGTCCGGTGCACGGCAGAGGCACTCTCTCAACTTTAGGAAGGCAATCAAGCAATCGTTATCCCAAGGTACTGGATCACTCACATCCTTGTGGGTCAGCATCTATAAATGCTTCGCCTTCAATGAGAAATTTGGGATCCATTGGCGGCAGTAACGAACCATGCCCAGAAACATCCTAACTTCCTTTTATGTGGTAGGTGGACTCATTTTCATGATCGCCTCAATTTGCTCTGCTGACACCTTCCTCTTGCCTTTTTCAATATGATGACCCAAGTACTGTACTTCAGTTAGGCAGTACTGAAGCTTATTTGGTGACAACTTATGTTCACTTTCAGCTAAGTTGTCCAGTAAGGTAATGGTATCGTCCCTGCAAGCCTCTCAGGTCTCCCACGCAATTAGGAGATCATCGATGTACTGAACCAACACCGAATTCTGGGGCAAAATCAAGCTCTCAAGGTTCTTTTTCACTACTTGATTAAAGATGGATGGACTTTCAGTATGCCCTTGAGGGATACGACACCACGTTAAGACACGATTCTCCAGACAAAAAGCAAATAAAAATTGGCTTTCCTCATGCAATGGAATGGAGAAAAATGCTTGGCACAAATCAGTCACAGTAAACCAGACAGCTTCAAATGGGTTCTGAACTAGGATCACAGATGGATTCGGTACCAATGGACAACATAGAATCACAATGGCATTGATTTTCCTCAAATCTTGAACTATGCAGTATTTTCCACATGACTTCTGCAACCCACCCCATGATAGGAGAATTGCATGGGGTTTCTATGACCGCCTTCAATGTGCCCTGCGCAATCATGGAATCAATCACTGGGGTAATCCCTGCCACCATTTCCGGAGTCAGGTTATAATGTGGCATTCTCGGAATTTGTGAATTTTGTTTTAAGTTGTATGTAGACTGGCTCAACTCCTTGAATCAGCCCTATCTCTTCCCCTGTGAAGTCCCACACCACTGGAGAGACAGTATCCCTCAGATCCAGCGGCATGTCTTCCACTGTTAGTACTGGGAACATGTCTATGTAGTGATTGTGATTAGCAAGTTTGAAAGCGATGTCATCATCATTGGTCTGCAGCTCAATTCCCTTTGGCGTCAATAAATGGTAGAGTTCAACTTACACAAGAGGTCCCGCCCTAACAAGCAGACTGGACTCGTATCCCACACTACAAACTGGTGTCGATCCTGAAAGGCTTCTATTTTCACTGGCACCTCTTCTGTAAAGGGTTTGTCATTCTCTTGTTGGGAACTCCTACAACTTGGATCGATTTTCCCGAGAGGGGTAGGTTTGGGACTACTGCAGATCTCACAGTAGAATGGGTAGCACCAGTATCAATCAGGAATGTAATTGGATGACCGCCTGCATCGGCCTCCACATACGGTCCACTCTGGTATACCTCTAAGACTGCTCCAAAAGTACAGTCTTCCTCCCCCCTCAGGCACCGTCATTGAGTCGGGTCCTGGTCAAACCCATCTAATGCGTCCATAAAGGGCATCTGATGGCACGCTTGATTTTTCTGCGGAATTCTCGGAGGCTGTGGCACTTGCACTAACTGTTTTTGACTCCCCCGGTTATAAGATCTCTGCCTTGTCACAGAGTTTACCACATCCAGCACCTGCAATAAATCTCCTTCTGGCATCTGATTTGCCGGATTCAACCGACTCTCATGCTTCCAATGACCGATTTTGTGGCAAAAATGGCAAGCGGTTGTCTTTTTCAGCGTGGCAATGTCTATTCCTGTTTTGGGATCTATAGGGACACCTCACCCTCTTCCTTGTCCAGCTCTATTTGGAGAGTTCTGAGCCACTCCTTGGGCATTCCCCTGATTCCAACCCATCATTCTTCCATTTGTCTGCACCTGATCTAGTCTTTGTGCATTCCGCATCTGGACCAGCATTAACTTGTCTTTCATCCTCCTATGCTTTGAATCCACTTCATTACTGCAGTACCTGGCATACCGCAGAATTTCATCCACTGACTTATTTTACCAGCAGATCAAATGCTGCTGACTCATGACGCTAATCTCAGGTCTCAGTCCCATCACAAATTTAGAAACGAATTGTCCCATGTCTTTGAGGTCGAGCGTGTCTAACCTGCTGTTCTGCTTAAAGGCTTGGAAAAGCCTCTCGTAGTAGGCATGTACCGACTCTTTGGGCTACTGGGTCGTTCAATCTATTCTAACCCAGTCAGTGTCTTGCGGGCTATTTTGGACTGCAACCATGTGATCATCTGCTCGTTCTTTTTCATGACCAAGGGTGAAGGACCATGTGTTACGGGATCCCTCTCGGGCTCAGCATCAGGCCAATCAATGGCGATCTTACAAGCAGACCATAAATCACTAGGAACCACAATTTCAAACAATGTATTCAGGTCAACCCATAACACTTTCGAAATCTTAACAAATCGATCGACTTGCTTGTACCATTCAGCAGGCTTCTCCCTCAATCTAGGAAAATCCTTTTGAATGCAGCTAGGCCTCCCCTACTCCAAGGAACATGCACATACCCCCCACTAGGCACTTCTCGCAACAGGTAAGCCTCAACTCCCGAAGTTCCCCCTCCAGGAGGTAGTGTTTCCCCCATTACTTTCCTACCACTCTTCTTCTTCGACCACCTTTCTTCCTATTTCTCAAGCATGCTCCAAGCCCGTATCCCTACAATCAATTCTCAAATGTGGATTTTCAATCCTGTTACTCTTTTCTCTTCCAACTCCTGTTCACTGTAATTCAGCCTATGGTTTCCCTGCAACATTTTCATTCCAGACAGATCAACAGCATATTTCTGAGCCAATTCTGACACTGTCTCATGTGCTCGCCTCGCTTTTTGAGTGCCATCCTTTGCTACAAACAACAGTTCATCTGGTTCATAGGCATCTATTCTTCTCAAAGGCAAGTTCCCACTAATTACCTCATCCACCTCGGCCTTCAACCTCACCACATATAACAACTTTGCCTTTACTGCATCCATGATCGTGCCCTGACTCGATGTACTGTTCTGTCCTTTCTTAGGTTTACTGTGATCTCTCAGCCAGTTTTCCAAATCAGTGGTTGTTATGTTTCATATAGGTACCCTAATATAGGCCCGGGTAACATCATACCCTTTCACCTACATCATCTCCCCTACATTACATACTAATGAGCCTTTTAAGGATTGAACGCCTTTTATGGACTGAACCTTTTACCTAGTTCTAGGCCTGGGTGCAGAAGGAGGGTTTTTCCTGAACAATTGTGTTCTATGACTTCATCTTTAGACTGACACTGCATGAATAAAATATTCATGAGGCTACTTGGAAACCAGAACGGGGCTATACACCACCTTCCTAATATCTACGCTCAAGGTTCATCCCATACGTCATCCTCATACCCAACAATGGCTAACACAAGAACAAGGGACAAAGGGACTCTATATACTTTTCTGTATAAATACAGCACCTCTTGCTATCAGTAGTTAGAGGGAACCGAGACTTCCAGGCGACACACTGACCAGAGACGCTGAGGCTCCTGCATGCAGACGCTCCAGCTGACAGTGGTCTGAACATCCCTTGCGGGGTGTCCAGCTCGAGACCAGGAGAGGCTCCTACATTCTCACTTCAGGTAATGGGGTTCGACCAAATCCTTGAGGGATTCTTGGCAGCACACCTACTCACATGCTAGATACACTTAGGTACATCTAGATAGGCATCGTGGGAGTACGCACTCTCTTTTATCAATGCATTTCATATTCATGTATTTATTCATGCTTATTGCAAGATGATAGAACTGTACTATCCTTTTATATTCATAGTACTGCTAATCATATATCTCTGCTACTGTCTTATGGTTGTTTTAGCTCATATACTTTACACAAGAATAACAACTGTTCAATAAATCCTTATTGAAACGCCCAGACTGTTTATTCTGTGTACCTCTGAGATAAACCAAATGCGCACGAGTGACTGAACGAAAAGTAGTACATTGTTTTGCACGATCTTGAGGGATCAGGGTTGTCATGTTCTAAGGTTGCCAGAAACTAATCTCTCCCCGATAAGAGGAGACACTAGTGGCACTGTGAGCTAGCTTTTGCAAGCAGGCTAACATTTCTCGGTGGGGGTGTACAGAATCAGTCTGCCACCAAGCCCACAGTTTATGTTATCCAAACGCGCAGGTCCTGCATGGGTACTATAGGAACTACACGACATGGCGCCACCAACAATGGTTGGGCTCTTATTTAACAGTAGAATCTGAGTAGTTCGGTCGTGCTATTCTCAGAGACCCCTACTCACAAAACACCAGAGACGTCTGGAGTGGGTGGGGACAAATTCCACCACAGCTGAGTAGGCGAGATATCCTATTTATTGGCAGTTGGTTAATCAAACTTGAAGGACATTTAGTTCCTAAAAATTGTGCATAAACACCTTATCATAGTTTCCTTGAAACATTAGTCTGTGTTCTATACACAATGACTACTACCCCAGTCTTAGACCCACTGCGAATGCCACTGCCCCTCTCAGAAGATGAAGAGGTGGACGGAATACATATTGCACAAAAATTCAGACGAACTATCACTCTGAAACTAATGGAATATGGTTTACCATCCAGGGGTGGCTTAGTAGCTTTCGTGATTGAGGCACACTAATCAAGCAAAACAGAGATGTTTTATTCGTGGGTTACATTCCCAGCAGCAGATGCAAGAACACAGACATTTCACTACTATGTAGAAGGAGATGCACCACGGGAATATGGTCCTTGCGAGGACACAGAAATTCCACTCACTTACCAGAAACACCTATACTGGTTTAAAGGCCCCCTACCCCATATAAAACACAGAGTAAGATTAGGCCCGCTCGGAGGAGACGGTGCAACATGGCCAATACTCTCGGCTTACACACCGCATCCTGACATTGACACAATGCCACAGCCAGACTTACTCTTACAACACAAGGATTTAATTAAAATCTACAGAAACCTGACACAGTTTGTCATGAGGACTTTCACAGTCCAACCAACCTCAGTTGCAACAAATGGAACTCAGTTTCATGGTACAGCAACTAAAATAACTCCACAATGGAGTAATGGGCAAAATGCCCACGAAACGTGAACAAATACCATTCTGGGTAGCTCAGAAAATAACTCAGCTCGAGGCAGTATTGCCGAATACTACCCCGTTTGAAAAACACAGAATGCTGACAATATGCTTGCCCATGGGGATAACACCACAAGTAGAGGACTGCACCTCTTGGGGTACAGTCTTTGCTACCATATATACCAGGACTCATGGTATTCCTTCATTAGCAGTAGTACCTGATGTATTAAGACAAATACAAAATGAGTACGGAGCAGAACCTGCCCTAAACTTAGGGATGAAGTTATTAAATAACTATGACCAGGTATCAGCCATAATACTAGCTAATATCAAAGGGGAAGCAGCTTCAGTGGCAATCCGCCAACGCCTAAGGGAGTTCAGCCCGTTAGAACAACAACACGAACTACCCAAAATAATTGAAACTGCATATGCAGAATTAGGCAGAGAGAGTTTGGGTGGGAAAGCATTAAAACCACAACTGATGGGCAGTCCTGAAAAGGACACTACAAAGCAGACACCTGCTTCTTCTAAAAAGAAGTGGGATAATAATAAAAAACAAAACTTTAAAAACAGATCTCAATTCCGAGGCAGATCTCCTCCACAGGAGCCCTCTGAAAAGAGGTATAACCTCAGGAATAGGGATAATATTAGGAAACCTGACAGGTATCAGGATACTGATACACGTTCCTCTCATTCCTTCCAGGGCTCGACAAAAAACACTGAGAGAGAAGGACGGTCAGAACACAAAGAAGAGCGTACAAAGTCCAGGGACAAGCAGCGCGCTCAAGACTATACTTCCAAAAAAGAACACAAAACAAAATCAAAACCGCAGTTTAAGAAAAAGAAAGTTGCAGGCATAAAGATCAGACATGCCCAGAATTCTGAGGACGCAGCTTCTGAACGGGGAATGGGCTCTGACGATGTTAGACAGTGCGGCAGAAGTAACAAAAGCTCGCCAGAACCTGAAGGAGTTTCTGGTGACAGCGGACTTGAATGATTACATCACGGTGGAAACACCAGACACCAGGGTGAACGTCCCACATAAGTTACACGAAATAACACTCGAAATGGAGGGGGACAAGCCCAGGAAAGTCAAAGGTCTCTTTTGGGAAAATCTGTCATCCGGTTATGACATCCTATTAGCAGAACAAGATTGGCCGCCAACATTCGTCATGGAGTGCCCCAGGGGAGAAACAATAATTTTTCTATCATTCTCCGACCTCGTTCCCATACATCTTAAACATGTTTATGCACAGGAGTGGGCGGTAGCCTTAGCTCCAGCACTATACAAAAATCATGCTGGGTGGGAAGAGAATTCAACCCACCACGTGATCCCGTTAAAAGTTTCACCAAATGCTCAGAGGCAATACCCAATAAAGCAAGAAGCTAAAATACAGGTCAGGGAGATCTTAGATCAACTTGAATACCAAGGGGTGATTGAAACATGCACCTCACCAATGAACAATCCTTTGTTTCCAGTATGAAAACCGGACAACACATATCGTCTAGTTTTAGATTACAGACATTTAAACTCATGCACAAAGACATTCACTGTCCAAAACGCACACAGTGCCGCATTAATGAATAACATTGTGCGGAAGAAATACAAAACAACACTTGATATCTCAAATGGATTTTTCTGCCAAAATATAGCGCCTGAAAGCAGGTATTTGACCGCATTCTCAGCATTGGGGTCCCAGCTGCAATTTTGTCGTCTCCCCCAGGGGTATAAGAACAGCCCGGGGGTCTTCTCTGCAAGAGTAACAGAGTTACTCCAAAATTTTGATGAGGAAGCATTGTCCTATGTGGATGATATTTATCTGACGGACGATGACTATAAAAAGCATTTGACCAGGGTGAGCACCATTACCCTGGGGTTCGCCTCTGAGGGCTACAAATTTAGTTTAAAAAAATCAAAAATAGCCCACCTCAATGTACTGTTTTTAGGATACGAGCTTTCAAGTGAAGGGAAAAACCTGGCAGCTAACTTTTTAGAAAAGTGTGCGCTGCTCCAGCCTCCAAAATCATTAAAAAATCTACAATCGATACTGGCATTCCTATATTTCGGCAGAACATACATTTTAGAATACGCAGAAAAAATAAAACCTTTCTACGACTTAATAAAACCTGACTTTTCAGTCAAACATTGGACACAGGAACATTCAAATATCCTACGTTCATTACAAGCAGACATGATTGCTTCCAAACACTTACAGACACGCGTAAACGCACACAACTTGGTGATCCGTGTAATCGTGGGTCAATGCGGGTACACTTACTTAACCTTCAATGAAGGATAAACTGTACCAATCGCATACAAATCACACCTGTTCACAAACGCAGAAATGCATTTCACTTCAACAGAAAAAATCCTGACAGCAGTTCAGACCGCTGTAGCAAGAGAAAGAGCACTGGCTCAGGGGAAACGCATAATTGTCTTAACCCCGGTACCAGCTTTAGAAGCTGTTACAAAGGCTAGCAAATGCAAAAGCTTTACATCCGAGATGGATACAATGGGCTAATTCTCCTACTGCAATAGACGTTGAATACAGATTTGACCCAAGTCTAAAAACACAAGCATTTCTGCAATACGAACAAGAATATCCTCTACCTAATGAAATATTGCCTCTCGATCAGCATGAATATATTATTTACACTGACGGATCTGCTCAACCGGCCGTAGGGAGTAAGCAACACAATAGCACAGCGTTTGCAATCGTTGAAGGTCGCATGCAGGATGGGAAGTTCCATCCAAGTTGCACCAAAACGCAATCTCTAGGAGACTGCACGGCTCAGTTGGCAGAGTTAAAAGCACTGATACTGGCACTTGTAAATGCGGATCATGAATTCCCCACACTAATTTTGTGTGATTCCTTTTACTGTGTGCAGTCATACAATGAGTATCTACATCAATGGGAACTAAACGGGTTTAAGGACGCAAAAGGTGGCACAATTAAGCATAAAATGCTATGGGAACAGGTAGTGGAGTTGAAAAACGACCTACCAAGGGCTCATGTGATACACCCACTGAGTCATCAGCGTGATGGCGTTCATGTTGAAGGGAATTCATTGGCTGATGAAGCCGCAAAGGGGGCTGTACGCACAGCTTCCGTAGCTGCAATCACTCATTCAAAAACGAGGATAGACGGTGAGATTATGCTCGCTGTCATTGCTTCAAGCAAAAACAGCAGAGCAGTACCAAAGAAATTTCCACTCAAGTACTCCTACAAGTTAGATGCAAACAACATTCCATTTGCTCAGATTCCTGGAGTGGGGGACAGAGTAATACCAAGTAGGCAAGGTTTAATACTAGCAGCACACGAGGGTTTGGGCTCTGCACATACAGGCGTTACAGCGACTATTTCATTGTTGAAACAGCGCTATTGGTGGCCCGGTCTAACAAAGCAAACTAAAGACTATGTCTTGAAATGCGACATCTGCCAGAAGATGAAAGGCTCCACCAGAACACGCCCGGCGCAGACACCATTACTAATATCTGACAAACCTCTCGCATGTGTGTATTTGGACCACTGCGGCCCCTTACAATCTGATGGGGCTTACAAATACATCATGGTTGCAGTGGATTCCTGCTCAAGATTCCTATGGGTTTGGCCTCAGCGCTCGGCTGACGCTCGAACTGTTATAAAAGATTTGCGAGTCTTTATCGGGACATACGCAGTTGGCACGTTACATTCTGACTGTGGCCCGGCATTTAGCTCTCGGGCTTACAAAGAGGCCATGAAAAGTATGGGCGTTGCACTGCGGTACTCCTCTCTGTACCATCCTGAGGGAAATTCGGTTGTGGAGAGGAAAAACCGGGACTTAAAGCAATCTTTAACAGCTAGGGCATTAGGCAAGGGCGGTAGTTGGGTCAGTCACCTTTATGGGGTACAAAGAGCACTAAAGAACCAGCCAAGAAATTCTCTAGGGCGTGTAACTCCATATGAGGTCCTAGTTGGGACAAGAATGTGGGTAGCTGATCTTGAGTATGAAGGCACAGTGGCAGATGAGAAACCATTTGATATCGATGATCGTTTGGCTGTTTTACAGGATCTAAATGAATCCAGGACACAACAAAGCAACGTTGTCCAGAAACAGACCGCCACTGAGGAAGTCAAGGCAAACACGGCAAGACCTGTCTGGATCCCAAAGATCGGGGATCTGGTCAGAGAGAAAATAGCGGACAAGAAAGAATTTGGACCATCATACAGAAAACCTGTACCAGTCCTAGCAATTCAAGGAACACGAACTGTTTTTTGCAGCCTCTTGCCGGGAAAAAGGAGAAAAGATTTGTCTCAATTGACTTAATCAAACCACACTATGTGGCCAATACTGAACAGTAGGCCTCGTGGACTCCACAGTAGCAGACGCCCTCCTCTCGCTACAATCCAAGAAGTTCAAACAGAAAGACTCATCACGTTTGAAGAGCCTCCTGTGAGTAATGAAGGACTCAGCAACAATGCTATGGAACTCGTTCCCCTTGAACCTGAAGTTTGTCTACAAAATGAAATTCAAAACAACACCCAAGTTGCAATCAGACCAAATACAGACGTCTACGTCAACATGCCTCGACGAGACCAAAATGCGATTTCAACAAATCCCGATGCAATTCCAACAATTGATCGAACTGCTTCTGGCTACTACATGAACTTTGATACGTGTTCCCTGGATCCAAGCGAGCCGGAAACAACGCCAGCCAAAAAATCATGTAAACAGCAAGCTAAAGACTTTCTGAACTTTCTGAACTTTCTTAAAAAGACTTACCTGGTATCGCCTTGGATTGAACTTTGGGTAATTACTGGGATTCTATTTTTTCTTTTCTGGCTAGGATTAGTTATAACTTTTAGCATGCTTATTAATGGACAATACCTCAAACAAAGCTCTGCAGCCCAGAAAGTTAATTTGATTTTAAAACCACATCAATCATCACATCGTGAACAAAGAGGCTTGTCATCGGTGAACATTACAGCAGTTCCTATACCGGATGGTATAGTTTGGGACAAGGTTGATTTCGAAATATTCGGTCCGACTGAACTTTTAAAAATTCCACATTTATTTAAAATTTCATTAAGTAATATCATTACCTCCAGTACATTTTCTGATGATTGGGACACTGAAACTGTTAATAACATGTTGTCTGATTTAGAAAAAACTGCTGCATTTCGAAATACTGAAATGTTAGAAAGTAATTCAGACTATGACACTTCGTACTGTTACCAACATTTTGGTCATCATTTCCTGCACGAATCTATTTCACCTAGAAATGTGTTTGAGTACCATCAGTGGGAACATTGCCCTACACCACCAAAAGCTAGTTCGCAGACATTTGCACAGAAATTTTCATATTTTTCAGGTTTTAAGACTTCTGACCCGACGTCATTTTATTATGAAATTCCACCGACATCGGCACTGAAAATTATGTTGACTAACACCAAACAGATATACTCTGCTTCCTTTTTGACCCAATTGCCTGACCAGGGTTTTGACCTATGGAAGGACACAATAGACTTAAAATCAGTCTGGGGTTCTAGGGACTGGCAAGTCCAGGGAACAGAAGCACTATTTAGAGCATGCCTCATTCCACAGCAGATGTTATTTCTAAATGAAACTGTGCAACAGACATCCTGTCTTGGCTTAGCCAAGGTAAAGGACCTGAACACACCTCGATTTCCAAAACCATCACAGATGGGAGGGTGGCAAAAGTTGACTTCACAGGAAGGAGCAACAGTAGATTACATTTTTAAGTACAATAGATCAGACCAACATTGGGAGAAATGGGTGGTTTGGCCCTTAGACACAAACATATGTCACAAACGATTCTTGGGTATTACCGAAGGGTACAGTATCCACAGGCCAGACCCACGTTATGTACAAAGGGAACATCCAGGGGTAGTGACATCCTACAGTGTTGGGAAGTTGTGCCTTGATTGGCTAGAGACCTCAACACTAACGGAAGTGAAACAACACTTAACCTTACTCTCACAAGACATGGATCTTCGGGATTTTTTACAAGGTCCCAGGAAACAACGTCAGAAATGTTTCATATATGCTGGCATCTATGCTGCCTATAATGAAGAGTGGAAAATATCACAACAAGAGGCCGCAAAGAGAATACGGGAAATAGACCGTATTAACTTAGAAAAATTATTGGCTGTGGTAGACAATGGGATAACAATTTTGTCCTCCAGAATATATTCTTTGGGCAACATTGTATCATCTGCGATAGACATCCTAGAACAAGATTTGGCCATGTTACAACACGGGCAATCTCAATTACTTTCTATCATGTTATTAAGCTAGACACTGCAATCTTTGTGCGCAGGCTTTGTGCCTTGGCGTTTTATAAAGAGTACGTCTCTGTTTTATGAATATAATCTAACAGATAAACAGGTTGAAATGGCACAAAGTGTAACGATCCTGTCCAAAGACGAGTACTCCTCAGGATTCGTGTGATGCAATATGGGTTCCACCCCTTGACATCCCCAACTCCTACAATGACTGCACAGAGGTTTAGGGCGATCAAGTGAGGGAAGGGTAGGAAGGGAACAGCAGGGAGTAGAATCTGGAAAAACAAAGAACAGCACTATGAGAAACAAGGGCATGCAACACTACTCTCATATAGTCTCGCTAGGTTTCTAATTACCTGACAAGTCTAATAGCACACACCTTCTCCATATCACCGGACAAGCGGTATTCATGCATACAAGGTACGATCCTACTTATGGAAGTCCTTGCCAGTTTGTACAAAGGTTGTAGAAAAAATGAGGCGACTTGAATAAAGCAAATAGTCTGAGTTCCAGAACACCTTAGTAGAGCACCCTTTCGTTTAAAGTCACGGGGGGCATTTATCTGTTCCTGTCCCCAATTTCCTCGTCAAAAAATGATAAATGAAAATGCCTGCAAACCAAGCTCCGTCTATGGAGCAAATCCAACAGAACAATTGTAGCAACTTTTTAATTCCCTGGAGAGTATCAGGCCTGAGAGCCTAAGGCGAGTTTCAGATCCGATATTTGTAGTCACCAGTATCCCGCTCTTACCTTAGAGCGCGCTGGGGTTTCACAGAATGTTTCTTCCCCCTCAGCTGGGCCTCGTAAAGGAACAGCAGTCCCTCCTAACACCGTGTTCTAGGAACCGCCGAGTTTTCGTAACGGCTCTCTCTCCGTCCTCGAAACGTGGGCAGAAACGCCCACCGTGCTTGCAGCCTTTCACGCTGCTAAGGAGAAATTCCGGGTCCAAAATAATCAGACGCAACCTCGCGTCTGCTTCTCCTCTTCAGTCCCGGGTGAATGATGCGACAGGTTCGCATTCAGAATTACGCACGCCCTACCGTGCGTGTTACGTCCTATTTAAGGACGTGGCTCCGCCCCCGCATCATAGGGCAATCTGGGATTTGTAGTCTAGGCAGGTGCAACGTTTGCCATACCTGACACAAAGGGGAGCTAAATATACAATGTTGCGTATTGAAAAACTGGGCCGACTACCATTTACAGTGGCGGAAGCGCAGTCTACTGAATGGCTGATCCATGGCCACATAACTCTACCGGTCACTACTTTTCAGTTTCATTATTGCCTTGAACAACGGCAGGCGGGCAAATATGAAAAGATGGGTAAGGGGTACATTAGGGAATCCTGGGATTTACCGTATAGATTTCGATGCCGGAGTGGGGATCGAGAAGTGTTTCTGAGTGGTACTAACTGCAAGAACACTTTGAGCGGTTCTCTCATGTGCCGGGACATTACATTGCACGGAGCATGTAATGGTTCAATAGCAAACTTGTCCTGCCACATGAAAGGGACTCCAGCTGCCGTGATTAAGCCGGAATTCGAGCTGCTCTCGAACGGGAGTCACTTGATGCTGAACGATCAAGGTTGCTGTGGTATGCTTCCGGGCATTGCCTATCTTGTCACTGTGAACTCCAGGGTTACTTGCTGTATGGAAGTATTGTTTCCCCCAACAAGTACAGTCAGGGAGGCGCCGTTATGGTCTTCGTTGAATGTTTCCTTTATACAAATTGATACTTTGAGCAGACTGAAAGCCATGCTTTTACAGCAGACTGTACCCTTAACCTCCGCTCGAGAGACCTTTGAACTTCAAATCGCAAGGACCTCGAGTGAGATACAGGCACTTATACGTACAAACTGCCCCATTCATTTCGCAGAAATGGTGGGTCGTATCTTTAATATGTCTGATACGAGTGGTATTGTACACCTATTTAAGACCATAGGGTCAGGACTTCTTAGCACCTTTCAAACAATCCTCGGAGTTATCCCGAACTTTATACACTCCATATTTGGAAGCATTTTCGGAGGTCTACCTCTGATCCTGCTATCAATAGTGGGAGTCCTGATTGTCATTTACCTGCTGCGCAATGGACGGCCCAATTACCAACGAAATGCCCAAAGCACTCCTGGAGCGGAAATACCGTGAACGCATGGTACAACATCTGGGCACACCTCGCCTAAGGGAACTAAGCGCCTCTTGGTTCCTATAGTTCAGACCAGTCTGGATGGACTGCATCTTACCTGTTCTTCGAAGCCTGTTTTGCGGTGAAGAATGCTTGTTGGATCTCTGTCTAATACTTGCAATGGACACGCCTGCGGACTTGAATACCCGGATGGAACCCTTGAGGGCCCACGCTCGGCAATGTCCCCAGCGCATTCCCATCTTGCCGGCCGCATTTCTCGAAAATCCGCAAGTGCCTTTTACAACTGAGCTAAGCTTTAGCTCCACCATTAGCACCGAGGTATCGACCGAGGTATCGACGGCAGCACCGGCTGCCCCTACACCAGCCGTTGGGAGTACTGAATATCATCTGTGCTCCATTGACGTGCTCTGCGAGGTGTTACAAGGACCGTACCCTGCAGCAAAAAGCAGTGATGATGTTGCGTCTCCCAGCCAGGACATTTAATCTGTAATTGGCTCATCGTGTGCTGGGAAAGAATTTGGATTTTCATTTTTCTCTAAAATTAACTAAATTTGGAACGCTTCCTGAAAATTGACACTCTCTCGCTGAAAAGCATGGCCTTTTGATGCTTGTAGACATTCAACTTATATAAACGAACTCAATTAGGACTGTGGCTTAAGTGACAATTCCAAAACAACTAATTTTAAAGCACAAATTTTAATTGTTTACCTTTTTAAGCTGTTTTTAAATTGATTTTAAAACAGGATTTTAATGAAGCTCATTGAAAAATGTTCTATGCACTACTATCTAGTAAAGAGAATAGTCCACTAGCATTTTTATCATTGTTGACTGTTCGGAAGAGGAGTGGGTGTTATGTTTCATATAGGTACCCTAATATTGGCCCGGGTAACATCATACTGTTTCACCTACATCATCTCCCCTACATTACACACTAACGAGCCTTTTAAGGATTGAACCCTTTTATGGACTGAACCTTTTACCTAGTTCTAGGCCTGGGTGCAGAAGGAGGGTTTTTCCTGAACAATAGTGTTCTATGACTTCATCTTTAGACTGACACTGCATGAATAAAATATTCATGAGGCTACTTGGAAACCAGGCAGGGGCTATACGCCACCTTCCTAATATCTACGCACAAGGTTCATCCCATACGTCATCCTCATACCCAACAATGGCTAACACAAGAACAAGGGACAAAGGGACTCTATATACTTTTCTGTATAAATACAGCACCTCTTGCTATCAGTAGATAGAGGGAACCGAGACTTCCAGGCTGACACACTGACCAGAGATGCTGAGGCTCCCGCATGCAGACGCTCCAGCTGACAGTGGTCTGAACATCCCTTGCGGGGTGTCCAGCTCGAGACCAGAAGAGGCTCCTACATTCTCACTTCAGGTAATGGGGTTCGACCAAATCCTTGAGGGATTCTTGGCTGCACACCTACTCACATGCTAGGTACACTTAGGTACATCTAGATAGGCATCGTAGGAGTACGCACTCTCTTTTATCAATGCATTTCATATTCATGTATTTATTCATGCTTATTGCAAGTTGATATAACTGTACTATCCTTTTATATTCATAGTACTGCTAATCATATATCTCTGCTACTGTCTTATGGTTGTTTTAGCTCATATACTTTACACGAGAATAACAACTGTTCAATAAATCCTTATTGAAAGGCCCAGACTGTTTATTCTGTGTACCTCTGAGATAAACCAAATGAGCACGAGTGACTGAGTGAAAAGTAGTACATTGTTTCCACGATCTTGAGGGATCAGAGTTGCCATGTTCTAAGGTTGCCAGAAACTAATCTCTCCCCGATAAGAGGAGACACTAGTGGCACTGTGAGCTGCCTTTTGCAAACAGGCTAACATTTCTCGGTGGGGGTGTACAGAATCAGTCTGCCACCAAGCCCACAGTTTATGTTATCCAAACGCGCAGGTCCTGCATGGGTACTATAGGAAGTACACGACATGGTGTCTAAGACATGTTGGTTTCCCATGACCCCCTGGCTCATGCTTGCTTCTGGTGTCACGCCTACTGGTCCCCTCACTGGAGCTTCCCACATCCTCAAATCTGAATTTGAGCTTGCTAAGGGCACGGATCGTATGGTCCTAGAACCAATGCATATCCTTTAATGATCCGCAGTCGCTGGCAAAGGGTACAGGCACTAAGGACGGATCGTTTCCACTCATGGTCATGCTCCCTCCTAAATCAGTTCTCTCTGCCAACCCTAACTGTCGCTGACTAGGGCTTCCCAATGAGCTCGGGTAGTACACAGAGACTACAGGTCCAATGGTGACCGGTACCGTAAGAGCTTCCGGTAACCATGAAGAAGTATTGACTCTGCTTACTTCTGCACCTCCCAAGACGGCTATTTCTGTTCCTCCTCCACCTGTTGAGATCCTTCCCACTATTCCTGCACTAGCACCAGTTTGAGGTGCTGGAGCTCCCCCCTTATTCTCTGTATTCGCCCACTCGTTTCTTCCCTCGTCCGAGTGCGGGTTGTAAGGTGGAGGGCGTTCCGACAGCAACCTATCCAACAAGCTGTTGTCCGTATCACTCCCATCATTTACAGTTTCCCCTCCATTCCTATTCTGAGAATTTCCCTCTCCCACCAGCATTGAATACAACCTCTCTCCCTCAATGGTGTCTACCCTCCATCTCTTAAGTTGTGCATCCCATCGTGCCTTCTGATATGCCCTCTTTGCTTTCTTCATCTTCCTTTGGAATCTCTCCTTGTTCTTTGCGTGTGCAGCTCTCATCCATGCATCTAATGCCTCAAACTGTGTTGGTCTATGCAAAGGCTGCAGAGCAAACATCACGCCCCTCAACTGGTGCAACACCTCCAACCAGAGCCATAGTGTGGAAATGCCAAATCCCCTTGTTTTTCGGTAATCTTATGCCAATTTTGAAGCCAAATTATGGTATGAAGTCCTACATTTGTCGCCATATAATGAGCTGGAGTATCCTCGGGTGGTGCTTCTTCACCCACTCGAGTGACTACTCCCAGGTCTCCAATGAACAAATCCCGCAATACCCTAAAAAATTGCATGATTAGATCAAAAGTTTCCTTTCAACTGACAGGATTTTCTTAACCACAATTTCCTGATGACTACCGACCAATCCCAACGCGGTGTTACGCCAACCAGCCTACCGTAGCGCGGCACACTCTGACGTCACTTTCACCCTCCACAGCAGTTCACCCTCTTACACAATTTCTTCATCCACTTTCACTCATGCAATCAACTTAAACTCCATAATTGTCTGCCATCTACAAGATCGATAGGATTCAATCACTCAAGAACATAACGCGGTAACCCCCGACCTGCTCTGGTCACCCGAATCAATGTAGTCAACCCCTGTACACAAGGTTTAGCTCACGATTTCCATACGTCCCATTCATACAAAGTTCTCTGTCTTAGGTGGAACTGCCGATGACGTCTCACGACAACTCCTCAAATTCTCTGGTCAGACAATAACAACATCTCAGTGTCTTCTACACCATTTACTATATACCGGGATCTTAGGCCACTTTGGGACCTGAAACTCAAATCTCAATCATTGGACCACATCCGGCCTGAAACCACATTCACTCAACTTTCATACAACTCTGTCAGACATCACACAATCACTTCATTCCCGCAATCTATCACACAACGCATCCCTATTGATACTCACTCCTCCTTTCACCGATGTTCTCGCCGTACCATCAAGCTCCGTCTGTCTCCGCCAAAGTCCGTCGCTCTCTGTTCTCGATCATTGGGCTCTATGTCGGGGCTCTAGGGTTCTAGGTCTCTTTTCTAGATTTTCTGGATTCTCCCCCGCTTCATGTGAGAACCATCCTACTCTGCTACCAACTGAAGGAGCTGGATCTCACGTTCTAGATCTGCTCTAGAACCTCAAGTCTTTGGTACTTTTTCTCAGCATGAGAGCGAAGGGGGAGAGAAATCATTTAGCATGTCGATCAATTCAATTGCAGTTCGCTAGGATCATTAAGAATCACAGACAGCTAAATTGAATTAGTTGATTTATTACAAAGCCAAAAACAACTGAAGGTACAGACACCTCAAGATGAGGGTGTAGAAATACATTGGGACTGATACAAAGCCAAACCTACAAATGAAATTAAGGCGGTGCAACATGCACAAGATGATTAATCCAAGGATCAGGATACAAAAGAGCAGAGCACAGGAGTCCAGGTTTCCCTGCATTGAAGATTTCATAGGAATAAAGCCTTAATTTGTCCCTACACTAGCCTTATGTGACATCCCTAAGTAAGCATACCGCGGAGCAGGATCGTTTAAGGTGTCAGCAAGTGGAGTCTTCCTTAGAATTCTCTCCACATCAGTTGGGTCATGCAGCATGAAGCTGACGAGACAGAGCTCGCTCTCTCTCCGAAGGCAGAGAAGAAGTGGACACTTTCCCTAGTTATCCTATGTCAATACTACAGGTGACTTCCCGAGATCCTCTTCGGTGACACCATCCAACCAGGCCACATCCTCCTGGATATTTTTCCACTGGTCAGCGATGCTCCCGAGTGGTGCAAAATGACTTTGATTCCCAGGCTCTCTCCGGGGAGAATGTACAACAGTTCTCCGTAACGGTATCAACTTTCAATGTATCCCCTTCTCTCCTTGCCTAACTCCTAAAACAAAGACATTATTCTACCAACCAAGGATGATTCTTACACCTGCAACACAAGCGTGAGAAAGAGAAAAACCTAACGCGCACATGAAACTCAATTATTAAATCAAATGCGAGAGCTTCCAGGGAGAAAGATATTTCAGGCCTACAGATTCGGCTGACATAAAAAAGATGCCACATAGGCTTTACGAAACTGCGCGTAAAATAAACACATCAATTTAGTATTATTACATACGTCTAAAATAACACGTTCCAAAAGCACATAGAGTACATGAATAATTGTCAGCTGTACACACGGATTCTGCACGTTAATGATTTCAGCCAGTTGCATCTATTTGCGACGTTGATTTCTTCATGTTTACATTGAAATGTCCTAATATACATCATGATTCACGTTATTACAGTTCACATTCTAATGTCTCATGTTAATACAATGAAAGAATATATGTGGGTGTGGACTACTCGTGATTATGATGCACCCCTACAAATTAAAAACTGATTTTGCACTACATCAGTGGTATATGGATACAACACACAATAGTCCTAAATGTGACAGGTACTCCTTGAATGTTTGTAGGGGCCAAATGCAGGCCTCTGATTTTGCCACACTATTGCAAACTGAAATTATATCCCATGAGCTGCATTGTTCACCGTGCTCTGCCTACCACCTGACCCAAGAGCATCGCACAGCATCACCCTCTGACTCTTCCCCTTCCCCTCTGCTCATCCCAAACTTGCTCCTGCTGCTATGATCTCAAAATAAACACTTTCTAGACCCTTCTATACATCCACTATCCTTTTTAATACAAATAACAAACTCGCATGTTTACCGCTCAAGTTAATTTCATATTTCCCTATACTAATTCACCACTAATCCTGTTTGGGTTCCGGAGTAGCGTGCTACTCCTCGAAAAGTGCTTTGATGCCTCTTCAGGAGTACCAAGTGCTATATAAATTCAAACCCCTCCCTCTTCTATCTCTCCACTATCCTTTTCAACCCAAATAACAGACTCACATGTCCACCGCTCAAATAAATTTCATATTTCCCTATTCTAACTCACCACTAATCCTTTTTGGGTTCCGGAGTAGCGTGTTACTCAGCGAAAAGCGCTTTGATGCCTTTTCAGGGGTAGTAAGCGCTATATAAATGCAATTACAATTACAATATACTTTATCTGTCTAATCTTTGCTACACCAACCCACAAGTGTCAGATTGCAAGAATTTTACACGACTGAAGCCTAATTTCACACAATTTGCATCCACCGAAATGGAAAAATAGCATTACTAAGTATCATTTTGCTCCATAATTATCTTTTATGTAAGTGATTTTGAAAGATCAGTGAGGCCATTCCAGATGCCAGAGGGAATATGACAATACAATGCATTGAAAAACTGTATTAAAGAGAGCCAGGGCTTAAGGCCCCAGCTGATGCTACTTCAGTCAATACTTTGAAGCACACCCCCTAACGTACCTCGTCCCACAGCCTCATGTGTCCTGGATGGGGGGTGGAGTAATTATGTTATTTAGATCTGGCATGACAGCACAGCTGTGTGCACAACCACCTCCTGTTACCAATTCTCTAAAACATACATACAGTGGGCTTCAGCTCCGACCAGGGGGCTATTTTTCTCGCACCTTATGCTATTGGCCGTTTGGTGTATCATAGCGTATTCTATAGAAACTGAATTTCGGATCCCAAAACATTAGGGACTCTTTTATGTCTCAGAAGCGCACGGAATCATGACATATTAAATTCTTTATTTCATAGTTGCATTGTATGCAGAAAGCAGTCGTATTTTGTTTTTCTCTGAAGCAGGCTTTTTTTCAAATGCATTAGGACTCAAGACGCAACTAGATCTGCTGCATTTGCCAATGCTTGTACCCTAATGATAGTACGGATTTGTTTGCGTGTCTTTTCTAGAAGAGCGCGCCTGGCCGGTAATGATTTGCTACTGTTTTTCAGCAGTGAAGGCTGTGGCAGATGTTACAAGCCCTTTCGTAATAGCATCTCCAATTACAGGCACCGCCATGAATGTGAAAGTATCAAAAGGCCTGCATTTAGACAGGCACAACATGGATCCCCTCGTGCTGAGTGGATTAAAATTGATGCCCGAGTTGTATACAGTCGCTCACTCTTCTGTGCGCTGTACTTAAATAGGATGAAGTATGTTGGAGAATCGGCCTTTCCCTCCTCCACTGCCGGGCATTTGTAGCATCATTCAAGTCCACCCTGAAGCAAGGTGCTCCTCTGCGCCTTCAGGCAGTTCTATTTACTTTGTGTGCATTATGAATATACAAGATAACAGTAAATAAAGTAATTTAACAGCGTAAATTTGTTTCACAGGGGACATGAACATGACATTTTAGCAGCCACAATTCAAGATATAAAATAGTCTGGTAATGTTAAGCAAATACCAACAAATCAGCCATGTCTAACACACAAAAGACAGCAACGGCCTTCCAGCTAAGGTCCTGCCTCTTCAGGGTATTTTGAAATCAAAATCCGAATCAGAATTCTCTTTATTCCCTGCAAACAACCATAAAAGCATGCAGGATATGTACTAAATAGCAATGAAATACATACAAATGATTAAAAACACGCGAATAAAATACATAAAATCATCAGGTTTGGGAAATTAATGACCAACAATCTAAATAAAACAGTCTGCTGTGAACAAAACCTAAATTTAAACAGAGACGGGTTGTAATTCGTCACTCTACTAAAATTAATCTAAAAGCATGGACCTCCTGGAGCGCACTGCAGCTTTAAGAAACAAAATCACATGTCCACACATTTCGTTGTCTGGTTATGCCAGTAAAAAATGATATGCTTGCATACAAAGCTGTAGATTCCTAAGCCTTAAAAATGGCATGAGGAATTTTTTGGTATACATTTTATATTATTCACAAAAAAAGAGAAAATGTACCATAGTTTGTTTGTGCAAGTTAGTACATGGGAATTCTCTAGAGTCGAGCTGGGGTTGGTGTCCTGCCGGAAAACAAAGAAAATATTTCACTATACCCGCCCAGAAGCTAAACAGGAAAAGTCTTTCCCAGCTCTTATTAGTATTCTGCAAATAGTTGGTAGAAATGGCCACAGGATTAAGATACATAACGCTTAACTCTTGATTTTTGTCTTTCAGCCTTCAACCTCTCTTTTTTAGCTCGCTCTAGCAGCAAAACTTGCACTTGCTTTCTGACAGGGGCTGCCCGCGGTGTTCTGTTTGAAAACATATCAGCCAATCCAATGGCTTCCAGGGATTTCTTGGCGTACGCTATCCAGGGGATCAAAAGACCCTTATCACATGCCAAACAGTCTAAAACTATCTCTCTAGTGAATTTTTCTTCTTCTGAGCTCCAGATAGATAGCCACAAGAGATATGGCCGCTATGAATAAAATCACTCAGTAAGTCTAATTCTAATTTGTTGTGGCAAATAAAACTAGAGGTTGACACAGGGGCTGACAATACTCCCCGACAGAAACGATTTTCCTCCCTTTGGAGGGTGGTCAAGTCACCCAAGCCTCAAATGCCTGCCCCATAAGTTGCTATAGGAACACATATTGCCAAATGTATATTTGCAAAAGGGGTGTAAGAACCCTCTCTCCCTTGGGTGACGGAAGACTTAACTGGGAGCCAATAGCCCTGGAGAACTCGGTCCTACTTTGTGTGATATGCACAGACCATGTCCCAGATGAGCTGAGTGTAACCCCCAGGTAAGAGAAGGAACTAATGCTTAATAACACTTCCTTACCCACCGTAATAGTTAAGGGGTGCATGCGCTTTGGGCTACAGGTCATTATAAAAGACTTAGTAAAACTAGTTAATAAATCCAGCCTGGCCATAAAATTGACAAAGGAGTGCACTAGATGAAGCAAAGCTTTTGGGGTACGAGCAATTAACACTGCTTCATCCGCGTACAATAATGCTGGAAGGGGGGAACCACTCACCATTGGCACATCTGGGGTGCATTTACTAAGCTCCCTATTGAGATCGTTCCTTTACAAAATAAAAAGGAGTGGAGCTAAAACGCCACCCTGGCGAACTCCTGACCAATACTAAATACATCAGTGACTACTCCTTTGTTACCAAACCTGATTCGAGCCTTGGTGTCCGTATGCAGGCAGACCAGCAGGTGAACTAGGGATGAGTCCATTTGCAGAATAATAAGGGATTGCCATAATTTAGCCCGATTAACACAGTTGAAGGCCATTGTCAAGTCCATAAAGGCTAGATAAAGTACAGACTGCTTGGCCACCGTGTATTTCCTGATGATCAGGTTTAAGTTGAGTCCTTAATTGATAGTCCCTATGCCACTTCGAAATCCGTATTGGCATTTATTTAACACGTTATTTTCAGTGACCCATTCTACTACTCTATTGTACAAAACTCTGCCTAAGATTTTGTCTGGTATGTCTAATAGGGAGATCGGGCGGTAACATTTAGGCTCCACCCTATTGCCCTTTTTAAAAATTGGGGCAATGACTGAGGAAGTTCAAGAGCGGGGGATCAACGATCTGTTTAGGCTAATATAAACATTCGTCAACAATGGGGCCCAAAGATCTAAGTTACACTTAATAATGTCAATCGGGACGCCATCTGGCCCAGGTGCTTTCCCTCCTGCACTCTCCTGAATGGTGACCTTCACTTCCTGTAATGAAATGGATGGGAATGAATGGATGGAGCGCCCCCGGGCCATAGCTTCAGACCGACCGGACTGGCATCAGAATACATTTTTCCAAAGTGTGCTACCCAGTCCTACCCATTTATGTGACAACTGACCGCTGATACACCTTGATCTAGAGAGTGCATACAGGAGACAGCCTTCCAGAATGACTTGCTGTACTTAGTGCGGGCAGTGTCACTCAGAAGAGACCACTGCTGGGAAATAACTTAATTCCTGCTCCTATTTATAGTTAATTTATAGACTTTATGCTGAGAGGCCACTAAGCTGCGTTCACGGGGACGTGTATTTAAAGCCCTTCGGTGGAGTCGGTTTGCCTGTGAACAGCTGTGATCAAACCATCAAGGGCACCCGGACTGTGGTCTGATAGGTTTTGAGAGAGAGAGTCTTATTCTCTCACAAGGGGCAATGAAGGAGGCAACAATTGCTCCACCAGTATCATTCTCTCGAAGGCAGTCCCGAACCGTCGGCAAGGTTGCAGCTACTAACCCATTAAGGAACTTAGATGGGTCGGGCAGCTTCCAACATAGCCTAAGGTTGTCAGGGTATACAGTTAAGGTTTCTAAGGCTGGCATCTCTTGGTAAGTCTCCCTATATGGTGCCTTCAGTATTATTTCGATTGGATTATAACCCCCCATAATCAGTTGGAACAATTGCACCATCCAGCAGCATTTCCCTCAAATTATGAGAAATAAAGATGTAGTCTATAATTGAGGGGCTATTCCCACCTCTAAAGGTGCACAGACCCTATGTGTCCTTGCCAGCCTCCTCCATAACATTATACAGATTGGCAGATGCGATTAAAGCCAACAGTTCTTTTCCCCGTTCATTGAGTTGAGTGACGAAGGCTAAAACACCTACTGACTCCTGGTGTGGCAACCTAGCATTAAAATCACACCCTAGGCAGAGATATGGTTGCTGGCCTTGTTGAGATTTGGCCTCCACTAGTGTAGAGATGTATGAGAATAAGCCAAGAAATTTTTGATTGGGCATACTCACTAAATCATTATTATAAAAATGAATTGAAAATAGCGTCAGAGCCCCCTTATAAGCAACAGCTTGGAAATCAGAGCCCAGGGTGCTTTTAGATTCTGTGCGGCCACCTATCAACAGATTAATCCATATAGACAACCCACCAGAGGCTCGGCCAGAGCGAGATGAAATGGTGGGAAGACTAAAACACATAAAACCGTCAAAATCTATTGAATTAGTTTTCCAAGTCTCCTGCATAAAAACAATATCATACATTTTTACAAACATTTTCCAATCATGCATTCAATCAATCAATCAGGGAATTGTAAGCGCGCTACTCACCCGTGAGGGTCTCAAGGCGCTGAGGGGGGCGCAGATCTGTTTAGCCGAAGAGCCAGGTCTTGAGGGTCTTCCTGAAGGTGTTCAGGGAGGGGCGCGTCTGATGTCTGCCGGTAGCTCGTTCCAGGTCTTGGCTGCAATGTGAGAGAAGGATCTTCCGCCTGCTCTGGCTCTGTGGATGCGCGGGGTTTTGGCCAGTGCGAGGTTGGAAGATCGGAGGTTTCTTTTGGGTACGTGGAAGTTGATTCTGTCGTTGAGGTATTTGGGTCCGTTGTTGTGTAGGCATTTGTAGGCGTGAGTGAGGATTTTGAAAGTGACTCTTTTCTCCACGGGGAGCCAGTGGAGACTTCGTAGGTGTTGGCTGATGTGTTCGTGTCGGGGGATGCCGAGGATGAGTCTGGCGGCGGTGTTCTGTACTGTCTGGAGTTTGCGGAGTAGGGACTTGTTGATGCCGGCGTAGAGTGCGTTTCCATAGTCCAGTCTGCTGGTGATGAGTGCGTGGGTGACTGTCTTCCTTGACTCAGGGGGATCCACTTGAAGGTCTTGCGGAGGATGCGGAGGGTGTTGAAGCAGCTGGAGGTGACGGCGTTGACCTGTCGGTTCATGGAGAGTGATGAGTCGAGTACGATGCCGAGGTTCTTGGCGTGGTCTGAGGGGGTACGTGGGCTTCTAAGGGCAGTCGGCCACCAGGTGCTGTCCCATGCAGAAGGGGTGGTACCGAGGACGAGGACTTCTGTCTTCTCGGCATTGAGCTTCAGGCAGCTGTTGGTCATCCAGACTGCGACGTCTTGTATTCCTTTCTGGAAGTTGAGTTTGGCAGTGGTGGGGTCTTTGGTGAGGGAGAGGATGAGCTGGGTGTCGTCGGCGTAGGATACGATGTTGAGGCCGTGTTGTCGGACGATGGCTGCGAGGGGGGCCATGTAAATGTTGAAGAGGGTGGGGCTCAGTGATGAACCCTGTGGGACTCCGCAGGTGATTTTCGTGGGGTCGGAGAGGAAGGGTGGGAGTCTGATCCTTTGGCTTCTTCCGGTGAGGAATGATCGGATCCAGTCCAGGGCTGATCCTTGTATGCCTGCGTCGTGTAGTCTGACGACTAGTGTGCGATGGGAGACGGTGTCGAAGGCCGCTGATAGGTCGAGTAGGATGAGGGCTGCGGAGTGGCCTTGGTCCAGGAGGGTGCGGATGTCATCTGTGGCGGCGAGTAGGGCGGTCTCTGTGCTGTGGTTGCTTCGGAATCCAGATTGGTACGGGTCGAGGACGGCGTTCTCATCAATGAATCGTGTCAGTTTCCTGTTGACTGTTTTCTCTGCAACTTTGGCTGCGAAGGGGAGGAACGAGATGGGCCGATAGTTCTTGAGGTCGGTGGGGTCAGCTGTGGGCTTCTTGAGCAGGGGTCTGACATCTGCGCATCCAGTAGTCTGGGAAGGTGCCTGTTTTGAAGGTGGTGTTGATGGTGCGTTGTAGTTTGGGTGCGATGGCGGCCACGTCTCTGTGGTAGATGTGAGGGGGGCAGGGGTCGGTGGGGGCACCCGAGTGGATGCTTTTCATGGTCGAGGCGGTGTCTTCGGCCGTGATCGGTGTCCAGTTGGACATGGTGGGCTGGCTGGTGTTTCTGGGGGGCGGGGGGCCGTCTGTGGCGCCTGGTGGATGGTCGATGAAGTTGTCGTAGAGGTTTTTGATCTTGAGGTGGAAATAGGTTCCAAGCTTGTCGCAGAGGTCTTGGGATGGGGTGATGTCTGTGGCTTCGCTGCGTGGGTTGGTGAATTCTTGAATGACACTGAAAAGTTCCTTGGAGTTGGTGGAGTTGGCCAGGATTTTGTTGCGGATGAAGTTCCTTTTGGTGACTCTGATCTGGTTGTGGTAGTCCGTCATGGCGTCCTTGTAGGTGGTGTGGTTTTCGGTTGTCTTGGTGTTTCTCCAGTTCTTCTCCAGGCGTCTACAGGTGCGTCTGGCTTCTTGGAGAGCGGTTGTGAACCAGGCGGCTTCCTGGGGAGTTGTCTGTCGGGGTTGCGTAGAGGGGCGAGCTCATCTGCGCAGTTGGAGATCCAGGTGTGGAGTTCTCTGGCTGCGTCGTTTGCGCTGTTTGCGTCGGGTGCCCAGGTGTGGTTGTCTCGGCTGAGGGTGGAGTTAAATTGCTCGTCGGTAACCTTGCTCCAGTTCCTTCGTGGTGGGCGTGGGGCTGGTTTGGGTGCCTTGGGTTTGTTGATGGCGAAGTGTACGCAGTGGTGGTCGGTCCATGGCGGCTGCGTTGTGTGGCTGAAATGGACGCTGTTTCCTGCCGCGAAGATGGGGTCGAGGGTGTGTCCTTCTCTGTGGGTCGGTGTGTTGACGAGTTGTTTAAGTCCGATGCTGGCAAGGTTGTCACGAAGGATAGTGGAGTTGGGGTCACTGGGGTTGTCGAGGTGGAAGTTCAGGTCTCCAATGAGTATGTAGTTTGTTGAGGCGATCACGTGGGGTGCGATGAAGTCGGTGATGGTGGTGGCAAAGGGTGTTCGGGGGCCGGGGGGTCTGTAGACGAGGGTTCCTCGGAGTGTGGCTTTGGGGGTGGTCTGGATATTGAAGTGCAGGTGTTCGGCGGAGGGGAAGGTTTCGCTGGAGGTGGTGAGGCGGAGGGTGCTCTTGTGGGCGATGGCGAGGCCCCCTCCTGGGTGGTTGGGGTGGTCTTTCCTCTGGATCTTGTATCCGTCTGGGATGGCGGTGCTGATGTCGGGGGCGGAGGATGCATTGGTCCAGGTCTCTGTGAAGAAGGCGATGTCGGGCGAAAGAGAGTCGAGTAGGTTCCAGATTTCCATGGCGTGTTTGTGTACGGAGCGTACGTTGAGGAGGATGCATTTTAGGGTGTCGCCGGTGCTGGCGTCGGCGGTGTTGGAGGCCGGGGTGGCGGTGAGGGTCTGGCAGCAGTGGAGGCAGGAGAACTGGCCGTGGGTCGTGTTCGGCGAGGCCTGTTGGCATTCTCTAAGTCTTCCAGGGTTAAGTGCGAGGTGGTGGTGTCGTAGCGATGGGTAGTGGGAGGTCCAGGGTTCCTGGCTCTGGCCGCGGTCGGGTCGCGGACAGGTGCAGATGGGCTTGCCTTTGGCGTGCCAGCGGCGCGCCCGCTGCGCGCATCCGCTGCACAACTGCGCAGCGGCTGCCATTAAGTAAGGGAGGTGGGAGGGAGGAGAGGCTGGGAGGCGGGAGCAGGGGAATTCCGGGGGGGAATTCCGGGGGGAAATTCCGGAGGGGAAATTCCGGGGGAATTCGGGGGGAGGGGCCGCAGGGGCAGCAGCGGCGAAAGGCAAAAGGAACATGCAGGCACGAGAAAATAAAAACAGTGATGAAATTAGAGCAAGACACAGATGGGCACAATAACAGTGGCACAACAGGGAAAAAATTAAGAAAAAAAAGCGGCTGAGAAGGTTACGGTGGTTGGAGGCAGTCTGGTCCCAGTTGGAGCGGGCAGCAGCCTCGAACCTCCCAAGGAGGAGGTCGGGGTCTGGAGGCAAGAGACGGTACAGCGGAGCAGTGGGGAGAGAGTGGACCTAGACCAAGGGTCGGAGGCCCGCAATGTTTCAACTTAATATTTTCAGTCCTAAAGTCTTGGCGAACAAAGTTGAGGCAGTATGAGTTGAGGCAAAGCTCTCATGGGCTGGGCAGGGAAAACTGGGCAAGTTATTGGCTGGGCAATTTACTTCATTCTGGGTAGCAGCACTATCAGAATCACCAACCGTACTGGATAATGTTTCTCCCTCCATCGCTAGGAGGACCCAGTTCCTTGATCTACAAATAACGGACCTCCCCCCCGAAGCAGGCAAAGAGCATTCTCCAAAATTCATGAAGTACTCGAGCTCCACATAGAAATATGTTGGCCTCCTTTTTCATGGCTTCATCATTGCAAGCAAGACTGTTTGTGGGGAAAAAACCCTTACCCTCCATACTTCTGTCAAGATGGAAATATTTACCAACTGGCATTTTACCTTTGGTTACGATCCGCACTCATAGTACCTCCCTCACTGAGGTTACCCTTGAAAACTTGCACATGGTTTTCTGTTTCCAATCTTGACGCACAAAATGGTGCAAGCCAAGGTCAATTTTAAGGGTGAAAGAGGCTTGAGACAGCTGACAGCTAATCCAGTGCCCTTGGTGGGTAGGTGGGCAACTAATAACCACCCGCCTTTGGGAAAGAATGGAGGAAACCAAAGTGGATACAGAAAATCACCCTCTTTGGGTATGACAGAGTGCAATAAATACAATCCCATCCATGAGTGTAAAACACAATAAATTAACCCTGCCTTTTGTATTGGAGGGTGACAGGACATGACAGTAACTTAGCTACCCCAGTGTAAGTAAAACATTTCCCTGCCTTTGGCAAGGCAGACTGATGGGAGCACACCAAACCTTCCAAGCCCTTAGACAAAGTCAGGGGGATCAGCAAATATACGCTCAAAATAAACATACCTTCCTTTTGTTTTAGTTTCTACTGGTGTTCGTGAACACTGTAGAGAAATTACAATATTGTTGTGAGCTATGTCACTTTTCACAAAAGTGTTGTAGTTTGATAACTATTGTGCAGTACAATTTGTTTTATTATCTCCCAGTGTTAACAAACAGTGGAAAGGAATAAAAATGTTTAGGGTGGGCATATTTTGTAACCTCCTTGCCATGTCCACTGGAGGATTACTTCAGCCCTTCCCACCATGGTGAATGGCAGAAGATTTTTGATACTTTCACGCTGGCCCAAAGGCTGGGGTCTTTGGTAGCCACCCTGCATTTGCCAAAGGTGAGGTATTTTGTGAAACAGAAGTGTGCTGTCCAAAGGTTGTGGGGGTATTTGGTAGCCTCCTATCTTTGCCAAAGAAAAGTGGTTATTGTATTGCCCTCATATTTCCTCAGCACCCGAAGGAGTAATTGGTAGCCCCCTGCTCCCGATGGTGAGACTTATTAAGTGGGTATGGCAGCCCCTAAGTCCTTCCCAAGGATTAGCGGAGTCGTAGGGGATATTAAAAATGAAAAAAGGGGTGGGGCGTAAGGAGGTAATGGTCCTATGACCCTAATGCCAACATAGTTAAAAAACCAGGGAGGGAAACCCATTTGCCCTGAAGAAAGTCCAGGACCCGCTTGGGCCATTTGATAGGGCTGAAACATGTTGGCATTAGGGTCATAGGACCATTACCTCCTTACGACCCCCCCTTTTTCATTTTTAATATCCCCTACGACTCCGCTAATAGAGGGATACCTGGAGTCGGAGGAGGATTTTTAATCTTTAAACCCCCTGGCCTATCTCTCTTAAGTGCTCCCTGAAATACGGTCGCGCCCACCCTGACCTTTAGGAGTCAGGGTGAACCCGATGAGGAAGCATGACACTACTAGAGTGTGTGAGGGTTATTTAACAAAAAGGAATTGCTTCCTTTCCCGCGCCTGAGCGGTTGGTCCTCTGAGAGTTAAGATTTGCCCAACTGTCTCTATACTAGGTGGGATACCTTTGTAGATTAACATTTGAATTGGGAGGACGTATCACCTTTGGAATACCTCTCTACCCTTTTGGCTCAGGTGAAAGGATCTTCTCCCTGAGCCGTAGTACAATAGTGACTGTGAGCTATGCCAGTCGAGTACCGGACCAGGTTTGTCCTGGTGGAAATGTTTACCTGCTGATTTAGAAGATTTTCTGGAGAAAAGTCCTCATCAACGGGTCACCGACGGGTTGGGCTGCAGTTTGGGTCAGAAGGAGGGCTCGACGATGTTGACCTGGTGAAGAGTGTGTCCTTCGTGGGAGCCGTGGCTCTGGCGTGAAACTTGGCGTGTTTGACAGCATTGTTGGTGAACGAATGCTTTTCGACATCAGTCTCAGTGAAGCTCCTTTAAGTTTGGACTAACAAACTTTTCTGGAAATTGAAATCCATTTCAGTGAGGGAAACCAGCAAGTTGAATCCGAATAGGGATTCGATGTCATGGGTTCAGTGTCAGTCCTGGTCTCTGCTGGTACTCTGGAGGAAAAGTTGTGAAAACGTTTCTAATTGTCCAGTTTTGCAGATTTTAGGGTCAGAGGAGTACACTCTAACACCAGCGAAGGGTCCAGGACCTTGTGGGTACCACTTGGGGATTAGAATACACTCTCACAGAAGCCAACAGCAGGGTCTAGTGCAAATCCAGTTGACATTGGCCAACTGGACTCTTTGACTAAATAGGTTTCTTGCAGCTTTTGTGGTCCTGTAGCTTAAAAATAGGTCAACCAACTAAACCTTGGAGTTCCCTTGTTTGTCCTGAGTACAAGTGAGAGCAGGTCCAGTCCTTTGGGTTTCTCTCCACAGATTCAACAGCAGGTGCAGTCCTTCTATCTTCTACAGGCCAAGATGTATCCTGTAGAAGGTATCCTGGTATGCCACTTTTATGCCTGGCACCAGCCTGTTAGTGGAGGAATCTCTCTGACAAATAGGGGAAAAGTTGCCAGGGGCGACCCTACCCACTTTAACATAATTTCCTGGAGGGTTAGCCCTAAACAATCCCACAGTGTACTGTTCTGCTAAACTCCAAAATGGGAGAACCTTTCTTCCACTGGACAGGGCTGTGGGTACACCCCTGAGGTGTGTCCGTGGAAATGAGAAACTTGTCTTGTAAACCAGCTCTGAAACAGGTTTTCCTGGCATGGGGATTGGTATTCTGACTTCCTAGACAATGGAAGGGGCTGCCTAGGCCTGTGTTGCCTCTGCCTGTGACAGGTGAAGCCCCTTTAAAGTGTGTGCAGTTGGTAGGCACAAAGATCCAGTCACCCAAGGCCCTTTTGTTCCCTTTCCTAGGAGTCATTCACACCTCTTTGCAGGAGGCTGCTAGATGACAGTTGGGGATTAACTCTAAAGAGGCTACTAGAGGCTTTAGGCAGAAAAATAGTTGCTTTCTAAAGTCACTGTTTTTGAAACACCTAGATGAAATTCATCTTCAGCATTCCGTTGAGTTTTGTTTAACCAGAAAAATGAGTATTTGAAGCATTTTCTAGTCAGGGCCAATCTGAAGTTACCTTTATTAGGTGTAATAAAGTAACCAAGTGTTTTCTATGGCACAGCTATGCCTTTCTACAGTTAAAAACAATTTAGGGCCTTTTCTACTGTAAGGATGTGTAAAAATATTAAATTTATATGTCCTATTTTTAAATACTATGCACACTGTTTAAGGCTAGTTAGGTCTACATTAGGTGTGACTTACTGCTATTTAAAAGGAGGGTTTAGGCCTGGCAAAAGGGTGATTTTGACTGGACAAAATGGCAGTTTTAAAACTGCTGAGCTAGGCTACTGTGGCAGGCCTAGAGTCATACTTTACATGGTCACGTTAGTGGTGTCAAGATAAGTATTGCAGTTCTCCAGTGCCATTTAACATACAGGCCTTTGGTACACTGGGTTCATATACTAGGGACTTATAGGCAAGTTAAATGTGTCAATTAGGGATGTTAACCAAGTCAACAAGTTTTTTAGGGGGTCAGAGCACATGCCCTGGGGCCTGGTTAGTAGAGTCCCAATGTGCAGAGGGCAAAAACCAACAAAAGCGTCCAAAAGATTGGGGTGATCATGATAAAAGAGGCATTTTCCTACACCGGGCCTTGCCAATGGGCCACAGGTATTGCACTGTAAAAAAGAAATAGCTGAAGGGGCGCAAGCTGGCTTTTTGCAGAAGACCTACTGTCAGCTTTCCAAGATTGTACAATGAGCTTAAAGCCTTCCCATTGATTACTACTGGCTGCTTGCTTCTTATTCTACAGCGTACCTTGTCCATCCTGTGTTTGCTCCTCCTCTGAAGCATATCCTCTTTACATGTGTCTGTCCGCTGCTCCCTCTTAAGGAACTACTTTTTTCTTCTTTTCTTCTTTGCTTAAGTGCTCCATGAGAGTGTATGTGTTTTACTGCTGTTTCCCTTGTGTGATTCTGTCTCCTCCTCCCTCTCAATGTTACTTCCTCTTGTGCATCTGCTTTTCTCCCCCCAGTGCTGTTCTCTTTCTCATTTCCTTTTGTTTAAGCACTCCATGAGTGCATGTGTTCTCCACCTGTCTCCCTTGAGTGCGTCTCTCGCGCCTCCCGCTCCTTGTAGTTCACTCTTGTTCAAATGATTGTTTCCCACCCCATTGTTCTCTCTCATATGTGTGCTTCTTTCCCCCCACCCTGCACCGTGTTGCTCTCTCTCACCTGGGTACTTCAGTGGCATTTTCTCCTTTCTATCCCCCACTCTCCTAGTGCTGCTTTTCCTCTCAGTCCCCTGACCTGCTCCCCCATTAACCCCATCTCCCCAACACCTGCTGTTCCTATTTTTTCAATTGGTATTTTCACACCAAAAAAGCTTACTTTTTTATTTACTAATCTGAGTGGCGTCTACTACCTTGGATCAGTAAATAAAAAGTTAGAGCAAATGGCACCTGTGTTATCCTGCCAATGTGTGAATGCGTTTTAATGCATGCGCGCATTAGTGGAATGGCAAGACTGCCATTGCACCTTTAAAAAATATATATTTTGACAATGCTGCACAAAGTCCTGACGCTGATCAGCACTGCCAAAAGAAAGCAATTGGCAAAACCAGTAGGTCTCAAAGGTGAGACTTATTTGCTTTGCCAATGATTGTTTTGCATTGAAGTGGGCTTGGGACAGCTGACAGCTGCCCTATCAGCCTGTTCACAATTGGCATCATTCTGTGTGCCAAGTATGACCAAGACAGCTGGCCTAGTGATACGTTTGCAATTGCGAATGCGCCACTGGGGCAGCTGTGAAATGCCCCAGCACTTTTTTCTTTTATTTTACAGTGTAATAACCCCTGCCAGTGGTCAAGGCAGTGGATGATTTAACTCCCCCACCATTGGGGAGGGTACGGAGGGATACTAAAGGGGGCACTGATATTTCACCTCACCCTTGGGCAAGAAAGGTTAGCAAATATCTCACCCTCCTTAATCAAGGCAAGTAGGTATAAAACCTCTCTTGGAGAAGGCCTCTGGACCTGGAAGGAAAGAAGGGGGCTGGAAACAACTTCCCAGACCCTACGACCAGTCTGGGAGGGAGTTGAAAAATCCAAGGTGCCCCAGTGAAAATGTAAATATTCTCCCTGCTCTTTAGCAAGGCAGATGAGGAAGGAGGGGAGTATATTTCAAAGGGGCCATGGACAACAGATTCCTTCCTGGATGTTCATCACGGTCGGCGAGGAATCAATGACTAACAAATCCATCCCCCCTCATGAGGTTGATCGATTTGCGACCCACAAGGAATCACTCATTCTAATTGAAAACGTTCATACATTAGCATAGCGATTCCCTAAGTGTGTTTCGTAGAAAATCGCAATTAGGAAATTGTTATTCCTAATGTTAGTACATCTGGCCATTACTTAGTTAATTACGTGCAAATTAATATAAGATACCTTAAAACAAAAGTTTGCTAAAATCATATTTGCTCCTTTATAGATGCCAAAACCCATATTTGGAATCTGATTTTAAGGGCATCACAAAGAACTTCCTTGAGAATTTTCTCAGTTTATAGTGAAAATATTGTGGGGAAAAAAGTAGATTGTAAATAGTTGTTTAAAAATATTGCCTTCTGAAAAAATGGAAAAAAAGAAAGTTGTGGCTACAAAAAATAGAAAAATTGTGTGCCTTATGAGCAAGGGCAAAGGGCATCCTCCTGCTAAGATACAGAAGGGCATTTACTGTGAGGTGGGGAAGGAGGCGCAGCATCAGTGAGGGATTATTAGAATTTAAGGAAGGGTATGTTAAGGGGCAGCAAGGGGCTGGTGGAGTTCAGGGATTGGTAGCATAAGAGAGTAGTAAGGTTTTTAGGGCTCAGGGGAGGGCAGCATTAAGGGGTAGCTTGGGGTTTTTAGGTTTCCGGTATGGGTAGTTTAACATGGTACTAAGATGTTAGTAAAGGTTTTTGTAGGGTTCAGGAAACTCTAGCAATAAGGGGGCATAAGGCTTTTTCAGAATTGAGGTAAGGGTAGCATTATGGGGTAGTTCACTGCTTTTAAGGGTTCAGGGAGGGAAAGCGTATAGGGTGCAAGGGGTTATTAAGGTGCAATTAGATGAACTAAAAATGCATATAATAATAAGCAAAGCCAATATGTCTGAAGTTGGCTGTCGGACTTCTGGAAATTCTTATTTTGGTGTGTGATATTTTTGCAAAACTTTATTGGTTATGATTATATGCTGGGCCCTGGTCAATCTTTAAAAAAAATCCTTTGCTACAGACAAGAAAGTTATTTTGGTCTAAAAGAAAAACACTCATTGCCATAGTACTCCTTGGCAGCAAAGGGAACTATTTTGTGTGTGTATGTGTTCCTTGTAAAAAAGGTAGCATACCGTAACTTGTAGTGAAGTCAGCCAGTGGCTGAAGTTGACTAATACATTGCTCCTTAATGCATGCTGGAGTGGGTGGAAGAAACATTTTAATGACACCAACCACAGACTAAGGTCTGGCTGAAACCCCTATAGGTAACTATGTTATACCCACAATTTTTGTAAAACAAATGATCTTGGCTAACACAGACCTAAAAAAGTCAATTAGTTTGGCATTGGCTGTGAGTCTCTTGCCTTTGAGAAAGAAAGAAAGAAAGAAAGAAAGAAAGAAAGAAAGAAAGAAAGAAAGAAAGAAAAACAGAAAGAAAGAAGGAAAGAGAATGAAAGAGAGACGGAAAGAGAAGGAAAGAGAGAAGTAAGGAAAGAAAGAAAGAAAGAAGGACGGAAGGAAGGAAGGAAGGAAGGAAGGAAGGAAGGAAGGAAGGAAGGAAGAAAAGAAAAAAGAATCAAGGACAGAAAAAAGTAAGAAGGCATAAAAGAACAAAGGCAAGAAAGAAGTAAAGGAAGAAAGAAAGAAAGATAGAAGGAAGGAAATAAAGAAAGAAAAAAGAATGAACGAAGGCAAAAAAGAAAGAAGGAAAAAGAAAGAAAGAAAAAGAACAAAGGAAAGAGAAAGAAAGAAAGAAAGAAGAAAAAAGAAAAGAAAGAGAAAGAAAGAAAAGAAGGAGAGAAAGAAAAAAGTAAAATTAAGCTATCTTATTACAGAACAGTTTCAAATGGATACAATCTGATCTGGTATGCTGTGAAATAGCAGAAGTCAGAAAAGCAAAACACTCCATAAGGAATTTACAACAGCATTGGCAGGAGATGGGATCTGATAAAGATGGAATGTTCATCAGAAGCATCCTGCTATCACATCAAGCTTTAAACACAAAGGCAATACTAATGTAATTATAATGCAAAAACAAAAAACACTGGAACTGAAAGGAACTAGCTTGTATGCTGATGTGCAACTTGTGAGAGAGCAAAAGCAATCACTGAAAGTGAAGTTAATCAGTGGCTTAAATAGGCTGATCCACTGCACCATTGTTGGAAAGGGGGTTATTAGTAGTGGTAAATATATATCTACCACTGGCTAAAGGGCCATTAACACAGCCTAGGGCTCAGAATTGGTCTCAGAAAATTATTCACATGCTCAACCCTTTGTAGTTTGGCTGCGAGCAGGCAGGCTTAACACACAATAAAAATCCAGCACCAATTTATAAAAATAGGATATATTTTTATCTTTAAAATGACACCAAAATGAAAATAATTCAATGTAGGGAACTTGAGATATGATTTTTAAAATATTTAGCACTATATAGCGCAAAGAAACCTATAGCGCCTATTGGGACAGCTGGTCGTGCTAGACCGGGACAAATTCAAAGTTTCAAGCTGACCGTGATGGAGCCCTGCGCAGCTACTCTTAGCGGTAGGCCTCGGTCAAAGTTTTATCTTCGTACTTAGAAACTTTTCTGGAGCATTTCCTGCAGGGGTCCCTCCATGCTCTTCACCAGTCTGGTTCGGTGAGGGTTGGGCGGCTTGCTTTCCAGGGAGCTCCCGGTCAAACTCTGGAAGTCGGACCTCCAGAGCTTTTCAGCGGGATGAACCAGCAAGGCAGACCGGTTTGTGGGTGAAGGTCGCCGACTTGGCTCTCGCGGTTGAGTCGGTCCCCCTCTGGAGCTTTTTTCCAAAGTTGCTCGAAAGTTCTCCCAACTTCTGGAACTTCTTTCTGAAGGGTCTCAAAGTGTCCAAAACACAACCCAAGGATCTTTAATATCCAAGATATTCCTGGAAAGTTTGGGGTTTCAGTTTCCACAATCCACTTGGACAAAACCCTTACAGATCCACTGGACGCACTCTAGGCTGGGGATTCTTGGTGGTGATGGTCTGGGTGAGCTCTGTTAACCTGTAGCTTACAGGGAGTCCACTCTTTATTCCTCTTGAAGCAAGTTAGGTCCACAGGGCTGTAGTTCCAGATTGTGCAGCAGACACTGTCAGTCAGAGTGCAGGGCCTGGATGGTACAAATCAAACTTCCAGCATGGACCCTTCTTATTCTCTTAGTTTCAAGCAGCAGATCTGAGAGGCTCTGTCCCTCTCAGATACTTATTCAGTATTCTCTGGGGTCAAGCAGGAGGGCTCATGTCCAATGAGGTGCAGGGCAACACCCCAGAGCATGACCACTTCCTCCAAAAGTGTGGCATAATGGTCTCCCACAAAGCACTATTTCTTCAAAATTCAATATGGCTGAAATCTCAGCAGAGGAGCAAGAACTAGTAAAACCAACCTCCAGTATGGCTCATTTCCATAGCTCTCCTCCCCCTGACGTCTGCAAATTCCTTCCTTAAGCCTGCTATCTGGCTGGGCTCAGAGTGGATAGGGGTAGATGGACCAGCCTTTCTCTGCCTGTCCCCTTCTGCCTTTGAAGCTGATGCTTTATGTCCCTTCCCCCTGCTCTGACATTCCTGTGTAGCAGAGCCCTCTCCTACCAGATAGCCTCGCTCCCCGGCTGCCACTTATCATTTCATCAAAGCAGCCTGGCTAATCCTCTTAACTCTGACTAATCAGTGGAGACCACAGAAAGGCTGCATTTTGGTTTACAGACAAGAAAGTCTTATAACTTCTTTACTGTACATTTCAGGATAAACTAAACAATAGCATATTGTTGGATTTATCAATACCATTCTCCTAAGTCCTTGAATGTTATTTTACGGTAATCCCTAGCAATAGTTATGAGTTCATAAACTAAGGCAATGTTAACCTATGTAGCTGGGGAGCTACAATTAAGAAAATGAAATGTCCGATTTCTCCAACACCAGGGCCTATAAAACCTCTTTCATAAGGACCCTGCTTATAGCTACATGACCCCCCACCCCTGGGAATCCTAGGGAAGACTTTAGGGGTCATGAATATGCAAACATAATGTAGATCCTCACTCCACAGTGCTCCTAGCACAAAAGTCGATTTTGGGAACCACGTAAATGTGCAATTTCTCTATCTTCAGGGTATATCAAACCTCTTTTATAAGGGTCCTCCTTATAATTACATGACCCCTCATCCCTGGGACACCTAGGGGAGACCCTCGGGGTCCCTAATATGCCAAAATATTGTTGTTTATCACTTTTTAAGTTCCCCTACCATGAAGTAGGACACAACACAGAGTAGGTTACAGCTACCAACTCTTTATTATCTTTTTCTGGGCGGCCTGCAGGATAACCATACCCTCACACCTCCACTGGTTGTCCTCTTGTCTCCCTTCCCTTTCTTCCCTATCCGGGTAGCCTGGGTTCCCAGTTCTGCCACCCTGCGGCTTCAGGGTGTTACTCCGACTCTACACCTCCCCTTGTTTTAAAACAGACCCCAGTTCTTTCCACAAGTCTAGATTTCTTCAATGAGCCGTTGAGGTCTGGTTACCCGGCAGCCTTGACGATTGGCCACCACTGGCGGAGTCGGTTTTCTAACCACTGGGTCAAGAGGGGCTTCAAAAGGCATCTCAGGGTTCGTGATCTTGTTGGGGCTGTTATCATTCTTGAGCTTGATGGTAGTGGTCTTGAAATGCGACGCATTCTGAGTGATGGATTTCCCGGTTGGGGGTAACCGTGACCATGCTCCCTTCTTGCGCTGTCACTTGAAGTGGTTAGGTTAGGTGTTAAAAGAGGTGTCCACTTTCCTTTGTTGTCTCTGCTTTACCACCACCCATTCGCCAGCCTCGGGTTGGGTTGCTTGCACTTGCTGCTTGGTGTCTGCATATGCTTTCAACTTCTCCTTTTTCTTTCAGTCAGTGGCCTTGACCCTATTGGGGTTCATCTGGTGATCCTGCATCCATTGCAGCAGTTTGGTGTAGAAAGATCGGCCAAAAATGAGCATGGCTGTGATCTCTCCCATTGTTGAATGAGGAGTGGTTCGATAGATTCACAGAACTTGACACAGGACCTCTTTGAGTGCAAGTCCTTCTTTGGTAGCTCTCTGTATGATTCATTTAATGGTGACCATAAACCGCTCTACTATTCCATTGGCTTGGGGCCGTAGTGGAGTTTTCCAGTGGTGTTCAATACCTAGACGGTATAGGAACTCTTTGAAGACTCCGATGGTAAATGGGGGCTCATTGTCCAACTTCAGTATTTTGGGGAATCCCCACATCACAAAGATGTCATCCAGGGCCCGGATTGTCTTGGCAGCTCCAGTTGATAAGACCATTTTCACTAGAGGGAATCTGGAGTGTTCGTCCATCACCACCAGAAGATACTTGCCGGACTCAAGTGCTCTGAAGAAGTCTACCGATATCTGCTACTCGCCACCCGCTTCCCACTCCCACACACTCTCCAGGATTTCTGACATTTTCAGGGATATTTGTCTTGTAACTGGAATAGACATGTGCATAGGTGGCATTTTCGCAGTTCCGCCTTCACCATGGTATCTAGCCCTATTCTTTCAGGAGGGCTCTTTTGGTGGTTACTATCCCCTGGTGCCCTTCATGTTCCATTTCAAGGTCTCATTTGCTCAGGCTCTTGGGGAGCACGATGTGGGATCCTCTTAGTATGAGTCCTCTCGTGTGACTACCAGCTCCTCTCTGACGTTGTGAAAGGCTCAGATCTCTTCAGAGTCATCAACCCAGTCTTTGCTGTGTTTCCACTTGTGCATGTCAATGAGGAGCATGACGAGCGCAAGATCACTGTCTTCTTTAGTGGCAATGACTATTTGAGGGATCAGGAGTGCGAGAGGTATGCTGGTGCTGACTATGAATTGAAGGGATTCTTCGACTATTGATGAGTGTCACTTCATTGGTTTCAAAGGCGGTCTGGAGAAGTAATCAGCAGGATTGTGCTCTTTGCCGGTATTATGGACAATGATATAGTCATTTCCCTGTAGGCATATTCCCCATCACACAATTCTGGATGGCATTTTGACCTTGGGATTTCCAAATATGGTGAAGAGGGCCTGGTGGTCAATGATGATGGTGAATAATTTTCCATAGAGGAATATGTAAAAATGCTCACAGGCCCACAGCACTGCAAGACTCTCCTTCTCAGGTTGAGCGTAGGCTTTCTCAGTGTCAGTGAGCGTCTGCTGGCATAAGCGATTACATGGAGCTGTGCCTTCAGAGTGTTGGGCCAGGATGGCTCCAAGTTCCACTGGACTGGCATCTACAGTCACCTCCATGGCCAGTTTGGGATCTAAGTAGGCCATGAAAGTGTCCTTTGCGATTGCAGCTTTTATTTACTGAAAACTGTGTTTGCAGTCGGGGAACCACTGGAGATCTGCTTTCTGTCTCATGAGGTGGCGAAGTGGGGCACTTATGGTGACATAATCTCGTATGTATCTGGCACAATAGCTCGCTATACCCAGGAAAAAACAGAGCATGTTAACGTTCCTTGGTGGGCCTACAATTGCGAGAGCAGCGACTTTGTCTGGATTGGGTGTCATCCCTTGTTCCGGGAACAAGCGCCCAAAAACTTTCAGTCTGGTCTTATGGTACTCCCCTTTTCCAGCGTTGAGGGTGAGTCTTGCCTCACTTTGTAGGTAGCAAGTCTTGTGCAGTGCTATGTCGTGTGCTTTGCATGTGTCCCTAAAGATCAATATGTTGTCACTGTAATTGAATGCATTGGGTACTGACTGGATGACTCGGCGAGTGACGTCCTGGAAGATTTCGGCAGCAGACGAGATGCCGAAGTTCAGTCTCTTGTACCAGAAGACTCCTAGGTGTATGGAGAAGGTTGTAATGTAACAGCAGTGTTCTTTCACTTCAATTTGATGACATCCCTTGTTCAGGTCGAGCTTGGAGAAGAGTTTTGCTCTATTGAGCTGGGTGATCATGTCTGTGTTGTGTGGGACTGGGTGGTATTCCTGTGCTATTACCTTGTTGGCTAGCACATGTCAACACATATACTGATGTCTCCCTTTCTGTTCTTGAGGACTACAGCAATGGGGGACACTCAGGGAGTAGGGCCTTTGGGCGGCTTGAGGATGTCTAATCTGAGGAGGTTGTTGATCTCCTTTTCCACTGCCCCTTTCAGGTGAAATGCAACTCTCCTGTGCAATTGCGCCACTGGGCAAATGCTTTCATTGATGTGGAAGTGGATGAGGGCATCTTTCAGTTTGCCTAGGCCATTGAAGGTAGCGGGGAATCGATGAGTGAACATCCAGGCACGCATGGTCGAGGGTAGGTGTAGCAGACTCGCGCACTCTGCAAAAACCCGCGTTACGGTGTGGGCAGCCATGCGATAGCTTATGAAGCCTATTGTACAATACTAATAGGTCGGAATACTAGTGGTTACCACGAGCTGGCGCCACCCTCAACAAAACACAAGGGGGAACGCTCTACCACTTATTTCAATAGGGGTAACTTATTCTGAATCTCCCATTTACAAATAACTCATTTGGTCCTGATGAAGCGCCAAGGATCGTTTTGACCACCAAACGGCGCAAAACATGTCGACCTTTTAGTTACTAGGGTACATTATTACCCCACTAGTAACAACATCCTACGTTTTTTTTTATTCTGACAGGGGAACCAACACATTAAATAAATATATGTGGTATCCCCTAGCCAGTTTTTAAATACTCACTCACATACTCACTCTTCACGACCCCTCTCAAGACTCACACCCTCATTCATCGTACGGCGAAATAAAAAGAGCTACGCTAAAGAGACCCTTCGGGGGACCCGTAGGGCATTGCAGCGCCGGCTCTATGAGGAGCAACGCCCAATGATGAAGCATGACATCCCCTGGGATGTGTGAGGGCAACAAGAGACACAACTTGTGACTGTCTCATGTTGAAAAAATAGAACCTAGAAACTCATTCCTCTACTTACCTTCTTTCGGGACACTAGTCGTGTCTCAATAAGAACAGTAACCCAAATCTTGGATTAATATTACTACATAGAGCATGGGTACTGGACCTCAACTAGCTCCTAGTCCCCCCCCCCTCTTCCTTGCTTGATAAATCGATGAGTGATGTCTTGTCTTGTCTCTATGTGGTAGTTGATGGAGATGAGGCCCATCTCTGCAGCTGTGTTGAGGAGGCAGGCCCCCGATGCTTTGCCTTGGAGCACTAGGATCAGTGCTTTGATGGTGTTCTCACCATGCGTTATGACAACATTGAATGAGTCGCAGCTGTGCAGAGGTTCGAATGCAGCCCAAGCATAGACCTTGGTGTCTGACTGGGTGAGGTTTGGGATGAGGGTGAGTTCAGTGAAGCGCAAAGGCGAAACCTATTGGCTTTGCCAATGCTTGTATTCTTCTGGAAGGGCTAGTGAGCAATGTTCTTCAGTCTTTGCTCCTGGTTATTTGCTGGCATTGGTGCTCAGGGTATTTCTATAGCTAATATGTGGTGATACAATGACGGGGCTATCCGTTATCGGGTACCCTCGGCCCATTGATGTCATGCACATGCGGCTCTGACGATGACTGCGGCGGCACGCGCCCCTGAGATACCATCAATGATCACATACAAATTACAATAATAGGACTTCCTGGGGAGGGAGATATGTTTTATTTCTATTCTACATTCACCACTTATATTAACAGAAACTCCTCCACCTCTGGCCACTTGTCAAGCCACTTCTCTACTCTTTCTTGGTACTGCTGGGTGACGTGAAGAGAGTTTTCCCCACAAGAAAAAGTACTGGTGGGGCTCCATTTAGCTCATAGAGCACAAAAACGAAGCGCTTCTGAAGGATAATCAGCCATTACTCGCAATGGATGCACAACATCACAGAAATAAATCTCATGATCAAATGTGCTTTTGAACAATACATTTGTGGATGATGTTGTGTCATACATACCCTCATAACACCCCAATATAAACCTTGCGGTTACGCCCGCAGTTCCAATACAAGTAATACACTCCTTTTTTAATCCCCCCTCCTCCCACCGTCCGTTTCTCACCACCCCCACCTACTCCCCTTGTGTTGCTTGACACGTCCCTAATCCCCTGCTCTGTTTTAGAACATATTGCACAACAGTACAGGCTGCTGGGCAACATGGCTTTAAATGAAAAAAAGCAGTATGAGGCAGTCAACGCTGGCTGCGTCATAGCACTTTTTTTTTTAACTTAAAGCCATGTTATACAGCAGCTTGCGCCGCTGTGCAACATGTCAAAAAACATTGACAAAGGCAATAGATCTCGCATAGGCAAAACCTATAGGCTTTGCCAGTGCTGTTTTTTCTGATAGCTGAAATTAGAAGTGCACTGAGCACAGTCTGAAGTTTGCATTACACATTTGTAAACCAGGGTCTTAAGTTCACCCTGCGAAAGAGGAACTAAACAATGAAGTTTCATTCTTACTGTAAAATGCTGGAAAAAACAATCTGAATAAAACTGAGAACAAAAAGGAGAAATTGAGAGACTGAGATGTGGAAGCTACCCCTTGACAGAAGACAGGCAAAGAGAAAGCAATTTAAGGCATTGTAAGGGTATTTAAGACTCTGAAGAGAAATTATGAGAATGAGATTGGAAGCAGTTAAGGGAGATGTTCTGAGCCAGTGCTTATTAGGGGGGTCTTGAGAGGACTGTATTTTGCTTTTCCAATTGTTTTTTACTTTCCAGTAGCGTCACTTAGATTGCATAATTTCCTTTTGTTTTGGTCTGGCCTATGGCAGCATTAGCTGTCTTGCCAATCTTTTGTTTATCAAAAACATTGTCATAAAAATACTAAAATTACTTATGCATATTGTTAGATTTGTCCGACTTAGGGTGGTCTGCCCCCAAGCTTTTTGCCATACCCCTCCATTTTTGCTTATCTAGTTTTTGTTGGCCTTAGGACTCGGTGCAATTCACCACTGCTAACCAGTGCTAAAGTGCATTTGCTCACTCCCATATACATGATAACATTGGCTTACACCCAATTGGCACATTTAAATTACTTTTACGTCCCTAGTAAAGTGGCACTACATGTACCCAGGTCCTATAAATTAAATGCTACTTGTGAGCCTGCAGCACTTATGGTGACACCCAATTGAGTAGCCCTTTAAACATGTCTCTGGCCTGCCACTACAGCATGTGTGTGCAGTTTAAACTGCCATTTCAACCTGTCAAAATGAATCTCTAGGAGCATGGCGGCCCCCATGTACTCAACGCTGTGTGGAGCCTGGACTGCTTGACCCGTGGGGGAATTGCAGCGCCGGCCCCACGAGGAGCAACGCCCGATGATGAAGCATGACACCTTTCGGGGTGTGTGAGGGCAACAAGAGGCAAGACTTGTTCTTCCTCTTTAGAGTGGGTCCCCTCTAACCTAGGATCCTGTTTTCTTTTTCCTCTGTCTAAGGCGTACAGGTGACTTATTGCACCTCGCCACAGGAACAGTGCCCTTTTTTGGTTTAAAGATATTACATATGGAGCATGGACACTGGACCTTAATTGGCTCCATGGTCCCCCCCTCTCTTTTTCTTAAACAATTCTGAAAATGCCACTTTTAGAAAGTTGCCATTTTCTTGTCCTAGCCATTTGGTGCCTGCAGTTTGTATCGTGGGCCACATGACTAGGTGTAGCTGGCAGTTGATCTTTGTGTATTGCTCCCAGACATTCAGACAAAGAGTAATTAGGTGTTGGCAGGATGGGCCATCTCTGACTTGATGAGGGGGAGGAGCTGTCACCTACCACACTTGTAGATCACAAAGGCTCTTCCTGAGCACAATCACAAAGGGTTTCACACCAGTCTTTTGTGCACTAAGACAAGCTGGAGCCACGGCAGGGAGGTAGGAAAATCCAAATATCTCTGGGGTGAAAATCCCCAGAACCTTTTCCTACTGCAAAGCTGGCATCAGGTATAAATAAACAATCCTCAGACCTGACTCTTCAGTACATCGCTGGATCTGTGGAAGACTCAGAAGGCCTGCTACTCTGCTGCCCTACTGCCTTCAGCCCTGCTGCCTAAATAAAAAATACTGGACCCACATCTTGAACCCAGTACCATCGGAGTGACTCCAAGGTCTAATTGGCTGGCCTCCTGTCAGAGTTTCAGTGACAGAAAAGGCTCCAACCACCTTAAACCCAGCATCTGGACTCTGCTGTGAGTCTTGTCCTCCAAGTACTGCGATCTCAGTCCCAAACCCTTGGAAGTGGTTCTGAAGGTGCTCTACCAGCTCTCCTGTGGTCTCTTGAGCAGAACCAATGCATCCCATCTCCTCGCAGCTCCGTATTGGAACCATCACTGTGCTCCCCATCCCCGATGCAGGACTTTGCATTGCAAGCTTCCATCAACGGCATCCTCGACAACGAAGCAGGACCTCGCATCACAAGCCTACAGTATGGAAGAAAGGGTAGCCCACTTCAGCCACTGGCTCTCTTCAATATGAGGCCATTTTGGTCTTGCACATGATTTCTTGCACATTCGCCAAAAAAATAGTCCACTTCAGGGCCAGAGCTGGTAGGTCAATCTATGCTTTCAATTCCACTTTCTTTTCAGATTTTGTTATTTATTTTTGAGTGAGGTCATTATTTACTTATATTTATGTTGCAAACATATGCACATCATTTTTAGGCAGTAGTATTTTTAATGTCTAATACATACATTTCCAAAAATAAATACATATATAACGTTGCAGACTTGCCAAGACAGGTCTATTGGCTTCGTCAATGCATGTTTTACTACTTCTTCCAGTCTTTTCTTCATTTAGTAGCTCTTGATATATTTGCCTCTGTTTGCCTTTTTTTCTTTCACCTATCTTATTTTTTTTTGTTTATATTAACTTCCTCTTTTTAATCTTGTAGATTCCTCTTTTTCCCTTTTTTAACCTGTCCACCCCCATATCCTGAAACTCCCCTTAGTTCTCTTCCTTCCGCTCTTCTTTTTCTTTGCTATTTTCTGTTTTTGTGCTCTTTAGCTAACCTATTTTTCCAAATCTGTTTATAAAGTGTGTTGAAATGTTGACAATTTTGAAATTTTATGGAGGACTTATTATCTTGAATTCACTAACTTGAGATGTTCACATTTAGAATGTATACAGTATTAAACGTGTGACTAGTTAGAGAAGAGCTTTTCAGTGTTTATAACAGAGGGATCATTGGATCAAGCCGTCAGAGGAGGGGTATTGAGAGTGATTGAAAGGGATGCTGTGAGCAGTTAGTACAGCACCCTTTACAGCACTGGGGAGAGGACCTCGAGTGCAGTTAGGGCAAGGGGTGTGACAGGAATTGGGGGATGGGTCTGTGAGCAGATAAGTGAGTGGCCTTTATAGCATGTAGGGATGGGTACATGTAGGCAATTAGGTAAGGGGTGTTAAGAGCATTTTCTAGAAGGATCTTGAGATCAGTTAAGTGAGCTGTCGGTGATCTAGAGGGTCTCGAGAACAGTGAGGAGAGTAGCTCTGGGAGAAGATTGTAGAGAGGTCGCTGGAGGTCACTGGGGATAGAGCTCTTGAGACCGATCATAAGAGAGCAGTCCGAGGAGAAGAGAATCCAGAAAAAGGATATTGAAAGTAGTTAGAAACGGAGACGCGCGAGCGCGCGATTCAAGATGGCCGCCGCGTGAGAGTCTTCGCGCTAATTCAGCCCGTTTTTCGGGTTTAAACGACGAATTTTAGTCGGAAAAGTATCCTAATGGAGGTCGCTGCATTCCTAAAGAACTAACCTTTGTTGTGGAGCATTTTTAGACGATTCTGCACAGCGGAAGTGGGTTTTTTCACTGCCTGGTTCCTGCTCCTTGCACAGCATTCAGGTACAGCCAGGCTTTCTGTCAAGGGGGCTGAGTGAACTTTCAGGAAAGGGCCTGGCTTGGGCCTAGCCACTCCCCCAACCCATTTTAGCTGCTGCACCAGTCATTTCTTGGTTATTTCCACAGCTTTTGCTTTTCCATACACTATTTTGCTTCTGCAATTATAATTCTGTCTCTTTTTACTTCAAAATGGAAAATAAAAGTGCTATTAATAATAAAAAGGAGGCAGCAAATTTCTCCTCCTCCTGCTAAATCTAAAGTAGTGGAGTCTTCTGAACCCTCACTATCTTTAATATTGGAGGAAATTCAGGCACTTCGTGTCAATACAGACACTATTGCTTCTGAAGTTAAACATGTGCGCAAAGAAATGGCCAGCCTGTCAATGAAAATATCGGATAATTCCATCAAAATACAGGATAATAAGGTCAAAATTGACACATTTACTCCACTTGTGGCAAAAATTTCACCTATGTGCTCAACATTATTGGACATGGAAAACCGTAACAGACAATATAATCTACGCATATTTAATTTGCCTGAAGATGTTGAGGAAAATAACTGTAGATTATATTTGGAGAATTTATTGCCTGGTCTTTTACAAATTAAATTCTCAGAAAAGTTTGAAATTGATAAGGCTCACAGGATTCCCTCACATAGGAACCCTCTACCCACAAAACCGCGACAAATGATTTTTAAAGTTCTTCGACACCACCATTTGGTTTTAATCAGAAAAGCAGCTAGAGAAATACCTTCGTTGATGGTAAATGGAAATAAAATATTTATTCATCAGGACTTTGCCAAAGAAACTGTCTCAATTCGCAAAGAATTCACTGCTCTTCGTCCTCAACTATGAAGTCTAGGCTACAAATATGGTCTTTTTGATCCATCGACGATGCGCATTTGGAAGGATAACTTCTCGAAATCTTTTCAGCGTCCAGAAGATTTGAGACATTTTTTGGTTCATCAGTCACAGCTCTCAATGGATACCAATGACTCTGCTACATGATTTTTACCAGTTATGTCTTTTCTGACACAGTACTGAAATTTCTTTGTAAAGGGCTCCAGCGGTTCTGGTCATGCTTGTAAAGCGTGTGTGCGTTTCACATTTCACATTTATGTCCTCTGTTGGTCGTTTTTTCCATCTTTTTTCATTTTTCCTTTCCTTCTTCCTTATTTGGAGCTACCTTTTTCTCATTCTCTTGATCTTCTTTTATCTTCCTCTTTTGATCTCTTTTCTCCTTTCTTCTATTATGGCTAATACACATAATTTTAAAGTAGTTTCATTAAATGTTAAAGGATTGCGCCATCCAGTTAAACGTACAAAAATTCTAGATTATCTAAGTAGTTGCAAAGCGGATGTTTGTTTTATGCAAGAGACTCATATAGATGATAACATTTTAGATTATATGAAGAAAAAATGGGTAGATGCTATTGTTTCTTCTCCTGCTAATGGTAAAAAAAATGGTGTAGCTATTTTGTTTGCAAAAAAACTACACAGTCAAATTTTGAGTAAAACTTCTGATAAGGATGGTAGATATATACTCGTTAAAATTAAAGTTCATGACTAAATTCTATTTTTATTAAATGTTTATGGTCCTACTGCAGATGACCCAGTTTTTTGGACTAATCTTACAACAGAGGTTCTACAGGTCGGTAATGCCCCTTTAATTGTTGGAGGTGATTTTAATGTTATCTCTGACCCTTTATTAGATAGATTATCTCTTACTAAGTTTCACCCTTCTAAAGTTTATTTTGCTTTCAAATCATTTATTCAAGCCACTAAGTTAGTTGATATTTGGAGATTACATTTTCCTACAGAAAAAAGTTTTACATTCTTCTCAAATCCTCACAATTCCCACTCTAGAATTGATTGTTTATTGGTTTCCAGGCAACTAATTAGTTCAATAACTACTCCTAATATTGGCAACATTGACATCTCAGATCATGCTATGATTTCTTTGGTTTTGAATTTGGAATCAACTTTTACTAAACAATCTAGATGGCGTATGAACACTGGTATAATTTTAAATGAGTATAACAAGCCTAAACTTTTAACCGCCATTCAAGCATATTTTATACTCAACCCTGAAGGTTCTACTTCTATGATTAATAGATGGGATGCTTTTAAAGCTTATATTAGGGGTGTAACTATATCTATTATGGCCCACGAAAATAAAACCTTTCATGCAAATGCTAAAAACCTTCAAAAACAGATTGCGAAATTTGAACGACTTTTTATTACATCCAACAATCCTCAATATAAATTAAAGCTACAAAAATTGCGTTATGAATTTAATTCAATCCTTAGTAAAAGAGCAGGTATCCAAATCTCTAATGCTAAAGCCAGATTTAGTTTTAATGCCAATAGATCTGGAAGGCTATTAGCTAATTATTTACGTATAAAAAGGATAAAACTCAAATCAATTCAATTCATGGTTCCCATGGTAAAATTGCTCTCTCTCACAATGAAATTGTTAATGAATTTTTGAATTTCTATTCTGCATTATATAATAAACCCGATTTTCAGGATGTTTCTTTAATCGACTCCTTTTTAAATTCCTGTGAGTTACCCAAGATTCCACAATCAGATAAAATTGGACTTGATGCACCTATTACCAAAGATGAAATCTTATCAGCTATAAAATCCCTTAAAAAGAACAAATCTCCTGGTCCTGATGGGATTCCAGCGGAATTCTACAAAGAATTTCAGTTATACCTTTTACCTTTTTTACACCAACTATTTACGTTTTTTGGATCCACAGGAACTACCTCTGGTTCTTTTACAGAAGCGTTAATTATAGTACTTCCGAAACCAGATAAAGATAACACTCTTGTGTCTAATTATCGCCCTATATCCTTAATTAATCAAGATTGTAAATTATATGCTAAAATACTTGCTACTAGATTGGGCCCCATATTAGATTCTATTATACACCCGGACCAATCTGGTTTTATGAAGAATAGATATTCTGCTCATAATACAAGAACTTTGCTACATATTATTGAACAAAGTCCTACTTTAACGTTGCCATCTGGAATTTTAGCCTTAGATGCTAAGAAAGCATTCAATAAAATCCATTGGCAATTTTTATTTCATACGTTATCCTCATTTAATTTTGGAGATACTTTTATACGCATGATTTCAGCTCTATATTTTGCCCCTTCTGCTCGTTTACTTATTAATGGACAAGTCTCAAATCAATTTTCGCTTTTTAGAGGTACAAGACAAGGATGTCCTCTTTCTCCTCTCTTATTTTTAATTGGCATTGAACATTTTCTTACCTCTATAAGAAAATGTGATAATATTAAAGGAATCAATATTAAGGATGTTATTGTTAAAACCCTTGCTTATGCGGATGATGTGCTTTTATTTGTTAGTGACCCTATATCTTCGCTCCCCTCATTAATGGATATTATAACAAATTACTCTACAGTTTCGGGATACACTTTAAATACCAACAAAACTGAATTTTTTCCCTTAAATGTTTATTGCACTCATGATATGCTTCCCATGCGTGAAATTATTTGGCAAAAGAATAAGTTAAAATATCTTGGAATTTTATTTTCCTCATCCATAAAATCAACAATAAATTTAAATTGTGATTTCATCCTAAATTACATTAAAAACAAAACGTCTAAATGGGCGTCATTACATCTTTCATGGTGGGGCAGAATGGATTCTATCAAAATGACTATTGCTCCCAAAATCTTTTATACCCTTGCCATGATCCCTACTCAATTTCCATTAAAGTTTTATAAAGATGTTGATACATTTTTGTCAAAGTTTTTATGGAACAACAAATCTCCTCGTATTAGTTATAAAAAATTAAAAGTGCCTAAACGTAATGCTGGTTTCGGTATCCCAGACTTTTTTCTTTATCATAAAGCTTTTATTTTAAAACAAAGTTCATTATGGTTTAACCACTCCTTTTAAATAATCCTCCTGCATGGCTATGTATTGAGAAATCAATAGTAAGTCCATTTCCATTACCTACTTTGGTGTCTATGTATAACAATGCTACATTTTTTCAAAAATCAGTTATTATTAAATCTACTAAAATGTTATTTAATGATCTTGACTTAATTTTTCTCTTTCCCATGAATAATACTGATGAGTTATCACTATGGTATAGTAATGTTATTAAATTAAACAGGAATATTAGTTTCTGGTTTTCATGGATTAAAGCTGGTATTTTTTATCTCAAAGATGTTTATTCCAATAATACCTTTATTTCTTTTGAAAAGTTGCAAGCAAGATTTGGTTTACTAAAATCTGACCTTATTAAGTATCAATATTTGTGCAATTCAATCTTAGATTCCTTCCCCAATGCTATTCCTTCTAATGTTACAGCAGATTTATCAATTTGCATTCAAACAGTCTCTAGCTCATCTCATGGGGTTTCCATTCTATATAAAAAATTATCAGATACTCTAGGTAGCAATTTAGAGATGATTTCAACTTTTGGAACAATGAACTTTCACTTTCTTTATCTATTGACACGTGGAAGGATATTTGGCTTAGTAGTATATCTGGTTGGCTGCCTGTTTCAATCTACCAAACCAACTCTTATATCCTATACAATTGTTTATGGACTCCATCACGTTTATTTAAGGCTAAACTTCTTCCCTCTGCAGATTGTTGGCATTGTAAATTACATCCAGGTACATTACAACATATGCTTTTTGATTGTCCTATGGTTTTTAAATTTTGGTCTGAAGTTTGGGATATCATACAAAAGATTTTAAAACTCCATATTGATGTTTCCTATCAATTAATAATATGTAAATCTGCTATTATATCACAAAACTTACATGATTTAGAAAGCAAACTTTTCAATTTTCTAATCTCAGCAGCTATAAAATCCATCACTTTTTGTTGGAAAGATGTTTCTATATTATCTGTCAATGCTTGGTGGTCGTGGGTTATCTTTACTAGAAGAGGTGCTCAATTATCCATGAATGGGATTACACATAATTCACTCGCTTATCAATCTTTTTGGTTACCTGTTGATGTATATTTATCCTCTTAATGATGTATTTATAACTTTAATTTTGATTTTAACTCAAATAGACTATACTTATTATAAAATATAGTAGCTCTGTGTAAATCTTATGCATTAGTTGTTATATTTGTCCCCTCCCTTCCCCTCCTTCCATCTCCCCTTTATGTATCTTTTCAATATGCAATATCTCAATACCTATTGTAATTTTTTAATAACTTTGGTTAATTTATGAATTGTTATTTAGGTATTTTTTGCTAAATAATAATATTTTATGTATTGTCATTATTAGTTGTCTATAAACAAAATTCAATAAAATATTTTGAACAGAAAGTAGTTAGAAACACAAGTTTTAGGAATAGTCTTGCTTGCTCTGAAATAAATGGCTTGTATGAGAACAAAGATTTCAGTCATTGGAGATTTCATTTTCTTATAGGATAGCACAAGTTGCATTGAGTAGGTATGACTTTTGCTGAAACACTTACTGTTGTGTTCAGCCTGACAAGAGGTAGCTTCCTCCCTTAGAGTTCCCTAGAAATATAAATGTCTAACAACACAACGGATCTTGAGCCACAAATGAGGATCGTTCCTTTGGAAAGCTAATAACATTTATAGCTTTAATATCACTTTATTCGTGCCTATATAGCTCTTTTGCACCAAGTGTTTTACTAAACTGCAGGAGGGTGTCATAAGAGCGAAATCTGCTTGGTATGATGGACACTTTAAAGAAAGAAAGATAACGAAAAGCAAAATACATTTATATTAATCTTTGTAATTGAAGGTTCGTTCTCATGAAAGAAACAATGAAAAGAGAAACACATGTGCTGTAAGTACTTCAGCATGGATATCTGATATTATATTTCACTGTCGCTCCATCTCAGTAATGATGAATAATCTGAAAATCAAACAAAAAAATGTAAGTAAATATTAGTTCTTAATCTCAAACATAAAGAAAAGAAACATTAAAAGCGCGAGAAATACCTGTATACGAAACGAAAATGGATGTGATGAGTCAATTCAGAATGACATATCTCATTGAAAACATTGAAGTCACAACTCCGGCGTTTCACCAATTGGGTGATGGGGAATGCAAGTCCAGGCAGGGGGCTACATGAAATGGGGCTAGCAGTCAAGATGGTGGAGATGAATCAGATATTTCAGGCAGTAGGCAGCCAAACACTAGTAGATGCAACAAAAATATCCCAAACCTCCTTCCCATGTATGAGGCGAGAAGATGCAGTCCAGCATATCAGATGGAAAAAGGATTATACTCCGAGCACTCATGGAGAACAGCAATTTACAGGCCTGTGACAGGTAACTGCCTACTACAATACGGCTGCACTTTTCCGCTACTGGAGGTGTTAGGACACAGTGGAGGGTCAGTGACCAACCAGGAGCCACGTGACCTGCTACAGAAAGGTGTGAGCTTTGGCTGATCAGCATGCAAAAACAGGCAGAACTCTCGGTTTCCACGAGGTGTGGTCCAAGCAAAAGAACATACTGGAGCCAAGTTCTACCAAAATGTGGGTCACTGGCGCACCAAAACATCCTGGCCTACAGTCTAGGAGCAAAGAGGAGAGGACCTCGCTCGGATGCAAGCCAACAACTGTGAGTCTGACTGCTGGGGTTTTGGAGGGAGAGAACGGGAAGATCACACTGCACCCGTGTGCATTTACTCCCACCTTTTCTGCCTACATTGTCAATTCCAGACAGCTCCCCTTCCTCCACGACCTTTACCATCACACAAAGAACCAAAATCAGAGCTTTGCAGAGAAAACTGCATATGTTTTTATGTCTTCACACAGTCAATACAAAGCAGGCTGTGTTTGTAATTGAGTAATTGCAGAAAGTATCTAAAAAATATTAATATGCTATTGGATACGTTTAAAAAGTAAATTTATGTTTTGGGAACTACATTACATGACTGAAAGGAACTACGCTGAGAACAAAACGTGTTTTTGCCATTAAGAAAACAAGAAACGGAAACTAAACTTTATGTAGGTTACATTACCTGAGTTGTTTAATAATTTATGTATTGTTGTGGGGTTCAACAGGGCCCATGAATAAAAGCGCCCATTTTGACTTAAATGTGTAAAATTGACATCATTTTTGGCTGTCACTTTCTACATGCTTTGCACGTACATGATAATATATTCAAAAGGTATTCTGCTTGCAAGCACATTTTTTCGTGAGCATTTTATCACACCACTTGTACATTCTGTCCAAGGCTAAAGAACAGTATATAAGCCTTATCCGTTCCTATAGATATTTAGATCAACTACTACTTTTAGAAGCTGTTTACATACATTTATTTATTTAGGGTTATAAACTGAAATATTTGAATATTTGTTTATGAAGTATTCTATTCTATTTCTCCTATCCTTGATCGTTCGCAATTGCATTATTGATGTTTAAAGTTATTTTTTTTATTTATAATTTTTGACCTCCAGTTTTTTGTGAACAGAACTTAAAAAGAGATTTAAAGGAATTTTTCAGGACATAAAAAATCATAACGCATGATTTTATGCAGAGTAGTTTTCGAAAGTAAATATACACAGTTGGGCAAGTCGGTAAGACATTAGTGTTAAGCGGTATGTGACTTCGATAGTTAGAGTTCAGATGTTAGAGGGGGTCTTGAGGTTAAAATAGGGCAGACCTGCAAAAAAGGAAGGAGTGTGTATATGTCTTCTAGAGCCCTTCTTTGACCAGCTAGAGTTTAAAAAAAAAAGAGTTTCTTAATTTTTTAATTTGATATTTGGGAGTCAAGCCAGTGAGCGGAGGTTGGTTAGTAAAGTTGTGTGCAAGCTGGACTTTACTCGTCTTTGTACTGCTCTAGAGATGATCTCTGGGCTCTGAGCAGTTCACCCCAACGAGGGAAGTATGTTGTTCTAAATCAAGCATTCAATGTAGGTGATGAACAGAGGTTCTCTGGGCCAATCACCTCCTTATCACATGACAACAATACCCAGCACCTCTGCCACAAAGCTTTTCTTCTGCTGTACCCCAGTTACCCATCTAGTCAGGGTACTTGCCAGTGCCAGTAATTCAGCTATAAGACTTTCCCCATCTCTCTCCGGAGATGCATCACTCATTATGTGTGCCTTTTGGTGAGCCACACCACCACCATTAGCCTCGAATGTTCCAGCCCATCTCCTTTAGTAGTATATCTCAGACGCTTGCTTCTGGAGATTCTCTGGAGTCTGGAACATGTTTAAGTCTTTCTAAGTTGTCAGACTTTTTTCTGTCGCCTGAAGTTTCTTCTCTTGAACCCATTGAATTGAGAACTTTCATATAATACCAAGCATTTAGTCTCATAAAGCAGCTTCCATCGCAACAAATAATATGTTGAAGGCATCACACAGAGTGGAAAATAGCGTCCATGCATTTGAAAGGACTGAGTCCAACTCAGCAATCCTGGTCATGGGGTGCCAGAAATAATGTGTAGTGATACCACCCCAACAAATGAGTCTGATTTTTAATGGGCACTGTACCCCTGCCTCTTCGAAACCTTCTTTTCACTCTATTTTGGCCATCAGCAGAAAGACTCAACCCAGCGGCCAACCCACATAGTTGACCATCACTGCCCCTCACCGAAATCTATAGAAATGTTCATATGTGTACCACGTGAGCTAAGTAAACGTCTTACTCTTAACATGCATTTGTCCTTGAATGGCAGGTGTTTCTCTCCCAGTTTTAGCCAAGTCTCTCAGCTATCTTCTGTGGCTAGTTCCTTACACAGCCATATAAAACAAAATGTAGGCCCAGACAATCACAACCTACTCCTGCACTGTGACCACTTTTCCCCATCATTACTCAGGTATCTTTACTGGGAATAATACTCTTTGTCATTAGCCTGTGTGAATGTTTTCTTTCATTCATTTAGATATGTCCTCTCTCCTACCATCTAAGTCAAGACAAGTTTTCTTAACAAGTTAAAAGATGCAGCAGACATATTTTGCATTAAATATCAGAGCTTTCTCCACCACCTTTTACTACAGACAGCATGCATGGAATTGTTATTTTCCATTACACCCTCGGAACCTGGCAAAATACTAGTCAAACAAATAATAATTGTCTTGGGTATGCTATTTTGCTTAAAAAGAACTTCACGTATGGCGTAAGAATGGCTCTAATACCCAGAGTAGGTTGCTACCTCAAGTTAATATTAGAGTCAGTAGTGGTCTTCATTATCTTGTGTCATTGTCAGTGGTCTACCCTCTGAGCTTACCTATTGAGTGATGGGAGTGGCCTACCCCAGGCCTTTCCAGCTCATCTCCACATTATATAAGACATTTTCTGGCTAAAAAGATAATTTTACTTAAATGTGAATAGAGACAACAGCTTATTGTTTTAACCTCCGCATGGCTAAGCAAAAGAAAATTGGTGTATGGATAATTGAAAGGATTTTAGGTGCAGAATCTCCATTTTAAAGAAACTTGGGTGTAACTCCCTATTTTTCCTATCTATACTTTGTAAGCTGTTGAAAGTCAGTGGTACAAGGGTAGATATTTATTGGATTCTCCTACAGAATTTAAGCACTACATATTGAAAATAGATTTTACTTAGACTTAATAGCAAAGATGAATATGTGAATGAGGTGGTGAAATTTATGTAGTACAGAAGAGAAAAGTAATGCAAGCACCTCAAAAAACTTCCCATGCCTAAAGGGATAAATTAAATGTTGATGGCCAAATCTTAGGAATGTACGTCTGAATGAGAAATACATCAATCAGAACTTATTTTGTTGCATTGCTTTTTTTGCACTAGGATTCCAAGATGGCCACACAGGTTTCAAGCCAGGGACTGGAATCGCGAACATTCACTTCTGAAGAATACAGCCTGTATAGTGGCTTGACCGAGGACGAGCTGATCCAAATGGCCATAGAGCAGAGTCTGATGGAAAATTCTTCAACCCAGATACAAGCACAAGCCCAAGCTCACACTCCAGCCCATGCAGAAGCCCAAGTCAGAGCTCAGATCCAAGCTGAGGCCCAGGCATGTGGTCATGCCCCAGCTCAGACCACCGGCGTGCAGAAAACACCAAGCGTGCAACCAGGTCCATCTGCAGTCAGGCTACAGAACAGGCCCTTTGCTGCACCGTGGACTCAGAATCAATCAAGACAGCTTCACCATCGGAACAGGTGAGCACTCCCACAACCTTGGGTTTATCCTGACTATACATTGAGCATGGTACAGTATCTTTTCATGTCTGGAATTAGACGGCAGTTGCCTTTCCAAAGTCCCCCAGATATTTGGCCAACTCAATATGACTTGCAATGAGAACAAAAACAATACTTTGTAACTAGGAACCGCAGCATTTAAGCCAACAAATACAGTGCCATGCTACACCTTGCAATTGAAAGTGCTGTTTTGGTCGTGGGCTGTGCTGAGGCAGAAGAAAGGGAAGAGAAGAGGCAAGGAAGATGAAGACATGTAATGATAGGGAAGTAGATAAAGGCAACTAGTTGCACGACAATGTTTTAGACCTGGAAGAGGATTGGAAGGGGGTGAACTCTGAAGGGATGTTCTCATGATATAGTAAGATGGGCACAGGAAATGTTAGAGGATTATTGGAATGGTATGTGTGGGAGGGAGCAGTTTAGTGTATGACCTATGGGAAGACATAGTGGACCACAAGAAGTAGTTGTGTAGTAGTAGTTGAATGTAAAGTCCATAGAAGGAAATATGAATAAGAAGAAAGCGTTGGAAAGGAGAAACAGTAGTGGATGCATAGGGCAATATAGAAAGGAGCAAGAAGCACAGATCAAAGATTATGGTGGAACACAAGTGCGGAAGGATTTAGGTGAAATAATGCAGCAGGATATATAGGGGAATAAACATGGAGCAGGAGGAATAGCAGAAAGATATGTGACGAATATAAATGATGTGACAAAAAGGTGTTGAGGATAGGGTGTGAGGGTACAGTACCAGAATATTGTGGCCTAAATATCGTCTGACAGTCACAAAGGGGCAGATTTACAAGAAACTGATGCATCTGTAGAGATGCGTCAGTTTCCCTGCGCCAGCCTGCGAAACCCTTGCGCCACCATGGATGCGCCATATTTACAATACGGCGCACGATGGCGCAAGGGTTGACAGATGCGTCAGAAATTCTGACGCATCTGTTGGCGCAAAGGTCACGCATTGCTGGAGTTGTGTCGTAAGCATGACACAACTCCAGCAATGCATGTTGAGGCCTATTCTCACTAACCTGCATCACTCCTTGCTCCTGCTTCAAGCAGGCGTAAGGTTTTGACGCAGTGTTGTCCTAGAAGTGGTGCAGTGAAATCTTGTAGATTTCACTTCGTCACTTTTACGAGGCTTTCCTGCGTGGGAATGCCCACCCTGCATACATTATACCTGACACAGGTATAAAGTGACGCAGGGCTTTACAACGTGACGCATCTCCCTAGATGCGTTACGTTGTAAATTGGCCGCATTTTTTACGTCGCCACTGCGTCACAAAAGTGACGCAACGGCGGCGCAAAAGTGTTGCAAGGGACTTGTAAATCTGCCCCATAGTGTCCTAAATTTCTTCTACAAAAATATAGTCCTATTGGAGTTAGTAACAGAAAATATACATTCAATTAAGTAAAATTTGTGTAAAAGGTATATGCGTATGATATTTATGCCACACAATATTTGTGTTATTGATATTCTAACACACAACCGGTGTGAGAGGAGGATGTCTGGGATATGAAATGTAAAACAGTGAAAATGTTTGGAGCAGAAAATATTGAAGGTAAAATTATTTGACGTGTTGGCAGGCAGCATCTGAATCTTTGAGTAAAAAAAATTAGTAGTAGCTGATGCCATGAGCGAAGGGAGCATGGCGGTAGAAAGTATTAAAAAATGATAATTGAGAAAAAAACAAAGAAAGTCAATAGGTGAGAGCAGGTGGGGTGGGGGAGTTTTAAACCACGTTTTGTGGGAAATTTATATTTGGTGACACAAAGAGGAAGATGGGGTATGTGTCAAGGGTAACAAAGTGGAGAAAGGGTGTTAGAACTATGTGCGCCGACAGGCAGTATAGAGGGGAAAGTGTGGGAAAAACAAATAAAAGGGTGAGTTGTGAAGCAAGCACAAGGGACTCCCTACTTCTGAAATGCTTGTTAGGGCTGCTCGCAGTTGTCAAGTGTCCCCAAACTAAGACATCGTGTCTAATTTAGAGAACGAATGCCACATATATCCGTCCCGTAAAATTATATTTTACCATGAAACGTATTTTTTTAAATCCGTTGTGGGCGTGGAGTAAATAAGCATTAGCTAATGTCATAAAGAATGTGTGAAACAGACGAACTTAATGCTATTACTGAGCGACATGGAAGTGAAGGCTACAATATAATAAAAAATTTCACCACGTGTAACTCATTTTAAAGGCTTTACTGCTGCTCTAGAAATAAGCACTCTGTAATCTCAACCCTACCCGTGCGCAGGAGATAAGAGAGGGGCTGCTGGCCTGGCCACTTCACTTCAGTAGGTCTCCAGTCAGGAATGTTAAGTGAATTGGTGCCTAGTTCCAGGCCCCTTAGCGTATCGCAGCGTGGTTTATTCAAAAAGAGAATGTTGTAATGTGAGAGCGGCCATCTTTACGAACATCTAGTGCTCAAAATACAAAATGTGAATAACCAGCCAAGTGCTGGAAGAGGAAGAGGTCTCCAAGCCCCCGAAACTCCGCTGTTACCAAGAGCTGTTCCTTTGTACGTTTACTCCATAACTGGTGTATCTTATTCTAGATCTCCTCTCTGATCTAGATGGGCACGTATGGGCTGGTCCTTGCTACCATTAGTAACAGCGTATAAACACGAAATAAGTGCATGGGCCAGGTGATGTTCTCAGGAGCTCATCCGCTGGTGCAGCTGAAGTCCTGTTTTGCCCCGTACCAAGGCCGTGTAGTCTTATTTTACCCCATGCCTCTTTATTCCACCACTCTACACTTGCTGTCTGTTTCTCAATCTCTTGTAGGCTCCTTTTCATCACTGTTTTCTCCCTTTCCTATTTTTTTCCTGTCTTTCCTTTCATCTTTTCTCCCTTTTTGCCTTTCTCGCTCTCTAGCCCAAAATCTGTTGGAGAAAAATAACTCCTAGTCCATAAATGTGTGCCAGTGCCCGCAGATGGCACAAATTCACCTTAAGGTATACTTTCTTGCAATGCACCGCTTGTCCTCCACAGATGCACAAGATAGTTAGTTATTAGTCTCTAATTTTGAAAAAATAGATGGCAGGGCCCAAGATATTGCTTAGGATGCAAATGCAGCTTGCTCTACCCACTACACTACCCCTGCGAGGGCTGAAAAACGCTAGTACCAATGGCCTGGATGCACTGCTAATATTATTTTTTAGTGTATATTGATTTGCTAAACTGATGTGTTGCACTGTGCCACCATCTGGTGGACAGTCATAAGAAAAGTGCTGGTGTAAAGAATTAAGTGTAGGTGCTGAGTACTGGCAAACACCAGCACAAATTAGGCACTGATTCTCCAGCCTATATTTTCCTGCCTAACCCCCATGTCCTCACACCTGCCAACACATGAAATCCATCTGCATCCATTCAATGCAATAGCACAGGTACCCCATGATGAACTTTTTAAAGTAGTTAATAACCTAATGTACAGGTTGCTAAAATTAGTTTGTTTCATGATGTTAAATAGTATAAATCTTTTTGTGATTGGATTTTTTCCATATATACTCGTACCATGCGATTTGTAGAACAATATTAATGATTTACCTGAAAAAAGTGCCCAGTTTGACAAGGTGCTTCGAGTTCATGTAGGTAATGAGCACCCTATTGCCCGTTCCTTAAAGGCAGCTCCGAAATGTTTTTTTTTTTTTTTTTAAATGCCCGAGTACCGCATTACATTAATAAACAGATACAGCCAGGCTGCGTTCTAATTATTCTCGCTTTATAATTAGTGGTTTCGAAAGCCATGCCTTGTTAGGAGGAGCACTTCAAGCCCCTGACACCATGGCAATCGGCACATTAAATTTAAGACAATGTGTTCTTTCCCCGCTCCTACTGCATGCGTTTCAGTTATCATTCACTGGCAAAGTATTCTGGACTTCCTCTTCTAGCACTGGGCATTTGTTTGTATTCGCTTATCCAGTCACGCATAGAGATCTATTCAACCGTAAGCGTTCCCATGCAGAGCCAAACGTAACCATTCCTGACCCATAATGCCTTTATATGAATTGCTCCTCTGTTGGCGACCCAGTTCCCCTAGACATCCCTTGTTTCACCTCGATTACCATAGTTCATTCATGATCGGAGACAGCATTCAGACATCATTGCTTCATCACTTCCTGTTTCTAGAGGAAGTGGGGAGGATCAGTGAGCGCGCGTTTAGGATTGCACAACTAGACAACTTTTGTAAGCACAACTTCTGCAACGCTGCTCAGCTTGCACCCACATGCTCTATCTTTGAATGTGTTTTCCATTACTGGCCTGCTAAGCAAAGCAGAGATGTGCATTTATGTGTATCTAGAACCCTAAAGAGCACCAGTATACTAGCCAAAATAATATTGATTGCAATTTGCACTTCAGCAGAGTAATCTAAAATGTTGTATTGCACAGTATGCAAGAGGAGAAGAGCAGTGCCACTAAGGCCTTCACTTTAATAAAATCGTGTACACCTGTGGGTGGGTGCATGGATCGCAACAGCTAATACTGAAATCTTCAAACCGGGAGACGTCCTGGGACATGCAGTGAGATTTTACATTCTCCTTTGACCTTGATTGTTGTCTAAACATTGTTGGAGGGGGTGTCTCTTTAAATTTTTTTAATGTTTTTCCAGAGTAGCCATATTTTACTCCCGGTTTATGTGTAACGGGGCCCTATTAAGAGTTTGGTGTATGTCCTGTGCGCCCTTCGTCGGTTGTACAGGCCTCTATGCACTCTTGCATTTCTAGGAGTTAGACACAAATGTAGACAGAAAAGGCTTTTCAATCTCACCCAAGGAGAGGTATTGACTAAAATAGGCAGTTTTCCTCATATTATAGTTTGTCAGTATGCCCATTGACTTACTCAGTTTGCGACTGGTCTATCTAATGAGTTCAATTGGGTCCCAGTGGAAATTTCTACAGACATGTAAGAAAGCAGCCAAAATCTACAGGTGAAACACTGGGTAAACACAGGCGAGATTCAGTGTGGAAACACTGATGCCTGCATGTTGTTCCTTGAAAGTCTGTAATCTAGAGTATATGCCCAATTGGTAACACTAGAGGGGAGGAGCGGATTCTAGGCGGATGATTGCACCTCTCAGAAGGCGGGCCGACGTCTGCTCTTTTAACTACACTCATTACATACAAAATAGGTGATCTTGGAGCACCTATTTCGTTATAAAAAGGCAATTTTTGAAAAATGTCTTATAATTTGGCCCAACATGATGGCGGCGCTCTGAGACTGTGGCCTTTCCTTGACTAATGATAGAGCTAATCCTGGTTACATGTAGGACTACAGCAAAGAGGTCAGGCTGAGATGAAACGACTAGTAATAGTGTTAGGTTGGAGCCGGTGGTGTGATAGCTGGAAGCACGGGCAGTCGGGAAGATTTACTGATAAATGTTCCCCTTGCCCTTGAGCCGCGAAGGTGAACCCAAGATCTGCTCCAGTGCACGTCTTAACAAAGATGGGAGAAGCTGCCTGGTAGGGATCAGAGATTCTGCTGGCAACTCCAAGACCCTTATATATCAACGTCCTCCAATCTAGACGTAGAATATGCAAAACTCTTTGATACATCAGGCCTTTAATTTGCCCCAGAGCAGATCTTTTTCAGGCAGGCCATCTGTTATTATAAATGCAAGTATTGTGAAGAGTTCTACTCCGCAACCTGTGGTATGACATGGTGTGCGACCCCTAGCATGTTGGCAAAAGAGGTTTAAGCACAACAACTTTTTCCAGTCAGAGCATTGAACACTGAGGAGCTGGTCGAGGTTTATGGAGCTGGTTTCAAGCGGCAGGGCAACCTTTCCTGAAATGTAAAGTGTGGAGATGGTGGTGACTTTATTTATCTAGTTCCTATGTTTGCTCACTGCCTTGCAGAAGATATATTAGATCGTTCCTCATTCCTAAATAACTATCTGAAGACAGGACCTATACCTGGACTTGAGAGCCAGCAAACAAGAATACGGTGTAGCTTAAAAGGTACCTTTTCTGTAAAGAGTGAATGCTGTTTTTTACCTTTATACTGTACCTCTCTCCAGATGCACTTCCCGCCTCCCCGGCTATCCACCCCTCCCCCCTCCATAATTTTCATTGCCTCCCCACTTAATATATATGCCACCTGTTGATAAGAGGTGGTAAATAGGGCCATAGAAGATGTACATCACTAACTAGAAGCTTTTTCGAGCGCGCACGCACGCACGCACACACGCACACGAAAATCAGTCTCGGTATTCAAATGCATATCACAATGCATTGTCCTCAGTCTTGCACGCACGCCATCTCCTGGTCCTCAGTTTTATAGGACCCGGACCCCCCAGGTTGGCTCCCGGCCCCGCCCCCATCCAAACCCACAAATCAATACTTGACGACCAAAGCTGTGGGTAAAAGAGGCCATGTTTATTACAAACCAACACACAAACATGACAATATATAATTAATACAATTCGATACGATATGGATTTATCAAATTTAACCGTTAAGCAATATGTACATTTAAGTTGATCATAAAATCATAATCCATCAGCAAGTCTGACAGAACCAAATTTATATACCAGAAGAATGTTGTCTATTGCTCCAGCACTAAGGGGCCTTCTGGCTCGCGTCCCCCAACCAACTGAGAGCCACGCGAGGCGCAACCCACCTGCGTCCTTGAGAGGTGAGCCCCTGCCATCTGGTCCTTGTCCGCCACCTGAGGGGCCCACCCCTCCCACCACCAGGCTGCCCAACGGGGCTCGTAGGGAATAACCAGGGCGGATGCCCCATGCCCTAGTTTGTAAACTGGCGCCCTTGCCCCCAGCCGGTGTCTCCATTCTCTCTGGGGTGAGCTTACCGTATCACCCCTCAGTGCTGGCCTAGGGAGTATGCAGGAGGACTCCCCTTAACAATGTAAGGCAATTTATGTGGCCTCCTTACCGCCACTCTCTATTCAACTTCCAACACCTTTCCAAGCTCTACCTCTAGGGATGGGTGGGTGGGAGATTCACGGAGTCCCTGCATACCGGGGCCGGCGCCGCAAGGAAGAGAGGGCGAGGACCAGGGCCAGTTGCCCTAAATATGCCCACGCCCACTCCTCCCCTCGCTGTTGCCTGCTCCGGCCGGAAGTGACGTCACGACGTTGCCCCGGAAGTGATTCCTGCTGTAGTTACGCCCAATTCTTTGAAGAGGAACCACGAGGGCGTGGCCGGGTTCCCGGGGGCCGCGTCCTAATGGCGCGCTTTCTTACAGTTCGCGCTTTCCATAGGACCCGGACCCCCCAGGTTGGCTCCCGGCCCCGCCCCCATCCAAACCCACAAATCAATACTTGACGACCAAAGCTGTGGGTAAAAGAGGCCATGTTTATTACAAACCAACACACAAACATGACAATATATAATTAATACAATTCGATACGATATGGATTTATCAAATTTAACCGTTAAGCAATATGTACATTTAAGTTGATCATAAAATCATAATCCATCAGCAAGTCTGACAGAACCAAATTTATATACCAGAAGAATGTTGTCTATTGCTCCAGCACTAAGGGGCCTTCTGGCTCGCGTCCCCCAACCAACTGAGAGCCACGCGAGGCGCAACCCACCTGCGTCCTTGAGAGGTGAGCCCCTGCCATCTGGTCCTTGTCCGCCACCTGAGGGCCCACCCCTCCCACCACCAGGCTGCCCAACGGGGCTCGTAGGGAATAACCAGGGGCGGATGCCCCATGCCCTAGTTTGTAAACTGGCGCCCTTGCCCCCAGCCGGTGTCTCCATTCTCTCTGGGGTGAGCTTACCGTATCACCCCCTCAGTGCTGGCCTAGGGAGTATGCAGGAGGACTCCCTTAACAATGTAAGGCAATTTATGTGGCCTCCTTACCGCCACAAGGGCGACCAGGGCAAACCGCCCTTCGCCCTCCCCACCACAAGGCAACCCTTCCTATCAATCTTCAGGTTCGGAGCCATGTCGACTTCACATGCCCGGGTTCCTTAGTCTGGCTACCTCTGTAAAGAAGGATAACCAATTCAGGGGACTGTAGTCCCACATGGCGTCTTCCGCCAGCTGCTAATGTGTGGGATCCGAGGATCGCCCTGCCACTCACCCAAGGGAGACCTCTCCACCGCCCCCAGCTTCAACTCGCTCTGCTGGTTGCCAACAAGCCATACGAGCCCACCGCACGGGCAACCGACCCAGTATTAGTCGTGGCTCTTAATTTCGTCCTGGCGCTATGCGACCACGCTATCTTGGAAACGCCCTATCCAAATATGGGCAACCCAGACCGAGCTCCCTCGAGGCCCGTTGACCCAATCCAACTGTATCATTACCTCTGTAATGCAGGATACACCAACTCAGGGAACTGTAGTCCCACAAGGTGTCTTCCGCCAGCTGCCCATGTGGGGGGTCCGAGGATCCCCGTGTCCCTCCCCTGCGGGAGACCTCCTCCACGCCCCCAGTTTCACTTGCGCTGCTGCTTGCAAAAGAGCCATACGGGCCCGACGCACGGGCAAGCGACCCAGTATCTACATCGCTTTGGCAAATATACCACCTCCATCCTGTCCGGTGAGACATCCGGCATGTCGCTGCCCCGATTCTGATTAGAGTGACCCACTACCTCGATCCCCCAGCTGCAGGAAATAGTCCAGCACGCGATATGCCCTAACTATACACAAGGCTGCACATGATAATCAGTGGGCATGTACGCCCCTTGAGCATCCACCAGCTACAGATCCCTTCCAAGTAGGCTCAGGTTATAACCTCCCCTAGGAAGTGAGTCTATCTACCTCCAAACCCAGTGAGCAGGAACTGCAGACCCCCATTGTCCCGGGACGCGATGTCCCTACCAGTTTGCTCCCCTAGAGGTGTCCCCAAAATAACCCTGCACCTGTTGCTGGAAATAAGGTCAATCCGTCGGATGACTACCCCCAAAGTGGAGGTCCCTCCACATGTAACTTGCTCGGATTTTTCCCCAAAGGGAGCCGAAACCCAATTTAGTCAGCTTTTCTGCCTTCAGTTATATCGATTGGTTGAAGAGTTTTGGTACTGTCGGTCTGAAATAGAACAGGGAAATGAACCAATAATGAATGATTCGTTTGACCCAGTATGGAACAGCCTTCATCATCCTCACAGATGTCACATGGCAGGGGACCTGAACGGCCCGCAATTAGTGATGTATTATAAATGAAGGTGTGCCGAAAGCCGCCTTGCCCAACCTCTTTTTCCGAAGATTCATATAGCGTGAACTCGACCCGAAAGTGTAAGAGCGCTGTACATGAGCACCAGTTGCGTTATAGACGGACACCATCAATTTGTTATGCATGGTCACATTAAGGGGCAGATTTTCCAGCCCCTGCGCCGCTTTTGCGTCACTACCCAGGTAAATCCCATCTTACTCCAAAGGAAGAATTTCTGGCCAGGCAATGGGAAGCTACCTTGAGTCATGAATCACTAACGGGCCTCATCCAGTAGTAAGCTGATTAAACGCGGAAAAACCCTGAACAACGAGGAGGTGTGGCTGATCATGACAGCTAACTGATGCACAGATGAGTGGCCTCGCAGGACACTCCACTTCACCCAACTAACCAATGCAAGGTACCCGACTGACTGGCATCCTGAAAGTGATATTAACGGAATCCTGTAACCCGAACATGCTGCCCAGTAAGCACCCTCTATTAAGCAAGCATGTAAGTATGCTACCTGTCTGTACGCTGCCCACACCGGAACGCATTGCAGCCCTGTACTAAGGGCGCCTCTGACTTATGAAAGAAAGCTATAGAGAATGTGCCATGCCCGCAAGCCTGCCAGCGCACAGTACGCAGCGCCACCCCTGGCCCACGAACTCCCTCCCTGGAGGGAGCAAAGCGGCAGAGGGGCAGGGGACCCAGGGGTAAACATGGGCAGTGTGTTGTAAGCCCCTGAAGTGTACACCTTGGATCCTCTACCCTTTTCGACATTCCCTGGGCTGTTTTTACTGTCTCCTCGTTGACCCCCCAAGTTCCTGCCCCTACTGCCCATTCCTCCTCCTTATGTTATTGATGCCATCCTGAAGCTGGTGACGCCACCTCACAGACGCCTATGATACAACTTGCAACACAATCTGTGTTAAGACGGGGCTGGTTCTTGCCCCGGGACACGCTAGTATGAAGAGAGGTAGGTGCCCGTTCAGGAACACACATGTACTAAAAAGGAGATCTATGCCCAGGGACGCAAATGCACGAAGAAAGGTAGGTGCCAGTCCACAAAGACGCATTCACGAAAAAGGCATGTGAAACCCCCGGATTACGCGTGAAGGGAGTAGCGACAGATCCGCGAACCCACCTTCACCCGGCGAATCCCCACCCTATGGGCACATTTGCTTACACCGTCCCAAAGAACCGACAGCCCTACAGCCGGGCACGTCAAAAAGAGATGTATCCCATGGAGAGACATATCAATCCAAGGTGTAGACCGACCGAGGACGTACCCATTTTAGGGAGGGACAGGTCTAATGTTGAGACATAGCCAGGGAACATACGAGTCCTAATAAGACCCACAGTGTAAGAAAAGGCAAATCTTAACGCGAAGACAGCAAGAGCAAATGGGAGACCGTCGGTAAAAGATGGAGAGACAGTCTTAGCCAACAGGCGCGGGAAGAAATGACCCTCCTATCTCCCAAATACAACCGTACTAAACTTAGCTTGTAGGAAGAACAAAGGTCGCAACACAACCAACAGTTTAGGCCAGTCCAGACAGTAAAACGCTAGATACCGACACAACACTTGTTTGAACACCGACGATATAACTTACGAGATTGTAACCTGGAAAATAATGTGCGCCAGAGGGCCTCCCCATCTGGCAGACATCAGCACCTCCTTTGTGGCCGATCCCAACCCCAACACTCATACCTCACACACTAGCTTCTCTGAAGGGACATTGCACCCAAACTAGAGCCGAGCGTTTAAAAAAAAATGAAAGCAGCCAAAGAGGGACCATTCACCCCCGTGGAAAAGAGGCAAGATCAAGATCGGCCCTAGTGGGGCTGTCCAGTCCTCAAGTGGCGCATTAATGCAGGGTAAACAGGGCTCACAGCTCACCATCAAATCGTAACGAAATAACAGCACCACACAACTGATATAAGAGAAACTTCACAAACATCCAACACCACTATCGTAAGCAGTCGCAGCACAATGCAGCACTTTGACTGCTCGTAAAAGCACTTCACAAAACAAAGATCGCCCCAGAAACTGATACCCAACCACGAAGTTTCACTGATCTAAGCAGACCACATACAACTTCATGAGCCGCCCTAGAAACCGCGATATAAACACGACGCTTCGCCCATCTGTAAGGACCGCTAAAAATTCAGCGAGCAACACTTGAAACCGACCTTATACAGTCCAAGCGCTCGCTGGTCAGAGGAGAACTTCAGAAGTACATGCGAGCCTTGGGAACAGACCAATTGAAATAGAGACCGTTTACCGATCTCTATTTAACTTAACCAACTCAGCTGCTGCAGCCAGCCGTAGGCCCAATAAACACATGCGCTTCACTGAACAGAGGCGTTCACACATGCCCGCGCTTTCATAAACTACACCGACTGCCACGTGACTGACTGCCAACAATCCCAGAAAGGGCGCAAACCACTCGAACAGGAGAACATTCGCTTGACCTCATATGCCCCTCACTGTGTGGAAGGGTAGACCTGGGTTCTAATCCGGGCGCGCGCTCTTTAACAAATTATGTGACGTGTCCAAATCACTATCTTTTGGTGCCCAGTTCTTTATCACAGTAACGCTAATGTTCAACATAGCCTTCGATAGGAAAATAAACGACATATCAAGACAAATCAACAAACTCCCAAGAACTCTATCAGATTCCATAATACCAGCAAAGACCGCCACAAATTACACAAATTTCACTCATTTGGGGAAACTCGCTAAACCTCAGCCATACGCTCTTGCGGATAAACGGCCGTGAAAACGAGAGAGCTGCGTTCTAATCTCGGCTTTACCGTTCAACCAACTTGCATGCTTCTGGGCACACGCATTATTTATTCAGGACCTATGTGTGACACGATCGCCGAGGGGAGTGGTATTATCTGAGATCTGCCCTCTGTAGCGAAAGCCATCGATGGATCCCGTGAGTGGCGGGGCTCCGTGGGGCCCGGGCCCACCGACGCCCTACTTACAATTATATCAGTTGCATATTTACCAGATCCCTAACAACGACACATCGGGCCAACCTGCCCCCGCATGAAGTCTCCACCTTCCTCGCCTCCCGGTCCTCAGGCGGTGCGGCGCTCCCCACGGATTCCCGCCGCGGTGCGTCCGATGCTTCTTGCCCTGCAAGGAGAGAAAGGAAGAGAAACTCTGTCTGCCGTCTCCTCCTTGCCGCGTAACTCCTCCGCTCCAGTGCCGGCTTCCACGAAGTCCTCCGCACACGCTCCACGAAGTTCACAGATTCACGGAGTCCCTGCATACCGGGGCCGGCGCCGCAAGGAAGAGAGGGCGAGGACCAGGGCCAGTTGCCCTAAATATGCCCACGCCCACTCCTCCCCTCGCTGTTGCCTGCTCCGGCCGGAAGTGACGTCACGACGTTGCCCCGGAAGTGATTCCTGCTGTAGTTACGCCCAATTCTTTGAAGAGGAACCACGAGGGCGTGGCCGGGTTCCCGGGGGGCCGCGTCCTAATGGCGCGCTTTCTTACAGTTCGCGCTTTTCCACACTAACAGGTCATTTATTCCCATTCATTAGCACAACAGCCAGTCTCGCGCACACAGATTACAGCACCTCAGTTTTGCATATACCGTTTATTTCCGGGCACGAGCAGGCACACGTAGATAATGCCCTAGTCTTGCGACACCCCCGGACCCCTGAGTCCCACATTACTTAATATTCATGTCGTGCAGAAGGTGCCATTACAACATCGCTACCTCAGCTCAGATGTCATATCCGTGATTGCACTGGAAGGGGCTGGGATGCAGCAGCTTGTGTCCCCGGGCAATGTGCATCTATCTTCCTGCGTCTGTTCCTTTTTTTTTTAGCTCATTGTTGTCTTATATGGTCATTCAAATCCCCTGACATTTCCTCTAAGGGCCAAAAATAATCAAGAGCTGCGGGCAGCTGAGTGCGGAGAGCCGGGCCGCCATCTGCTTCCAGTCCGGGTGGGAGGGCTGTGTGTGTGTGTGTGTGTAGGCCGCGGCGCTGCTGCTCCAGTGCGGCTGGGGCGCAGCATCTCTGGGCCCGCAGCATCTCTGGGGCCGGCTCCAGGTGCCGCGCGTACAATGACCTGCTTCTCTTACGCGGAGTATTTCTCTCTGTTTCACTCCTGTCTCCGCGCCTCTAGGCATGCACCCGGGACACGTCCGGCTCCCACCGCCAATCCTACGTCAATCCGAGGGAACCGATATGATGGCAGCCCATTCCCACCTCCCAAGCCCGTGTAAGTACCAAGCACATACTCCGCGCAGCGCACCATGAGTGGCCCCTTCTGCCTCCCCTTCCTTCCTGCTTTTCTTCACCTCCATCCTCTAGTCCTCTCTTCTCTTTCATTCTTTTCCACTGCCTCCACGCTGTACCGCTTTATGTCCCTCCTTCCATCAAGTATTCCTTCCTTCCAGTAGCTTCGTTCTTCTCTTCTTACCCTTCTTCACTCTTTTCTCTTTCCTTATCCCCTTCCCATCTCTTCATTACTTCCATCACCTTCCCCCCCTCTCTTCCTCTCATGCTCCCTTTCTTTCTCGTTCACTATTTCCTTTCCTCCTCTCAGAGTCCTTTTTTCTTACTTAACTCTGCCTTGCCTCTCCCTTCCTCCTTTCTTTCGTTCCTCTCTTCCTTTTCGTCTCTTTCACGATCTCTTCCACCCTACCTCCTTCCCTCAAACCCACCCTACTCTCCTACTTTCCTTTTCTCTCTCTTCTACTATCTCTTCCACCCTTCCTGCATATACCTTTCCTTCAGACCCACCCACCCTTCCTTCCTTTTCTCTCTTTTTATTTCCTCATTCATCCCTTCCTTATTGCCCTCCTTAATCCTTCCTTCCTTCTTGTCTCTCTCTCCTTCCTTACCTTCCTTCGTTCCTGACCCTCCCTCCTTTTCCCATTCTTCATTACTTCCACCATCTCTTTCACCCTTCCTCGATTCTTCCTTCCATCAAACCCTTCCTTCCTTCCTATTTACTTCCATTGTTCCTTCCGCCTATCTTCCTCTCTGCATCCCTATCTTTATTCATTCCCTCCTTTCCTCCTACTTCCCATTCTTAATCCCTCTCTTCACTCCTTGATCCTATACCGGGCCTTCTTTCCTCCCCCACTACTTCACCCCCGTATTTCTCCTTCACTTACTCCAGTCACCCATACCTTGCCCCACCGCCTTTCACTGAGTCCTTTCTCTCTTTTATTCTTCCCTTCTCTGCCCCCTCTGCCTTCTCTTCTCTACCGTCCTTGTTTCCTCTTTCTCTCCTTCCCTCCATCCTTCCCTTCCTCCCTTCCTTCCTCACTCACATCCCCCGCCTGTCCTTCCTTCCTTCTCTTACTATCTTCCCCCTTTCCTCCATTCCTTCCCTTATCTCTCTATCACATTGCTCCTTCCTACCTGACTAACCTAATCTCTTCCTTTCTCCCTCCATCGCTTCTCCCCTCCATCCTTCTATTCCCCCTCCCTCCCTCCCTCACTCCCTTCCTTCCTTTTTCCTTCCTCCTTCCCTCTCTCGCATCATCCATCCATCCGTTATCATATGCTCCCTCACATCCTTCCTTCCTTCTTTCCTGCCTCCCTTGCTTCGTTTCTTCTTTCCTTTAAGCCATCATTCTTTTGCATTTTATTCATTATATCGTACTTTACATTCTCGTATCTTACTTTGTGTTTTCATTCCTCATAATACTATCCCGTCCTTCATCTCTGTCTTTTTTTCTCTCCCTTCCTTAATAAAAACTTTCCTTATTGGTTGTCCGTGTTTCCTTATTTCCTTATCTTTTTTGTTATGATTTATTTAATAATCGTACCGTTTCTTGTGTCGTCTCCCTTCATTCCTTTATTACTCAGGACAATTTTCCCATCATTCCTCCCTTCTCCAAATGCTTTCTCTTTCCTAATTGCTTTTTCGAAGCTCAAATGTATTTGTTTCCTATGTCTCCATACCACTCCCTTCTTGTTTACTCTTGATAAGACCTTGAGTGCAACATCTGCTTCGAACACTCACTGCGAGAGCTCAGATTGTCCTTGAAGAGAAGTGTGATGTGACAGACCCTCGCGGAGCAAGGATGAAATGTGCATTTAGGGCTGGTTAAGAGTGGGCTGGTTATCTCTGGGGCAGAGTACTTCATGGTAATAACTGGTAAAAAACGATTCATCTTGCGACAGCCCAAGACCTTCTGTTGCCCTAGGTGAAAAACGCCCACGTTTGCTCCACGAAACCTCTAATCGAAAGCACGCGCACACTCACTCAGACACACCATAACACACCAGTGAACCCAATACCGTTTTCAACTACTGTAATTCAAATATATTTTTTCACATTTAGAGGAATAATTGATCTTTGAACTCAAAATGAGAAAAAATTCCAATGATGTTTTCGAGACACATTACGTCTAAAGAGCATCCTTCAGTGATGAACTTTTATACGTTTTTGAGAAACAGACACACTGGCAATCAAGCTCTTGATAAAGCACTTTCATTGGATGACACGATTTTGCCTCTCCACACCCCATGCTAACCCGGACATATGCCTATGGGTGCACTTAATTCTGGTGCAAAGTGCTCGAATTGTGTAGTTTTTGAGATGTCGAGTAAAAGTGTGGGAATTATACCTTGTATGCAGTTATTTCAGCAATTGGACGTGACATTTAGGGACGGGGAGTATCAGATGAGTGGGCTGTGCACATGAACACCCAAAGAGTCCTATTTTTGTAGGTGATATGAAATAAGAATATTACTGACTGAATGCAAGGGTTAATTTCTACACTCTTATGTGACGTTAATGAGAACATCTTTCCTTGACTTCACTGCACTTCCAAACTTACTCTTAGATGAAACAGACATACGTGGTGAAGTTAGTGCAGGACAGTTCCCTTAACACATTTGCTTTTACAATCCATATGGTGGAAGAGAAGTCTGTGGATATAAAAAATATTTCCTATTTGAAGAAAAAAAAAAAGAAAAATATTTGTAAAATGTCATAAAAAATTCTGACCCCAGACCTGCAGATTTTCTGCAATGTGGAATATTCTTTCTTGAAGGGTCAGGTGAGGGAGGCTTACGCTAGGCATGTCACCTCTGTGACATGCTCACTGTACGTCTCCCTCACCTGAGAGGCCTCTGGGAGTTAGGTAGTAGTCCTAAATCTCCCTTAAGCAGATGTCTAGCCTGCGGGCTGAATGCCTCTTTGTGAACCTTGATCTATATACCCGTTTCACACAATGAAAATTTGAGGGCAGGTGTTTCGAATGAATCTGATTTTCAATTTAGCAGCTGTTTCGTTTTGTCACAAATCGATTATAGTTCTTCGCAATTTTTGCAGGCGAAGCTGATTTGCGAAACCGGAGGTGCTTTGAAGTGCGAGTGACAGCAAAATCCACTTGTTTCTATTTTATAATTTTAAAAACGGTGCCCATTTTAGTGTTAACATTCTTAAAAAATTGATACCCACACAAAGAAACAGAAGCCCATCTAAGCAACTGCATGAATGAGACCACTCAAGGTGAACATGCTGCTTGTCAGTGCTCAGGAAAATTAATTAAATTGGAAGCCTCTTAATGAGGCTTCTGCAGATTCGTTGTCAGATGGTTGTGTCTGAAGAAGGTTATCAGGCTGTGCCAGAGCTGTAAGTGGAGACACTCGAGCCCTCCCTGCCACTTACTGTTCTCAATCTGTGTCAATTATGGACTTGATGGATGGAAGCTCAGCCCTCCAGCTCTTCGCTCAGGCAGCAGTGAACCATGATCACAGAGCCGGATGTCAGCGCGTGGCAGATGACATGTAGTAGGAATTGCTAAGTCTCAGAAAAGGCTTTCAACGTAGGAGCCCTGAACGACAAGGGACAAAGTGGCTCCATTTTCTATGTGGAGCGGAAGTCTGTCTCACCATTGCATCTAAAGCAGTTTACAAATATACTGAAAATTTATTCAGCCCAAGTATCAACCTATGGTGTCCACCAGCACCCGAACCCTTCTTGAAATTCTTCACTTCTCCTGGTTCTTCAAGGTAATTATTCCCCTATACCTGTTCTCAGCTGATTCAGAACTGGATGGCAGCCGCGGCCTGTGCAGGTAAGAGCGGTGGGGCCTGGGGGGAGGGGGGGATTAATTATTTATTTAATTTTCCTTCGTTGTCATCCATCGAAATCCCACCCCAACCGGCCTCACCGCCCCACCACTCTTACTGACGGGCCGCGCCTGCTGGATGGTAAGCAACTACCTAAAACTCACTTGAAGAAAGCAGGATTTCTCCTTTTCACCAACAGCACCAAACAAGCTTTGAATTAAGCCTGGCTGGCAAACACGAACCTCAACGACTTCACTCTCAGCTGACAGCAAATGTGAATCCACTTAGATTCTCCCTTGACATAGACCTCTACGTAAAGAATCATATCTCTAACAAAGCAACTACTGCGTTGCACCAGCTCTGCTACTGAAACAGTGAAACTTTTTCTCCCCAAGACCAACTTTTGATGAACAGGACAAAGATCGGTTCCCTCCTACCTGGATGAAGGCAACGGTCTGCACAGCAGCATACCCAATTCCATTTTGTCACACTTGAAGGGCATCTTAAACACAATGGCTTGTCTCATCTACGGTCTGAAGAAATGTGACCACATATCCTCGACACTTCAGGAACTTCAGAATCTCTTGAATCTTGACCCAAAGCCGGATGTTGAATGCTCTGTGCCCAGATCCTGCCTTGCCACAGGGTTGGACTTGGGCAAAAACAGGTATAGAGAAAAAAGTAAAAGTGATCTACATTAGCAAATCAGATAGCTAAAAAAGTGGCCCACGTTTGCAATTCGTGGCAGTTTGGAAGTTGTAAAGACATGCTGTTTAGACATTTTGGGAGGTTTAGGATTCTGCATGCATTTGTGCTTGCTGCAGGGAATATCCGTGGACATATCAGGGAAATCAAAAATACAAACCGGCCCACAAGGCCATAAAACAGGCACAAAAAACAGCAAAAATCCCCCCACTCAGTGGCATGTTAAGACAAGCTCTTCTGGCACTGTCAGCTTGCCCCGTATGCCAGTCCAACCATGTTTTGCCGCCACCCGTAACTGGATGTAAAGAAATCATCACTTAAAATTCATGCCAGCAAATCAGAAATCGTGACCTGGTGATCATTGACACACATGGCACCCAAAGCTTGATGCTGCACGTTCTTTGTAGAGCTTTGGAGACCTCATGGCCTCTAATCTCAAACTTGGATCCTAAACCAACATGGCTGTTAGTACCTATTTTTATCAACTTAAAACAGGTAGGAGACTCTTGAACTTCTTTGGTTTCTCTTACCAACTTCAAACGACCATTGCTGTTGTGTCTTTAATATGACAATGCCATCTGACCCTGGGCTCCCCATTACCAGATACAGAACAGTGCAGCACGACTTGTGTCTCCTGCCTCGCTGCTACATCAACCAAGCCCTCCACACCCTACACTATTCCCCTTATTGCATGGACAATCTCTTTCAAGGCCTTCTGTATTGCTACTTTACGCTAAATGGAATGAGACCTTTTCTACTCCAGAATGACGCACCTATAAGCTTGAGTGCATTCTCTGATAAAAGACCCATGTCAGTCATAAAATTCCAAAATATGACAAATCTCATCCTGAAAACTAAACATTCTCCAAGGTAGCAAGACTATGGAAATCCCTTTATGTCCACATCTGGAATTTGACTACATATCTGACATTTTGTAAAGCTGTAAAGACGTTTCTGTGTTTCATACATCAGAAGTACTCAATATGACGTGCATCAGAGAAACACACCTGTCCAATACCAGACCACTGCAACCAGTATTAGACCATTGTCACCCAATGGACATCAGTAAGAAACTTGGCTGAATGACCTGCTGCTACAAAACGTTGGCAGAGTGGGCATTACCAGTACAAACAAGCATTGGCATAGCCAATAGGTCTCGCCTTTGGGGCCTTATAAGTGTTTAGCCAGAGCTATTGACTTTGCCAATGTCTTCAAGCTGTGCTGTAGAGAAGTGTGGCTGCTGTGCGGCATGCTGAAAAGTTATAATAAAAAAGTGTCAGAAGCATTTTTGTTACTTTATATATGACCAAGAAGGCATTATGTAAACCTGAACGACCATATTAAAAAAAGTATTTACAATAAAAATTTTCCTCAGTTTTCTTTTGTTCTTGCAATGCTGGCAACTTGTTTCTGCCTATTGCAATGGTTGTTTGTTAAAGCATTTTTTTTGAGGGGGCATAAACAATCGGAGGGTGAAGGTTGGGAACTTGTACCTGTATTATAACACTAGCAGCGGCCAGACGCTAGGGGAGAATCAACAGATGCCAGATTCCGAGAGCAGGCTGAGGTGGTGCTGAGTGATGCTGAGGTGGTAGTGGTGGTGGTGGTGACTGTTGCGGAGACGATGCTGAGGTGATGCTGAATGATACTCAGGTGTTGCTGAGTGATACTGCTGTGGTGCTGAGTGATGCTGTGGTGGTGCTGAGTGATATTGTCTTGGCGCTGAGTGATGCTGTGGTGGTGCTGAGTGATATTGTCTTGGCGCTGAGTGATGCTGTGGCGGCGCTGAGTGATGCTGTGGTGGTGCTGAGTGATGCTGTGGTGGCCCTGAGTGATGCTGTGGTGGCGGTGAGCGATGCTGTGGCGGTGCTGAGCGATGCAGTGGCGGTGCTGAGCGATGCTGTGGTGGCGCTGAGCGATGCTGTGGTGGCGCTGAGCGATGCTGTGGTGGCGCTGAGCGATGCTGTGGTGGCGCTGAGCGATGCTGTGGTCGCGCTGAGCGATGCTGTGGTGGCGCTGAGCGATGCTGTGGTGGCACTGAGCGATGCTGTGGTGGTGCTGAGCAATGCTGTGGTGGTGCTGAGCGATGCTGTGGTGGTGCTGAGCGATGCTGTGGTGGTGCTGAGTCATCCTGTGGTGGTGCTGAGTGATGCAGTGTTGGCCCTGAGTGATGCTGTGGTTGTGCTGAGTGATGCTGTGGTTGTGCTGAGTGATGCTGTGGTTGCACTGAGTGATGCTGTGATGGCGTTGAGTGATGCTGTGATGGCGTTGAGAGATGTTGTGTTGGTGCTGAGTGATGCTGTGCTGGCTCTGATTGATGCTGTGCTGGCTCTGATTGATGCTGTGGTTGCGCTGAGTGATGCTGTGGTGTTGCCGAGTGAGAGATGGAGTGAAGATATAATGCCCAATTAGAGAGGGTGGTGAGAGAGAAAGAGAGAGAAAGGGTGTACATAGAATAAAGAGTTGAGCGGGATAGAGAGAGAGAAAGAAGGGGAGAGAGAGTGAATGAAGGAGTTTGAAAGAGAAACAGATAAAGGGGTGAGAGAGAATGAAAGGCTAAAAAAGATAGAGAGGGGAGAGTTAATTAAGTAGAGAGAGAATTAGAGAGGGAGAGAGAGAGAGAGGAGAGAGACAATAAGAGTGGGGGTGTAGAGTTTAAATAGAGTGAAGAAGTGACGCGGAAAAAGTAACCTTAAATATAGCTTTGTGCTTTGCGCGAATAAATATAAAAAAAAAAAAGTGAGAGACAAAAATACTGGTAATTAGGCTGTGACTCCCAATATAAAACAAATAGCGATATAAGGTGAAATCAACCCACCGAAGCAATATTTCTAACTAGACAAAAAAAGCTTGCATTTCAATGCTAATCGCTGTTGTTTTTCATGTGACTGTAGTCCAGGGCCCTCAGTTGGTAATGTGAGCTGCTGCTGCGATTGAAACATCAGAGTCCAGAGAGTTAATGAGCCATGACGAGGAAATGAGGAAGAGATAGGAAACCCAGATGCCAGCTGCGCGTGCACGCCATCGTGAACTCAAGCTGGTCGCTAGCCGAAAGCCAGTGTTTGCACTTCCAAAACCCGCTTACTAAAACTCTCGGCCAGACCAGCGCAAGCGCTGGTGTAGGCCGAGACCTAAAAACTGGTCTCTACTTCCACATTTCCTGCTTTACCTATGACTACGAATCACATTTTCTCCCCCTTCTCTTGGCTCCTCTCGTTTCTTGTTGTGCCATATCAGGGCATTTTTCTGGCTCTCACACACATCATCTCCACATACACAAAGGTTTTCCACAGCAATGCTGCCTATTCACAAAACAAAATTTCAGAGCTGCTATTCCTTCACACCTCATAAACTTAGTGGCACATCAGGCTTGATGGAGAAACCTCACAGCAAATTGTTGTCCCTCTTAAAAATTACGTGTGGTTATATGTACTCCACCTTTGTATTCATGGGCACACATGGTACCAGCCTCCACTTCACTGCCACACACCATGCTAGGGCTCCCAGCCTAGAGCCCTCCCTACACCATTTCCTTTACATGTATCTTCTGTGTCATGCTTCTACAAACTCTCTGTCACATGAATGGAGCACATCTTCATTAATTATGCAAACATGCCTTTCACTGTGCATTTATACCACATCATCTAACACTCTTCTTATGCATACATACATGCACCTGCATGCTTCCAAAGATGAGGCAACAGCGTATGGGCGGCAGTCACACACAGAACAAAATATTCTTAAATATAGACTATCCAGTACAGAAAGAAGGGTGCAAAGGTGCTAACAGCTACATGGGACAGACGGTTTCCAGTCATATTCTCAAAAGCTCCAGGATATACTGTTAGATTCCTCTCCTAAAAACATGTGAAATGCACGTTAAGGAGATAAAGTTGCCCATACAAGGGAACACCCAGAAAAAAGTTACAATCACTTTCTTTCAAAAAAAGGACTGAAAAATGTTTCCAGCACTAGAAACTACTTAAAGACTGCTGCACAGATTATGAGATTGAGTCTGAATCAATATGTTATGTGTGCAGTGGTCAGCGATTCCTTGGTATTGGACCTGACATCTTTGGTGTGGTAGTCCCCCAACATTTTGCTTTCAAGGCTCCTGTTTTTGGTTACTTCATTTTCGCTGACTTTAGGACTCTGCACACTTTACTACTGCTAATGAAGGTTAAAGTGCTTGTGCTCTCTGCTTTAAACATGGTAACACTGGCTTACATCCAATAAGCACATTTAATTTACTTGTAAGCCACTAGTAAAGTGGTACTACATGTACCTAGGGCCTGTAGACTAAATGCTAGTAGTGGGCCAGCAGCACTCATTGGGCCACCCACGTAGGTAGCCCTTTTGAACATGTCTCAGGCCTGCCATTGCAACCCGTGTGGGCGGTTTTAAATTGCCATTCCCACCTGGGAAAATAAACCTTTTTGCCAGGCCTAAACCTTCATAATACATGTAAGTCACCCATAAACAACCCAGAGGACAGGATGAAAGGCATTTAAAGAGCTGGACATGTACTTTTAAGTGTTGCATGTCCTGGTAGTGAAAAACTCTTAAATTCATTTTTCAGTACTGCAAGGCCTGCCTCTTCCATAGGATAACATTTGGTTAACGTATTACATTCAATAAATGATAACTTTCAATTGGGAGCAGGTAGGAATATTGAGTTTGGTGTCTAAAGAATTAAAAATTAAAACCCTCTTTAATGGTAAAGTCAGGTTTTAAGTCACAATTCTGAAAATGCCACTTTTAGAAAGTTCGCATTTTCTGGTACTAACCACTGGGAGTGTGCAGCCTGTTCCCTGGGTCACATGACTAGGTGCAGATAGGAGTCGGTCTTTGTATATTGCTCCCAGAGAGTGAGACAAAAGAGCATAGGTGTTGGCAGGATGGGCTATCTCGGACTTGATGAGGAGCTGTCACCGAACGCACATCAGAAGGACTCTGCCTGAGCACACTCACAAAGGATTTGACACTAGTCTATTTTGAGCCCAGAAAATCTGGAGCTAGGGCAGGGAGGAAGAACATTCCAAGCACGCCTGGAGGGTGGGAACTTACAGAACCTTCTCCTAATTCAAAGTGGGCACCAGGTTAAATATTGGACCCATAGACCCAACTTTTCAGTATACCTCTGGGCCTGTGGAAGACTTAGAAGGACTGCTGTGTTGCTCTTCAAGAAGAACTGCTACTCTGCTGCCCCGCTGCCATGATGCCTGCAGCACTGCTGCCTGAGTGAAAGGACTGGACCTGCAGCTTGAATCCAGGACCACCAGAGTGACTCTAAAGGTTTTTTGGCTGGTCTCTTGATCAGAACTTCAGGTACAGAAAAAACTCCAACCACCTTGAACCCTGCACCTGGACTCTGTCTGCTGTGTGTCAAAGCCTCCAAGTGATGCCACCCAGTCCTGGACTCTTGGAAGTGGGTCTGAAGGTGCTCTGCCAGCCCAGCTGTGGTCCTGTGAAGCAGAATCAATGCAGTGTGAAGCATCTCCTCACAGCCACATCGCAGCCACTGCACCGTGATGCAGCCCTGATGCCAAACCTTGCATCGTACCCACAGTCTCCTTGGAACTGCCACTGCGCAATGCATTCTCAACGAAGACCATCGCATCGCAAGCCCCTCCTCGACGACACTCTCGATGAAGACACAGGACTCCGCATTGCAGCCCCACAGCTTCTTCGGAACTGCTGGTGCGCAACGCATCTTTGACGCAGAACTTCGCATCGCAAGCCCCTCATCAACTTCAGCCTCGACGATGACGCAAGACTCCACAGTGCTGCCTCCCAGCTCCTCAGAACCGCCACTGTGCGATGCACCCTTGACACCGGATCTCGCAATGCTCCGCAAACTTTTTTTCAGCTGCCCTAAATTGGTCCCTGTATTCGTACCACACTCCATTGCGGTCAGCCTGAATTTGTGACTTTTTCCCGGTCTGGCGTGACCAGATAACCACAGTTGGCACTTTGTGCTTCTATGCACTATGTTCACTTAAACGTTTCAAATTGCATATCTCTGGTTCTACTGATTGGATTTCTATGCACTATGTTCACTTAAACGTTTCAAATTGCATATCTCTGGTTCTACTGATTGGAGTTTTGTTTTTTTGGTCTCAAATATTATTACATTTTACTCTATTTTTCTAAATTGGTCCGGGGTTTTTCTTCTGTTGTGTTTTCACTTTATTACTGTTTGAAGTGCTTCATAAAATACTTTATACATTGCCCAAAGTTAAGCCTGCCTGCTTTTCTGCCAAGCTACCAGAGAGTTGAGCCCAGGTTCATTTGTGGTTTGCTTGAGTCTCACCCTGACAGAAATTGTGGTTGCTGCTTGAGTAGATTTCACCACCCCTTAACCAGTGACCCAGTTTCCAACAATTGGCCATTTTGTACAGTTTGGCACATTGGAATTTAGACTGTTGCCTGCAGATAGATTATTTTTTGAATGGTTAGAGGTTCTGGGAAGAGGCAGGGACAATCCTCGATTTCGTCGTTGTGAGTATGGTTGGTGTTGGCTGCATGTTGTGGATGCTACGTGGAGTGGTGTGACAAGTCTTGAAACCTTCTACCTTCCAACCAACTCATGTGAGGAGTGAGATCAACACATTTTCAGGTTCTAGGCAGTGTTGTCTGCAGTTGTTGGTTCACTTGCAGAGGGGATTTGGTACTTGCCCCATTCCACCTCACTTATATGAGGGCAATCACAGTCTTCCATGGTTGCGCATCTCTAGTTCCATCTCCCATAAACTATGTTTTTTGGACCCTGTGTTTCCCAGCCTCAGAGTCTACCTTTCTTTGTTAGTCCTTGTCTCTCTAATATTAAGAAGTGGCTAATGAGAACAATGCTATGATGGGATATGAGAGGCTGTGGTTTAAGTGGATGGAGATATGGTGGCATGAGCAAGTGATTGATCCCTACATGGGAAGTGTGGAGGGGACTGTAGTTCCATGTCTCATAAACTGTATTTTCTGGACCCTGCGTCTTCCAGTCCCAGAGTCTACTTGTCTATATGAATCCTTGTCTCTTTAATATAAGGAAGCAGATGATGAGCACAATGCTATAGTGGGATGTGTGAGGAAGGAGTCTAAATGGATGGAGATATGGTGGCATGAGCAAGTGAGTGATCTCTAAATGGGAAGTGTGGAATGGACTGTAGTTCCATGTCTCATAAACTGTATTTTCTGGACCCTGCATCTTCCAGTCCCAGAGTCTACTTGTCTTTATGAATCCTTGTCTCTTTAATATAAGGAAGCAGATGATGAGCACAATGCTATAGTGGGATGTGTGAGGAAGGAGTCTAAGTGGATGGAGATATGTGGGTGTGAGCAAGTGTGTGATTCCCATGTGAGAGGAGGGTACTTTTTCAGGTTCAGGTAGTGGGAGGGAAGAAAGGAAAGCATGGAAGGAAGGCACGGCCTTAAAGGGTGATTGCCATTCAGGCTGGTTGATGTTCTTGAAGATCCCATCTGGGAGATCAGAGAGGGTGCGAAGGATGAAGTTTGCTGTATTGACTTTACATTAGAAAATGCATGCGCTTATCTGTAAAGAGTACAGTCCCTTTTGTTTTTTTAAAACGTTTTTGAAACATCATTCTTGTTGGCTGTTCCAGGGAGAAGGACCTTCTTATTATTGCAATCAAGAATGGGGATGAGCAGGCGTTAACCAGCATAATCCAGTCTGGGCGAAATCTTACTGAGGCCAACAAAGACGGCTGGCTACCAGTGCATGAGGCTGCCTATTACGGCCAGCTGGGATGTCTGAAATTGCTGCTAAAAGGTTAGTAAACTCAACACTGTCAAAGCTGCTGGTAATTTATTTGATATATGCGAGGAGCAAGGTTTAAGGCATTTTAGGATAAGGACTTACATTCACCACATCCATACATGGTGGTCCCTGTGAGTGGGAAAGGGATCTCTTGAAGGGTTCTTGTAATGGGAATAATGCATGAAATACTGAGACAAAAGCAGTAGGGAGCATTCCAACTCCAGCTCCTCTTCAAAGACCTTTTCTCAGTGATAGCCAGCAATACTTCCGGGAGAGCCGATTATATTTATTAATCCATCAAGAGATCAGTGCTTACTAGAATACCCCATGCTACTCTTTTAAGGCAATATTTTTTAATACCACTCTTTCAAAGTATAATCATTAAGAAGTATGGCGTAACACAATAACTGAATATTTAAAATGGCAGGGTCTGTAGAGGAACAATACATTAGTTTATACTACAACATGTCATCTTCTGGTCATTTTTAGGGGTTTGGTTGCCAAAAGTCAAAACTGCTGGTGATAGAAGGATGTAAGGCTTGATTCCCCCTTTCTAACATTCTTCGCTAATAACTCACCTTTGGGCCTTGGTTCATTGCTGGTGTGAGCAAATTCATAATCAGACATCTTCCGATAGACAGATTGTTTCTCCTATCAGATTTGGATTACGACCGTTCGAGACTCTAGGCCCTGGGATCCTGTGGTCTGTATTTTTTTGATGTTATCCTTTGAAAACTGGTTGTTGGATAGGTTTTGTATGTACTAATCATAGATTCCCTGACGGTATGCAGTAGAATGCCAGTTTCTGGTCTGGCTAAAATATTCTCTACTTTAGACCCTCTGCATGGTGCTTTATTTGATCCTCGCCTTCACTAGGGGAGAGGATGTGGTCCGTCGGCTAGACTGCCGACTTTGGTGCTGGAAACCAGGGTTCGAGCCTCGGGGTCGCGTCCACATCCTCTGATTCTGGGCAAATCACTTAATCTCCCCGTGCCTGAATGTGTAATGTAAATACGGTGCTCATGTAAGCGCTCCAAAACCTTCGGGTCGAGTTCGCGCTATATAAATATGCAAAAAAAAAACAAAAAAAACTAGTGGCTTTGGAGTTGCCCGCAAGGCGGGTTTCACTTGCTTGTGTTTTCCTAGGCTTAGGCACTTATTGACTGTCTAGTTTGGTGCTTCTCGCAGTCTATCAGTGACTTTTTGGGGGAGTCTGGTCTAGATTATGTTGCATTAGTCCAATGCACCAATATCAGGGTTCTCTTCCACTTCTACATCATGATCGGGTTTTAGGTGTGGGAGGAAATTTTGGAACATGGACATCTGCAAATTGATACCCTTGAGCACATCTTTGATTATGGTTGCAAATGAAATGTCTTCTCTGAATATTATTGCCAAGTGTGCTGCTTTCACAGTTATTGCTGGATATGGCCCAAAAATCATGGCCTTCTTCCAGCAGCAACTGTGCTCGGAAACACACCCTTTTTACAGTTAGCGTGGGGGTAAAGAAGGCTTCACATGGAAAATTGCTTCTACTTAAAGGAAAAAAATGAAAAAAATATAATGAAACCTAAAAAATTCCTGATCCTACAGATGTGTATTTTTTGATGCGCAGATATTCCACACAAGTAGGGTTGGAGATGGCAGGAAAGTTAAGAAAACATACATTTCCATAAGCTATAAAGTAAATTTTTACTATGCATAGGTGTATATGTGCGTGAAAGCTCACATTTATAATCTTTGATGAATTTGGCAATCATGACCCTTTGTCCTCACACCCCTTAAGTGCTAACATATTTGGCTAACCTTTAGAAATATCCTCAACATAGGTGTTAGTGGAACAACTGGACATGTGCACAGAAGTGGGCATGGACTGCTTTCTTAGCTCCTTCAACACCAACATAATTCCAATTACTGGAACAAGCATGCAGAAGTTGGAAGAGCATAAATCTGTTCAGGCACACAGTGGGTCTCGATGCCCTTGAAGCAGCTACTTCAATAGTCTCATTACCAGTGATATGTAGTTTGAGAAAAACTTTTCAGATGTAAGGCATGATTTTATATGATCAACACGGCAAAACCTGAAGAGGAAATCTCAAATGTTTTACTGGTAGCCCATTTGGCAGCTAAAAGGCATGCAAAAGCTAACATGGCATGGGGTTTGACTTAGAAAGCAGAGCAAAATATCTATTTCCCACAGAAAGGTCTATTTATTTGGGGGGGGGGGGAGGGGAATACAGAAATCATTCTTTTCAGCAAGTGATAGAATCTGATATCCCACGGAGGCTCTAGTGAAAACTTGAGTTCATTTTATAAGGTCACCTTTCTTTTCCTGCCTATTCTCAGTAGTTTTGCTAGTGTCTGAGGGGCGGTTTAACACGCTGCAATTCCATGTATATAAAACTTGGGCATGATTATGGTAAAACCCAGCATCTAAGAGCAAATACCACTCCTCTGAATCACTTTCCTTCGTCTTAGGCCGTCATGATGACTGGCCACTTAAATACCGATCCGGATGGTATCAGTAGTTCCAAGCAGTATGACATCCTGTCTTGTGGATTGTTACCTGCCTTGTTATGTTGGCCTAGGCCTGGCTGCCATGCTGCTTCTCTTTGCGCACGTTACACTGAGCCGGGCCTTCCTCGCCCTTTGCTCGTGCCAAGTTCTTTTGCACTGTCTGCATTTTCTGTTGTTCACCTTTTTGGGCTCAGTCTGCACAAACATGTACAAGGTCGCATAACAATGTATTCTGGTTCTTCCTGATATGGCCAGTCTCGCGCACCCAGACATAACATTATGTGCAATTGCCATGAAGAATTTGATATGCTTTTAATACTGTGGTTTACTAGCGCTTAAACACACTTGGAGAAATCCCTTTCAGTGAGAAGAGCTATGATGTCCTGCTGATGTAATTCTGCATCTAGAGACTGAGGTATGGGGGTTCGCTAGCCAAAGCCCAGAGGTCTTCTATTTTATAATAAACTATCTTACTGCAAGGGGAGGGTGGTAATGTTATTTATACGTTTATCCACTGAGCTCTGAGATGCTTTCCCCGTTTGTATTCTATGGAATTGTAACCATGCTGCTTATATTAGTAATATGCATTATGCTATTAGTACTGACACGTGTACTGTACATTAGAGCACGTAAGTTGGAATAAACATTTTAACCTATCCAGTGTCTCTTCCTACGCACCTTGTGGACAAGTACGAGTGAGTGGCGAAAGAGTGTTCTTGCTTCAGTGAGTCCTGAGATAAAGATACCGTGTTCTGGGTTGTCCAAACATTAGTACTTGGGTGCTAATGGGATGCTAAGCTAGTTGGGTTGGGGTTTTTGGGTGCTATGGTATATGGTGGCAAACCACTGTATTCCAGGGTCCCATTTTCCTGTGCATAGCTCTGTGTATGTGCAGAAACCTTATGACATGGCGCGACCACCGTGGGGCAGCTTATCTGCGAGACGCTTGAGTAGTGCTTGTGCTTGTCCACAAACCCCTCGCGTACGCTTCCGGAGGCGTATGTGACGGTGATACCTCCTATATTGAATGTTTTATAGGTTCTTTCAAGCTTGATATTATTAAAAAAGGTTAGTTAATAGACCCATTTTTGTGCTCCCTGTTAGGTTGTCGTATATAATTGTTTAGTCATGGCTGGTGTGGCGATAGCTGCACATAGTCGAGGAGCACTCCGAGACCACTTAGCTGTGTATGGAGTGCCCGATACTGGGGTCGAGTTGGTCTTTGTGGTTCAAGCCGATGCGGCTTATCACTTTGAAGTGTTTTACACTTGGATCACTTTTGAAGCGGTGGATGCAGGTGATAAGCTGTTTCATGAATATAAGCCCACCGCTGTTCCTGCTGCCTATCGACCCTATACTGTTCTTGAAGTGCCTCTCACGGCTTGGCAGCACCGTGTTTGGTTCAATGGCGCCCTACCACAACCAACTACCGCAGTTCGTTTAGGCCCCTTATCAATTCAGGGGGCCACTTGGCCTGTATTGGCCGGGTATACCCCGCATCCAAATTATCTGGCATTACCGCTTGCGGAACTGCGCACTATGCATACCGAATTGGTGCGAGTGCATCGAGCCTTGGTGACATACGTTACAGGAAGCCTCCATGGAGCTGCTCCTGTAGTCGCAGGCCAACCAGCTATTGCTGCTGGAGTGACTATAAGTCCTGTCATGGTAAATTCTGTGATGGGCAAACGTCCACAAAATAAGGACGATTATCCTTATTGGCTTGCCGAAAAGTTCGATCAGATAGAAGCAGTGTTTCCACATACATCCCCAGTAGATAAACACCGCATCCTCACGATAAGTTTGCCAAAAGACATAATCCCCGATTTGACATCATGTGAAAACTGGGGTAAGGTATTCGCAGCAGTTTATTCAAAATGTTTTGGAACTCCTTCCATGACGGTTCTACCCTCTGTAATTAAAAAAGTACAGGATGAACATGGCCCTGAAGCGGCTGTGGAATTAGGGATGAGACTAGTGGGAGTGTTTGATGTAGTAGCTGAGCTGATCCTTGGAAATGTCAAGGGCGATGCTATGAACTTTCAAGTAGCGAATGCTTTGGCTTTGGTCCCAGAGTTGGACAGGCCTCGCGAATTACCGAAAATAATAGCCCGGGCTTATAAAACAATTGGAAGAAATAGCCTAGGCAACAAGCCTTTTGTAAAAATGCAAACTCAATCGCAAACACAAGTTATACAAACAAAAAGTGCATCTGAGAAAGATGATAAACCAGTCTTCACTAAAAAGAGTTGGAGACAGAAAAAACAGGGTAAGCAACAAAAGAAGCCGGGGTCGAGAGGCGCTTCCCCAGTTTCGGTTTCTTCTGAACGTACTTATGATTTACGTGATAGGTCAAGGATTAAATCACCAGAAAGGTTTCAGAGCTCTGATACGCGTTCTCCTCGTTCTTCACAGGCCCAGACGTCGTCACAGGCTGGTGGAGGAGGACGGCAAGATAGAGGAAGGGGCCGAGAGGCTCCCCAGGAGCGAGACCAACCTCGACAACAAGTCAGAGGTAAAGCAGAAGACTTTCATCTTCCTCGACCGCAATTTCAGAAGAAAAAGGTTGCCGCTGTTACAGCGAAATATGCCTCAGACCGTGAGAACGAGACTCCAGAATTGGACGTGGGCAGTGACCCTCCTAGACAGCGCCGCGGAAGTTACCATAGTGCGGGAGGCGCTACGTCCTCATATGGAGGCGACAGCAACTGAAACATTCGTTACTGTAGAGACAGCTGACACGAGAGTGGCACCCCCTGACAGACTATATAATATAGTTATACAAATTGAAGGTGACATACCGCGTGAAATAAAAGGGATTTTTTGGGAAAATCTAACCTCTTCATATGACATTTTGTTAGCAGAGGTGGATTGGCCACCCCCATTCGTTTTAGCTGCACATAAAGGAGAGGAGGTAATCCTTCCAAGCTTTTCAAAGCATGTCCCAAAAGACAAAGCTGAAGCACTTGCAGCTGAGTGGGCTGTGTACCTGGCACCAGCGTTATACCGCAACCATGTGGGATGGGATGAAGAATCACCTCCTCATGCAATACCTTTGCGGTCACTACCGCAGCCACAACCCCAATATCCCATCAAACGGCAGGCAAAAGGCCCCGTCTCCGAAATTCTGACACAGTTGGAATATCAGGGAGTAATTGAACCATGCGTATCACCTATGAACAATCCCCTTTTCGTGGTTTCTAAACCCGATGGATCGTACCGCTTAGTTTTGGATTACCGGCATTTAAATACTCATTGTCGGAACTTTGCGGTGCAAAATACACACAGTTCTGCGCTTGTAGACAGTCTTGTTCGTAAAAAATACAAAACGACACTTGACCTTTCAAACGGTTTCTACACGCACAACCTAGCCCCGGAGAGTGGTCAATGGACCGCATTCACATCCGGTGGTAAATTATTCCAGTTCCGGCGATTACCCATGGGCTATAAAAATAGTCCGGGTATATTCGCCGCCCGTGTTGTTTCTTTGTTAAATGACATTGATCAAGACGCATGTTCGTACGTAGATGACATCTATCTGACGGACGACGAGTTATTTCAGCATTTGTCCCGTGTGGACCGCATTATTCTTGAATTCGCGGAGCAGGGTTACAAATTTAACTTTGCTAAGTCACACATTGCTGAATTTACCGTTCTGTTCTTGGGCTATGAGCTCAATAACGAAGGTAAGGGCTTAGCCCCCATTTCTTGGAAAAATGTGCACATTTGTGCCCCCCAAATACTCTGAAGAAACTTCAGTCTTTGCTGGGGTTCTTGAACTTCGGGCGTACTTATATTCCCGAATATGCCCAGCGTATCAAGCCTTTGTATGCTTTGATACAACCAACTTATTCAAGGTCTTGCTGGCTGCCTGAGCATACCTCAATACTGCAGTCTTTGCAGACAGACCTTTTGGAGTCTAAATATCTTTTGACTCGTGATAACCACACAAACCTGGTGATTAGAATAATTCCGGGGGCGGTGGGATTCACATACTTAACCTTTAATGAAGGTGATACAGTACCCATCGCATACAAGTCACATCTGTACACTTCCGCTGAATTGCGCTTTACATCTGTCGAAAAAGTTCTGACTGCAGTGCAAATGGCGATTCTGAAAGAACGCGCACTGGCACAGGGAAAGCGGATTCTGGTGGTAACACCCTGTCCTGCCCTAGAGGCAGTAACAAAGGCAAGTGTACCGAACTCAAAAGCAATGCATCCCCGTTGGATACAATGGGCTACATCTTTGACGTCATCAGACGTCACCTTTGTTTTCGATTCTTCTCTTCAGACTCAGGAGTTTTTGCAGTATGAATTCGTTCATCCTCCTCCTTTGTTTTTACTACCGCTTGAGGATTACAAATGTGTGATCTACACCGATGGTTCGGCGCAACCGGCCACTGGGTCCAAGCACGCTTATTCAGCTGCATGTGCTATTGTGGCGGGTTCCTTTGTAAATGGAACGTTCAAATCCTCTGCAGTGCATACTCGCACACTTGGAGATAGTACCGCACAATTGGCCGAGCTGCATGCATTGCTACTTGCACTTGAGTTTGCTTCTCAGGATGAGACAACTCTTATTGTATGTGATTCCTTCTACTGTGTACAATCTTACAATGACAATCTGTTTTTCTGGTCGAAAAACGACTACAAGGACGCAAAAGGGAGCACAATTAAGCATAAAATGCTTTGGGTTCGAGTGGCAGAATTGCAACAACGTCTGCCCCTCACACAGGTGGTTCACACCTTAGGCCATCAGCGGGTGGGCGCACACGCTATTGGTAACGATCTGGCAGATGAAGCTGCCCGTTCAGCAGTAGTCACGTGTTCAGTAGCAGCGGTTACCAGGTCCATGTCTAAAATAGACCCTGTTATTTTAGCAGCTATTGCTGCAACCAAGGAAGGTGATAATTACCCTACAGGTTTCCCTTCCAAGTATTCTTACAAATTAAGTCCCGATCAGGTTCCTTATGTAACTATACCTGACGTTGGAGATCGGCTGATCCCCAACGCGGACCGCAGGAGTGCCTTGATATCAGCTGCACACGAAGGCATGGCTTCGGCACATGCAGGTGTGTCAGCTACGGTTTCCATCTTGCAGCAGCGTTATTGGTGGCGTGGGTTATATAAAGACACCCGTGCTTTTGTGCTTTCTTGCGACGTTTGTCAACAGATTAAGCCTTCCACGGTAACACGTCCACCACAAACACCGCTCTGCATTGCTAACAGACCCTTTGGGTGTGTTTACTTGGATCACTGCGGTCCATTCTCATCAGACACTGCTTATAAATACATTTTAGTGGCAGTGGACTCGTGCACACGGTTTCTCTGGGTCTGGCCACAACGGAGTGCTGACGCCCGAAATGTAATCAGGGATTTGCGTGTCTTTGTGGGAATTTTCGCATGCGGCACCTTCCATTCGGACCAAGGTCCAGCGTTTGCCTCTAGGGCTTACAAGGATGCAATGGCTTCGCTTGGGGTGCGGGTGAAATTTTCGTCTCCGTATAGGCCTGAGGGCAACTCTATCGTTGAACGAATGAACCGTGACTTAAAGCAATCCTTAACAGCTAGGGTTATAGGTACTGGCAGGAACTGGCTGGCCCATTTGTATACCGTTCAGCGTGCACTTAATAATCTCCCTAGAAGACCTCTGGGTGGGCGGACCCCATACGAAATGCTCTTTGGCATAAGAATGTTTGTGCCTGACCTTGAGGGTCCAGACATCGCGGCGCAATCCGCCAAGTTTGATGTAGATAACCATTCTGCTATGTTACAGGACTTACAAGAAGCCCGAGACAAACTTGCAACTACACATTTGCCTTCAGCCACAGATCCTGCGTTGCAGATTCCGGTAGCCGGCTGGCTTCCGAAAGTTGGAGAACTGGTTCGAGAGAAGGTTGAAAACAAAAAAGAATTTGGCCCCTCTTTTCGTGCACCGGTTCCAGTTCTTGGCCTGAAGGGAACACGTACAGTCATTTTACCACCGCTTCCTGGTCGCAAAGAGAACAGATACATCTCAGTTGAAAATGTCAAGCTACAGCGCCTGGCCGATCCTGAATAGTGTCACACCAGCGGTCTCTTGTCCTGCCATTTATCGGACATATGTTCATAGTCCATCTGCACGAACGATCGCTGATGCTGTAATTGAGATGGTTGATTTGCCTGAATCCTCTACTTTGCCTGAAACTATAATTGATCCCCAACTCTCCACCCATATCAACGAGGACGAGTATATTTATCCTGCATCAGAATCGGTGGCACATCAACCAACAACGCCACTAAGCCCGACTCGTTATTCCTTTGATTCGGATTCCACATCTTCAAAAGTTCCATCCAAGTTCAGTATTTTTATATCCTGGTTTAGAGACAATTTTTTGATTTCCCCCTGGACATACATCTGGTTGGTACTTTTCTTGATATTTTTGTTCATGTCCATTGGCTTTGTCACAGTGTTTTTTCTACTAATCAATGGTCACTATTTACCTGAACGCTCTGCTGTAGACTATGTTTCTGGAACTTTGGCTCCTCATTCCTCGTCTCACATCATGAAGCGTGACCACACATTTGTGAATATTTCAGCTTTCCCCGTTGCTGATGGCATCGTATGGGATGCAGTGAACTATCAAATCCATGGTCCGACGGAAATCATTAATGTACCTAATGTCCTTCGTGTTTCAATGGGTGATGTAGTACAAAATAATATTCATTCTGATGATTGGGATGTGCATGCCGTTGAAGCATTGTTTGCCGATTTAAAATATTATGCATCTTTTAATGCTGAAGATTTATATATGAATTCTGCTAATTACGCCGATTTGTATTGTTACCAACATTGGGGTAATCATTTTCTCCATAAGCCCAGTGCCCTGCGTAGTACTGTTAACTATACCCAATGGGAACATTGTCCAAACCCCTTGCCAGGTAGCTCTCAAACTCTTCGAAATAAGTTTAATTATTTCACTGATTTTAATCGGTCGAACCCTGCATCCTATTATTTTAGACTAAATAACACATCAACTCAGAAAATTATGTTAACACACACCAAATTGCTTTATTCAGGTTCCTTTCTAAGTGCCTTAGCTGTGGGTGGTTATGAGTACTGGGATAATATAGTGGATTTAAAATCTATTTGGGGCTCCAAGCCATGGCAGGTACAGGGAACCGAGGCGTTGCATCGTGCGTGCCTCATCCCTACCCAAATTATGTTCATAAATGCTTCCATCTATCAGACTACATGTTGGGGCTTAGCAACCACTAAACAATTGAATACGCCATCAATACCATCCCTGTCGAGTTTTCCAAATGAAAGCTCACGATTCAATATGTCCCTCGTGTCCCTGCAGGCAATGTTACAAAATAATTCGTTTAATGTTTCTGAGCTGGTTCAGTCACCCTGGTTAGTATGGCCTATATCATCTAATGCATGTCAAATGCGTTTTCATGATACTGGTGCTAGCTACACACAGAATAGGCCTGATCCGAGGTTTACTGATGCCCGTACAGTCACTACATACTCTGTTGGTAAATTATGCAAACAATGGCTGCAACATTCGTCCCTTGATTCTGTTAAACAACATTTGTCCCTCCTTACAGGCAATATTGATCTGTCCGACTTTGTTTTGGGACCTCGTGGTCCCCGACCTAAGAGATTCATTTATGAAACATATAATGAACTCTGGAAGCTATCACAAATTGAAGCTGCCTCCCGTCTTCGGGAAATAGATCAAGCAAATATGGAAAAGGTGCTTGCTGTTGTTGACAATAGTATTAATACCCTGTCTTCTCGCATTTACACTTTAGAGAATATTGTGTCCTCTGTTGTCGATATTGTACAAGATGATGTTTCTGTGTTATATCATGGTCAGAATCAATTGCGTTCAGTTATGCAGTTTGCATGGACTTTACAAACGCTCAAGTTAGGTAAAGTTCCTTGGCATTTTTTGAACACCTCTGCCTTATTTCTACCTTTTAACTTAACTGACAAACAGCAATTTATGTCCATGAAGGATGCAACTTACACTCTATTACATATCGAAAAGGTGGATCCTTTGCCGTTCTCTGTTGCAGAACTCGATTCTGCTGTATGGCTAGTCCATGGGGTTATAGCTTTACCATTTTCCTTGTTTGAATTTGACTCGTGCATGAAACATTATCCTGTGGGCCGTTACCGGCCATTGGGCAGTGCTTTCCTGCATGAACTCTGGTCCTTGCCTTTCATGTATAAATGCCTTCGGGACGGCAAGGAAGTCTTTCTCACGGGGGAGTACTGCGACTCGACTATAGGTCATTCGCTTATTTGTAAACACATTAAATTGCATGGCTCATGTAGCGTTTCCTCTCCTAATCTTGCTTGTGTGCTGAAAGGTATTCCTGCTCCTGTTATTTCACCTACTTTCACTCTCCTTTCCAATGGTAGTTATTTACTTTTAAATAACGAAAACTGTTGTGGCCTGCAGGCTGGCATTCCTTACATTGTAACAGTTTCACACAGGGTTGTCTGCTGCAAAAATGTGCTTTTTCCTCCCCCTCATGGCAAGGTTGATATCTCTATTTGGCCTTCCATCCCTACCATGGAAGCAGATTTCAATAGACTGAGCAGAATAAAGGCACTATTATTAAACGAGGAAGTTATGCTCACGTCCGCCCGGGAGACATTCATTCTCCAGGTGGCGAGTACCCACAGTGAAATACAGGCCCTTTTAAACACTAATCTCCCCCAACATTTTGGGGAGTTAATACATCGTATTTTTAACGCATCTAACACTGAAGGCCTAGTACACTTTTTTAAGGTCGTTGGGTCGGGCTTGGTGTCCTCCTTCCAAACTATTTTTGGTGTCATCCCGGCTTTCATACATTCTATATTTTCCAGTGTCTTTGGCGGTTTCCCATTGATCCTCGCTTTAGCGGCTGGTGTCTTGCTCTTAATTTGCTTTCTGCGCAATGGCTGCTCCCCGATGGGACCTGCTCGATCCAGAACGCCTCCAGCTGCTCCGTGAGCGCCTTTTGGCCGGTTTTGGTGTCTTGCCATTGGCGACACTGAGCGTGTCATATACTCTTTCATTTCGCTTTGCGTATTTCACTTGCGTGCAACCTGTGATGACTTGTGTCCGCTGTCCTTTCACCTGGACTCTGGATTATTGCCTCTCCAATTCGTCATTGTCTGTTCCGGATTTTGTTCAGTTGATGGGTCCCTTAGAGGCCCATGAGCAGGACTGTTCCGTCGCTGGCTGTATGGCGCGTGCGGCTGCACTGGGGATTTTGGCGCAATGGGATATCTGGGCGGCTGCCCAGGATCTCCTACAACGAAGCTGTTTTAATTATCACGCAAGCTGTCCCGCATTGCTTATGGATGCTCCCTTTGCTGAGGAGCATTCCTGCTCTTTCGAACTCATGGATTGGATGGCATCTATGTTTTTTGACGATTCCAATGATGAACTCTTGGAGGGTATGGCTTTTTTCTGCACTTTCACTTTCATGGATTGACCTGCCCTTCGCCGTTTGGGCGCTCCCTGTGCTCCGACATCTGTTTTTCTCCTCTGATGGGCCTCTGTCCTGGCCGCCGGACTGTCCAGGGGAGGGTGTCTTGTGGATTGTTACCTGCCTTGTTATGTTGGCCTAGGCCTGGCTGCCATGCTGCTTCTCTTTGCGCACGTTACACTGAGCCGGGCCTTCCTCGCCCTTTGCTCGTGCCAAGTTCTTTTGCACTGTCTGCATTTTCTGTTGTTCACCTTTTTGGGCTCAGTCTGCACAAACATGTACAAGGTCGCATAACAATGTATTCTGGTTCTTCCTGATATGGCCAGTCTCGCGCACCCAGACATAACATTATGTGCAATTGCCATGAAGAATTTGATATGCTTTTAATACTGTGGTTTACTAGCGCTTAAACACACTTGGAGAAATCCCTTTCAGTGAGAAGAGCTATGATGTCCTGCTGATGTAATTCTGCATCTAGAGACTGAGGTATGGGGGTTCGCTAGCCAAAGCCCAGAGGTCTTCTATTTTATAATAAACTATCTTACTGCAAGGGGAGGGTGGTAATGTTATTTATACGTTTATCCACTGAGCTCTGAGATGCTTTCCCCGTTTGTATTCTATGGAATTGTAACCATGCTGCTTATATTAGTAATATGCATTATGCTATTAGTACTGACACGTGTACTGTACATTAGAGCACGTAAGTTGGAATAAACATTTTAACCTATCCAGTGTCTCTTCCTACGCACCTTGTGGACAAGTACGAGTGAGTGGCGAAAGAGTGTTCTTGCTTCAGTGAGTCCTGAGATAAAGATACCGTGTTCTGGGTTGTCCAAACATTAGTACTTGGGTGCTAATGGGATGCTAAGCTAGTTGGGTTGGGGTTTTTGGGTGCTATGGTATATGGTGGCAAACCACTGTATTCCAGGGTCCCATTTTCCTGTGCATAGCTCTGTGTATGTGCAGAAACCTTATGACAATCCTTGGGTTCACACCTGTTTACTTTCACCCGGAGAATGTGGCTGATATCGCCGGGTGAAAACCCAGCCAAAAATTAGGAATTACTTGGGAAATCGGACCTGCAATTCGATTCCTCTCTCATTTCTTAGTGGGCTCTCAGGGTCCATCTCCTAATGAAATTAATGTTCCTTCACCCAGAGTAACCGGTAATCCTCGTGTCGAGAACTCTGGGGTTGAGGAAATACTCGCACATTTCAGCACTACATAGTGCATGATGAATCAGCGGCTTTGTTCATGTATAGAATTTCTATTCGCTTACCTCTCCGTCCCCACGCACGTCACTGTCTAAGAGCGTATGACGTAAGCAGGTGCTTGATTGCGCCAATCTACTCTTTCACAAGCGTTCATTGGCCTCACTCACCCTCCGCGTGCCAAACTCTAGTTTGTTTTTCTCTGAAAGGAGAGGGCTGGGAACAGCTGCTCGACCACGGAACACGTCTTAGGTCGCCATCCCCAAGGTACTGGCGGTTTGAACTTTGGAGACCCCTCGGGTTGTGGAACGCTGTATAAGTGCACCAAGGAAGCCAGTTTGTTATTTGACCTCCAGTATCACGGCAGCATGCGGGTGATCCAGCTCATAGACTGTCAACTCGAAGAAATACTGAATTTCTCAATATTGCCAAGTTGGTTCAAGCGCACCTTTCCTGCCTATCCTTGCTGATGAGCTGCTCGCTAAACTGTCTTGAGCCATGTGTTTCAGAAGTATTAATTCACGGCATCAGACCCAGACATGTTTTTAAGTTAATTACAATGTTTATTCCCACCTCATCTCGGATAAACTGTTCTCTTCACAAAATGTTTTGTAAAAATATTTTTAAAATATCCTCCTTCGCCCTCTCTGTCAACCCCCCCACACACACTCACGGCTTCTTGTTCTATAACCAGTGTGCTGCTAAAAATAGTTTCTTATCGCATAGTTATTTTCCCTTTAAGAAATGTGCAAGTTAACTCCACCACCTCCACCTACAGTATATACGCGACGAGTATGTTATTTATATAGCGTTCTATTTAGAACAAGTCTCTAGGCACCGTGAACATTGTAAAATAGTTAATTATTTCAATTTGTTGACTAAACCGTGAAGGTTAGAGAAATGGGTAAGGAATTTCAAAAAATCTTCCCCGTATAGTTTGCCAGCAGTGCGTCCCATCAATTATCATATATATATATATCTATATTCACTGAAAAAACCATAGGTTTCAGACACGTTATAGTTAGAAATTTGCATTTAAAAAACTTTGAAATTCACTGAAAAAAACCATAGGTTTTAGGGACAGTTATAGTTAGTTGGACATTGCACTCGTACAAAACCCGTGAAATTCCCCGTTATAGTTAGTTCAGCTAACTATAACTCGCGCCCGCAATGCACTGCTGATGACGTCACATATTACATCACTCATGACATGGTCAGTGACATCACTGATGACATCACTGATGACATCTCAAATGACATCACTGATGACATCATGCAGTGACTGTGTGTTTCTATAAAGTTTAAATATGTTTAATATATATGCCAAGGTGTATTGAATAATGAGTGGGTGTATAAGTGTCTGGATGGATGATTTAGTAGGTGCGTGACTGACTCTATAAGTGAGTGATTAAACGTATCTTACTAAATGCATGGGTTAGTGACTAAACTGTGTGAATGTCTTTATCCGTCTGTCTGTTGGTGTGTAAGTGGCTGCATGGGTTTGTAAATAGCTACATGAGTGTCTATGTGTTATTGATTGGTTGTCTGAGTATCTGTATGGGTGCCTGAGTGTTTGTGTGGATGGGGTGTGTGGCTGCACATAGATGTATCAGTGGGTGATTCACTGGGTGCATGGTTTCAAGAGTGCATCTGTGATGGACTGTATGGGTGGGTGAGTGTGTGTATGGGTGTGTTAGTGAGTGAATGTATATCTCAGTGGTACATGTGTGAGTAACTACATATGTGAAAGGCAGTATATGTGTGTGTTGGAGTATATAAATAGCTATTAGAGAGAGTGTGTGATTGTGATTGTGAGAGTGACTGTATGGCTGAGTGTGTGCTTGTATCAGTGATTGTATAAGAGCGTAAGAATGTGCTAGTATTTGTATGAGTAAGTGAGCTGGTGTGTGTATAACTGTATAGGTGAGTAAATGGCAGTGTGATTAATTATTTGCATGACTGACTAGGTGTGTGAGTACCTCTATGGATGAGTGGCGGTGTGTGAGTGTCTATGTAGGTGTATGAGTGCATATGATAGTCCTGTACTGAGTGACCGTAAGTATGAGTGACTGTACGGGTGAGTGAGTGGATGTGTATGTAGACCTAAGAATCAGTGAGTGGGTATGTAGTTATTGGTGTTGGAGTGTCTATGGTTTTGAGAATGGCAGTCTGTAATTTACAGTGGGTGTATCAAAAGTTATATTAGGGTGTGAGAAGATGAATGAAATTATCACATGGATGATGTCATCAGTGATGTCATTTGAGATGTCATTTCAGTGATGTCATCAGTGATGTCACTGACCATGTCATGAGTGATGTAATATGTGACGTCATCAGCAGTGCATTATGGGGGCGCGAGTTATAGTTAGCTGAACTAACTATAACGGGGAATTTCACGGGTTTTGTACGAGTGCAATGTCCAACTAACTATAACTGTCCCTAAAACCTATGGTTTTTTCAGTGAATTTCAAAGGTTTTTTAAATGCAAATTTCTAACTATAACGTGTCTGAAACCTATGGTTTTTTCAGTGAATTTCAAAGGTTTTTTAAATGCTAATTTCTAACTATAACGTGCCTGAAACCTATGGTTTTTCAGTGAATTTCAAAGGTTTTTTAAATGCTAATTTCTAACTATAACGTGTCTGAAACCTATGGTTTTTTCAGTGAATTTCAAAGGTTTTTAAATGCTAATTTCTAACTATAACGTGCCTGAAACCTATGATTTTTACAGTTCATAGAATCACCAATGTTATCCTATGGCAGGAAATTCACTTTGCAGGTAAGTAGTGTTATCGTTACTTTTTCTTACTCAGTGGTGGATCCTGGATCCAGCACTGGTGCATCTCCTGTAAACAGTTGAAAGAATGCGTTTAAGTTATACAGGCGATTTTTAAGGAATATTTGTAGTTTGTGAAAATCGACACTTTGAAACTTTTCTGCTGAAAACCAGACAATGGATTCCTATGGAAGGAAATACAAGTTACTGGTAAGTACGGTTAGAATTACTTTTCAGGGTCAGTGCTGGGCTAAAAGATGCAGCACTGAGGTCTCTCCTGATAACAGGTGAGTAAATCGGAATTCATATTTCGGCTGATTTTAGAGGAATATTATAAAGTTCCAAAACTCCACACTTAGAAGAATTTCCAAGTGAAACCAGACAATGGATTCCTATGGAAGGAAATACAAGTTACTGGTAAGTACGGTTAGAATTACTTTTCAGGGTCAGTGCTGGGCTAAAGATGCAGCACTGGGTTCTCTCCTGATAACAGGTGAGTAAATCGGAATTCGTAGTTCGGCTGATTTTAGAGGAATATTATAAAGTTCCAAAACTCCACACTTTGAAGAATTTCCAAGTGAAACCAGTCAATGATATCCTATGGAAGGAAATTCAAGTTACTGGTAAGTACGGTTAAAATTACTTTTCAGGATCAGTACTGGGCTGAAAGATGCATCACTGAGGTCTCTCCTGATAACAGGTGAGTAAATCGGAATTCGTAGTTCGGTTGATTTTAGAGGAATATTTGTATGTTTCAAAAATCGACACTTAGAAACTTTTTCAGCAAAAAGCAGGCAATGATATCCTATGGAAGGAAATTCAAGTTACTGGTAAGTACGGTTAAAATTACTTTTCAGGATCAGTACTGGGCTGAAAGATGCAGCACTGAGGTCTCTCCTGATAACAGGTGAGTAAATCGGAATTCGTATTTCGGCTGATTTTAGAGGAATATTATAAAGTTCCAAAACTCCACACTTTGAAGAATTTCCAAGTGAAACCAGTCAATGATATCCTATGGAAGGAAATTCAAGTTACTGGTAAGTACGGTTAAAATTACTTTTCAGGATCAGTACTGGGCTGAAAGATGCATCACTGAGGTCTCTCCTGATAACAGGTGAGTAAATCGGAATTCGTAGTTCGGTTGATTTTAGAGGAATATTTGTATGTTTCAAAAATCGACACTTAGAAACTTTTTCAGCAAAAAGCAGACAATGATATCCTATGGAAGGAAATTCAAGTTACTGGTAAGTACGGTTAAAATTACTTTTCAAGATCAGTACTGGGCTGAAAGATGCAGCACTGAGGTGTCTCCTGATAACAGGTGAGTAAATCGGAATTCGTATTTCGGCTGATTTTAGAGGAATATTATAAAGTTCCAAAACTCCACACTTAGAAGAATTTCCAAGTGAAACCAGACAATGGATTCCTATGGAAGGAAATACAAGTTACTGGTAAGTACGGTTAAAATTACTTTTCAGGATCAGTACTGGGCTGAAAGATGCAGCACTGAGGTCTCTCCTGATAACAGGTGAGTAAATAGGAATTCGTAGTTCGGCTGATTTTAGAGGAATATTTGCACAATGGTGAAGGGAGGGGCGGGGCCTGAGGTGACATCTGTGCAAACGCGCCCCGTGGCGCGTTTTAAGTTGGGCGATTAAGTCCCCTTGAATCATGAGGGTCCCTGGGGTCCAACTAGCCCACCCTGTACCTCCAGTATGCGCCAGGGAGCTGCGTTGCAGAGAGGTGTTCAGAGGCCACGCCCCTTTTGCACCTCTCTGCAATGCAGCTCTGTGGCGCTTTCTGGACGTACCTGTTGGGCTAGTTGGCCCCCAGGGACCCTCAGGATTGAAGGGATTTAATTCCCCATCTTAAAACGCGCCACGGGGCCTGTTTGCTCACATGTCACCTGAAGCCCCGCCCCTCCCTTCACCACTGTGCAAACGCGCCCCGTGGCGCGTTTTAAGTTGGGGGATTAAGTCCCCTTGAATCCTGAGGGTCCCTGGAGTCCAACTAGCCCACCATGTACTTCTAAAGCGCCACAGAGCTGCGTTGCAGAGAGGTGTAAAGGGCGTGGCCTCTGTACACCTCTCTGCAACGCAGCCCCTGGCGCATACTGGAGGTTCCTGGTGGGCTAGTTGGCCCCCAGGGACCCCAGTATTCAAGGGAATTACTTCCTTCTTAAAACGCGCCAGGGGCGCGTTGCAGAGTACTGCAGGGAGGGGGGCGAGGCCTCCGGCACGATGCCGGTCGTTTTTTTTTTCTGAATTTTTTTAATGGGAGGGGGCTGCGTGGCTCCCCTTCCCTTGGCCACTTTGGCCCCGGGGACCCCATCCCCGGGGCCTGTGCATTTTTTTTTAAATTAAAAAAAAAACGGGAAGGGGCCGCGTGGCCCCCTTCCCTGGGCTCTGTATTGGCCCCGGGGACCCCATCCCCGGGGCATGCCCTCGATTTTTGTTTATTATTTTGGAGGGGGCTGCGTGGTCCCCTCCTCAGGCCATTTAAGGCCCCGGGACCCCATCCCCGGGGCCGGCCTTGCCCTTTAAATTTTTTTTTTATTTGAGGAGGGGGCTGCGTGGCCCCCTCCCTGGCCACTTATGGCCCCGGGGACCCCATCCCCCGGGGCCTGGCCTCTGGTTGGGGACTGTGGGGGTCCCCAATCCCCCACAGTTCCAGCCGGCTCCCCGCCTCCTGCGCGAGCCGGCATTGCTTTTCACATGGGGAGCAGCTAACATGCTGCTCCCCATGTGGAAAGCTATTGTTTGCATTTTGAAAGAGAGAGCAGGTTTCAAACCTGCTCTCTCTTTCAAAATGCAAACTAAGTTTGCTATGACAGGACGGGAGCCGCGAGGCTCCCGTCCTGTCATAGCAACTACAGTGTCCCGGGGTAGGCACCCGGGACACTGCAGGAGCCGGCCCTGGGGGTGGCGGTCCCCAGGGCCATCAAGGGCTCCAGGAGGGGCCGCGCGGCCCCCTCCCTTGAATTGCACAGCCCCGGGAGGTGGTGGTCCCCGGGCTCTGGGGGTCCGTAACGGACCCCCACATTTATTTTCTATGTGCCCCGGGAGGTGGTGGTCTCGGGGTGTGTGGGGCTGGAGCCCCCCACACATTATTAAAAATTTAAAAAGAAGCCCCAGGGGGTGGCGGTCCCGGGGCTGCGGGAGGGCAGGAGAGCCCTCCCGCACCATTTTTTATTAAGCCCCGGGGGTGGCGGTCCTCGGGCTTGGGGCCTTAGAGGCCCCCATATAAACAATAAACCCACCTCCCGCATGCCCCCGGGACTTGGGCCACCCGGGGCAATTTCATCGAGCGCGGAGACCGCGTTGATTTTCTCGGCGGGATTCGCGCACCCTGAGCGCATCCCGCCGATTTAAAAAAAAAAATGCTTTTTCTGCCCAGGGGTCCTTGTGGGACCCCTGAGCAGACCTAGGGGTCAGGGTGTTTCTACCCTGCCCCCTTTGTGCGTTTTGCGCACTTGTTTCTTCTTCTTTTTTTCTAATCGGCAGGATCCGCGCACCCTGAGCGCATCCTGCCGATTTAAAAAAAAAAAAATGCTTTTTCTGCCCAGGGGGTCCTTATGGGACCCCTGAGCAGACCTAGGGGTCAGGGTGTTTCTACCCTGCCCCCTTTGTGCGCTTTGCGCACTTGTTTCTGTCCCTCGGTTCTACCGAGGACAAAATGGCTGCCAACATTTCCTGAATCGGAATGTTGACAGCCAGCTGACAGCCAATTAGCATGCAGCTCGTGATCGGGACGGTGCGCGCAGGGTGCGCTCAGGGTGCGCGGATCCTCCGTGCCCATAGATATATATGTACTTTTACTTTTTATTTTCTCAGCAACTACTGAACGGATTTACAAAATTTAACAAAAAGGGTTCTTTCTGAACCAAGAACTACCTCTTTGCCAAATTTGGTGTAATTCCGTTCAGCAGTTCGGGCTGTAGCCGTGTCTAAAGTTTCCTATGGAAAAATGAATGGGGAAAACGCGCTTTGGGACCCCCTTTTTCTCAGCCCCTGCTTGACGAATCCCCCGAGACTTTCAGGGTAGGAGCGGACCGGAGCGCCCTACAAAGTTTGAAAATTTCGCAAAGATACGTCAACCGGCAAGAGAGTTATTTCAAATAGAATGTCGTGGATTTCCTATGGAAAATAGGTCCTAACTATAACTATCTACTGGCGACCGCCAGTAGATAATATCTATCTATCTATATATATATCTATATATATATATATCTATATATGTCTATATAAATATATCTAACTATGCCGTAACTAAACACTTTGAAACCCACCAAAACTACACCTGGAAGAACATCAAATACAGTGGGATTGCACATGTACCAGACCACGAAAGAGGAGGAGACAGAACACTGAAACTTAGACAACTTGAGTCCAAATTGATCATTAGATTCAGAACAAAACAATCCATGGGTTTGAATGCGGAAGAAGATCTCTTTGTCCATTTATAACCAAAGGAATAACCTGAAAGTTGGCAGCAATTCCATATATTCGAGTGAATTCTCATCATGAAGTTAGAATAAATGTAGTCACTTAGACAAAACCAAAGTAAAAAAGTTAAAGATGAAAAAAGAAAAATAATAGTGAAGAGGAGGAGCCCAGGCAAAACTACGAAGGGAAACAGATATATACAACTGATCAACACAAGACCAAGGACAGAGTATACTAATACACGACTTTGGTCATCCAGCATGTAATCAGTCACTTAGACGAGACATGCAAAAACAAACTGGGACCCTACTTTAAAACTACTTTATAATTATAATGGAAAGTATAAAGGTGTAAAGAATTATAACAGGATTTATACTAACTAATGATGACACTGAATCATTTATGTATACATGTTGGAATATGAACATTGTAAATATTTGAATATATTGTATATATAGTTGTTTGAACAAACATAACAAAACTACATATCCAAGAATGCCTCATTGAGGGCACATGGGAGCAGTAGTATATAATGGAAAGAGTTAACAGACTTCCCTAACCGTGAGCAAGCCTTGATGGTGAAACGCATTGGTGGCAGTGAGAAATAAAATACCTCTGATTGCAACAAGACTGGAGTGTGACATCCCTTTGTCTAATTATATATTATGGGACTGGATTCTACCCCTTGATGTCTGCACCGGATGGCTGAGCGCGCTGTAGAAAAAGAATCATTTTGTTTGACAATATATATATATATATATATATATATATATATATATAAAACAGCGCGATCCTTCAGTCTTGAATGAAGAACACTCAGACACCCAGTGTCTGAGTGTTCTTCGATTGCGCTGTTGTAATTGGGAGACCCGGAACCCTTCTCAGACCGCCTCACAGAAGCCAGGATTTTAGGTTTCATTATATATATATAAATATAAAACGTAATTGGGACAGTCATAGACAGCATATTGGACATTGGGTCTAGACATAAACAGTACATTTATGTAATGCCCTTGTAATCTCAAGCACTATACAGAGAAAGGGACCAGTTTGCAATGCTCCCATATCATAGTCTGAAATTTACAATCATAGGCTTACGGTTGACGGAAATTTCTGACTGTCCTGGAATTCACAAAGAATGCAGGAGAATACTTGAAGACTTGGGCTGTTGCAAATTTGCATGAGTACTCACATGCATAAACATCCACGACTGCACATATTGGGCAGTTCACATTTTCAGAAGCAGAAATTAGGCGCAAATGAACTTGCTTTTTTTTCACAACATATTTTTTTCTTGAGGAAAAATGTCCTTCGCCTGTGTCTCCCCAATGGGAAACAGCGTTTACAACGCATGCTTTAGATCGCATGCCATTACAACGCGAACCATTACATCGCAAGTCATTACAACGACTTGCTGTAGGGGGCAGAAGGTGTTGGATTTACAATCCAACACCTTCCCTGTTGTTGTACAAACTGGAGTAGGAATAGTAAATTATACTATTCCTAAGTCCAGCGCGCCCCCTACAGCAAGTCGTTGTAACGACTTGCGATGTAATGGTTCGCGTTGTAACAACGCGGTCGTTGTAACAACGCGGTCGTTGTAACAACATCGTTGTAATGGCATGCGATCTAAACCATGCGTTGTAAAGAGATATATTCCTCCCCAACAAATTTTGGGGTCTTCTCTCTCCATTGTTTCCATTATTGCTGACAAATGCCTGTCCCTGAATCAACCTGTCAAAAATAAATGAAATCCCACATGCTGACAAGTTTGCGAGGTGTGCACCAACTTTTGCTCATTTGCCCGTCTAGGAATTTTTACAATTGCCCCTGTGAGCATATTTGCTCCGATGGAAAGCTCTGCCATGCTGGTAAAATTTTAAGTGTGTGCAAATCCATTTACGAGCATATAATCATGTTTTTGTTGATCAATGTTGCCAATTTGCACTAGAATATTATATGTAATTATCTGAGTTAGATGTGGAAATAGCTTTGTAAATCTACTTTAAAGTGATTTGCTCAGAATTACACGTTTTCATCAAATGTTGAAACCACGATGGACACATGTTTCAAGGACTCAAAATTAGCAAATTAGTCCGAAGATCACATTTTCTATTTACTATATGTGTTATGACTGTAAATAGGCTGCTTAATTTGCGGCTGTGGTCAATGAGTTTCTTAACTGACTATGAGGCAGGGTGGACGCTGGAAGGTGATGGTGACCTCAGACACATCAATTCTGCTGGGCATGGTGTCTGTTCTGTGGGGGTGCTCTTAGGGTGGATGCAGTGGTCAGTACCTTCTGAACCAAGTATTGAATGAGTCACAAACATGGACTGAATAAACTAACGATCACTTCAATGTGTTTATCTATTGAATTGTTATATTTTTAAGTTGATGGGTGTTTATATAACATGATTCATATTATATGTATAGTTTATGCATGAGGCATATGGTTTGTATAAACCGTGACAATTTTTACAGTATTAAATATACTGCGGTAATAGGTATATTAGATGGTTCTTTTGGGGGTGTTCTCCTTGTAATTACAGGTAAGGGAATGCGCTTATTTGTCGCACAGCTTGACTGTAACTCTCAACTAGCCCTGGGCTTCCTTTTCACTGTTTGATGAAGTATCTGTGTCACCTCTTAAGTGCCTCTAGAAAGATTGTGTAAGCTACATATCTTAGGAGCAGATTATAAAAGTCTTTCTTTCAACAGGTTTACATCCACAAATTGTATGCAAAAATTGTCCACCTGCTATATTCCTTAAAATCCTGCATAAACATTGAAATTCTAGCAAACTTTTACTTACTTCCATCCCCTATTTTTTACTTGCACCACTGTTTCCCTTCTTCCTTCTGTCTGCCTCTTCTGTATACAAGTTACTCTAAATCTCATGCCTATCAATCTTAAGCTCATTTTGGAAACCATAACTATCTTAATTCCAGCAAGCAATTGCTTTTCACATTACCCCCTCCAATGATCACATATGGGTCAATAATGTACCACAAAGAAACTGGTGTGAATGTATGGAATAAGCATGCAAATCTAACCCCAAAAACGAATGGACTGACCTCTAACTTTGGGCTCCCGGGAAGTGTGCTACTCGCCGTAAAGCACTTTGATGCCTTGTCAGCGGTAGTAAGAACTATATAAATGCAAATTAAACAAATTGTTACATTTCTCAACAGCCTACCCAGCCACCATTGATCGTCGAACACTGGAGGAAGAGACACCTTTATACATTGCCTGTCAAACCGGACACCTTGATTGCCTACAACTTTTGCTGCAGATGGGAGCTGAACCCGACATTGCCGGCAAGAATAAAGAGACTCCTCTCTACAAAGGTACTGTATTCATTCTGGCTATCTTGATCTAGCATTTTCACTTAAAATTGCATATGAGTCATTGAAATATACTCCTTTAGCGTTGGAATATATACTACAATTATAAAAAGAACAACAACAATGAGTTATATTGGCCCTACGCTGATGCCTAAATGGGCTTTAACTTTTCATAAAAGCTTTGAACCCCAATATGCAACTTTTATTGGGTGACAAATGAGTGGAATGTATCCCAAGTCTTTGGGAGTCCATTTATTCCATTGGAGGCCACACAACTGGCCATGTCGGAAGAGAGACAACAATGCCTGCTAGTGAAGAGCAGAGGGCTTACATACACCACAAATATTCTAGTTTTTCTTAAGGACTTTATGAGTATACTTCTTAATTATGGATGGAAGGGATTAAGGACATGGCTGAACAGGTCTTCTGTATATCTAAGTATTGATTTCAGGTTTAATTCTGGAAAAGATCAGACGCCAGTGCACATGGTCCGCAATCCACATCCATGTTCCCTATTGAGCAATTCTCTCACAAGTTTCACAGCAGCATCTTGATTTTATTTAGTTGATAGCATGAATTGGAGGCCTTTTCAAAGTCTATTATTATAGTACAACAGAAGTGTACAGCTGCCATGTTCGCAGATGCTCAGTCACAGAAACACACAGGAGAACCCCTATCAACTGGGAAGTTCTTGAAATACTGATTATATTCGGTCTACATTTGTGCTCAGATCTAAATCTTAAAATATTCCACATACTCTGATATTATTCTTATTGTCTATGGCTTTGCACTGATAAGTGGCCACAAAACGACATGTTGTGACTTTCAAACACACCTAAATAAATAGATGCATTGACAACCTTCTTAAAAGTGGGTGTGAGAAGAGTTCCTGTTATTTCTCAATGCCCATTGGCATTGTTCCTCATGTAGATATCACTGTGACATGTTAGTGTATTTAACTCACCTTCATCCAGTTAGACAGCAGCTCTGAAAGTGCCTATTACAACTAGACTTGCCAGCACAAGGGACAGTTATAGGTAAACATGACCTTGCAATGGGACAAGGCTTGCCACAGTAGAATCCCAACGATGTGTGAAAAAGAAGCCATGTAGATAAAACAAGCAATTTGTTGGAGCATATTCTGGCATGATCAGGTGTCTCTCTTCATATACATCCACCGCAGCCATCCTCCCTGCCACTGTCTAAGGACTAGAACGTGGGTCCCGTGCTCTCCATGCCACTGGAATCAAGCTATCCTGGCTGAAGAGGGGTGAAACCCCGAAACCGGTCCTAGGATGCTTGTTTCCAGTCCAGGGAGGACCTGACTTGGCAGTTCGGGCTGGACTGTTCCCATGAGGCACAGGGTCAAGACTGATTTGCATATGGCTAAGTTCAAACTGGAATGGCATGGTGAGCAAAAAACGATGGATTTAGGCCCAGATCTCTGTACTGGGGTGAATGTATGACATTGTTCTGCATTCTGTCCATCAATTGTTGTTTTTGCATTTGTCACCCCGAGTGGGACGGGTATGCCCAGACGTGGGTCCCGTGCTCTCCATGTCACTGGAATCAAGCTATCCGGGCTGAAGAGGGTGAAACCCGAAACCGGTCCTAGGATGCTTGTTTCCAGTCCAGGGAGGACCTGGCTTGGCAGTTCGGGCTGGACTGTTCCCATGAGGCACAGGGTCAAGACTGATTTGCATATGGCTGGGTTCAAACTGGAATGGCATGGTGAGCAAAAAACGATGGATTTAGGCCCAGATCTCTGTACTGGGGTGAATGTATGACATTGTTCTGCATTCTGTCCATCAATTGTTGTTTTGCATTTGTCACCCCGAGTGGGACGGGTATGCCCAGACGTGTGTCCCGTGCTCTCCATGCCACTGGAATCAAGCTATCCTGGCTGAAGAGGGGTGAAACCCCGAAACCGGTCCTAGGATGCTTGTTTCCAGTCCAGGGAGGACCTGGCTTGGCAGTTCGGGCTGGACTGTTCCCATGAGGCACAGGGTCAAGACTGATTTGCATATGGCTGGGTTCAAACTGGAATGGCATGGTGAGCAAAAAACGATGGATTTAGGCCCAGATCTCTGTACTGGGGTGAATGTATGACATTGTTCTGCATTCTGTCCATCAATTGTTGTTTTTGCATTTGTCACCCCGAGTGGGACGGGTATGCCCAGACGTGGGTCCCGTGCTCTCCATGCCACTGGAATCAAGCTATCCTGGCTGAAGAGGGGTGAAACCTCGAACCGGTCCTAGGATGCTTGTTTCCAGTCCAGGGAGGACCTGGCTTGGCAGTTCGGGCTGGACTGTTCCCATGAGGCACAGGGTCAAGACTGATTTGCATATGGCTGGGTTCTAGCTGGAATGGCATGGTGAGCAAAAACGATGGATTTCGGCCCAGATCTCTGTACTGGGGTGAATGTATGACATTGTTCTGCATTCTGTCCATCAATTGTTGATTTTGCATTTGTCACCCCGAGTGGGACGGGTATGCCCAGACGTGGGTCCCGTGCTCTCCATGCCACTGGAATCAAGCTATCCTGGCTGAAGAGGGGTGAAACCCCGAACCCGGTCCTAGGATGCTTGTTTCCAGTCCAGGGAGGACCTGGCTTGGCAGTTCGGGCTGGACTGTTCCCATGAGGCACAGGGTCAAGACTGATTTGCATATGGCTGGGTTCAAACTGGAATGGCATGGTGAGCAGAAAAACGATGGATTTAGGCCCAGATCTCTGTACTGGGGTGAATGTATGACATTGTTCTGCATTCTGTCCATCAATTGTTGTTTTTGCATAAGGACTAGAACCTTCAGCTTCAACATTCTGTTGGACTAAGGTAAGTGGGAGAAAAGTGTGGGGGCAAGGAGAATACTAAGGGAAAAAAGGTAAACAACAAGCCAACATGAGAAATAACACGATGCCCAAAAAGTATTCCTGATCTGTTGCCTTTATTTTGTGGACTGTCAAGTAAAGTAAATTTTATTGATAAGTTAATTAAAATCGTATCAAAGATGTAACAAAAATATCTGAAAACTGTTCCCAGCCTAAACTATAGAAACTGTAATAGCATCGAAAATTTCCACTTGTGCATTTCGAGCTATATGTATGTCTACACAGCAGTGGCGGCCTCTCCATTAGGGCGGAGCGGCGCCGCCCCCCCCATGCCACCAACCTCAAATAAAACGATAATTAAACGGCTTTGAAACCCGTTTGTAGTAATCTGTATTGTATTTATCTTGTTGCTTTCTCCCTAGCTGCTCAGCCAGTGTGAATGTGATGCATGGAATGTTGGTGTGATTGACATGAATGGAATATTTGGGTGCCTGGATACTGGAGTGTGACAGTTGGAGTATGGGCTGAGGAGCAGGCAGACTGCTCCTGGTGGGGCTGCATCCCATGAACTCAATAACTTGTAACTACAACTAATAAACCTACCTGAAACTTCAACCTGGCCACAGACCTCATTACTACAGATTTTTGGCGACGATTTTGTGACTTACTCATGCATACTACTGGTCTTCAGGAAGATCAAGAGAAAAGGAACACAAGATTGGCTACTGAAGAAGTTTTCAGAGTCTACAGAAACCACCTCTTCAAAGGAACACCAAAGAGATTAAAGCAATGCTAGCAACTTAAGACTGTGTGCCCTGCAGCTTTTCAGCCCCACCAGTGACCTCTACATCGGTCAGCCCCAGACTGGGCATGCAGCTTTTTACATCTTATGCCCTTTTACAAGTTACAATGTTTTGCATTACACCAACGAGGTTGTGTCTTGGTCCTTGGATTGTGCACATGCTGTCTGTGAGTTCTTCCTGCTTCGTTGTACAGCGCTATGCCTACACTATGGGGTGAGAAGACAGCACTTCATTCATTGTCTGGATTAAACTGGCAACCCGTTTGGATGTGGGTGCAATTCTTATGCTTGTGAGATCGGGCAGCATTGTGGACAGTAATGCGCTGCTCTACGATTATTTTACAATTGGTGCTGAGGGATGCGTGTAAGTACATTGAGCCATTTTATTTTAGCCAGGCATTTTTGTATTCAAAGGTTAATATGACCGTTACGCTGCGTGTGACTAGCGCGTGGCTCACTGGTTTGAATGCCGTGTTCTCCCATGAGGATCTCCATATGTGACGATCCACCCTTTCACAGTGTCAGTACTGGCTGCGTGGCAACGTTTCGTGCACACATGCTTCTGAAGCCATACAGCATTTTTCTTCACTGCGTGCCGCCATCTTTGTTTTGGAGGCTGCACGCAAGTTCCAAGACTGGGGCAGCGCGCAAGTCTCTGCATTACTAGTGGAGGCATTCAGGCGGCACGGAGCACCTACAGAGATGGCTTCACTTTCTTGTCATCAGAGGGTCCAGCGAACCATCCATTGTTAGTACTTCACATCTACAACGTGAGCTGGCAGGTGTCTTTATTATCACCATTCTTGTACCGTAGTGTTTCTTTGGTCACATTTTTGGATTTACTATGTGCTAAGTTGGATGACATGTCTTTTAAAAAAAACAGTTTTGCATATTACAAATCTTCAACAGCTTTGCAGTGAATTCTTTACGAGAATTCTCATTATTTACACACGGCAGATGCTCATACGCAAAAAACATTAGGAAATATGTGCCACGGTGGCATGACACGGGTGAGAGGTCGCTCACCGGTGAAGGATTTCTTTGTTAATGGTCATTGGGTCTTCATTTGGCCATGTTCTTCATTGTATTCCTGCCTCTTGTTCTTTATGTCTGTGTTGTCGTCATACTGACATTATTTACATGTTCTTGGTTATCCTTCATGGGATTGTTGTTGGATGTTGTCCGCCCATTCCTTTCACAATGAAGATGTGTACTGACCCTTACTTGGGTGGTGGTCACGCATTTTCGTGGTTTGTAATACCACACTCTTGGAAATTATCGTTTTTGTGTTATGGCTTGTTTTTAGTTGTCAGTATCCCTTTCTTGAGGGATGGGAATGGGTTTTAGTCCCCTTTCCACGCATTTAGTCACATTACCCTTACATGAGGGGTGGCTTAAGGGGTGTCTCTCTTTTTTTTCACAGTAAATGGGTGTTAGTCCCATTTACACAGGTGTCATATGGGTCACAGTCCCATGTGACTAAATGGGTGTTAGTCTCATTTACTCAGTTTGTCATATGGGTTTCAGTCCCTTTTACATTGTTTGTCATATGGGTTACAGTCCCATCTTGCATGCTCGCGCTTCCAACCTCTACATAGTGGTCTCTAATGGGTACGAGTCCCATGTATGCAAGTTGTTTGTTCACGCTACCAACCTCTACTTAGTGGTGTCCAATGGGTACGAGTCCCATTTATGCAAATTGTTTTGCATACCCTTCTTTGAGGGATATTTATGGGTCATCACCCTGTGGTACACGTATACTTTTGTTGATATCGGTGTGTAAGTCACCCTGTGCTGCACGTTTGCTGTACGATGTATATCTCACCATGTGCCACACACGTTGTTTTCTGCTCCTAGGTCATAGTGGCTGTATGAATAGTAGTCAACCTTCTTTTCATTCTTTCCCCTTACTCTTATATATAGGATGTTGCTGGTTGTGGGTGTCCCCTGTCGTTTCAGGTTCATTGACTCATCTGTGGTTTTGGGGACTATGCTTTATTACATTTAATATAGGAGGAGGATGTGTGATATAATATCATGTGTATTTGTCTATGCATCTCCTCTATGCTTTTCTTTTCTTCATGTTTATTTTTTCTTTGCATTTTGTTTCTCTTGTATTTCTTTCTACACCATCCATTTCATTTTCTCTTGTAATTATTCTTGCATAGCTTCTGTGTATTTTCTTTCATGCTCACTGTGGTTTTTCTTGGTATCTATGCTGTAATTCGTTCATTTTTGGATTTGTTTGTCTGCTTGTATTTTCTCTACTGTTTCACTTTTCTCGGGTTCTTCTTGTTTGAACCTTTATCCTTATTTGCGGTTTCATTTTTGTGTTGTGGAAGAAGGAAGGATATGTAGTAATCTGTATTCTATTTATCTTGTTGCTTTCTTCCTAGCTGCTCAGCCTGTGTGAATGTGATGCATGGAATGTTGGTGTGATTGACATGAATGGAATGTTTGGGTGCCTGGATACTGGAGTGTGACAGTTGAAGTATGGCTGAGCAGCAGGCAAACTGCTCCTGGTGGGGCTGCATCACATAAACTCAATAACTTGTAACTACAACTAATAAACCTACCTGAAACGTCATCCTGGCCACAGACCTCATTACTACACCATTTTATTAATGTTTTATTTTAATCCCCCTGGACCCGCCCCAAGACTCTGATGGGTCTAGGGGCGGGTCCAGGGGGATGACACTGCTGGTGGAGGAGTGGTGAGCACTGTTACAGTGCGTACGACGGTTTGGCCATCCGCCTCAGGCCGGCCAAACCATCATGCGCACTGAAGCTCTCTCTAGCCCCAGCTGCATTGCTGGGGCTGGAGAGAGCAGACACAGGCTCCCAGTCTGCCTGAGAGCACAAGTTGACAGCGGTCAGGCCAATCCTGATGCTGCTTTCATGAAGCATCAGTATTGTCCGCAGTGCAATCTGGGAGCCTGTGCCCAGAAGAAGACTGGAAAGCGCAATGTGGCAGGCACGGCATTCATGTATTTCTGAAAATCTGTCTGTACAGTGACTCATAACTAAATGTCTCAAATGAGAGAGAGAAGTGCACGTTTCAGTCAGGGCCGGACTGGCCGTAGCGGGCACCGGGCGATCCCTGGTGGGCCGGAGAGGTGGGGACCAGTTTCTTACCCATGGGGGGCTGGTTTTGTTACTGGGGGCTGGTTTTTCTACAGTGCTGCAATCTCAGCACCCTGTAACAAAAGCGGGAGCGGTGCTTCTCACTAGCGACCCCACAGGCCGCGCCCTGTGCTGACCCGAGCAGCAATCTGCCAGGGCTGGTTGCTGTTCCCAGTCCAGCCCTGGTTTCAGTGGCTTCTATAATTCCTCTTGTGATGCATTTCATTGCAGAACATAACAGGCTTCGAATGTTTGACGAGCCCAGTAAAAGCCATCGTGAGATTTGCTGTTTTACTTATAATGCAGAGGGTTATTATAATAAGTAGGCTTAAGGATGGTAACCGTAATGACAAAGAGTAGTGCTTAATTTCTAACGAAATAAGTGACAGGCCCCTCATCAGGGGGCCACTGCCGCTTCCACCATCCACTGCCCCATCCACCACCCACTGCCCCATCAGTGCAGCCAATGACAGTACCAATACAACTATTAACCATCACACACCTAAAAGTCTAACAATTACGACTATTCCAGGCCCCCAAAGCTATAAGAATAGCTTGGGCAGCAGTTATTCGTCATTTTTAATGTATATTCAATTACTAAACAACTGTTGTTGTGCTGACCTCTGAATTAGACAAACAGTGCCACCATGTGGCAGACTGTCATAAGTGCTGGGGACAATTAAGTGCCGGTGCCCAGCACCGTAAACCACTGGCTCAAATTAAGCACTGCGCAAAAGGCATTGGAACCAGTCTGGCCAGGTGGTGCTAATTTACACAGTGGTCTCATTGAACACCATAGTACATTACTGCAAGAGTGCACTGCTGTGCTACATTTATTTTTGTGGCCTTCAGTGTTGTTTTGTGGCACTAACAATCATTGTTCAGATTTTTCCTATGATAACAAAACACAAATATTACATTTTTGTGCCATAAAATAGCACCGCCTCCTGCAAAAACAAATGGACCAAATTACCAACCACTGACAGTATGTGTTGGGGTGCTAATCAGCGCCTTGATGAAAAGTACTATGACTGAGGCTCTTGTTTGAACGATCATCATGAGACACTCATGTCAGAAATGGTTGTGCTTATGTAACATGTGCTTCTGTAGGACAATGTCCCGCAGCAAGAGGGCCACTGAAAAAAATCTTAGGGTGGTTAGTTTTAGTTTTATATAAAGATTGGCACAATGTAGTGATTAAGCAGAACTGGCTGCATTTGTTGATATCTGTTTTGCTTGCAGTTCCACTGTACAGTGTAGCAGTAGCGGCTCGTCCCCTGACAAAGTAGCGGGGCGGGCCGGAGTAGGGAGGTGGGGTAGGGGGTTCGATGGCAAAAAAAAAACCCTTACCTGAACGTCGCCGCCCGCTGTATTGCGCTCTTCCAGTCTTCTTCTTCTGGGGCACAGGCTCCCAGACTGCACTGAGGCTAATCCTGATGCTGCATGAAAGCAGCGTCAGGATTGGCCTGAGTGCTTTCCTAGGCAGACTGGGAGCCTTTGCCTGCTCTTTCCAGCCCCAGCAACGCCGCTAGGGCTGGAGAGAGCTTTAGTGCACATGACGGTTTGGCTGGCCTGAGACGGACGGCCAAACCGTCATGCGCACTGTAACAGTGCCCACCAATCCCCCACCAGCAGTGTCATTCCCCTGGACCCGCCCCCCAGACTTGTCAGAGTCCTGGGGGCGGATCCAGGGGGATTAAAATAAAACAATAATGAAACAGGTTTAAAACACGTTTTATTATAATTTTATTTGAGGGTGGTGGCAGGGGGAGCATTACTCCTCCACCCTAATGGAGGGGCTGCCACTGCATGGTTTCCCCGAAAAAAATGATTAAACCCTGGATTTGCATCCATATTTTGTGAACAGAAAAAAATTTGCCCGGGACTAACTTATGTTTATTTCTAGGTAATGCCCAGACTCATATTCGTCGTATTTGCCTGTTGTTTTGCGCAAATAGCTTTGAATTGAAGATGAATCTTTTAGCCACACTTGCTCTCACTTCCAGAGCAATTTATGTACTTTAATGCTCTATAGATACTTTCAAATGCAAAAGTCTTCTCGTACTCTCTCATGCCCTTTGCTACAGGTTTTCAACTTTAAAAAAACTTAAACTGGACTGTCTTACAGATCAAGAGAGAAATAGGTTATAAGTAGTCCATAGCTGTCAAGTTTTCAGTCTGACTATGTGTGACATTTCTGTTTTCAGTCTAATTATAGGTGACATGTACATGCCACATTTGTAGCACTTTAAATTCATATCTTATCACAAGCAGTCAGTTGAAAAAGAAAATGGTGCAATCAGCCTAACGCATTTTAGTGCTGATGTCATTACTGCACTAAAATGCTTAGTCACGCATATTAAGCTAGCTCCCAGCAGACCGACTAAACACTACAGGCAGCTAACTTTGTGGAGGTATCATTTGGAAAGCAGCAGTCAACCTCTTTCCATGTGCTGCTACCAGTGGCAGCTGCTAAGGAATGGGAGTGGCGGGTGGGGTGGAGGATGGTAAAACAAAAATGACTTACCTTGTTAAGGTCACCGCCTCTCCTCCATCCTCTTGTCTTTCCTCCTGACTCCTGGAAGTAGGAACTTACCAGGCTTCCCTAGGCCTACCATGACGCTTCTGCCACAAGCATGACAGCAGCATCGTGATTGGTCTGAGTGGCCTGTTTGGCTGCCCAGGCAGTGCCTAGGGGCATTGGGACAGTTCTCCATCTGGCTATGCAACACAGACGGGTGAAGAAATGCTAAGTGCGCATGACAGTTTGGCAGGCCCAAGACGGCTGGCCAAACCGTCATGCACACTTAGTAGTGCCTATATCACTCCTCCTTCTGTGAAGCAGCCCCACCCCAAACTGACTCCGTGCAGAAAAATAAAATGATATGGTTTTTTTTGTGCTTTCATTCAAACTATTAAGTTGTAGCCTTTAGGGGGCACCAGCAGCACTATGGATCCAGCTTCAGACATTTAAAAAAACACATAGACAGGCTATGGTTGGTCCAAGCCTCAGGCGGGTGCAGTGTCTTTAGTCAGACCTGTTCCAGCTCAGTTGCTTGTGCTACAGCAGAAAAAAAGGAGCACTGCTAATTGCCACCACCCTGATAGCGGCTGAAGTGAAACTAGTCCTGAGGCTCTGGGTACCAGCAGCAGCAGTATGTTGGTTTTCCACAACTCCTGTCTAGTGAGGCTCCAAAGTAATCTGCCAGAGTGTGCTCAGTATAATTCAAAGATTCTGGTCACTCAGAGGTAAAACATAATGAAATGACACTGTACCTTCTTCAGCAGTCTGAAAACGTGTTCATTGTTATTTGCCACATTTAGTGGTGTTATGCTTTTGGACACGACAACGCTGAAAGTGTAAACGGAGTAGTTTATAGTGGTTTTCCTAATAAAAATGATGTTAACAGGACCTGCATTCTTTAAAACTAACTATAACACTTTCCAATATTTGAAAATCTGTTTGTGTGTATTTGTGTGTGCATGGATATTTGTGTTCTCATCCATAAGGGGCATGATGGGAAAGTGGCAAGCCAAGACAAATAATATAGTTCTTGTGTCCTTGAATGACCGAAATCTTCAGTCTGTTTTTGCATTTCACAGAAGATCACTTTGCTTTCTGGTCCGTTTTAAGGCAATTTCTAAACCATTATAATGCGCAAAGCAAGAGTTTCCCAATATTTATCTTATTTCATGGTTATAAATGTTTTATTTAATTCACAATAAAGTGTCACTCAAAGTGTCATACATGTGCCGTTAAAATTTCACACATAAAGAATCCCAATAACTGGAAATGTCACACATAAGCAAACTGAAAACTTGGCAGCTATGTGCTATGCAACATGGCTACAAATCATTGCCACAGTCAGCAGTGCCCATGCTGTATATCATGAGCAAACGGCAATGGCAGAGCCAACAGATCTCAAAGCCTAGACCTATTGGCTTTGCCAATGCTTGTTAGGTCTCGGCACAACGCACCTGTGAGTCTGAGCAAATCAGTTAATCTCTCCATGCATGAAAAAAGAAAGAATCTGACATTTGGCAAAAATCCTATCACATAAAACTGCAATTGCCCCCATGTCCATGCTTTAGTGAAAATACATTGGGAAGCAGATACCATCTGTTGTCACAATAAACATCCATTTCAGAGGATAAAAGGGCTTCTTCGAAGTGTGTGTGGCATTGAAAAACATATCTACTAATGGCAAGAAGTTCAACAAGAAATAAGATAAAATAAAAGTAGCACCTCAGTCACTGCATGATCAGCGGAAGGACAGCAATCAACCTGAAGCAATTACTATTTGGTTCATGCCCCAGACGAAAGAATAGGAAGTGAGGCCAGCAGGCACTGGCTGGGTCTGGTGGCATAGTGGACTAATGCATCCATTGTAGGGGCCTGTGTTTGACTTCATGGCACAGGTTCAAACCTCGGCTGGTTCACTCAGCCTTTCCTCCTTCTGAGGTCGATAAAATGAGTACCATTGAGTTGGGTAAAAATAAACATCTGTTATTCAACACCAAGATACCCTTGGGCAAACGTGCGCTTTACAGATATACGGTATGTTAATTAGAAGGCAGCAAATAAGAGTGACAATGAAGCCAACAATGGTTAAGCAATGGGCAGGCTGCAAGCCCCTTGTTGTATAGAATATCTCTCGCAAGGATGAGCGCATGCAGTGCATGCGCTGCTGCAAGCAAGACCTAAAAACACAAATAATGTCCTGAAAGAATGATGCAGATGCTGTGTTTGTGGTTAAAATTGAAAGCCAATTGGTTAAAAAACGTGACAAGGACCAAACCCCTGGGATCATGAAGTTAATAGTTTTGTTATATTGATGCTTAAGTTTCTGGTAAAGAAAATAAAAGAGATGCCTTTTTCAGAGCTTCTCCATCTTACAGTCGAATCAGCCATCTTTAAAATGTTTCTGGATCCTTTTGGGTCTACACTCCCATTCATAAAATATATTAGTCTGGATATAATGCAATTAGCTTGCATTGTGGAGGTAAATTATAGTATTAATCCATCTACTAAAAATGCAATCGCGAAAATCCTTTTCTTGAAATCCTCCATGTAGCTGCTTGTAAATTATCCACTCGTATTGTAAAAAATGTTCAGTCTTTTTCTATTTTATCGATGTCTAAAAGTTTTTCCATGCTGCTTTAAAAGAATCACCATAAATGCACTTCACATTATGTGTTTCCAAATAACCTTTGTGTAAGCCAGCCTATGTTTTGCCCTAGCTGTTAATACTAACTCACTGTTAGACAGGTGCAATTTGAGTGATTTTTAGGCTCTCATTTGTCCTGCCTACACTGAAACACCCCACCATTCTTAAGAAGATGGCAGAAGAAAAGAACAGCCAGACCTAACTAAACGTTTGGCTTAAGCCCTCCACTATTAACCCTTTCAAGTCTCCATCTCTCCCTGTGCTGTCAGACTAGGATTGCTGACTTGTGTCTCTGTCCTCGTCATAAATGTATTGTATTTTATCTCCTCCACCACTTCTGCTGGAAGTTGGTGGATGGCTTTTCTCATCCTTTCTGTCAATGCTCTTCATGAAGGATTGAGTGTTGCACTAATGCTGTTGTATTGTTGAACACAGCCTGTGAACGGAGGAATGTGGATGCTGTGCAGATACTGGTCCAGTACAACGCTGACGTGAACCACCGCTGCAGCCAAGGATGGACTGCTCTGCATGAGGCCGTGGCCCATAACAATCTGGAGATCATTGATATCCTAGTGAAGGGACATGCGAAGATTGAGGCGAGGAATATCTACAATATCACCCCCCTGTTTGTAGCTGCACAGAGTGGGCAGCTCGATGCCCTGCGCTATCTTGCCAAGAACAGTAAGTTTTTTATAGTCCATTGTCATATCCATTGTTGTGCACTATAAATATCCTATTTTAGGTTGGTCTTTAAAGGCTATTTAGCTGCACCATCATTTGCCTAGAGCTTACTGCCTACTGGTAACTGAAGAACCTGAACTGGTGAATAAGCTCTATCGCAAAGATGGTGCAAGAATTCTCAGAGCTCCAAGCAAAAGGGCATTTTACCTTTAGGAGCACTCCATATGCAGTGAACAAAACCATGGCCAGATGTACAGAGAAAGGCACAAATAGTGGTCACAAATTGTGCACCAGCGATTTGTGAACTGCCTCTGAATTTGCAAAACAAACTATGTGCTACTAGGCCACCTTGCGAAATCTCCAGTCCCCGGGGTCGCTGAATGGCTGACCTTATGAATAGTAATCAGGCAGGTCGCTATTTGTGACCCACAAGGAACAGCAGACCCCCATCCCTGAATTTGCATCGCCAAACGAAGATTTAGATTTTTTTTTAAAGTAGCTGATGCCCCTTCAGGAACTAGCTCTGTTTAAAAAAAAAAAATGTTTCCCATTTGGGAGCACATCAGTGGGAGCAGTCAGTGGCTCCCCTGAAGTCGCTCAACACAATTTTTTTATGAGAAGTGGTCTAACAGGAAAAGCTTCTCTTTGGCAAATGGATTACCACCTACTTTGAGAAGTCAGTATTTTTTCTGTTCCGGTCACAAACAATTGATACATCTCATTGTGAATAACAAATAGGAGGGATTACCCCTTTCATACCCCCTCCTAATTTAGAATGATTTGGTGACACCATTTTGTAATTGGGCTTTTCTGAATCGAAAAATGGGTTTTGGAAATGGCAAAATGTTAGTCTGAGTTCACAAACCCAGTGATTTCACAAAGCACAGGGATTGCGACCACATAATGGTTTTGTACACTGAAATCATCTTTGGGCTTTTTCTCATCATTTGTAACCATCACTAGGTGGTACCCTAAAGCCTCTACTTTACCACAAACTATGGATGCACCGTCCCTACAACCTTATTACATAGGGTCAGGTGACAGCTCTGCATAAATGAACAAGCACAAAGCCTACCAAGAAAATGATAAACTGGGTGTGACCATGAAGTGTAACTGTGACTAATAAATAGAGTGCCACTTGAGCGTAATGCAGACAGTCACTGTAAAGGACTGTTTTTGCAGAGACAGGTCAGTGCAATGGCTACCACAGCTGGGCACCAGGTAAAGCTTCCTCTAGACTGGTGCCTCTGTAGGAATTAACAACGTATTTTGCCCTGGCCTGTATGTTATTTGCAATCTCCGGCACCCTTCTTTTCTTTAATACCAGAGACGGCTGCCTCTCTAGGGCGTAAGGGGTATTGACTACCTGACAGCCAGACTGTGGAATGCCTTACCTCTGGCCTTGAGAAGCTGTCCATCTGGAATGGTTTTCAGGAAAAAAAACTTTAAATGCTTCTCGTTGACTCTGCAATAACCCTCTCTTCAATTCAATTCTGATAAAACAGAAATCTTGCATTGTGCGTAGGTAGAATTCCCCTATACTTCCGTCTGATTTCTGGCTCACCTCTACTACTACTTCATTGGCTCCTAGCAAATCAGTACGTAATCTGGGAGTCATGTTTGATGATAAGTTGACACTTGAAAAGCATGTTAATAAAACAGTCGGGTGCTGCTTTACTTTGATTAGAGCACTCCGAAACATTTTCCCACTGTTCTCAATACAGGACAGAACACTGATAATTAGAGGTACTATCCTTAGTAGGTTGGACTACTGTAATGCTCTGCTGCTGGAATCACTGAAGTATCTGATTGAGAGATTACAGCGAATACAGACCATGGCGGCCAAGTTGGCGTTGATGAGATCATACCGTTCTTCCGCCTCTCAGGCACTCTCAGAGCTGCACTGGCTTCCAATCTCGCAGCGGATACTTTTTAAGGCCTTGTGCATTGTGTTCAAGGCCTTGCATGGCACTGGTCCTAAATCATTGCAGGAAAAATTTGCATGGTATGTTCCCCCTTGGATGCTCTGTTCCTCTTCGGCTAATCTGGTGAAAGTGCCTAGGATCAGGAAAACTAAATCAGGAGGTAGGGCCTTTAGCATAGCGGCTTCACGCCTTTGGAATAGATTCCCATCTGATATTAGACAAATAGACGATCTCCTGCAATTTAGAAAAAGGGTAAAAACCTGGCTCTATCCTCAAACTGGCCTATCTACATCTTGCTACTCTCACGTCTAGTAAAGGGCTTTCACGGATATTTATACTCAGTCAGGCACTTGTATCACAGCGCCAGGGTACCCGTAGGGTGTTAGTCGCGCTTTATAAATGCTGATAATAATAATAATAATAATAATAAGTGTGCTTCTGCATTTAGACAATGTGGAAATTTTTCTTGCTGGTACCAGGACACCTTGTTGGGTAGCTGTGCGCTTTAGAAATGCATTGTATTGTATTGTATTGACTGCCAAAACAGGGGGAGGAAAAGGAAATCCCAGCAGTTTAGCAAATAGATCGGTGTGATATTTCAGCCTAGATTGTGGTTTTTGTTTTGATGTGAGGGATTGGTGTTAGGTCTAGAGACCCCTGCACATGCACTGGTTGGAGAAGTCCTTGGCCTGGAGGGCACAAGCCATGACAGTGACACCACAGCATCATTTACCAGTACTGAACATCTTTGTATTTGGGTGTTTACTGCTGTGGCCCAGAATGGAGTTAGCACAACTCCACTGATGTAATGGGATGGGGTGGAGCAGACAGACGAGTACAAGTTAGTAGTGGGTGGTAACACCTGAGGGTTCTGCCTCCTCCATTCTCACCCACTGCTGGTTTGCTTTGCAATGTTAAGTGGCAGGCTGGAGGAGGAGTCCGGCATTCTCATTTTCGGTTTCTTTTATGCTCCAGAGGGATTGACTAGCAAGCACATTGTCTTGTTTGTCTGGCACACTCTGGAGAGGCGCGCATGCAAACTGCACCTGTTGTTACTGGGCAGATATTCAGTTAGAGCAGATGGACAAAGCTGATGACAAAGCGCTGCAGTGCCAGTGGAGCTGTGTTCAGTCTTACTGTGTGGAGCTGCAGCTTGGCAGTGTGCTTGCTGAACTCCGATGCAAAGGTCATCGCTGCTCTTCACCTCTCTTCAAAACCTTAGGTATTCTTGCTTTATTTTTTGCAGGCTGAAGGGCATTTATGTGGTTGGAAAGTCTGCCTTTGTTTCTATACAGAATGTCGCGATCCCCTTGGTCTCTCACCACAAACACTTTCACTGTGTGGGTGTCACGTACAGAGTAACACGATTAAAAGTAAAATTAGAATTTAGTATAACAGTAGCTGTAAGTCTAATCAACATGGCTGAGCTAAGGCCAAGTGACGGTGGGAGGGTGAGTGAGTGGAAGGATGGATGGATGTGTGAGTGAAATGGTGGATGGATGGGTGAGTGAAATGGTGGATGGGTGGGTGAGTGAATGGGTGAATGGGTAGATGCATGGATGAATGAGTGAAAGGATGATGTAATGGTGGATGAGTGAAAGGAAGGATGGATAAATGGATGGATAGATGGATAGATGAGTGAAAGGGTGGATGGATGATGAGAGAAAGGATGGATGAATGAGTAAGTGAAAGGTTGGATGATGAGTGAAAGGCTAAATAGATAGATGGATGAGTAGATGAATGAGTGAAAGCCTGGATGGATGGATGGATGGGTTGAAAGGGTGGATGGATGGATAAATGAAATAATGGATGTAACAATGGATAGGTGAATGAAAGAGTGGACAGATGGATGAGTGGAAAGGTGAAAGGATTCATGGATGGATGAGTGAAAGCATGGATGGATGAGTGGAAGGGTAAATGGATGGATGGATAAGTGAATAGATGGGTCGAAGAGTGGATGGATGAGTAAAAGGATTAATGGATGAGTTGCAGCGTTGTGATTGGTGTGAGCACCGTGGTTCGACTCTCAGTAGGGAATGGGAGCCTGGGCATGTTCTCCACCCAGGCTGTAATGCAGCCTTGGTGGAGAACATGCAAAGTGCACATGATGGTTTGGCCGGCCTGAGACGACCGGCCAAAGCCTCATGCGCACTTGGAGTGCGCAAACCACTCCTCCACTGCCCTGCTCTGTGAGAAGAACAGCCCCGCCCCTACCCAGCTGAGCAAGGACAGAAAAATAAAATGATAATAACAATGAGTTATATATTTTTTTTCCTTTTTGACCTGTTCAGTGGGGCGAGGGTCCTCCGCCTTAGCGGAGGAGCCGCCCCTGCTATTTTGTTCTTTCTGTAAGGAAACACTGGCCAGCCAGTTAATGGCGCATACTCTAGTAATGCTACTCTCCTCTTTCGGGAAGTGGACACTCAGCATAGATCCTCATCTTCTGAGCTCAGCCATGGCTTCTTTGGAGTTTGCACTGAAGTCATGCAAAGTAGGGGATTGATGGTCTTTATTTCAATGCATTTCTTTACTATGCACGGATGATTCATCCAGGGAAATTGATTAATTAGGAATAGTCACTTCAAGCCCAATTATTTTCATTACTAACAAAAGCACAAGAGGACAAACTCAGTGAAATTATCCAGTATCATTTTCCTACGAAGACCCTCTGAGAACAGTTAATGTAAAGCTGTTACCAGCCATACTCCCAGAGGCGCCTTTGGAACTAAATTTACTTTTATTTGTTTGCAATTAACACGTTTGTCACGTGTTCTTTGAAACCCTTGACTCCTTTCCAGCAGTTTTAAATTTCAAGTGAGAAAAAAAGAGCGATTATTTGATCCAGAGGGGTGTTAAAGACTTGGCATTTTGTTTTTTGTGAAGCAAGTTTGTTTGATTGGGGCATCCTTTTGCCTGTCGGCATGAAATTTGCAGTCAGAGTTATTTTGAACTTGAAGGTTAGAAGGATCCAGTGTACTGCCTGTAGTGATCCCGTGTACAGAAAACAGCAGAACTCCGAAAAACGAGAGAAAACAGGAGTATTGATGGCCTGTCAGCACTTGCCCCGAATCATCAGCAAATCAGACGGCCTTCCTTAGAAGGTTCTCATGACATAAGGGAAAGTACAAAATGGAGGAAAGCAATGGTTTGCTGCTGTGACTGAAAGGCAGATGGTTTTGATCGCCAAAATGTGGTATAGTGTGGACGTTTCAAAGCTGATATACATTATAGCATTAATTCATGTTATAGGAGGCAATATCATTGGATAATGTGCTACCTTTAGGAGTCAATGGTGAGGATGCATAATCTTAATTTGCAGTTATCTCAATGAAAATGGTCGCTAAAACGTTCATTGACGCTGTTAGAAGACGTTTGCTGGGAGATTTAGAAGTTTAAAAAATTCCTTCTGACTCTTAAGGTTTGAAGATTTAGGATAAATGGTGTTCCCTGTCCTAAAGTTCTTGATAAGAAATATTGGTTGACTGATAATGCAGTATGACATTTTGCAAATGGTGTTTGCTGGTAAACCTTTGTCAAGTCGCAAAAGCAGGTGGTTACTGCCAGTTTGTAGCTTCTTTGTGAGCGAGTTGATTGCCCATTGCTTTTGTACTATTCAGCATGCTCCCTAAGATGTGGCAGTCATTCCATTAGGGCATGCTAAAACTCACATCACCGTGTCTTATTCAGGGGCGGCTCCTCCACTAGGGCGGGGAGCGTCGCCCCACTGCTTTCTCGCAGTGCGAGAAAGCCAAAACATAAAATGGTAATACCTTTTGGTTATTACTATTTTATGTTTCTTTGCACATTGTGCGTGGGCGGAGCTGCCCGGGCAGGGCAGGAGTGGTTTGCTCACTCCTGAGTGTGCAAAGACTGGTCGGCCCTCTCGGGCCACCCAAACCAGTCATGCGCACTCTGTACTTCTCCATGCAGGCTGCATTGCAGCCTACATGGAGAACATGCCATCCCCTACAGTCCCTTGCTGGGCGGCGTCCTGACCAATCACAACCCTCCACTGGAGCGTTGTAATTGGCTTAGGGGAGGGAGGCTGCCTGCTTCCTGTTGGAGGCAGGAGAGCAGGAGCAGTGAAGACAAGGGACCCAGGCTGGTGGAAAGGGAGGTTTAATTGTTTTTTTTCTATTATTGACCCCCCCACTCCCCGCGCGGCCCCTCCTCCACTCGCGACTCCGCGCCTGACCCCCCACCTGCGAACCATGCCGGCCGCTACTGGTCTTATTGCAAGACCAACCTTTTCTATTTTTGAGCCCATTTTTAATATGTTTTGTAATTTTCACTTTAGTTGATGATAACTTTTTTATGAATATTCCCTATGTCCCATTTTATATTGCTGTGTTTGAAGAAAACAAATCATTGAGGGCCTAATTGAGAGTAGGCTGATAATTATCGCATTCGATAAAATCTGACATGGTGGCTTCTGGAATTTTTGGGAATGTGATAATTACAGAGTACTCTGACTTTTTGGGAAATAACGTGGATTTTGGCGATTACTGCACCAAAATCTGCATGTCCTAAAGTGAGATTTTTAACGCACCTGGTAATTACTGAGTTCAATAAACGCCGCACCACTTGTAATTGTGATTCCTGGGCAAACAGGTGTTTGCGCATGCATCGCATATTTAATGGGCCATATCTAACCCGGCCATCTGTATAAAACATGCAGTGCTTAATTTCAGCCGGTGGTTTCTGGTGCTCGGTACCAGCCCCTAATCGCCAACACCAGCACTTATGACAGTCTGTCATATGGTGGCACTATTTGTCAAGTTTAGGAATGAGCACAATCCCAGTTGTTTATTGATTCAATCGAAAATTGCTAATACCCACCGTTCAAGAAGTTCTGACAGCTTTTGGGGTCTGGAAAAGTCTCAATTGTCACTCTTGTAAAAGTTGGAGGGTTAGTAGTTGAGTTGGTACTGATAGTGGCAGTGCTGGCAGGGGCAATGGATGGTGCAAGCTGCATTGGCCTCCTGATGAGGGTCCTGGCACTTATTGTTTTACAAATCAAGTACTGCAAACACGTATTTGGTATCGTTTTTTCTGGCGGGTTAAAATGGTTGTAGGAAGGTGGAGTATTATGTGGTGATGCTGGTTAGGCTTCACCATGTAATACTATCACAAACCCCAAAGATGGTCTTTGGATTCACAGTATTAAATCCATAGCTCAGTCCTGGTAGAGTGGCAAAGAGCAGTCAGACATTACTACCATGGAGGAAAAGTAATTGAAATGACTCGAAAAAAATCCAACACAATTTATAAAAATAAAGTAGATTTTTATCTTAATTCAGACACCAAAATGAAAGTGATCAGATACACATAACCGGAGTTATGGATTTTAAAAGCAATATTAAATCAGTGCAAAATAATACAGTGCGACTATCATTGAGGTCAACGGTAAAAACCACTAGAGACAATCAGTTACTTGCAGGTCGAGTATATGTACTGAGAAACACAGGTTCAGGATCCCCACCACTGTAACACCAATGTAGGAAGGAGGAGTATTACGTGCTGATGCTGGTTAGGCTTCACCATGTAATACTATCTCAAACCCCAAAGATAGTCCTTGGATTTACAATGATAAATCCTTTGCTCAGTCCTGGTAGAATGGCAAAGAGCAGTCAGGTTTTACTAGAGGAACATGTGTTAAGCATTTCAGAGTACCAACGTGGACGATAAGTAATTGACACAACTCGAAAGAAATCTTACACCAACTTAAAACAAGAAAGCAGATTTATATCTTAATTTAGGCACCAAAACAAACATGAGCAGATACATATCACCAGAGTTATGGATTTTAGAAGCAATATAAAATCAGTGCAAAATAATACAGTGAAACTTTATCATTGCGGTCAATGGTAAAAACCACTAGTGACAGTTGATCACTTGCAGGTCGACTTGCGGGAAATCCTAGCTGTCCCTGGTGCTGAACAGGAGCTGCGGGAGAGCTGCCTTCACCCAGTGCTGCAGGGAAACAATTGCAAAAACAAAACAACTGGGCCACTGCTGAGGTCGGGCGAAAGTTGAATGGATCAACAATATCCCGAGCACCAAATCATTGTCCAATAATTCAAATGTCTGCCAGATGTTTTAGCATGCTAAGATTGTCAGTGTCAGAGTATTCTCCGTTCCTGCAACAATTATACTGAGATAACCTTGAAAACTTGGAGACGAATATTGGTCAGATACACTGATTGGTGGTTACATGAAGTGACCTGGATGCTTAAGACAGGAACAATATAAACTTGATGATATACTTGGAATGCCTTTTTAGCCCTGATGAAGTCAATGGTAGATATACCTTGAGACAAAACACGTGTTGGCTACAAGTTCATGTTGGACTTCTCTTGGATATATACTAAGACCGGAAATAAAGTGAAAATATCAGTTACAATGTCTGGTGGACATTTGAATTATTGGATACTGATTTGTTACTCAGGATATTGTTGATCGTTGTTTGGAGGCAATTTTGTCTTCATTTTGGAGGGGTTGAGTGGCCGGTTCCAGTCCTTATAGAACCATCTAAGGATAAACAATCTGGGACATTGATACACGATTGTACGCGGATTTTGCCCTGCCACTTCTTGTTTATGAAAGTTGGATGGAGTTCCTTCGAAGTACAGCGTCGAGTGCAGGTGTCAGTTGCCGTACTGGCGACCTACAAGCTTTGGCAGCGGTAAACACAACAGATGGTCACTTCATCGTCTGGTGGTCCTGGGGACCACGGTGGTTGCCTGAAAGTTCATGGAGGGCAGGACTACAGTTTCCGCAATGCACTAGACCATCTGGATTTGGGGGATCCCTTAGAGAGCCCGATGGCCAGCGATTCTTCGGATCCGTAGCGTTGTTGTACTTGCAGTTTGCAGGGGACTAGTGTCACTAGTCCAGGGGAGTACGAGGTTGCTTCTGGTTCTCAAAGGGGTCCCTCTGTCTGGGGGAACTGACCTTTTGTCTAGGATGAGCCTCAATAGAGCAGTTCCAAGATTGTTGCCACGGGTGCAGAGTTTCCCTCTTTTGGTTTGTGCAAGTCCTGTTGACATTGTCTTGGGTCTCTTCTTTGTCCCCTTTGATGCAAGTTGGATCAGACCTAAGGTTCTGGTGTCAAGGGTGGCCCTTAAATCCTAGACTTAGGGGTGTTGGGGGTGTGGGTGCATGTAGCCAATAGGCTACTAGCCTCAGCAACTACTCTGCCCCTGTAGTGATCACATCTGGGGGTGTAGGCCACTTTTTCTACCCAGAACCCTTTATTCTACCACTTTTAAAAATGGCAGAAGTCATCTTCAGCTGTACACAGCAGGTAGCCCACCCTAGAGATGTGGCTAGCCTTCTGGGGGTGTATGCCTCCTAACTACATATTGTTCCCACCTCCCTGTGTGCAAATGTGCCTGGGCATGGGGAGGGCTGATTACTCCTCTTGGAGACAGCTAGGATGCATGTCTGAGGCGATGTAGCCTTCAAAGCTCGCAGCCTTGTGTGCCACTTCACTAGCCTTCCTGTGAAGGAGGAGGTGTGACCTCCTTCCTGTCCAGGCCTTGGTTCCTGACTCCTGGGAGTGTTCACACTGCCTTGCAGGACATCAGAATCCTGTCTTGGCTGCAGCTAGCACAGGCTGCCAGCCAGAGCACTGGAAAGCAGAAGCATTTAGGTAGGCAACCTCTAAGGTAGCCACATGGGTGCATGCCACATTGCCCTCGACACGGGATTCATGTCAGGAGTCAGGATGCACATTGTTTGCTACCAAACTCAACATATTCAGGTGGTACTTTAATGGCGCTAGGTACCCCGGGCATGCCCGGGTGCAAGCCCATGTTATCCTACAGACCGCCTATCACTTATAGTGTACTTTAATAGTAAAGGCCACTATAGAGACATGTAAGATTGCAATTGCATGTCCACACTTTTAATATAAAACACCCTACCTACTGGGCTCAGGAGGCCTTCCATAGGGGTGACTGACATATATTAAAAGCAGTGCATTGACTTTGCCACACATGGTGAGGGCAATGTCGAACTGGAGCAGTTTACACTGTTCCTGCAGTCTGAAATGGCAGTCCTGCTGCCAGTACTTAATCTGGGTCACTCCGGGTGGCATAAATAGTGGTGGAAGCCCTGGGGACCCCATTTCCACCCATGCCCTGGGTACCACCGGCACCATATACCAGGGACTTATAAGGGGGGTAAAATCTTTGTCAATTGAAGTTGCCAATTTTCACATGTCAGTTTTAGGGAGAGTGCACTGGCACTGGGACCCCTGGTCAGCAGGCTCCAGAGAACTTTCAGAGTCATAACCATCAGCATTAGAGCAAAAAGTGGTGGGGTGACCATACAAAAAGGGCACTTGCCTACAATGGTTATTTATTTAATAGCCTGGCATGCCCTTTCCTTTGAAAAATGAAACATTGCACAAAAATCAGATCAAGTCCCACGATGTGCTTCATTTAACTTGAAGTATACAAAAAGGTGATGGATGGAATCTCAGCCACTATTAATTATTCGAGCCACATCCCAGTGCATCATTATTTTGCACACCATGCATCCTCTGTTTCGACCCAGCCATATTCAAATCAGCCTTAACCCTGCTTCAGTAGGAACACTCCAGCCCAAACTGCCAGGCCAGGTTATGTTATGTCATGTTACAAAATTTAAAGAGCGCATGGCTGCCCCCACAATGGTGTTTCCCAGCGCTAGGCCTAAAAGCAGGCACCTGCAGCTGACAGCCCCCCAAGAAAAGAGGGGAAAAGGCTAGGTTGAGAAAAGCCAAGTCTTGAAACAGAAGATGGTTATGAGTATTCCTGATAGAGAAGGGAAAGAGCGTTTCAGAGGGAGGGGGCCAGAGCACAAAAAGAGCAACCCCGCTCTGACTCTCCTAACTCGGGGAACTATAGCCAAGTTCTGGTTGGCCGAACACAGGGAGCATGTGGGCTGGTAGGATGAAATCTGCTGGCTCAGAATAGGGGGCGCCTGGGAATGTAGAATCTTATGGGTGAAGCAAAGAGTCTTAAAATGAATGCGTTCCTCCACAGGGAGCCAATGTAACCGGCGCTAAAGGCCTGAGGCAGAGCAAAACCTGGGTAGGGAAAAAAGAAGCCTAGCAGCCGCATTCTGGGCTAGCTGGAGTCTTTTAAAAAATAGATCGATTGGCGCCTAGATATAAAATGTTACAATAGTCCGACTGAGACAGAATGGTCGCCTGAATTATAATTTGATGAATATGGGCGTTAAAAAAACAACAGAATTGGTTTAAGACTTCTCAGGAGACTGAAGCAATCGTCAGCATACAATACCAGCTTTAGCACAAAAGATTCTACAACCCGAGCTAAAGGCTGGATGTATATGTTAAACAGGGTAGGGCTTAAGGACGAGCCGTGAGGAACGCCGTACTTTAACACATGAGATTGTGAACTGTATCGGGGAGAGATAACCTGAAAAGAATGCTCATAAAGAAAAGAGGCAAACCAGGAAAGTGCGACACCTCCTATGCCAATATCTCACAGGCGCTCAAGTAAAATATGTTGATACACCGTACGAAATGAGGCACTCAGGTCGAGCAGAATCAGGGCTGAGGATCTGCCCTCATCCAAAGTGCTACAAAGATGATCCGAAACAGCAAGAAGGGCAGATTCCATGCCATGACCAGTCCGAAATACATTCTGGGAAGCATCCAGGATATGGTTGTCTTCTAGGAATTAAATTAAAATACTGTTGACATAATGCTCTGTAACCTTAGCCAGAAATGAAAGGAGGGAAATGTGCCAGAAGTTTTCTGGCTTGGAGGCGTCCAAATATGGATTCTTGACAGGGCCGGACTGGCCATAGCGGGCACCGGGCGTTTCCCCGGTAGGCCGCTAGGGTGGGGGCCGCTTTTGGCCCCCTGTAATATGGGGTAGTAATGTGTATTGTGTATGAGGTAATGTATTTTGTATCTGTGTCACTTTAAGATGGAACTATAGTTCAGAATGTAGAACTGTATTAGGATTCCGGGGGATCCGAACCTTGGCGTGATTATTGCTGTGCTGTGGATGCTGGAGGTCGTGGGTCCTTCTTATGGAATAAACTTGTTATTGCACACTTCTTCCTTGCCTCGTCTTGACTCTTCTACGGAGACCTTACTACATTATTTGGCGACGATTCTTCAGGACCCACCGACAAGAAGGAGTATTTCCCTGTGCGGATCTTTCATAGCTTAAAGCTCACCGCGACTAAGAATTCATACAACGGTAAAGCCGACTAATAGACACAGCAATCAAGCGGTGATTCCTGTTTGTGGTATCGGTAATGTACTGATTCCTTTCCTTTCATTGCTGCATATTTTTGCCATCAGCACCGCTATCTGCATTATTTAATTCTTCAACGCTGCATCACGCATCTTTCAAAGTGAAGCTCGTGCTTACCTCCGAGCTATTGTGCTGTTGTTATTTCAGAACGTTTCACTGACTGCATTCTTCAAAAGCAGCATGCGCGTCCACAAGCCTTTGATGTGAGCCAACTTCAAATTATTGTCACAGCGTGTTTGCTCGTGACCTCACGTTACGTCAAGCACGTCTCCACGCTCACCAACGTTACAGCATCTTCCTTAAAAACAACATAAAGCACGTCGGGCAACCATTTAATTTTTTTTTTTGTGTGTGTGTTTTCATCGTTACCGTGTGATACTGATCACACTATATAGAAGCGTGCACATTGTCTCAAGAGGATTTCTACACCCTAGACAAAAGGAACCCTGCAAGTCACTTATTATTTACTTTTCACCCTTTAAAAGGTACAAGTTATTCTGCCACTACTTATTTTGATTTAATTTTGTGTTAGTTGAAGACTTTACACGAATTATATTATTTCAAAATCAAACTATTGTTGTGCACATAGCTACAATTTTACATAATATGGCTTCCAGCAGCAACAACGTGATGCAACCACCTCCATTTCTTGAACTTCCTGGGAAACCTGCTAAGCCATGGCACAAGTGGTTCAGAATATTCGAGAACTATTTAGAAGCTATTGATGCTAGTAAATACTCAGCTTCACGGAAAAAAGCACTATTATTTAACCATTTAGGGAATGCAGGCCAAGAAATTTTTGACAATTTACCGATTGTTCAAGCACTTTTAGGAGATGAATCCTGGGATGTTTTCAAGGAAGCTTTGGCGCGCATTGGAAAACAATATGTGGATGAACCATCAGTGATGGTAGAGAGACATACATTTTTTAAACGTCAACAATTAGCTGAAGAATCCATAGAGGATTATTTAGCAGTGTTACGTGTTCTAGCATCAAAATGTCTTTTTGAAAACTACTTAGACACTGCTTTACAGGATCAATTAGTTTTTAATTGTTTCAACAAAAAAATTCAGGAACGGATCTTAACTTGCAAAAACCCGTCTCTTGATGAAGTTATGGATATATCTAGAAGTATCGAACGCTCTGTGGTTTCTTCAAAAATATTGAAAGATACTTCCATCACCAAGTCTGCAGACAATTTAAATGTGATGGCAGTAGAAACAAAATCTAGTGCTAGCACTAGAGATACTAATGTTAATTTGATCACACGCAAGAATGTTTTTAGGAAAAGTAGTGAAAAGAAAGTGGGTGGTTCATGCTACAGATGTGGCTCCAAGTTTCATATGGGCAATTCCCCGAATTGTCCCGCTCAAGGAAGAGATGCAATTACTGCAAAAAAATTGGTCATTTCTACACGGTTTGTAATTCTAGCAAAACGAAAGTTAAGGTTAATCAACTTGATGTGGAAAATGACATACTGTCAGAAGAAGTTAGCAATGTGTCATTATCAGTTGAGGTTAATGCTTTAGGGGATTCAGAGAGAAGATGCAAGGGTCCCATATGTGAGGTACAAATTGGTGTTATTAATTTAGGTATAATGGCAGATTCCGGATCTCCTATCACAATTTTAGCTGAGAATACATTTAACAAGTTGTGGTCTGAGAAATTGTTGCAATCCACTTCTATTAACCCTAAAGCATTCGGGAGTACGATATAATAATGAAAGGTTACTTTGATGATAGTATCATATTTAAAGGGAGAAGTATTTTTACGAAAATTTACGTTGCAGTCAACGGGCGAGATATATTAGGGTGGCAGGATCAAGCTAAACTGGGGATTATTCTCAGACCGGGTCATTCTGAACCAGTAATCTTGGGAGATATACCAGTGTTAGCAGTTCAAGAGACCAGTACACATAAAAGGTCTGCAGATTAAATTTCCTGAAGTGTTTTCTGACAGAATAGGAGTTATTAAGAATTTTCAACACACCATCATTTTGAAAAACAATGCTACCCCTGTCATTCAAAAGGTTAGACCTGTTCCCCTTTCTGCCAGGGAGGACCTTAAAAAGTTACTTGATAACATGTGTTCTCAAAGTATTATTAAACAAGTAGAATCTTCAGAATGGGTTTCGGCGGCTGTCGTCGCACGGAAAAGTTCTGGGGACATTCGTTTATGTGCGGATTTGAGGGTTCTCAATAGGAACATCTTGGTAGATTGCCATCCGCTACCAAGAATTCATGAAATGTTAGCCAAATTGGGAGGTAGTAAATATTTCTCAACAATTGATTTACGTTCTGCGTATCATCAGATACCTTTATCTGAAGATTCCCAACATCTGACTACATTTGTAACACCTTTTGGTGTGTTCCGGTACATGCGTATGCCATTTGGATTGGCATCCGCTGCCAGTGTTTTTCAACGTTTAATGGATCAGATGTTTGGGCATCAGAATGGAATACAGGCCTTCCAAGATGACATTTTAGTGCATACTGAGACACTGGGTCAACATGTAGCATTGTTAGAGGAAGTACTGGGTAAATTGGGATCTCATGGTATGACAGTAAATATTGACAAATGCAAATTTATAGCACAAGAGGTCAATTATTTGGGGCATAATCTTTCAAAGGATGGTATTAAACCTAAGATATCGTTGTTGAAGGGAATTAACGATGCACCTGTGCCCACTGACAAGGATTCACTTAGAGCTTTCTTGGGATTAAGTGAATACTATGCAAGATTTGTTCAAGGATTCGCGATTATTGTTCAACCTCTAAGGAATCTTTAAAAAAAACGCTAAATATGTGTGATCAGATGAGTGTCAAGAAGTGTTTGAGTCAGTGAAGAAGTTAATCACTACGGCTCCAGCTATTAGATCTTTCACACATGGAGCGAAGTGTATAATTACTGTATATGCTAGTGCCAAAGGAGTGGGTGCAGTTTTGAGTCAGATGGTAGGAAGTCAAGAATACACGATAGCATTTGCATCACGCACCCTTAATGATGCTGAAAAGAATTATAGTACCATCGAACGAGAGGCACTTGCCTGTTCATGGGCATCAGAAAAATTTAAAATGTACATTTGGGGAACAAAATATGAATTGCATACGGATCCCAAACCATTAATATATATGTTAGGTGACAGCTGTTCTAATAAGGCGTCTTCAAGATTAATAAGATTGCTGTCAAGATTACAGGAATTTAATTTTGATATAAAGTACTACATCCCAGGTGGCAAAAATGTGAGAGCAGACTTTTTATCACGTTTACCAATCCAGTGTGACAGCACGTTTGGTAGTAAGAAAAATGGGGAAGACTTGGAGTATGTGTTCACTGTTAGTGATATTAACGAACAATGTAAAATATCTGAAAAAGAATGGTCAGAGAATTGTGACAACGATGATTGTATGGTGCAAGTAAAGACGTTTCTTGTTGAGGGTTGGCCAAGTGAGAGAAGTTTGTCTACAGATTTAAAGAATTTTTGTCAAGTAGCACCTGAATTATCTGTAGTCAACGATATACTTGTCAGACAAGATTTGTTTGTTCCTCCCAGTGGTCTCAGGTCCAAAATTGTTTCTTTAGCTCACGAGGGACATCTGGGAATTTCAGCTACTGTAAAGAAAATCAGACAAATGTATTGGTGGCCGGGGATTGATGGCCAGGTCAGAAGATATGTTGAAACATGTGCGGAGTGTTTGTGCTCGGATAAACATTGGCGAACTTCTACTTTACCTTTATGCCCAGTCAGTTGGCCGAACAATGCATGGGAGAAGTTAGGTCTTGATTTCACAGGTCCTTTCAGTGTTTTGGGAACTGACAAAAGATTTTTAATTGTGGCAATTGACTATTATTCCAAATGGTTGTATTTTTCTTTCGTGAAATGTGCTGATTCTTCTTCAGTCATTTCATTTTTGAAGCAATTGTTTTATAATGAAGGTACAGTTAAGGAAGTGGTTACAGATAATGGGTCTCATTTTATTTCAGAAGAGTTTACCAAGTTCCTCAATAAGCATGATGTAAGACATATCCGTGTACCCTTGTATAGTCCCGCTTCCAACGGTCTTGTGGAAAGGGCGAATAGATTATTAAAAGAAGGTGTTCAAACAGCGATTGCCAACAACTTAGACGTAGGGGAATACTTGCATTTTAAAGTTTGGAATTACAACATTACTCCACAAAGCACTACTGATGTTGCGCCATTTGTTTTGTTGAGGGGAAGGAAACCTGTTTCTGCAATTAGTCCAACGTGGTTATTGGACAAGGTGGGACGCTACCACAATATTGACTTACAAAAAGTGCGGACGCATGTTAGAGAGAAACAGAATATGTATAAGTGCAATTATGATAAAAGAATGCATGTAAAAGAAGGATTGTTGGGTGTTGGAGATTGGGTGCCAGTGAGGAAGCCAAACAGAGTTAGTAAAGGACAGTCGAAATTTTCTGAACCAGTGAAAGTTTTAAAAATTACAAGTACTGCTGTTTTGTTGGAGAATAAAGGATGGTGGAATAGGAATGCGTTAGTGAAAGTTACAAAGGAACAAGCTAAAATAATTTTACAAAGAGTTAGGTCAAGAGAAGAGCATGAGAGACGTGATTGGTTTGATTTAGACATCCTGACACATTCAAGTGATAATGAGGAATTGGTTGTTGTGGGAGCGTATTTGTCTCATGGGAACTTTGGTAGTGGTGATCGCCATGTTGTTGTATCCAATGCTGCAAATGTCACTATGGGGTCTAGTTCCACATCTGGGGCTGGTGGAGACAACTTGACAAGATGCAGTTCAAGAGTAAGATCTGCTCCCATCCATTCCAGAGATTATGTATATTATTGATCTGTAATCCATTACTTCTATTATTATTATTATTATGTTTTTTTTTGTTTTTTGTTTATGGAAAGGGGGGTGTGTAATATGGGGTAGTAATGTGTATTGTGTATGAGGTAATGTATTTTGTATCTGTGTCACTTTAAGATGGAACTATAGTTCAGAATGTAGAACTGTATTAGGATTCCGGGGGATCCGAACCTTGGCGTGATTATTGCTGTGCTGTGGATGCTGGAGGTCGTGGGTCCTTCTTATGGAATAAACTTGTTATTGCACACTTCTTCCTTGCCTCGTCTTGACTCTTCTACGGAGACCTTACTACACCCCCTAGGGGCCGTTTTTGTTACCGGGGGTCAGCAATATCGGCCCCCTGTAACAAAATCGGCCGAAACCGGCCCTCGCAAACTGCTCGGCTGCACTCCCCCTCACCCCAGGGGGGGGCCGGCTGAGCAGTTTGCCCGGGCCGGTTTCTGTTCCCAGTCCGGCCCTGATTCTTGAGGAGGGGAATGACTTTTGCTTGCTTCCATGGGCCAGGCATAGAAGTGGTGGACAGCCTGAGATTGACCAATTCTAGGTAAGGAGGAAGAAGTTGGTTCTGTAGTTTCATAAAAAGATTCGGGTTTAAGAGGATCATCATGAGAACCGGATTTCACCAGGCTGCAGAGAGTCTGAAAAGAGGGCAGTCATATAGGAGGCAATGAACTGAGCAAGGCTACTGGAGAGTTGGTGAGCATCAGGCCTTACACCAAGGTTGTCAAGGGGGAAAAACACAAAATAAATTCCTCCTTGAACAGGAACACAAACTTCTTTAAGAATGGATTTATAGTTGTTTTCCAGATTTCGAGTTTGGTTCCCTGTGTATTTAGGTGAGCAGAGAAGTTGAAGTCAGGTGTGGTGCCAAGGAATGTGAAGAGCGAATTCCGCTTGATTTACCATTTGTCATCACCAGACAGGGGGATTGTGAATGATTTTATTGAGTAAAGAAAAAACTCTGTCTTGTTGCAATATAGGCAAGGCCATTAAACTGGTGAGAGGGTACCGGAAAGGCAGGGGCGTAACTTCAGGGGGGTGTTTGGGATGTTGCACCCCCCTATTAAATTATTGCGATGTCTGTTGGATTTCACCAGGAATGTTAACATACACACAGACAAAAACACACACAGACACTCTCTCCCTCTCTGTTTTTAAAGTTCTCAAAATAATGGTTATTTTACAAAATATTGTGTTTTCTCTCTTAATAGTCCTACCAATCCGCATTCCTCTCCCTTTCCACTGCCCTTTTGGCCCCTCTCATGCACTCTGCTTGTCGTATAATGTATTGAAAAATTATATGCCAGCCTGATTGTCGGAACATCTGAAGCTCACACACCCCCAAATCTTACTGACCAAGCTACACCCCTGCGGAAAGGAGCATAAATGACAAAGACAGACATTAAGGCCATCATTCCCATGTTTGCACAGCGATTGGAATTATGAGTTGAGTGATAATTATTACACCATCCTAGTTTTCCATTTTAAATTCTGACAGGTCAAACCTGTCGAACTTTATCAGGGGAAAATTGCCTGGTACTGACCAGCACATTGAGATTTTGGTGCAGTAAGCACAAAAAGCTGCACGTATTCCCCAAAAGCTTGTAATTAGGTGATATTTATCACACCCAATAAATTCCAACTCTGCTTAGTCGGATTTTATCAGGTACGATAAATATCACACCGTTTACCGGCCGCTCATAATGATAGCCTTAATACCCTTTCATCCTTTTATCCCACATCTGTGGGATTTCCAATCATTACTCATCTAATTATAAGGTCTTTGTGGATAAGGAAATACCCATGGGTGGTTTTGTGGTTTGCTAAGTGTTTGTACAATTTAGTACATTTATCAAGTGAGTGATGAGGAAAGTTTTGAGATCCGAGAAGGTGTTGATGCCCACCGCCTGGAAACTGAGGGACAAGTGGCCATGCCCAGCTGTAGTTCTTACTCACAGCAGAGAAAATGAACTGGCATGAGACTTGGGGATAGTGAGAGTAAGGTATGGCAAGGTGTTCCTGTTTTGTATCCAATGACAACTCGAATGGGTGTATATGGGAGACAGGAACATATAAGCAATCAGCGGAGCAAGGATGAAGTCTGCATGGAGGTGGCAATCTACTGCCAAACAAAGGTGATTGAAATAATTAGACATATGTGCATTGCGTGCAACTGGCCAGTGCTTTTTAGACACTATGGTCTACAATTTTTCTTAATGGGCAAGTGGATGTATATAGAAAAACTGTTTAAAGTTCTAGAGGACTGGTGCAGAAACAAGATTGACAAGGATTTGTGGTAATAAAGAACACCTCATGGGAGAGGTTTTTCTGGTAGCTATGTGATGACTCAACGAAAGTGATTTGGTTAAAAGGTTAAGGGAAGAATGGGATGAGTAGTGGGAGAAGCAGAAGGAAAAGTGAACTGGGAGTTAGGTTGTGGCCCTAGGGCTGAAAAACAAGAGGTTACATTGGAGTTCATTTTTCATGTGTAGAGTGGAAGAAATAGTTATTCGTTGTTAGAGTTGCTCTGTAAGGCATTTTACAGTGTGCGATCAGTCGAAGGTTTGTACATGTGAGCTCAACTTGCTCCAGATGAAAAGCAGCCTTTTTACACAATGACAAGAGCTCCTGTGATATTTACTCTTCCAATGTGCATTTTAAAGTTAAGTATATTAAAGGCAGTCCTCATGTATATTTTTTTCCATCGTTGAATAGACTACCTGTATCTTTAAGTGTACCAATGGCTTCGGAACAGATGTACAATAATTCCTATAAAGAAAAGGACAGAATAAGTTGAAAAACACTCATGCAAAGAAATAACATTTTTGTTTGGTCCTAGATGCTGACATCAATGCTCAAGCCAGTGACAACGCATCAGCATTGTTTGAAGCAGCAAAGAATGGTCACGAGCAGGTGGTGGAGTTTCTTTTGGCCCAAGGCGCTGATGCAAACAAAGCAGACAAGAAGGGCTTGTTACCTCTACACATCGCAGCAAAAAGGAGAGACAACAATGAGTAAGTTTTATTAAAGGGCTGGGTAGGACACTTGCAAGGCAGAAGACTGCAGAATTTATTCTTGGCAGGAGAGTCAACATTTTAGGAAAAGGTTTAGCGTAACATATCATAACTGTTAGAATACAGACTAAAGCTCTCATTTCAGGACCTGTAGGAATACCGTGTGTTAAATTTGTCCCAGAAAAAATCTGTCACTGCCCCTGTGTCTTTTCCCTAGGGTGATTTTTCAACTGGATTCGAGTTTGACAGGTCAGAATGAAGAGTAGCATGTAGAAGTGGTATTGCTGCACCCGAAATAGCATTTTTTCCCCAAGTCAATTTTCCATTCTCAATTTGTTTTCAGGACATACCTGGAGCAATTTACGTGGGGAAATTTCTGACAGTGAGGTGATTTCCCACAATTCATAATCTGGATTTGGATTCAAAACCTGATTGTGTCTAACCCAGACTCAGTGTAGCACTTGAAAGAGGCCATGAGTTGGTTGAGAAATGTTTTACTGTCTGGAAAGATCATTGCTCACCTAGCATTTCTGAGGATTTAAATATACAAAAGGGGGCCACACCATGCATTTCATCTATGATGTTTGAGCATGATTCCATCATGGCCGGTCTCACAGGGTAGAGGGATTCTTTCAACTCCTTGGAGCTGCCTTTATATTGGCATATTGTTGGTGAGTAGTTTGGTCACGTAAATGCCTCAGAAGCCTAAAAATTATTCAACATATTTGCCAAAGAAGAGAAGATCAACCTCCTGTAGCACAGGAGACTCTGAGTATCACCAAAGAGAGAAAGAGAGTGCTAGTTCTACCAAGACGTGTGGTTCTTTTCACAACAAAAGGGTACTACATGGTCTTCACTTAAGGAGACTTCCATTCAGTTTGTGTGCGCATCATAAGAAGAGGTTTGTGGAAATTTGCCTAAATTGCTTTTGTGTATTTATGCGAAATTCCACAAAAATGAAGTGCAATTATGTAAAATGCAAAAACTGGCTCTATATTTTAGTGTGAAATGCGTCCTTGTGCAAAATAATACTACAAGTGCTGCAAACAACCCCCCCTCATTTGGGTTGCAACCGCACGTCCACTCTAAATTTTGCTGCAAATGCAACATAACTAAGCGATGTAGCATAATGGCATACATTCGAGAATTTTGTGTACAAGTGTAGCAGAAAATACACAAAATTATGCCAGAAAATGCTAACGTAACAGAAATTTTATGAGGGCAGTCCTGTCAAGACCCTTAAAAATATATAAGCTGAGCGTCCAATGCATATTGAAAGGTGGAAAAGAGTTGAATGATAAACCCAGTAGTCTGATATTTCTCACACAATCGCAATGCATTACCCTCCTTTTATATTTATTTAGGGTTTGAGGAAACTGCTAATTTCATGCTTGGGGAGTAGGAGAGTTCTTTTCAGAGTCTGGTGCTGGAGATCAAGTTTGCACATCAGGAACGGCGGGTGTACCAAAGACATCCACCATATATTGTGTCCCAAAAGGTGACAGAGGCTTAAATCCTGAAGTCAACAGTGAAGAAGGCGTGCTGGTTCTAGTCATCTATTTTCATGGAAATACCAAAATGAATCAATTCATCCATATAATGCTGAGGATGCTGTTGTCTAGCAAAAAAGGAGTGCCACAGTAAAAGTCATATTACTGATCCATAAATGGAAAGCACAAGTATGACGGCATTTCAATGATCGAAGGGTATACAGCAAAACAATTTTCTCTAGTGATTTCAAAGCATTCTTTTCCTTAAAAGAATGTGTGGGTGCAGTGTCGAACTGGATGTCGGCCAATAATCTGCAGTAGATTTTGAATAAAATGTAAGTCCTTCTGTTTGGTCCTGCCCCTACCAGCTGGTGGAATAACTGCTGTCCAGCCTCACTACCTCCACCTCCTCCTTTTTTGGTAGCAAGGAATCTGGAAGACCACCAACTCTCCTTTCAACCTCAAATATGACACAAACAGGTCCCCGTGCCAGCTCCCCCTTGCTGCTCGCTCGTTGCCTAGCCTCGTTTTGTACTTGTGCCATTCTGCTATTTGTTAACATTACTGTCTCCCCTGCACGGTGACAACAACCATGCCTACCACAACCACCCCAGACCATCGCCACTGTCTCCTGCTCCACGCGCGATCTCCCTGCAAGCACGCCACCAAAATCTGGGTCACCATCACCTCCCTCACCCCGATGTCTTCTTCCTCACAGAGACCTGGCTCATACCCGCATCTGCACCCGACATTGCCTCAGCGACGCCCATGGCTGCAAGATAGCACATCAAGACCGCATCAACAAACAAGGATACAAGGGTACCACCACTGCCCCACCCCCTCAGATGATGTCACCCGATCATGTAACACCTTAACTTCTAGCTCTGAACCAACGGCAAAACCACCATCAGAGGCAGCCTTGCCTACAGACCCCCAGGACCTCGTCCCAGTTTCTGCGATGCCATTCCGGAATTCATCACACCACTCTCCATTGACTCCAAACACTACGTCTTCCTTAGAGATCTCAATTTTCACCTCGATCACCGCAACGATACCAACACCGCCAACCTCCTCGAGAGCATGAATAACATTGGCTTCACCCAACTTGTCACTAACCCCACACTCATCACAGGACACACACTTGACCCCATCTTCATGGCCAACAACAGAGTCAAGTATAGCCATGTCACTGAGCTCATCTGGACAGACCACGCCATCGTCCCCTTCACCATCTCGGAACCTCCCAGCCCCTCCCCAAGCTGCCCAGCACAGCTGGAAAAAAGTCTCAGAGACTCACTGGAGCGACATCCTCAACACCTGCCGCCCACACACTGCAACCAAACCTAGAACAAAAGAGAAAGGGCAGTAGGGGTATTAGGCTGCGTACGGTGATGTAACTATAAGTTAACAAGCAATTCTATTTGTTTCAACTACGATAGTGCTCCAAGGAATTTGAACAACGACCGCCCCACGTTGTTAAGTGGGTGCAGACAATGTCCACACTCATATAGCACAAAACAAATTCAAAGTCCTGAGCCACAGTCATAGAATTAGTATCACAATAAGTCCAAGCAATAGTATTCTCAAGTGGTTTTCTTGATGTTTATTCCTTCTTTCGTAAAAAGTGTACTTCAATCCTTCAACATAACAGGTAGCCACAGGTTGAGCCAACACGCGTTTCGTCTATAGTCAATAACCTAGAACAGGCTGTCAAGAACTTTTCCACCTCGATCAATGACTGCACCGAGGGAGTTGCCCCCGTTAAACCCACCAAACTCAAGAGACCCTCCAAACAAGCCAGCAGGTACACCTTAGGAACTAAGAACAATGAAACACAACTGCAAACGACTTAAAAGGAAATGGAGCACTATGAAGGAGCCCATCGACTGAGCAAATTCAAGACAGCCCCTCAACCAATACCACCAACTCCTGAAAGAGACAAAGAGGAGTGTCCTCGCCAACCGAATCAAAGCAAGTTCCAATCACAGCAGATAACCCTTCAAAGTCGGCAGAGAGTTCTCCAACCCTTCAGCCACTGAACATATCATCACTCCTTCCCAGCAACTCTGTGACACCCTGGCAGACTTCTTTCAGGACAAGATGTCCACCATCTACAGAAACTCCGAACCCCAACTCACCACCACCGACACACTCTGCCTTCTTGCCCCCACGAATGAAAACACACGACCACCTGCTCCCCACCTGGAACCAGCTCACCACTCAAGACACCACAGCCATCATGATCTCCGTCCACTCAAAAGCACCCACAGACTCCTGTCCCCACCACATCTTTAACCTCGGGAGCAAGAAGATCAGCAAAGAGCTCACCACCATCTGCAACACATCCATCACCACGGTCACCTTCCCCAAAGAATGGAAACATGCAGAAGTCAGACCCCTACTCAAGAAACCATCCGCCAAGCCCAATGAACCCAAGAGCTACTACTCCATCTCTGCTGCCTTTCCCACCAAAGTCCTTGAGAAGGCCATCAACCACCAACTCACAGAACACCTGGAGAACAACAACATTCTGGGCACTTCGGAATCCGGATCCCGCACCAACCACAGCACCAAAACCGCCCCGATTGCAGCCACAGATGACATCAGATCCCTTTTTGACCAAGAAAATTCAACTGCCCTGATCCTCCTCGACCTCTCAGCAGTGTTCAACACAGTACCACGCAACACCCTAATCAAAAGGCTACATCACATTGGAATCCAACGAGATGCCCTCAAATGGATCGCCTCCTTCCTCACCGGAAGAACCCAGAGAATATGCCTTCCTCCCTTCTCCTCAGAACACAGGAATATCATGTGCAGCATCCCTCAAGGTTTGTCCCTCAGCCCTACTCTGTTCAGCACCTACATGACTCACTTGGCCAATGTCATCAGAACCCATGGACTGAACAACATTTCCTATGCTGACGACACCCAGATCATCCTCTCGCTATCAGAAGACCCCCTCCGCCACAAGGACCAACTTCTGTAGATGCATGATGAGTGTCATAGACTGGATGAAAGACAACTTCATAAAACTCAACACAGACAAGACACAAGTGCTGACCTTCCAGAACAACACCTCCTTGTGGAACGACGAATGATGACCTCCCGAACTAGGACCCTAACCCACTCTGACGGACCACCCCCACAACCTTGTCATCACCCTGGACAGTAAGCTCAGCATGAAAAGACAGATCAGTGCAGTCTCATCTGCCTGTTTGCTCACCCTTCGCATGCTCCGTAAGATCTTCAGTGGCTCCCCATCGACACCAGACGGACCGTCACCCAAGCCCTTGTCACCAGCCGACTTGACTACGGCAATGTACTCTATGTAGGAATCACCTCACACACCCTCAGTTCAAGATGCTGATTCAGACCTTCAAAGCCATACACAACCAAGGACCTGCCTAAACTTCCACCTTTCCTCCACCTCCCTCTTCCTCGCTCACCCCCCGCATCCGCAGCAGCAACAGTGGAGGACGCTCCCTCTCCTACCTCGCCGCAAAGTCCTGGAACGACCTCCCACTCCACCTTCGGACCTTATCCTCTATGCTGGAATTCAAGAAAGGACTCAAGACCTGGCTGTTCAATTGAACCCTACCCCGCAGCAGTGTTCTCAGTGCCTGGAGACCCTCACAGGTGATTAGCGATGCTTTACAAATCCTGATTGAAATATTGGCAGTGGTAGAATCATATATTTCGATCATGTGGACGCTTAAGAAATTCCTTTATTTGCTGCCATTTAAGCCCCATAGTATGGTGGTCCATGCATTAATTACATCTAGGATGGCCTACACTAATGTCCTTTATCTGGATCTCTTCGATTTTTTCATCAAGCATCTGCAATTGGTCCAGAACATTGCAGCAATTCTTTTATTTAAACAGTCTTGCCGTGCCACTATCTCCAACTAGTTAACCCAGCTACATTGGCCTTCTATTAAGAAGAGACTTTTATTTAAATCTCTAGTGCTGGTGCATCGTGCTTTATATGAGTCAGGTCATCAGTATTTAACATAGAGGATTAAGCAGCACAGTCCAGCAAGAGCATTACGCTCCTCTGTGGCTCTTCTGACATTGGTCCCTCGATTCAAACGCTCTGGGTGATGCAGTTGTTCTTTCTCTTTCTTAACCTCTCTGGCCTGGAACAAGCCTCCTTTTAAGCTGTGATACTCAGAGTCTATCTTTTTTCCAGAAAGCCTTGAAAACTTTTTGTTCACTGTACTGTGAGTTTACTCTTGGCAGGATGTCCACTTTCCTAGTGCCGTGACACTCTTGGAGTAGCGAAGTGCTTTACAACTCTGCTCATTCATTCACTCATTCATTCATGTGTTGGCAAGCTTGAGCTGGGATAATATGTCAGACACTGTTGCTAAGATCACAGAGGGAGAAACACGATGAGGTCAGTGGTGGTCGGGCAGATGGGGAGGGTTCTAAAGGAAAACAAAATGGAAAAAAAACGCTTACCTTCAGGCCGGCCACTGCCTCTCGGTCTACTTGCCGCTCCCGCCGCCTCTCGCTCCTGAAAACAGGAAGCACCCAGGATTCTGACTGCCCTAGCCAATCACAGTGCTGCAATGCAGCGCTGTGATTGGTCTGAGCACCGTGGATCAGCGCTCAGTCAGGGAATGGGAGCCTGGGGCATGTTCTGCACCCAGGCTGTAATCCAGCCTGGGTGCAGAACATGCAAAGTGCGCAAGACGGTTTGGTCAGCCCGACAGGGCCGGTCAAAGTGTCATTGCGCACTTTGGAGTGGGCAAACCACTCCTCCCCTGCCCTACTCTGGCAGCCCAGACCCGACCCGCCCCACACCAGGAAAGGAAAACTGAAATGATAATAACGCTAGTTATTATAATTTTAGTTTACTTTAACTACTTCTCACAGAGCAGTGGGGCGACGCTCCTCCGCCTTAGCGGAGGAGCCACCACAGGATGAGGTAAACTTGAAGAAAACACTATTATAAGCAGAGGTGAGCACTCATTGAAGGATATTAAGGAATAGATGCAGAGGATACTGCAGAAATGGGCAGAGCAGACGTGATTCAATTTGATGTTGTATTAGTTTCAACTTCAAGTACTTCAATTGTAAGGGCCACCAGTGGCAGTAAAGATGATCAGACAGTGAAAGTGGGAATCACAAAAGCACTAGTGGTCTTGGAATAAATTTCAGAAATGACAGATAGCAAGGGTTATAACTTCGTTGCAATATGGCTGTCCAGAAATGCTGAGGCCTTTTAAAAGAAAACAATATTTTCAAGAAACTTAGTTGCAACTCTCTGTTCATTTGTTGATTCAAAGGGTTTCCTAGAGTGATGGAATCTTTACTTCTTCAGTGGAAAGAACCAAATTGAGGGTTGTTCATCTGTTTAGGATGGCTTGAGCTGAGAAAAAGGTTCAGTGCCGGTCAGCAAGGCAAGCAAGGTCAGCAAGATTTAATTTAATGTTCTGTGTGCAAACTCATTACAGACTATGCGATTGCCAGTGCTCACTGGTTTACATTCTCATCTATCAGAGATGTCACTGCAATGCAGTCATCGCAACAGGTACACATATTTAGTTGGCAAGCAACACTGTTCCTACAGTGATTTGAGAAAAGCTCACAAGGTTTCTGCGACATTTTCAGCTGTGACTGTTGAGTGATGTTACAGCCATACTTAGTAGATTCTCCTTTTGCCCATCACCTTGATCTGACTGGGTATCTGTCTTCTTTGACTGGTTATTGACAAGTTTGCCTCACCTTCATTAACCTGATATTGTCTATGTAGGAGAGTAGGATCTGCCTCTTATGTTGCCCCCACTTTTTTTCTGATGTTTACACTGGTTTCTGGCTATAGTCTGGCTGGGGCCCAGCCAATCAGGGCCCCAGCCTCTCTGTTCTCTCTAAACGATTTGGAGTGCCCTCTAGGTGCACTAGTGATTGGATACTGTGGTACCTTATGAGTCCCTAGTATATGGTACCTTAGGTACCAAGGGCATAGGTACTTCACAGGCCTACCAGGGGCTGAAGCATGTATTATGCCACCCCTGGGAAGCAGACTAAATCTGACACCACAGGCCTGCTACTGCAGCCTGGGTGAGGAAGTGCTAGCACCCCTCACTGAGATATAGGTCCCCTATATCTCTCCTGCACACACATTGAGACTTATCAGTCACCCCTAAAGCAGGCCCTATCAATCCTGAGGGCAGGGTGCTTAGTTTCCATGTGAGGGGGTGCCTCTGCCTGAGCAGGGCCCCTCTGCAGCTCTCAGAGTCCATTCTCTGGGGCTGTTTGTGGATGCGGTTAAACCATATACTTTTAAGTGCATTATATCCTCGCGGTAGAATGCTAACTTTGGAATGGCTGCATCGAAACATGTCGTGTTTGGTGTCAAACATCTTGGAATACTACCCCCCGCCAGTCCTGGCGGCGGGGGTAGCATTCCACCCTTCTAGAGGGATAGACATGTACCTACTGTGGAAACGCGGTAGAATCCTGCAGAGCCCTGGCATCACAAAATGGATGCCACCAGTCACAGACACTGGGCTGCCCTCCTGCTGATGACCAACACTCGCAGTGGAGGAAGCCCAACAATAGATATCCTGTCCCAAGGGGTGTGACCACCTTCCAGACAGGGTTTAGTGTATTGGGGCTGGGTGGGTGCACTCTTAGAGTGCTTTGAAGTCCTGCACTGGGGGAGCAGAAGGCTCCTCTGTGCATACCCCAGTTCAAACCGGCTCAGGGGCTACCTGCCCCTGCTCTGGCGCGAAACTGGACAAAGGGAAGTGGGTGTAGCCACCCACTCCCTGACCCTCCCATAGGTAGGGTCATAGAGCTAGTCCCTCCCTTTCTTTTAGTATAAGAGGGGGAACCTGTGCATTGCAAACTAGATTTCCCTGGACGACGCTCTGAAGAAGAATCCCGGACCTTCGACGTTCCACTACCTTTGGAAGACTGAAGAATCTCCCTTGGAGTCAAGGAGTGACTCCCCTGCTTGGCAGGCACCAAAAACTACAAACGACGGTCGCAAACTACGCCGCTCCCGCCGGAGTCCGAAGTCCCTGCAGCCCAAGAAGTGGATTTCCTGACTTCTCAAAGGCCATCGTGAGTCCCCAGCGAAGCTGAGGCCAGTGGACCCCAAGAGTGACGAGGAACCGCGACCCCTGGGTACCGTGCACTATTGTCGAGTGCAACCCCTTCACAACGTTCCACGAACTTGTGCTTTGGACCACGTGTGGTCCTAGCCTCCAGCAGGAATCCCTCCGAAGATCAGAGGCCTACCACGTCCCGAGTGACCGTGGGCCCCTGTTGAGCGAATCCTCCCGAGGCGTCTTTGCGATCCCTTGCCAGCCGGCTTGTGGGTCCCCAGAAGACTTTCTAAAGAAACCAAAGGGCTCCCCTGGTTGCTCCAGGCCTGCCCTGACTTACCCTCGCTGGGTGAGTCCCACAGACCTTGCTGGTCTGCGCCATTGCCTCTTTACACTTTCCCCGAGACTTGCTGTTACCAAGGCTTGTTGGCTCCAATCGAGTCGCCGACACCGCAGTAAGCTGCAGACATCGTGGGACACGCCGAATCCAGCTCCTGGTCATCGTCGACGCCTCCTGGACCTCGTGGCTGAAGAGTCAAGGCACCCGCGAACGACCTGAATCTTGCGACGACGGTGGGCATCCATCTTCCTTGCCCCGAGTCACTGCCAAGTGACTTTGAACACTGTCCCCTCTGCTTTCAGGTCTTCCATCTTCTGAATCCAGGCTTGGATTCCTCCGGACACTTCTCCTGTCGCCGCAAGCAGCAAGTCTTCACTGGCTCCCATTGAAAACGACGCCGCGACCCGACACCAAAGAACACCTATGCACCCGGCTCCCTGGGTGAGGTAACTTCAGCACTACGGTGCTCCTGTGGGTGTGGGCCCTAGAACTACTTACCCTGTAAGTGACTTGCTTGTAGCTACCCTAGAAGTGCCCTAAAACTCTTATTTTCTAAGTGCGACAATTGCGCTGACTCGTACAGGGTTCGCGTCTGTGTTAGACACATCGCGTCCATCTCCCTTGTAACACTATCTAGAACTGTGTCCTTCGACTCGTACTGAGTCCGATCGGTGTTCGCCTCGAACACACAAGGGGCCTGTAACATTGAGATCTCCATTGCGCTGACTCGCACAAGGTTCGCGTCTGTGTTAGACACAGCGCGTCCATCTCCCTTGCAACTCTATCTGTAACCGCGTCCTTCGACTCGTACAAGGACCGATCGGTGTGTTCGCCTCGAACACGCAAGGGACCTTTAACATTGAAATCTCAATCGCGTCTGTTCGCATAGACTCGTACAGGACTCGCACCGGTGCCAGGACACCGCGTCCGTCCCCTGTGGGTCTCCTACAACTACCTGGGGTGGTTCTTGGGGGTCCCTCGATTCTAGATGCCCTAGACCTAGGTCTAGCCAAACTAAGATTGTGATATTCGATTGTGCTAAACTTATTTTGATAACATTTGACTTGTACATATGTTCCTGACTTCTAATCTCATAAAGAGATTAGTAGAGAGTGTTTATTAATAAATACATATATATTTGATATATATACCTGTGTGGTGTCTTTTCATTTGGTGATTCAAGAGATTGTGTGGTAAAACAAGCTGCTTTACATTCCTTCAAGACTTAGCCTGAAGGCTGCTCTCCACAGCTACCACTAGGATAGCTTTCTATAAAGGTTGTCTTAAACCTATCTACCATAAGAGTCGAATTGTTCTGGTGCAAGGTGTCCACTTTAATTAGTGAACAGCATATACCAGGCCAACTTCTCACATTGGTGGGCAGCGTGTGGGATTCCAGCTTGCTATTGTTTTACCAGAAAATCTCTATTTGAATTACTAACTGAAAACCACTATAGGTACTTAAGGTACATATAAAGTCAAGGTTAGTATCAATAAGTTCTACTGAACTTAGAGCTGTGTGCCAAGGGATAGCACACCCTTTCTACAGCTCAAGCTAGTATCAGTAGGCCACAAACTAGTGTAGGTAGTACAACACTGCACAACACTAGAATGTCCTTAAAGGGTGGAACCAGTGGATCCACTCAGCCTCAGTATAAGGACATGGCTTTCTCTGACTTGAGAGCCATGTGTGTTGAAAGACACCTGAAGCTAGGACAGAGTCCCTCCACACTACACCTGATAGATCTGCTGACAGCAGATGATCTTAGATTGGCTCTAGGAGCTAATGGGTCTGAATCAGGGGGTGGGTCAATTACAGTGTCTGGGTCAGATGATGAAAATCAGAATGACCAAGACTCTGTGATTGAAGGGCCAGGCTCCAAGGGGCCTGAAAAGGACAGAGGAATTCTCCCTAAGAGAACTGACAGAGTGGAGGAGAGGCATAGGTCCCCTTCCAGGGAATCTGACCACTCTTATCACTCTGGCAGAGAATTTGTCCAGCAGAGGAACTCATACTTTCCCATAAGAGAGAGCTCCTCTGAAAGAATGTGCAAACTGCTGCAGTATGAGGAAGCAAGAGTTGCCCTCAGAACCAAGCAGTTGGCACTGGATAGAGAAGCCCTGGAGATCCAGAGAGCTTCTAGAAGAGAGGGGTTAGAACCCCTTGGTGGCAGCAACAGTGTCCCTAGAGGCAGAGAATCTATTCCAGACCATAGGAACCTGAGCAAGGTTGTTCCTCCCTACCAGAGTGGGGATGATATCCACAAGTGGATAACTGCTATGGAGAGGGCCTGTAGAGTACAGCAGGTCCCCCAAAAGCAGTGGGCAGCAATCTTGTGGCTCTCCTTTTCAGACAAAGGTAGAGACAAGCTCCTCACTGTTAGAGAAGAGGATGCTGATAATTATGAAGTCCTGAAGAGTGCACTGATAGATGGGTTTGGCTTAACCACTGAGCAGTACAGGTTAAAGTTCAGAGACACCCAGAAGGCACAGACTCAGGACTGGACTGACTTTGTAGATTGTGCAACCAAGGCTCTGGAGGGTTGGCTGGTTGGCAGTAGGGTTACTGATTTCAAGGGATTGTATAATCTGATGATGAGAGAACAGATCCTTAATAATTGCCAGAACCAGTTGTTGCATCAATACCTGGTGGACTCAGATCTGACCTCTCCCCAAGAATTGGGAAAGAAGGCAGACAAATGGGTCAGAACCAGGGTAAGGCAGAAACCCCAGAACCAAGGGGGTGACACCAAGAAGCAAGATCCTAAGGGCTCTGAGAAAGGTGGGGATAAGTCAAAAGACCAGAAGTCTTCACAAGGGCCCCAAAATCTGCATCTGGTGGGGAGTCACAATCCAACAAGGGAAAAGGCCAAAAGAAGCCCTGGTGCAAATTCTGTAAACAGAAAGGGCACTGGACTTCTGATTGTAACAAGTCCAAAGACCAAACCACCACCACTCCTGCCCCTAAGGCAACTGTTCCCCCTAGCTCAGCTACTGGTGGAGGTGGTACTCAGAATAAGGGTGTAGTAGGGTTGACCCTGGGTTCTGAAGTGGACTCTGACCTAGTCAGAGTGCCCACTCAGGCAATGCTGATTTGTGAGGGAGACCTTAATATGTCCTTCCTAGTAAGTCCCAGTAATCTGGGCAAATACAAACAGCAGCCTGTAATAAATGGCAAACAGGCTTTGGCATTTAGGGACACAGGTGCTAGTGTCACCATGGTGGCAGAGGATCTTGTGGACCCTGGACAGATCATCCTGGGCGAAATGTACCAGGTGACCAATGCAAGCAATGTCAGGACCAACCATAGTCTGGCAGTTGTGAATTTCTCCTGGGGAGGGGTAACTGGCCTCAAGAAGGTTGTAGTCAGTGCAGACCTCCCTGTCGAATGTCTATTGGGCAATGATCTAGAGACTTCAGCCTGGTCTGAAGTAGAGTTATGGACTCATGCTGAGATGTTGGGCATCCCTGCAGAGGTATTTGCTGTGACCAGGTCACAAGCAAGAATGCATAACACTGAACCAGCTCTGGATCCTGGAACAATGGACCAGATGCTTCCCAAGAGGAGGAGCAGTAGGGTAAAGGCAGTGCCTTCCCCTCTGTCTCAGATCACAGATTCACCCCCAGAGGGAGGTGAAGCAGATCCTGAAGAAGGAACTGCCCCAGAGGGACTTGAGCCTGATCAGGTTGAGTTCTTGGGGGCAGGGGGCCCTTCTAGGGAAGATCTGAGTAAGGAGCAACAGTGCTGCCCCTCTCTTGAACCCCTCAGACAGCAGGCTGCTGCTGAGGCTGCTGGGAGTGCTAGTGGGTCCCATAAAGTTTATTGGGATGAGGGACTCCTATATTCTGAGGGTAGAGACCCAGCCCCTGGAGCCACCAGGAGGTTGGTAATACCTCAGAAGTTTAGGGGTTCCTCTTGACCCTAGCACATGATATCCCTTTAGCAGGTCACTTGGGCCAAAACAAGACCTGGGACAGGCTTGTCCCACATTTTCATTGGCCACATATGTCAGAGGACACAAAGGAGTTTTGTCGCTCCTGTGTCACATGCCAAGCCAGTGGTAAGGCAGGTGGCACAACAAAGGCCCCCTGATACCACTACCTGTGGTGGGGTACCCTTTGAAAGGGTAGGGATTGACATTGTTGGTCCCCTTGACCCTCAAACTGCATCTGGGCACAGGTTTATCCTGGTGGTAGTGGATCATGCCACCAGGTACCCAGAAGCAATTCCCCTGAGGACCACCACAGCCCCTGTGGTGGCAAGAGCCCTCATTGGAGTTTTCTCCAGAGTGGGTTTCCCAAAGGAGGTCATTTCTGACAGAGGTACCAACTTCATGTCAGGATATCTGAAAGCAATGTGGAAGGAGTGTGGTGTAACTTATAAGTTCACCACCCCTATCACCCACAATGCAATGGTTTAGTTGAACGCTTCAACAAAACCTTGAAAGGAATGATTAAAGGACTCCCAGAGAAGCTTAGGCGGAAATGGGACCTTCTTCTTCCTTGCCTGTTGTTTGCATACAGAGAGGTTCCACAGAAGGGGTTGGTTACAGCCCATTTGAGCTTCTGTTTGGGCATCCTGTGAGAGGTCCATTGTGTTTGGTAAAGAGGGCTGGGAGTTACCTCTCAAGCCACCCAAACAAGATGTGATGGACTATGTACTTGGTCTCCGCTCCCGGATGGCTGAGTACATGAAAAAGGCAACCAAAAACCTGGAGGCCAGCCAAGAATTACAAAAAGCTTGGCATGACCAAAGGCTGTACTGACTGTATACCAGCCAGGACAGAAGGTGTGGGTATTGGAGCCTGTGGCCCCAGCAGCCCTCCAGGACAAGTGGAGTGGCCCCCATACAATAGTTGAACAGAAGGGAGAAGTCACCTACCTGGTGAATCTTGGAACTCCCAGGAGCCCCCTGAGGGTGCTCCATGTCAACAGATTAAAGCCATATGTTGACAGGGCTGACATGGGCTTGCTCATGGCAACTGATGAGGACCAGGAGGAGGAGAGTGACCCTCTCCCTGACCTGCTCTCTCAGAACCCTGATGATGGGTCAGTAGATGGTGTTGCTTTGGCAAGCAGCCTCACTGACCATCAGCAAACTGAGTGCAGACAAGTTCTGCAACAGTATAGACATATGTTTAGCCTGACCCCTAATCAGACTTCCTGGGGCACCTATGAGGTGGACACTGGAGACAGTCTGCCTGTCAAGAATAAAATCTACAGGCAACCTGACCATGTCAGGGACTGTATCAGGACTGAAGTCCAGAAAACGTTGGAGCTAGGTGTAATTGAGCCTTCAGATAGCCCTTGGGCTATCCCAGTAGTCCTGGTACCCAAGCCTCATACCCAGGGTAGTAAGAAAGAAATGAGGTTTTGTGTAGACTACAGAGGCCTCAATGCAGTCACGAGGACTGATGCCTATCCCATACCAAGGGCAGATGAGCTGATTGATACTTTGGCCTCAGCCAAGTATCTAAGCACGTTTGACCTGACAGCTGGCTACTGGCAGATCAGGTTAGCTGATGATGCAAAAGCCAAAACAGCATTTTCGACCCCTGGTGGGCACTACCACTTTGTGGTGATGCCCTTTGGATTGAAAAATGCACCTACCACTTTTCAGAGGTTGGTGAATAAAGTTCTGACAGGGATGGAAACTTATTGCTCAGCTTATCTAGATGATATTGCTGTCTTTAGTTCCTCCTGGCAGGATCACCTGGTCCACCTCAGGAATGTTTTGGAGGCTCTGCAGAAAGCAGGCCTCACTATCAAGGCCACTAAGTGCCAGATAGGGCAGAGTCAGGTTGTGTACCTGGGCCACCTTGTGGGTGGAGGCCAGGTTCAGCCTTTACAGAGCAAAATCCAAACCATAATGGAATGGGTTGCTCCAACCACCCAGACACAGGTGAGAGCCTTCTTAGGCCTGACTGGGTACTATAGGAGGTTTGTCAAGGGATATGGATCTATAGTGACCCCTTGAATGATCTGACCTCAAAGAAAATGCCAAAAAGGTTCAGTGGACAGCCAGCTGTCAGAAGGCATTTGAAGACCTAAAGCAGGCCATGTGCACTGCCCCCATCTTACAGAGTCCAGACTACACCAAAAAGTTCATTGTCCAAACAGATGCTTCTGAGCTGGGTGTGGGAGCTGTACTGTCTCAACTGAATGATGAAGGTCAAGACCAGCCAGTAGCTTTTATTAGCAGAAGGCTGACCCCTAGAGAGAAACGTTGGTCAGCTATAGAGAGGGAGGCCTTTGCTGTGGTGTGGGCCCTGAAGAAGCTGAGGCCATACTTGTTTGGCACTCACTTCATAGTTCAGACTGACCACAAGCCCCTCCTATGGCTTAAACAGATGAAAGGTGAAAACCCAAAACTTTTGAGGTGGTCCATTTCCCTACAGGGGATGGACTATACAGTGGAACATAGACCTGGGACCCAACATGCCAATGCAGATGGACTCTCAAGGTATTTCCACTTTGAACACGAAGACTCAACTGGTCAAGGTTAGTTTAGTGTCCCTGCGTTTGGGGGGTTGTGTAGGAGAGTACGATCTGCCTCTTATGTTGCCCCCACTTTTTTCTGATGTTTACACTGGTTTCTGGCTATAGTCTGGCAGGGACCCTGCCAATCAGGGCCCCAGCCTCTCTGTTCTCTCTAAACGATTTGGAGTGCCCTCTAGGTGCACTAGTGATTGGATACTGTGGTACCTTATGAGTCCCTAGTATATGGTACCTTAGGTACCAAGGGCATAGGTACTTCACAGGCCTACCAGGGGCTGAAGCATGTATTATGCCACCCCTGGGAAGCAGACTAAATCTGACACCACAGGCCTGCTACTGCAGCCTGGGTGAGGAAGTGCTAGCACTCCTCACTGAGACATAGGTCCCCTATATCTCTCCTGCACACACATTGAGACTTATCAGTCACCCCTAAAGCAGGCCCTATCAATCCTGAGGGCAGGGTGCTTAGTTTCCATGTGAGGGGGTGCCTCTGCCTGAGCAGGGCCCCTCTGCAGCTCTCAGAGTCCATTCTCTGGGGCTGTTTGTGGATGCGGTTAAACCATATACTTTTAAGTGCATTATATCCTCGCGGTAGAATGCTAACTTTGGAATGGCTGCATCGAAACATGTCGTGTTTGGTGTCAAACATCTTGGAATACTACCCCCCCGCCAGTCCTGGCGGCGGGGGTAGCATTCCACCCTTCTAGAGGGATAGACATGTACCTACTGTGGAAACGCGGTAGAATCCTGCAGAGCCCTGGCATCACAAAATGGATGCCACCAGTCACAGACACTGGGCTGCCCTCCTGCTGATGACCAACACTCGCAGTGGAGGAAGCCCAACAATAGATATCCTGTCCCAAGGGGTGTGACCACCTTCCAGACAGGGTTTAGTGTATTGGGGCTGGGTGGGTGCACTCTTAGAGTGCTTTGAAGTCCTGCAATGGGGGAGCAGAAGGCTCCTCTGTGCATACCCCAGTTCAAACCGGCTCAGGGGCTACCTGCCCCTGCTCTGGCGCGAAACTGGACAAAGGGAAGTGGGTGTAGCCACCCACTCCCCTGACCCTCCCATAGGTAGGGTCATAGAGCTAGTCCCTCCCTTTCTTTTAGTATAAGAGGGGAACCTGTGCATTGCAAACTAGATTTCCCTGGACGACGCTCTGAAGAAGAATCCCGGACCTTCGACGTTCCACTACCTTTGGAAGACTGAAGAATCTCCCTTGGAGTCAAGGAGTGACTCCCCTGCTTGGCAGGCACCAAAAACTACAAACGACGGTCGCAAACTACACCGCTCCCGCCGGAGTCCGAAGTCCCTGCAGCCCAAGAAGTAGATTTCTTGACTTCTCAAAGGCCATCGTGAGTCCCCAGCGAAGCTGAGGCCAGTGGACCCCAAGAGTGACGAGGAACTGCGACCCGTGGGTACCGTGCACTATTGTCGAGTGCAGGAACTTGTGCTTTGGACCACGTGTGGTCCTAGCCTCCAGCAGGAATCCCTCCGAAGATCAGAGGCCTACCACATCCCGAGTGACCGTGGGCCCCTGTTGAGCGAATCCTCCCGAGGCGTCTTTGCGATCCCTTGCCAGCCGGCTTGTGGGTCCCCAGAAGACTTTCTAAAGAAACCAAAGGGCTCCCCTAGTTGCTCCAGGCCTGCCCTGACTTACCCTCGCTGGGTGAGTCCCACAGACCTTGCTGGTCTGCGCCATTGCCTCTTTACACTTTCCCCGAGACTTGCTGTTACTAAGGCTTGTTGGCTCTAATCGAGTCGCCAACACCGCAGTACACTGCAGACATCGTGGGACACGCTGAATCCAGCTCCTGGTCATCGTCGACGCCTCCTGGACCTCGTGGCTGAAGAGTCAAGGCACCTGCGAACGACCTGAATCTTGCAACGACGGTGGGCATCCATCTTCCTTGCCCCGAGTCACTGCCAAGTGACTTTGAACACTGTCCCCTCTGCTTTCAGGTCTTCCATCTTCTGAATTCAGGCTTGGATTCCTCCGGACACTTCTCCTGTCGCCGCAAGCAGCAAGTCTTCACTGGCTCCCATTGAAAACGACGCCGCGACCCGACACCAAAGAACACCTATGCACCCGGCTCCCCTGGGTGAGGTAACTTCAGCACTACGGTGCTCCTGTGGGTGTGGGCCCTAGAACTACTTACCCTGTAAGTGACTTGCTTGTAGCTACCCTAGAAGTGCCCTAAAACTCTTATTTTCTAAGTGCGACAATTGCGCTGACTCGTACAGGGTTCGCGTCTGTGTTAGACACATCGCGTCCATCTCCCTTGTAACACTATCTAGAACTGTGTCCTTCGACTCGTACTGAGTCCGATCGGTGTTCGCCTCGAACACACAAGGGACCTTTAACATTGAAATCTCAATCGCGTCTGTTCGCATAGACTCGTACAGGACTCGCACCGGTGCCAGGACACCGCGTCCGTCCCCTGTGGGTCTCCTACAACTACCTGGGGTGGTTCTTGGGGGTCCCTCGATTCTAGATGCCCTAGACCTAGGTCTAGCCAAACTAAGATTGTGATATTCGATTGTGCTAAACTTATTTTGATAACATTTGACTTGTACATATGTTCCTGACTTCTAATCTCATAAAGAGATTAGTAGAGAGTGTTTATTAATAAATACATATATATTTGATATATATACCTGTGTGGTGTCTTTTCATTTGGTGATTCAAGAGATTGTGTGGTAAAACAAGCTGCTTTACATTCCTTCAAGACTTAGCCTGAAGGCTGCTCTCCACAGCTACCACTAGGATAGCTTTCTATAAAGGTTGTCTTAAACCTATCTACCATAAGAGTCGAATTGTTCTGGTGCAAGGTGTCCACTTTAATTAGTGAACAGCATATACCAGGCCAACTTCTCACATTGGTGGGCAGCGTGTGGGATTCCAGCTTGCTATTGTTTTACCAGAAAATCTCTATTTGAATTACTAACTGAAAACCACTATAGGTACTTAAGGTACATATAAAGTCAAGGTTAGTATCAATAAGTTCTACTGAACTTAGAGCTGTGTGCCAAGGGATAGCACACCCTTTCTACAGCTCAAGCTAGTATCAGTAGGCCACAAACTAGTGTAGGTAGTACAACACTGCACAACACTAGAATGTCCTTAAAGGGTGGAACCAGTGGATCCACTCAGCCTCAGTATAAGGACATGGCTTTCTCTGACTTGAGAGCCATGTGTGTTGAAAGACACCTGAAGCTAGGACAGAGTCCCTCCACACTACACCTGATAGATCTGCTGACAGCAGATGATCTTAGATTGGCTCTAGGAGCTAATGGGTCTGAATCAGGGGTGGGTCAATTACAGTGTCTGGGTCAGATGATGAAAATCAGAATGACCAAGACTCTGTGATTGAAGGGCCAGGCTCCAAGGGGCCTGAAAAGGACAGAGGAATTCTCCCTAAGAGAACTGACAGAGTGGAGGAGAGGCATAGGTCCCCTTCCAGGGAATCTGACCACTCTTATCACTCTGGCAGAGAATTTGTCCAGCAGAGGAACTCATACTTTCCCATAAGAGAGAGCTCCTCTGAAAGAATGTGCAAACTGCTGCAGTATGAGGAAGCAAGAGTTGCCCTCAGAACCAAGCAGTTGGCACTGGATAGAGAAGCCCTGGAGATCCAGAGAGCTTCTAGAAGAGAGGGGTTAGAACCCCTTGGTGGCAGCAACAGTGTCCCTAGAGGCAGAGAATCTATTCCAGACCATAGGAACCTGAGCAAGGTTGTTCCTCCCTACCAGAGTGGGGATGATATCCACAAGTGGATAACTGCTATGGAGAGGGCCTGTAGAGTACAGCAGGTCCCCCAAAAGCAGTGGGCAGCAATCTTGTGGCTCTCCTTTTCAGACAAAGGTAGAGACAAGCTCCTCACTGTTAGAGAAGAGGATGCTGATAATTATGAAGTCCTGAAGAGTGCACTGATAGATGGGTTTGGCTTAACCACTGAGCAGTACAGGTTAAAGTTCAGAGACACCCAGAAGGCACAGACTCAGGACTGGACTGACTTTGTAGATTGTGCAACCAAGGCTCTGGAGGGTTGGCTGGTTGGCAGTAGGGTTACTGATTTCAAGGGATTGTATAATCTGATGATGAGAGAACAGATCCTTAATAATTGCCAGAACCAGTTGTTGCATCAATACCTGGTGGACTCAGATCTGACCTCTCCCAAGAATTGGGAAAGAAGGCAGACAAATGGGTCAGAACCAGGGTAAGGCAGAAACCCCAGAACCAAGGGGGTGACACCAAGAAGCAAGATCCTAAGGGCTCTGAGAAAGGTGGGGATAAGTCAAAAGACCAGAAGTCTTCACAAGGGCCCCAAAAATCTGCATCTGGTGGGGAGTCACAATCCAACAAGGGGAAAGGCCAAAAGAAGCCCTGGTGCAAATTCTGTAAACAGAAAGGGCACTGGACTTCTGATTGTAACAAGTCCAAAGACCAAACCACCACCACTCCTGCCCCTAAGGCAACTGTTCCCCCTAGCTCAGCTACTGGTGGAGGTGGTACTCAGAATAAGGGTGTAGTAGGGTTGACCCTGGGTTCTGAAGTGGACTCTGACCTAGTCAGAGTGCCCACTCAGGCAATGCTGATTTGTGAGGGAGACCTTAATATGTCCTTCCTAGTAAGTCCCAGTAATCTGGGCAAATACAAACAGCAGCCTGTAATAAATGGCAAACAGGCTTTGGCATTTAGGGACACAGGTGCTAGTGTCACCATGGTGGCAGAGGATCTTGTGGACCCTGGACAGATCATCCTGGGCGAAATGTACCAGGTGACCAATGCAAGCAATGTCAGGACCAACCATAGTCTGGCAGTTGTGAATTTCTCCTGGGGAGGGGTAACTGGCCTCAAGAAGGTTGTAGTCAGTGCAGACCTCCCTGTCGAATGTCTATTGGGCAATGATCTAGAGACTTCAGCCTGGTCTGAAGTAGAGTTATGGACTCATGCTGAGATGTTGGGCATCCCTGCAGAGGTATTTGCTGTGACCAGGTCACAAGCAAGAATGCATAACACTGAACCAGCTCTGGATCCTGGAACAATGGACCAGATGCTTCCCAAGAGGAGGAGCAGTAGGGTAAAGGCAGTGCCTTCCCCTCTGTCTCAGATCACAGATTCACCCCCAGAGGGAGGTGAAGCAGATCCTGAAGAAGGAACTGCCCCAGAGGGACTTGAGCCTGATCAGGTTGAGTTCTTGGGGGCAGGGGGCCCTTCTAGGGAAGATCTGAGTAAGGAGCAACAGTGCTGCCCCTCTCTTGAACCCCTCAGACAGCAGGCTGCTGCTGAGGCTGCTGGGAGTGCTAGTGGGTCCCATAAAGTTTATTGGGATGAGGGACTCCTATATTCTGAGGGTAGAGATCCAGCCCCTGGAGCCACCAGGAGGATGGTAATACCTCAGAAGTTTAGGGGTTCCTCTTGACCCTAGCACATGATATCCCTTTAGCAGGTCACTTGGGCCAAAACAAGACCTGGGACAGGCTTGTCCCACATTTTCATTGGCCACATATGTCAGAGGACACAAAGGAGTTTTGTCGCTCCTGTGTCACATGCCAAGCCAGTGGTAAGGCAGGTGGCACAACAAAGGCCCCCTGATACCACTACCTGTGGTGGGGTACCCTTTGAAAGGGTAGGGATTGACATTGTTGGTCCCCTTGACCCTCAAACTGCATCTGGGCACAGGTTTATCCTGGTGGTAGTGGATCATGCCACCAGGTACCCAGAAGCAATTCCCTGAGGACCACCACAGCCCCTGTGGTGGCAAGAGCCCTCATTGGAGTTTTCTCCAGAGTGGGTTTCCCAAAGGAGGTCATTTCTGACAGAGGTACCAACTTCATGTCAGGATATCTGAAAGCAATGTGGAAGGAGTGTGGTGTAACTTATAAGTTCACCACCCCTATCACCCACAATGCAATGGTTTAGTTGAACGCTTCAACAAAACCTTGAAAGGAATGATTAAAGGACTCCCAGAGAAGCTTAGGCGGAAATGGGACCTTCTTCTTCCTTGCCTGTTGTTTGCATACAGAGAGGTTCCACAGAAGGGGTTGGTTACAGCCCATTTGAGCTTCTGTTTGGGCATCCTGTGAGAGGTCCATTGTGTTTGGTAAAAGAGGGCTGGGAGTTACCTCTCAAGCCCCCAAACAAGATGTGATGGACTATGTACTTGGTCTCCGCTCCCGGATGGCTGAGTACATGAAAAAGGCAACCAAAAACCTGGAGGCCAGCCAAGAATTACAAAAAGCTTGGCATGACCAAAGGCTGTACTGACTGTATACCAGCCAGGACAGAAGGTGTGGGTATTGGAGCCTGTGGCCCCAGCAGCCCTCCAGGACAAGTGGAGTGGCCCCCATACAATAGTTGAACAGAAGGGAGAAGTCACCTACCTGGTGAATCTTGGAACTCCCAGGAGCCCCCTGAGGGTGCTCCATGTCAACAGATTAAAGCCATATGTTGACAGGGCTGACATGGGCTTGCTCATGGCAACTGATGAGGACCAGGAGGAGGAGAGTGACCCTCTCCCTGACCTGCTCTCTCAGAACCCTGATGATGGGTCAGTAGATGGTGTTGCTTTGGCAAGCAGCCTCACTGACCATCAGCAAACTGAGTGCAGACAAGTTCTGCAACAGTATAGACATATGTTTAGCCTGACCCCTAATCAGACTTCCTGGGGCACCCATGAGGTGGACACTGGAGACAGTCTGCCTGTCAAGAATAAAATCTACAGGCAACCTGACCATGTCAGGGACTGTATCAGGACTGAAGTCCAGAAAATGTTGGAGCTAGGTGTAATTGAGCCTTCAGATAGCCCTTGGGCTAGCCCAGTAGTCCTGGTACCCAAGCCTCATACCCAGGGTGGTAAGAAAGAAATGAGGTTTTGTGTAGACTACAGAGGCCTCAATGCAGTCACGAGGACTGATGCCTATCCCATACCAAGGGCAGATGAGCTGATTGATACTTTGGCCTCAGCCAAGTATCTAAGCACGTTTGACCTGACAGCTGGCTACTGGCAGATCAGGTTAGCTGATGATGCAAAAGCCAAAACAGCATTTTCGACCCCTGGTGGGCACTACCACTTTGTGGTGATGCCCTTTGGATTGAAAAATGCACCTGCCACTTTTCAGAGGTTGGTGAATAAAGTTCTGACAGGGATGGAAACTTATTGCTCAGCTTATCTAGATGATATTGCTGTCTTTAGTTCCTCCTGGCAGGATCACCTGGTCCACCTCAGGAATGTTTTGGAGGCTCTGCAGAAAGCAGGCCTCACTATCAAGGCCACTAAGTGCCAGATAGGGCAGAGTCAGGTTGTGTACCTGGGCCACCTTGTGGGTGGAGGCCAGGTTCAGCCTTTACAGAGCAAAATCCAAACCATAATGGAATGGGTTGCTCCAACCACCCAGACACAGGTGAGAGCCTTCTTAGGCCTGACTGGGTACTATAGGAGGTTTGTCAAGGGATATGGATCTATAGTGACCCCCTTGAATGATCTGACCTCAAAGAAAATGCCAAAAAGGTTCAGTGGACAGCTAGCTGTCAGAAGGCATTTGAAGACCTAAAGCAGGCCATGTGCACTGCCCCCATCTTACAGAGTCCAGACTACACCAAAAAGTTCATTGTCCAAACAGATGCTTCTGAGCTGGGTGTGGGAGCTGTACTGTCTCAACTGAATGATGAAGGTCAAGACCAGCCAGTAGCTTTTATTAGCAGAAGGCTGACCCCTAGAGAGAAACGTTGGTCAGCTATAGAGAGGGAGGCCTTTGCTGTGGTGTGGGCCCTGAAGAAGCTGAGGCCATACTTGTTTGGCACTCACTTCATAGTTCAGACTGACCACAAGCCCCTCCTATGGCTTAAACAGATGAAAGGTGAAAACCCAAAACTTTTGAGGTGGTCCATTTCCCTACAGGGGATGGACTATACAGTGGAACATAGACCTGGGACCCAACATGCCAATGCAGATGGACTCTCAAGGTATTTCCACTTTGAACACGAAGACTCAACTGGTCAAGGTTAGTTTAGTGTCCCTGCGTTTGGGGGGTTGTGTAGGAGAGTAGGATCTGCCTCTTATGTTGCCCCCACTTTTTTCTGATGTTTACACTGGTTTCTGGCTATAGTCTGGCTGGGACCCTGCCAAACAGGGCCCCAGCCTCTCTGTTCTCTCTAAACGATTTGGAGTGCCCTCTAGGTGCACTAGTGATTTGATACTGTGGTACCTTATGAGTCCCTAGTATATGGTACCTTAGGTACCAAGGGCATAGGTACTTCACAGGCCTACCAGGGGCTGAAGCATGTATTATGCCACCCCTGGGAAGCAGACTAAATCTGACACCACAGGCCTGCTACTGCAGCCTGGGTGAGGAAGTGCTAGCACTCCTCACTGAGATATAGGTCCCCTATATCTCTCCTGCACACACATTGAGACTTATCAGTCACCCCTAAAGCAGGCCCTATCAATCCTGAGGGCAGGGTGCTTAGTTTCCATGTGAGGGGGTGCCTCTGCCTGAGCAGGGCCCCTCTGCAGCTCTCAGAGTCCATTCTCTGGGGCTGTTTGTGGATGCGGTTAAACCATATACTTTTAAGTGCATTATATCCTAGCGGTAGAATGCTAACTTTGGAATGGCTGCATCGAAACATGTCGTGTTTGGTGTCAAACATCTTGGAATACTACCCCCCGCCAGTCCTGGCGGCGGGGGTAGCATTCCACCCTTCTAGAGGGATAGACATGTACCTACTGTGGAAACGCGGTAGAATCCTGCAGAGCCCTGGCATCACAAAATGGATGCCACCAGTCACAGACACTGGGCTGCCCTCCTGCTGATGACCAACACTCGCAGTGGAGGAAGCCCAACAATAGATATCCTGTCCCAAGGGGGTGTGACCACCTTCCAGACAGGGTTTAGTGTATTGGGGCTGGGTGGGTGCACTCTTAGAGTGCTTTGAAGTCCTGCAATGGGGGAGCAGAAGGCTCCTCTGTGCATACCCCAGTTCAAACCGGCTCAGGGGCTACCTGCCCCTACTCTGGCGCGAAACTGGACAAAGGGAAGTGGGTGTAGCCACCCACTCCCCTGACCCTCCCATAGGTAGGGTCATAGAGCTAGTCCCTCCCTTTCTTTTAGTATAAGAGGGGGAACCTGTGCATGGCAAACTAGATTTCCCTGGACGACGCTCTGAAGAAGAATCCCGGACCTTCGACGTTCCACTACCTTTGGAAGACTGAAGAATCTCCCTTGGAGTCAAAGAGTGACTCCCCTGCTTGGCAGGCACCAAAAACTACAAACGACGGTCGCAAACTACACCGCTCCCGCCGGAGTCCGAAGTCCCTGCAGCCCAAGAAGTAGATTTCTTGACTTCTCAAAGGCCATCGTGAGTCCCCAGCGAAGCTGAGGCCAGTGGACCCCAAGAGTGACGAGGAACTGCGACCCCTGGGTACCGTGCACTATTGTCGAGTGCAACCCCTTCACAAAGTTCCACGAACTTATGCTTTGGACCACGTGTGGTCCTAGCCTCCAGCAGGAATCCCTCCGAAGATCAGAGGCCTACCACATCCCGAGTGACCGTGGGCCCCTGTTGAGCGAATCCTCCCGAGGCGTCTTTGCGATCCCTTGCCAGCCGGCTTGTGGGTTCCCAGAAGACTTTCTAAAGAAACCAAAGGGCTCCCCTGGTTGCTCCAGGCCTGCCCTGACTTACCCTCACGGGGTGAGTCCCACAGACCTTGCTGGTCTGCGCCATTGCCTCTTTACACTTTCCCCGAGACTTGCTGTTACTAAGGCTTGTTGGCTCTAATCGAGTCGCCAACACCGCAGTAAACTGCAGACATCGTGGGACACGCTGAATCCAGCTCCTGGTCATCGTCGACGCCTCCTGGACCTCGTGGCTGAAGAGTCAAGGCACCTGCGAACGACCTGAATCTTGCAACGACGGTGGGCATCCATCTTCCTTGCCCCGAGTCACTGCCAAGTGACTTTGAACACTGTCCCCTCTGCTTTCAGGTCTTCCATCTTCTGAATTCAGGCTTGGATTCCTCCGGACACTTCTCCTGTCGCCGCAAGCAGCAAGTCTTCACTGGCTCCCATTGAAAACGACGCCGCGACCCGACACCAAAGAACACCTATGCACCCGGCTCCCCTGGGTGAGGTAACTTCAGCACTACGGTGCTCCTGTGGGTGTGGGCCCTAGAACTACTTACCCTGTAAGTGACTTGCTTGTAGCTACCCTAGAAGTGCCCTAAAACTCTTATTTTCTAAGTGCGACAATTGCGCTGACTCGTACAGGGTTCGCGTCTGTGTTAGACACATCGCGTCCATCTCCCTTGTAACACTATCTAGAACTGTGTCCTTCAACTCGTACTGAGTCCGATCGGTGTTCGCCTCGAACACACAAGGGGCCTGTAACATTGAGATCTCCATTGCGCTGACTCGCACAAGGTTCGCGTCTGTGTTAGACACAGCGCGTCCATCTCCCTTGCAACTCTATCTGTAACCGCGTCCTTCGACTCGTACAAGGACCGATCGGTGTGTTCGCCTCGAACACGCAAGGGACCTTTAACATTGAAATCTCAATTGCGTCTGTTCGCATAGACTCGTACAGGACTCGCACCGGTGCCAGGACACCGCGTCCGTCCCCTGTGGGTCTCCTACAACTACCTGGGGTGGTTCTTGGGGGTCCCTCGATTCTAGATGCCCTAGACCTAGGTCTAGCCAAACTAAGATTGTGATATTCGATTGTGCTAAACTTATTTTGATAACATTTGACTTGTACATATGTTCCTGACTCCTAATCTCATAAAGAGATTAGTAGAGAGTGTTTATTAATAAATACATATATATTTGATATATATACCTGTGTGGTGTCTTTTCATTTGGTGATTCAAGAGATTGTGTGGTAAAACAAGCTGCTTTACATTCCTTCAAGACTTAGCCTGAAGGCTGCTCTCCACAGCTACCACTAGGATAGCTTTCTATAAAGGTTGTCTTAAACCTATCTACCATAAGAGTCGAATTGTTCTGGTGCAAGGTGTCCACTTTAATTAGTGAACAGCATATACCAGGCCAACTTCTCACAGTCTATAAACTTCAGAAACAGATTAGGTAAAATTTGCTGATCACTCTGCTGATCCCACTTTTTCAAATAGAATGCCTGCTGCTGGAGTGAAGCAACTAAAAAGGAGGGCAATGGCACCATGCCTACAATGGATTCTTCCTGCTCTAGGAGACCAAAGATGTTCACTAAAGCTACTGAAACTGAGGTATTTGGACGTGGTTATGGCAATGGTCACAATATAGCCTTATAGCCCGCCGTAGCGGGCTATACGGCTATTAAAGGCCCGCTCTAGCGTTAAAGGCCCGAGCCGAAGGCGAGAGCCTTTAACAAGGGAGCGGGACTTTAATAGCCAGTATAGCCCAGCTACAAAGGGCTATAAGGCTATTAGAACATTCTGCCACTAGAGGGCAGAATGTTCTAACAAATAAAACAAAGGCCTCTCGGAGTTCGAGGGGATTTAAATCCCCTCGGGATCCGAGAGGCCTTTGTAAAACAACATTGAAATGTTGCTTTGCGGGCCTTTACCGGCCCGTAGAAGCCCGGAGCACTCCATTGTCTTCAATGGAGTGCTCCACATTCCAATGTTCTAATGGAGGTTAATGCATTCTCTTTCAACTTTAGGAATTGATGCTGGGCGGGTGAACAGTACTGCCACCCTCAGGGATGGTATTGTGGTGGTGCTTGACTTTTAAAAATACCTGACAACATCTGCAGTATATCCTTCTTCAACTGCATTGAAAACACAAGAGCCGGAGAAAGTAGCCAAAAGCCAAGACCAAATGGCAGGGAAACCTAGATTACAATAAGCAATAGATAAAGTAAACATCTAGAGTTGTGAAGTATCCCAGAAGAATATTTCCAATACCATAAAACCATCAATGCACGCTTCCGCAGTATGGAAGAATAGACATCATAGTAGCAGTGCTGTCAATGCATGCAATAACCCTCCTATAATTTTCAAGCCTACGCGAGATATGATGTCCTGTGACATACTGGGAAAAATGCCAGTTATGGATTTGTCTTTCTTAAATAAATATATAAAGCGTTTGTGCATGTAGATGTAGATCTAAGCTCTAATGCTCTGAATCTAGAATGGCGGTAGAAGTTACTAAATTGCCCTGTTAATTGGAAAGGAGTGAGTCTGGATGAAAGACAATTTTGACGAACCTTCATGTGATTGATAACCACTCAGCATCATATTTCAATGCCACAGATTTGTAGTAGCACCAGCTATTCAGAAAATAATATTTTTTGCCTTTTCTACATAATGCCCTATTCAAGGTTCTAAATAGTTACAACATACCGAATTCCACTACCCCTAAACATCTTCTCAGCCTTTTCGTTCTAGCTCATTCAAGAGTCCTCACCCCTCACACACCCAAACTTAACCTTTTTGATCGGCACAGATGCCATTCCGACCTCATATCCTGTTTTCACTTCTTTGGTCTCCATATTCTTTCTGGATCATCATGATCTGTGGGCCCCACTACTAACAAATGTTTTAATGCGATCTCACAGTCATACAGTGCTTAATTTGAGCCGGTGGTTTCCAGTGCTTGGCACCGGCACTTAATTGTCAGCACCGGTGGTTGTGACAGCATGACACAAGGTGGCGCTGTATGGCTAATTTAGAGATCACCACAACAATTAATTATTAATTCAACATACATTAAAATGACTAGTACCTGCCGCCCAAGCCATTCTTATAGCTTTGGGGGTCTGAAATAGTCTGAATTGTCACACTTGTGGGAGTGTGATGGTTAATAGTTGTGTTCTTACTATCATTGGCAGCATAGCAGGGGCTAGGTGTAGTGCAAGCTGCAGTGGCCTCCTGACGAGAGCCCTAGCACTTATTTGTGTTTTTTACAAATTAAGCACTGCAGTCATACCATATTCAACATGGCCACCCTTCCCTTCCATTGTAAGAGGTTGCATGTCATCCACAGTCTCCTCCCTTTTTCTTCGATGTGTTCACTACAGCTATCCTTTTCAGTAATGATGCTGTCTGTACTCCTGCTTCTGAAATGCAACATACTTCCAAAACTTTGAAAATTAAACAACTCTTCCCTCCTCATGTGGTTTGTCACTCTTTACAAACTGATACCTCTCTAGACAGGGAACAAGTTAGTATTTATTTGGAAAAACAACATGCTTATAAATAAAACAACTTCTGTTCTAATGCCATGCATGCTAAACAAATACCTTACAGAGCACTTTGAGACTTAAAGTGTACCTAACCCAAGTCACTGCCCCAAGAGCCATCATATCCACCCACCCTTCATTTCACAAATCTATACTCTCCTGGACTGTATATATGAACATTCAATTAAAACCACTAGCCATTGCTCTGTGATATCCTTAATTTGTATCCATTTTAAAGCAAAACCTTCCCACTTTCGTTCACATTTACTCCATTCTTAGTCGAGTATAAGCTGCCTATTTTGCCTGGCTTACTTCCCAATCTGACCTTTGAGCAGTCTGTAAGTGAGCGCCATCTCCACTGCCTTCTTGCAAAACTTATTGCTTCTTCTGAACGCTGATGCCATTGGCCTTCTGGCAGACCACCGACCTATCTCTCTTGCTCCGTTCCTTGTTTTGTTTCCTTATCTCATTAAATTTGCTTACAAATTCTTATAATGCAACAATCCTTCCTCCTTACTCTGTCTTGACCTTAAACTTATACTTGTTTCCTTTTTCGTCCCAAGATTTCTCACCTATTTGCCCTGCGTTTCCCATAATCAGTCAAACCTCTCCATGCTCGCCCCTTCTTCTCCCAATCAGGATGCTGCACCTTGCCTCACTGTCATAACCATTAGCCATTTTCTGCTTCTCCCCATGAAATGGGCACTCCTGCCTTCCTAAAGTCAAAGCAGGTAACGGGGACAAAAAAACCTTTCTATTAGACTTATCTTTGACCAAGTGCCGATCCCTAGTGCCCCTTCCTCTCCACACACCCTCTCTTCCATGCTTACCTCTCAAATTCTCCTTTTCTCCTAGGTCCCCCTTTCCACTTTTATGCCTAGCCTGGGTGAAATGTTTTCATGCTGACTTAAATTTTGTAAATTTCGCATTGCGCTTGTTGCATGAAATTCCAAATGACACCACTTTGCATCATTACACCCCATATAAGGTAATAATTTACTGAGAATTCATGGTATAAATGTACCACAAACGCGAATATGCGATGTTACATCACATGCGGTACAACGCATGCGATTACAACGCGGTCCTTACAACGACCGCAATGTTACAACGCATACCATTACATCGCAAGTCAGTTTTACAACTTGCTGTAGGGGGCGCGCTGGACTTAGGAATAGTATAATTTACTATTCCAACTCCAGCGTGCTAAACAGTAGGGAAGGTGTTGGAATAGTAAATTATACTATCCCTTAGTTTAGAGCGCCTCCTACAGCAAGTCGTAGAAACGACTTGCGTTGTAATGGTTAGCGTTGTAACAACGCGGTCCTTGTAACGACCTCGTTGTAATCGCATGCGTTGTACCGCATGCGATGTAAACGCTGCTTCCCCACAAATGCACACACACAGCAGAGTAAGAGCAGCTGTTGTTTACAGTGCTTTTGTATATTTTTCACAATTATTTTGCGCAATATGTGTCCTCGCATCAAATATTAATGCAAAGATGCATTTTGAACTTAAATATAGCACAAAATGACAGATTTGCAATTTACGTAATTACACTTAGTTTCACTTATTTTTGCCAAAATTTTAGGTAATTATGAGAAAGCAAATTAAACGAATTTCACACACTCCTACGGATGCCCTCAATGCATTCTTCCATTCTACTTGCTGCAGCAGAAGGATCCTTTTTTCAGGCTGCCACTTGTCCCATTTCATCCCTTCCTCTCCCTAAACATGCTTGTTTTCTCCTCTCTCTTGAGACACACTGTCTCCGTTTCACCTTACCCCTTGGTTGCCTGGATTACCAAAATGGCAGTTGGTGCATCTTGCCACTCACCTTGCTTGGCAATTCTTCCCCTCAGAGGTCCTGATGAGACATCCCCAACCATACTGGGAGCTTGCTTCCCTTTTCAGGACCATAACTGTGTAACTACTGATCCATAATTTTTTTCCTTTCCAAAATTATTCACCCAGTTCAGACACAATCTCAAACACTGATAAGCAGCCAGAAAATTATTTTCCTATACCACTGTCCATCCATAGAGCAACTGCGCTAGAGCACCTGACAGCCGGACTGGAGAAGCCCTTTCGTGCCATGTTATGCTCCCTGGCTGCTCTATAGCTCTGCGTGGGAGGAGGCTGTCACCCTACCACACATTGTGCAGTGTTTGCAAAAATAATAACTCTCTTCAAAAAGAAGGGCTTGTCAACTCAAGAGTTTATATTTGATTAAATACAACCACATTGATTAGAGTTGTATTTGCTGTAAAAATTAAATTTTTGATGAGCTCGGTCAGGGTCAATAGTATAATCTGCTTCTCATCTTCAGAGTGTAAGCAAAATGGTGAATAATTGCAGTGCTCAATCATATATTCATGGTATATTTCCTACATCTGTTTACAACTCAAACTTCGTATCTAACATACTGTAGTTTAAATCATTTCCTACACATTATTAATGTACAATATTCTTGATATTTTAGAGCCCAAGGTACCCTTGGTGATTTCTAAATGCACTGTATATTCTTCTTTTTCCTCCTGCAGGATCGTATCTATGTTGATTCCAGTAACTAGTCGAGTGCGAGTCAAGCGTAGTGGCATTAGCCCGCTTCACATTGCAGCGGAATGCAATAACGATGAAGTTTTGGAGGAACTAATCGATGCTGGCTACGATGTGAACTCTCTCCTGTCCCCGGAGCGCTCCTGCCTATATGAAGACAAAAGGACCAGTGTTCTGTATTTTGCTGTATTCAACAACAACATCCGTGCCATCGAAATGCTTCTGCGTGCTGGGGCCAACCCCAATGTAGACATCATCAACCCACTGCTGATCTCCATTCGCCATAGCTGCATGAAGACAATGAAGTTGTTGCTAGATCATGGAGCCAATATCAATGCTTACGTTTCCTCCCATCCTACTACGTTTCCTGCCACTATCATGTTTTCTATGAAATACCTCAGCTTATTGAAATTTATCTTAGATCTTGGCTGTAGCGCAAGGTCTTGTTTTACCTGTGAATATGGTCTTGGACCACATCCACCTATCAAACTGGACCGTTCGGGCAGGTTGGAAGAGCCAGTCTACTCCGAGCACACGCCACGGAGACCGGTACAGGTAAATTCATCAACAAATCAATTATGCAACTGTTTCTGCTACTCATACACAAGTGAATTTACCTGTGAAAAAGTTATTGATTGAATTGTTGAGTAGTTGTGTTTTAATTTCTGGATCAATGTAGCAGGACTGTTGGTCATTAATACTTGTGAAGAGCTGCGGATGTATAGCTATGAATCAGATTGCAGCAGATTACAGAGGCACCATTTTTAGAGTGTTGTGAAAAATATGAATGAGATATAAAAGTGGGCTTAATGTAACCACTCTAGAGTTACCATACCATGTTTTCCTTCAAAGATGTAATGTTGTAACTTGTGTTACTGGTTGAGGGGGTGAAACCTTACTCAAGCAGCAACCACAATCTCTGTCAGGGTGGAATACAAACAAATCCCAGATTAACCTGTGTTTACCCCTATGATAGCTTGTCACAAAATAGTCATGTGTAACTTGAAGGCAATGTGAAAACTATTTATGCAGCACTTCAATCATTAATGAAGTGAAATTAAGACACATGAAAAATCCCAAACCAATTTAGAATAATAGATTAAAATTGAATAAACTATTTGAGACCAAATCAACAAAAATCCAGTCAGTAATGGAAGATATGCAGTTTCAAAATTTTCAGGAAAATAGTGCCTAGAAGCACAAAGAGCCAATTGTGGTTATCTGGTCGCACAGGACTGGGACAAAGTCACAAGTTCAGGCTGACCATGTTGGAGCGTGGACCAGATACATTGATCAAGTTAGTCCTGCTGAACAAAGTACCTTAAATCCTGGTTACGGAGCATTAGAAGATCCCATGTCTAGGATGCGTTGCACACCAGCTGTTCTGTGGAATCTATGGGATGCAATGCCAAATCCAGCTTCGGTGTCAAGGATGCTGTCGACGAGGGACTTGCACTTTGGGGGTAGGACTCACAGCAGACAGAGTCCAGGTGCTGGTTTAAGATGGTTGAAGCCTTTTCTGTCACTGAGGCTCTGATGAGGAGGCCAGCAACTAGCCCTTTGAGTCACTCTGGTGGTCCTGGGTTCAAGATGCAGGTCAAGTCCTTTCACTCAGGCAGCAGGGAAAAAGAGTAGCAGTCCTTGTTTAGCAGCAGAGCAGTTTTTCTGAGTATTCCACAGGTCCAGAGGTATACTAATGAGTTCAGTTTAAAGGTCCAATATTTATACTTGATACCCACTTTGAGGTAGGAGAAGGTTCTGGAGGTTTCCACCCCAGAGGTGCTTGGGATTTCCTGCCTTCCTGCCCGTGCCCCAACTTGTTTGGAGGCACAAAAGAGTAATGTCAAACGCAAAACGACCTTTACAACGCGGTCAAAACACCGCAATACATTTACTTCGCAGTCATTACAACGCAAGTCGTTACAACGACTTGCGCTAGATGGCGCTCTAGACTAAGGAATAGTGTGATTTACTATTCAAACACCTTCCCTACTGTTACGTAGGCTGGAGTTGGAATAGTAAATCATACTAGTCCTAAGTCCAGCACCCTCCAGCGCAAGTCGTTGTAACGACTTGCGTTGTAAAAACTGCGATGTAATGTACCGCGATCTAAATGATCACGTTGTATCGACATACATTCATGTCAAACCCTTTGTGAGTGTGCTCAGGCAGAGCTTAGGTGTTGTGCAAGTGTGGTAAGAGAGAACTCCTTCTCCTCATCAAGTCAGAGATGGCTCAGCCTGCCAAAACCTATTCCCCTTTGTCTGAATGTCTGAGAGCAATACACAAAGATAAGCTGCCAGCTACACTTAGTCATGTGACCCAAGGTACAGGCTGCAGGCACCAAATGGTTAGGGTAAAACAAATGCCAACTTTCGAAAAGTGGCATTTTCAGAATTCAATCAATCAATCAATTAATCAATCAGGGATTTGTAAAGCGCGCTACTCACTCGTGAGGTTCTCATGGCACTGGGGGTGGGTGTGGGCAGCTCCATTAGGGTCATTCAAAGAGGTCATTCCTGAATTGTTGCAGTGTCGGACTCCATCGCAGGTGGAGGGGGAGTTAGTTCCATGTCTTGGCTGCGAGGTAGGAGAAGGATCTTCCATCTGCTCTGGTCCTGTAGAAGCGTAGGACGGTGGCTAGGGAGAGGTCGGCTGAGCGGAGGTTTCTCTTGGGGGCGTGGAAGGAGATTCGGCCGTTGAGGTATTGGGGTCCGATGTTGTGAAGGGCCTTCTAGGCGTGCGAGAGCAGCATGAAGGTTATTCTTCTTTCACCGGGGAGCCAGTGGAGGTCGCGGAGGTGTTGGGTGATGTGGGTGTGCCGTGGGATATCGAGGATTAATCTGGCTGCGGCGTTCTGGATGATCTGGAATTTGCAGAGGAGTTTTTTGTTGATTCCGGCATAGAGGGCTTTGTCGTAGCCTTGTCTGCTGGTGATGAGTGCGTGAGTGACGGTTTTCCTGGAGTCGGGCGGATCCTCTTGATGCCGAGGTTGCGTGCATGGTCCATTGGGGTGGGTGGGTTTCCATGGGCGGGGGGCCACCAGGTGTCATTCCATGCAGAGCGCGTGGAGCAAAGGATGAGGACTTCTGTTTTCTCCGAGTTGAGTTTCAGGCAGCTGTTTTTCATCCAGGTCGCAACGACTTTCATCCCTTCTTGGAAATTGTGTCTGGTGATGTTGGGTTCCTTGGTAAGGGAGAGGATGAGCTGGGTGTCATTGGCATAGCAGACGATGTTGAGCCTGTGATTTCTGATGATGGTTGCGAGGGGGGCCATGTAGACATTGAAGAGAGTGGGGCTGAGGGAGGATCCCTGTGGTACTCTGCATCTGCTCTCTGTCAGTTCTGGAAGGAAGGACGGGAGTCTTATTCTCTGAGAGAAATGATTGTAGCCAGTATAAGGCCTTTCCTTGGATGTCGGCGTCATGGAGCCTTGTGGCTAGTGTGCGGTGGGAGATGGTGTCGAAGGCTGCTGATAGGTCCAGGAGGATGAGGGCTGCCGTATGGCCTTGGTCGAGGAGGGTGCGGATGTTGTCGGTGGCAGTGAGGAGGGCGGTCTTGGTGCTGTGGTTGCTGTGGAATCCAGATTAGGAGGTGTCTAGGATGTTGTTGGTTTCTATGAAGTGTGCTAGCTTGGTGTTGACAGCCTTTTCAATGACTTTGGCTACAAATGGAAGCATTGAGATAGGCCTGAAGTTCTTGAGGTCCGTCGGGTCTGTGGAGGGCTTCTTTAGGAGGGGGTTGACTCCTGCGTGCTTCCAGTTGTCGGGGAATGTGGCTGTCTCGAGGGAGAAGTTGATAGTTTGACGTAGCTCTGGAAAGATGGCAGTGGCGGCCCTGTGGAATATGTGCGGCGGGCAGGGGTCAGACGGTGCTCCGGAGTGGATGCTCTTCATGTTCTTTAGGGTGTCTTCTGTAATGAGAGGGGTCCAGGTGAGAAGGTCTGTTGGGTGGCGTCGTTGGGGGTGGGGATTAGGGCGGTGCAGGTGTCTTGGTCGTCGAAGTTGTCGTAGAGCTTCTTGATCTTGAGGTGAAAAAAGGAGTTGAGTCTGTTGCAGATGTCTTGAGATGGAGGGACGTCGGTTGTTTCGCTGTTGGGTTTGGCGAATTCCTGTATGATGGCGAAGAGTTCCTTGGAGTTGGTGACTTTGGAGAGGATTCTGTCTTGGAGGAAATTCTTCTTTGTGGATTTGATGAGTTGGTGGTGTGCTGTGATGGCTGTTTTGTAGGAGGAGCGTGCCTCCGGGGTTTTGCTGATTCTCCATGTCTTTTACAGTCATCAGCAGGAGTGCTTCGATTCTTGGAGAGTCGTGGTGAACCAGTTGGCTTTCTTGTTGTGTCACCTTGTTGTGTTCTGGAGGGGGCGAGAGAGTTGTCACAGTTGGCAATACTTTGGTGGAGGTTGCTTGCCGCTGTTGTAGTTGGGGGTGGAGTGCAGGTGATGGCGGAGGTGAGGTGTTTTTCGGAGACTTTGTTCCAGATTCTGCATGGGAGGAGGAGGAGCGTGTTGTGGGTTTCGAAAAGGAGAAATGGATGCAGTGATGGTCGGTCCAGAGCAGTTCCGTGATGTGGCTGAAGAGAATGTTGTTTCCTCCAGCGAAGATGGGGTCAAGTGTGTGTCCTGCTGTGTGGGTAGGGGCAGAGACAAGTTGTTTCAGTCCTATGTTGGTGAGGTTCTCTAGGAGGGCGGTGGTGTTGGGGTCGCTGTGGTTGTCCAGGTGGAAGTTCGGGTCTCCGAGTAGTATGTAGTCTGTGAAGGCGAGAGCATGGGGTGCGATGAGGTCGGCGATGATGTTGGGGAAGGGGGTGCAGGGTCCAGGTGGTCTGTAGGCGAGTGTTCTGCAGATCATCGTTCTGCAGTTGGGCTGGAAGTAGATGTGTTCCATGGGTGGCGAGGTGGCGTCCGAGTTAGTGGTTGTCAATCGGAGGCAGCTTTTGTGGACAATGGCGAGGCCTCCTCCTGGGCAGTTGGGGCGGTCTTTTCTCAGGATCTTGTTTCCCTTGGGATGGCAGTTGCGATGTCAGGTGCGGAGCTGGCGTTGGTCCATGTCTCTGTGAGGAAGGCAACATCAGGCGTGTGAGTGTTGAGGAGGTCCCAGATTTCTACGGCGTGTCTGTACAGGGAGCGTACGTTGAGGAGGATGCAGCTCAGTGTTTTTTCTGTGTTGGCGTCCGGTGGGCTGGGGGTTGCTGCCGGGGTCCGTACGTGGGTGAAGGTGCGGCGGCAGTGTCGGCATGAGGTTGGGCCTTGGGTGCTGATTGGGACATAAAAGTATACTTTACTCTAAAAGAGGGTTTTAAATTACAATTCTTTAGACAACAAACTCAACATTCCTACTTGCTCCCCATTGAAAGTCAACGCTTATTAAATGTAATGAGACAACCCAATGTTATCCTGTGGTAGAGGTAGGCCTTGAAGTAGTGAACAATTAATTTAAGAGTTTTTCAGTACCAGGACTGTAAAACTTAAAAAGTACATGTCCAACTTTTTAAATATATTGCACCCTGCCCTTTTGGCTGTTCTAGGGCCTACCCTAGGGGTGACTTATATGTATTAAAAAGGAAGGTTTATTCCTGGCAAAAATGTTTATTTTGCCAGGTCAAAAAGGCTGGTTAAACTGCACACACAGGCTGCATGGCAGACCTGAGAAATGTTTACAGGGCTACTTAAGTGGGTCGCCCAATCAGTGCTGCAGGATCACTAGTAGTATTTAATTTTCAGGCCCTGGGTACAGGTAGTTCGACTTTATTAGAGACTTACAAGTAAAGAAAATGTGAAATTTGTTTGTTTTGGATGTTAGCCAATGTTATCGTGTTTTAGGGAGTGAGCACACGCACTTTAGCACTGGTTGGCAGTGGTAAAGTACACAGAGTCCGAAGGCCAAAAAAGAAATGAGATCAGCAAAAATGGAGTACTTAGGCAAACAAATTAGGTGAATACCACCCCAAAGCTGACAGGTCTAATGTGTAGGAACATAGATTAAGTATTTTCTAATGAGAGAATCATTATCATTATTTCACTGCAGAATTACCACTTGTAACTTTTTTTAACAACTATTAGAAAGAATAATAAATCAGAAGGTGTGCATGGCAAAAGCATTAAAACAATTTACAAAAGGTTTAATGACATGCTTTGGTTTAAGTGAGTTTACTACATAACATTATTTTTAAATTTCACAATTTTATTGAATTTGGGGCCTGGTTTAGGTTTTGACTAATGGCACTCCGTCTGTCAGTCAAGGTGCAGAGGACATTACTTCTGCCATCCTGATTGACTGCCGTCCACCAAAGTTAGAGATGACCACCGGCTGTCCTCACCTTTAAAGTACAAAAAAATGGGTGGAAGGCCTCTGTCTCTTTTGATGACTATTCACCAAACTTTTAAACATGTTTTGTTTTTCAGAAGTAACCACCTGAAGTGGGAGGTTGTGTTTGATCAACAAAAAACAAATAATGCCCATACTCTGGGAATTTTCTGCCAAGATGTGAACATAATTCTTTGTTTTTTGGCAAGAAAAAAGTACATTTTACTCTCCACCCTAAATTGGGCAGCTGAGGTAATGCTCAGCCCCTACGCCATCATGCCTTTGGAAGCAGCTTTCCATCAACAAAGTCAACAAGGGCTCCATTGATGAATGTTTACAGTCTGCCCATCTCTAAATTAAGACTTGGGTACTCTCCCTGTGAAAATTGTACACTTCAACTTTGCTCACTCCGCATACATGAAGCTCTTTGTCCCATACATGCTATATATTTAACATAAAAGTCTAAGCATCTTTGCCATTATACAAAAGTGTGTTTAGCACACTAAGATTTGTAACCCCAATCATGTATTACGTTGCCCCACTATGATCCGTTTTGCTCTTAATTAATTTATATGTTAGGATTATCTATTTATGCCCTACCTATAATGTGCGCTGCGACATGCAGACAGAAAAACCCTTGACAATGCGAAGGACCTTAATGGTAGGCCTAATTTCGTTGAACAATTGAAGTGCGGGAAGCAGATTGTACCGCTATGTTACATCTATTTATTGTTCCCAAAACTCTAATTGTTTATAAATCGGTTTATGTGTCAGGATTATCCATTGATGCTCTACCTATAATGTGCGCTGCGACATGCAGACAGAAAAATCCTTTACAATGCGATGAATTTTAATGGTAGCGCTCATTTTGTTTAACATTTTAGATGTGAGAAGCTGATTAATGTGCTGCCAATATTACAGCTATTAATTGTTCCCAAAACCAAGAAAGTTATCACCCCCCATGTTGGGCTCCTGCATTGGAACTTCTATTTCAATTGCACTGCACCACGCAGACTTTCAACCATCTGCCACTAAGAGGAATATATAATTCTTTTTCCTCCTTTTTAGGTCTCGCGCCTAGCGTTGCAGTGCGTAGCTCTGCTAGTGCAGCGCGAGACCTCTTGTACGGGCTTTAGAAAGCTAACCACACGCTCGTGCGTGTGGTTTTGCTTTCGCCTGCTGTTATTGGCTTTCGTGTTTTTTTAAAAATAAATACAGCACGCGATTGGGCAAAGGTGGGCGCATGTCCTGCCTTTGCTCCTCCCATTCCCACTGGTGGCTAGCATGCGCAGCAGCGCGCGTTCGCCTCGCTGCCGCTCCTCTGTGGTGCGCGCGCACCACTGGTTTTTTCCAGATAGTATCTGAAATAAGTTTCGCAGCTGCTTTTAAAAGTGTTGAAGTATTGAAGTATTATGCTTTGCACTATGTTCACTATGTTCACACAGTATAAAAATGTCTGCCCCATCTTTAGGCCGCTCCTCGGACTTCTGTGAGGCAGAACTCCCGTGTTTTCTGCTGACTGTCTTTGGCGTGGATGTACGGAGGAATGTTTGATTACAGTGTAACAGGTTTGGTGGCGAACTACAGATAAATGTACACCGCGCACGCAAAATGTTCCTTTGGGCATTCAGTTCAGCTACTTGCAGCGGTGGAGGGCTCTGCTCTTCGATGTACTTCCTGACAGACTGCTAAGTTTGAAGTGCCTGTCGGGCACAGGTTGCTCTTTTGAAACTTTCTTAGATTTTTCACTGAGGAACAGTGCCGATGCCAACAATGAGAATAGCACTGATGATCCCAATGGGACTAGTGCCGTTGCCAACAATGAGAATAGCACTGATAACCATGGGACTAGTGCCCATGACAACAATGAGAATAGCGCTGATGATACCAATGGGACTAGTGCCGATGCCAACAATGAGAATAGCACTGATGATACCAATGGGACTAGTGCCGATGCCAACAATGAGAATAGCACTGATGATACCAATGGGACTAGTGCCCATGACAACAATGAGAATAGCGCTGATGATACCAATGGGACTAGTGCCAATGCCAACAATGAGAATAGCACTGATGATACCAATGGGACTAGTGCCGATGCCAACGATGAGAATAGAACTGATAACCATGGGACTAGTGCCCATAACAACAATGAGAATAGCGCTGATGATACCAATGGGACTAGTGCCCATGACAACAATGAGAATAGCGATGATGATACCAATGGGACTAGTGCCGATGCCAACAATGAGAATAGCACTGATGATAACAATGGGACTAGTGCCGATGCCAACAATGAGAATAGCACTGATGATAACAATGGGACTAGTGCCGATGCAAACAATGAGAATAGCACTGATGATAACAATGGGACTAGTGCCGATGCAAACAATGAGAATAGCACTGATGATAACAATGGAACTAGTGCCGATGCCAACAATGAGAATAGCACCGATGATAACAATGGGACTAGTGCCGATGCCAACAATGAGAATAGCACTGATGATAACAATGGGACTAGTGCCGATGCCAACAATGAGAATAGCACTGATGATAACAATGGGACTAGTGCCCATGACAACAATGAGAATAGCACTGATAACCATGGGACTAGTGCCCATGACAACAATAAGAATAGCGCTGATGATACCAATTGGACTAGTGCTCCTGACAACAATGAGAATAGCACTGATGATAACAATGGGACTAGTGCCGATGCCAACAATGAGAATAGCGCTGATGATACCAATGGGACTAGTGCCGATGCCAACAATGAGAATAGCGCTGATGATACCAATGGGACTAGTGCCGATGCCAACAATGAGAATAGCTTTGATGATAACAATGGGACTAGTGCCGATGCCAACAATGAGAATAGCGCTGATGATACCAATGGGACTAGTGCTGATGCCAACAATGAGAATAGAACTGATAACAATGGGACTAGTGCCGATGCCAACAATGAGAATAGCACTGATGATAACAATGGGACTAGTGCTGATGCCAACAATGAGAATAGCACTGATGATAACAATGGGACTAGTGCCCATGACAACAATGAGAATAGCACTGATGATACCAATGGGACTAGTGCTCCTGACAACAATGAGGATAGCACTGATGATAACAATGGGACTAGTGCCGATGCCAACAATGAGAATAGCACTGATGATAACAATGGGACTAGTGCCGATGCCAACAATGAGAATAGCACTGATGATAACAATGGGACTAGTGCCGATGCGAACAATGAGAATAGCACTGATGATAACAATGGAACTAGTGCTGATGCCAACAATGAGAATAGCACTGATGATAACAATGAGAATAGCACTGATGATAACAATGGGACTAGTGCCGATGCCAACAATGAGAATAGCACTGATGATAACAATGGGACTAGTGCCGATGCCAACAATGAAAATAGCACTGATAACCATGGGACTAGTGCTCATGACAGCAATGAGAATAGCACTGATAACCATAGGACTAGTGCTCATGACAACAATGAGAATAGCACTGATGATAACAATGGGACTAGTGCCGATGCCTACAATGAGAATAGCACTGATGATAACAATGGGACTAGTGCCAATGCCAACAATGAGAATAGCACTGATAACCATGGGACTAGTGCCCATGACAACAATGAGAATAGCGCTGATGATACCAATGGGACTGGTGCCCATGCCAACAATGAGAATAGCGCTGATGATACCAATGGGACTAGTGCCCATGCCAACAATGAGAATAGCGCTGATGATACCAATGGGACTAGTGCCGATGCCAACAATGAGAATTGCACTGATGATACCAATGGGACTAGTGCCGATGCCAACAATGAGAATAGCACTGATAACCATGGGACTAGTGCCCATGACAACAATGAGAATAGCGCTGATGATACCAATGGGACTAGTGCCCATGACAACAATGAGAATAGCACTGATGATACCAATGGGACTAGTGCTGATGCCAACAATGAGAATAGAACTGATAACAATGGGACTAGTGCCGATGCCAACAATGAGAATAGCACTGATGATAACAATGGAACTAGTGCCGATGCCAACAATGAGAATAGCACTGATGATAACAATGGGACTAGTGCCGATGACAACAATGAGAATAGCAATGATAACCATGGGACTAGTGCCCATGACAACAATGAGAATAGCGCTGATGATACCAATGGGACTAGTGCTCCTGACAACAATGAGAATAGCACTGATGATAACAATGGGACTAGTGCCGATGCCAACAATGAGACTAGCACTGATGATAACAATGGGACTAGTGCCGATGCCAACAATGAGAATAGCACTGATGATAACAATGGGGCTAGTGCCGATGCCAACAATGAGAATAGCACTGATGATAACAATGGGACTAGTGCCCATGACAACATTGAGAATAGCACTGATAACCATGGGACTAGTGCCCATGACAACAATGAGAATAGCGCTGATGATACCAATGGGACTAGTGCTCCTGACAACAATGAGAATAGCACTGATAATAACAATGGGACTAGTGCCGATGCCAACAATGAGAATAGCACTGATGATAACAATGGGACTAGTGCCGATGCGAACAATGAGAATAGCACTGATGATAACAATGGGACTAGTGCCGATGCCAACAATGAGAATAGCACTGATGATAACAATGGGACTAGTGCTGATGCCAACAATGAGAATAGCACTGATGATAACAACGGGGCTAGTGCCGATGCCAACAATGAGAATAGCACTGATGATAACAATGGGACTAGTGCCCATGACAACATTGAGAATAGCACTGATAACCATGGGACTAGTGCCCATGACAACAATGAGAATAGCGCTGATGATACCAATGGGACTAGTGCTCCTGACAACAATGAGAATAGCACTGATAATAACAATGGGACTAGTGCTCATGACAATGAGAATAGCACTAATGATAACAATGACTATAGCTCTGATGATAACAGTGGGACTAGTGCTAACGAGATCAGTGAGAATAGCGCTGATGACAACAATGTGACTAGTGCTGATGACAACACTAATGACAACAACGAAAATAGCGCTGATGATAATATGAGACTAGTGCCGATGACAATGAGACTAGTGCCGATGACAACGAGACTAGTGCCGATGACAACAATAAGAATAGCGCTGATGATAACAGGACTAGTGCAGATGGCAAAACTGTATGATTAAGAGACTGTTACTCAGGGTCCGCACTGCTCATTCATAGGAGACACTGTCCTGGACTCACATGCCTCTCATCAGTGTGCACACTGGTCTTTAACCATATTCCTCCAACAGATTCTAGCACATTATTACAGGTTAATATGTTCCTTGTGAGGCCTCCTGACTCCTGCCATTGGGATTTAAGTTCTGCCACTATGTTGATTATAATTCCAGTGCTGGAGCATTGTGCTTTTGGTTACACGAAGCCATCTCGTGCTTTACCTGTACTTGTTTGTTTTTGTGAATAACGTTAAAGGAGCCAGTATGCGCTGTGGAAAGGGCTTTTCGGTAACAACAAGCATTTGCAATGCAATAGGTCTCGCATTTACGCGAGTTTGACCTATTGGCATTGTAAATGACAATGGCTTTTATTTATGTTTCAAAAACCAAAACATAAATAAAAGGCAATGTCATTTACAATAAAAATAGCTCAAACTCTCGCAAATGCGAGACCTATTGCATTGCAAATGCTTGTTTACGTAATGTCAGTGCACCTTCTATTTAAGAGAATTATTATGGGATGCAGTCAGTAGATTTCGAAATACCAACCAACTAATTCTTTCGTAATGAGGTTGGTTTTTGACATGTAGGATTTATTTCTTCCCTTTTTCTTGTGGACGTAATGTACCCCGGAGCATCTGGGTCGTAAAATAACAAGTCATGCTTTAACGTGCAGAACGTGCACGTCTCCGGCCTGTATTTAAATCTCTCAGCTGACAAGTTCACGGTGTTAGCTGATCACCGTTCTTGCCAGCAGCCGGGAGGTATGTAACCAGTCACTGTCTTGATTGTCAGGAGATTTAATCTCTTCTCTCTCTTTTTAAATGATGCACTGTTTTGAGGATGATTCATACCGCATTAGTTAACAACTTTTCTAGTCAAATCAGCACGCTTCGTGACTTTTCATGCATTGTTACTCACAAAGGCGCGGGGATGTAATTCACATATCTTTGGCATATTTTTGAAATAATGGCATTTACTGAAGCACGAGTGAAGTGCTTTTTTCACCTTGCTCATACCGCGAAGTTTATTTGGGACAATCACTTTACTAATTAAAACTTTTCCAGCTTAATTGGGGCATGCAACACAGCGCGCTTCTTGACATTTGGTGCATCTGTACAGAGCGGAGATGTAATATATTGCACATATTTTCAATGTATTTGCATTCAACGAGTGCTTTCTTTCATAATTCTCATCTAGCACACGCAGTTTTTATGCACAAGCGTCACAAGGTTATTTAACTTAAGCAGGAGTCTAGTGCAAGTATCTTGCTTATACCGCCCCCATTAGGCGCGATATGCCTTCTAAAGATGAACTCGCACTCATGCATGTGTTCATGTATTGAGAACCAGTTGGTGCTTTCCCTTTCACACAAGTAACTCCGGAGTCACATACAGATGCCCGGGGTTTGTCTTCTTAAGCTGACATTTTGGTTTCCTTAAGCTGATAACAGTGGTTACAAGCACATTGCATATTAATGTTGGCAAGGCAGTTATTATACGCTATTACACACATCACTGGTACTGTTTTTTGTAAATGTGCCACCTTGCTCTGGCATGTAATATGTCGCTTTAAAACTCGACCTATTTTAGAGGGCTATTTTGTGACATAGGTATTACCTTTTCAGCCACAGGTTACTCATCAACCTGGGCCCTTACTTTTGAATACCTCGATCATCTTTAAGAAGTCTGAGAAAGTTCGTTGTCTTGGAATCTTTATATAATTTATATTTGTTACCCCTCAGTAGCTCTAGGAACACAGGTCCTAGTATCCTGTCTCCTCTCTCTTTTTACAGGAGCCTATGAGCCCAGCCTTTCTCAAATACAGCCCGAAGCAATAGAGCTGTCTCTACTGGTAAATCACCATGACATTTGTATATATAAAAAATCTTTTCTCTTTTATGCACGCACCACCCAAATAATCTTATGTCATTGTCCGTAGGTGCCAAAACCCCTCCCCACCCTCACCATTGTCCTGATGAAGACCCCGCCCACAATGCGTGAAATTGGCTGTTCCGTTTAGGGGTCGAAACGTCGACACTTCTGTAATTTTATGTCAGACATATATGACAGAGAATGTTTATCTGTAAATATGTTATGACTTGACATTTAATGATTGGACAGTAACACTGTCGGGATAGTTTACAATTATCTGATTGATGTATATATGTATGCACCACTGTCCTTTTTCACAATCCTTCCTATACACCTATCACTTCACTCCTCTGTGCACCTGTTTTTAAAGAATATATCCATTTAGGATTTGTTTTCCATTGTATGTATTGATTTATTCAAATATTATGATTCAATTAAAGTAGACCCATTGCTTGGAAGGAATTAATGGTGGTGTTTGACTCTGATTAGATTCTATTGATTAATACGCTTTATCGATTTTTCTGTTTCATTTGATTTCCACTGGGACATAATCTTTTTGTACCATCTCTAAATTAAGCCCGGGCAGTGAACTCCGCTCCGTTCCTGGAGTTTTCCGCACTCCGCGGAGCACACAGAGTTCTGAAAAACTGAGTTTTTTTCCTCGCTCACGCTCCCCAACGTCAAGTTGGCGAGTGAGGAAAATCCACCTCCTAGCAACATTTTTCCCTGCTCGCGCTCCTAACATCAAGTCGGCGATGGGGAGCGAAAAAAAATCCACCTCCTGGTGAGATTTCTCAACGTGGGCAGTCGGATTTCTCAATGCAAAACCTTTCGTTCGTGTTGAGGAAGTTGCCGCTCACGTAGAAAATCTACTCGAGTGGCAGAACAGAAGCAGCGCCCTTTTGCGCTGCACATAATGCCATTCGCGTTGGTTTTCCAGCGCAGGACAAACACCCAGCACTGAAAATCAATGCGAATAGGTGAAACCATGCACACTCCACAGCTTGCAGAACTCTGCGTAGCACGGCAGAGTCTTTTGGTCCAGGCTTACTCTAAATAAAGCAGGCAGATTGAGAGTTTGATTGACAGGGTACTCCTTCGTGTTTGCAACATTGCACTCTGTCCGCCAGATTCTAAATCAGGCCTTTAGACTTTTCTCCAGAATCACATTTTTTCCAGAGACACAATTCCTGAATAAAAGCACATTGATTGGGTAAGCTAGACCATTTTATTTTACATGATGTAATTACTTAACATTTTGTCTGAGTATCCAGTTTTTGTGTACTCTCTTGATATTGAAATCACTCTTGTACTAAATGCAAAGGCCCTCTTCAGGTCACAGATAATATTCTGCATTGTCTTCCAATTGATTCTATCAGACAATACAAATTAGGTAGTTGGCTATGCATGAGTCAGGATGGCCTATGGTTAATTACTATGTGCATATTCCATTCAGTCACTTTTTAGATGGTCTATGCATTACACACAGGCACAAAGCATAGGTAAAGCACGCTTGGCTTACCACCAAAGGGTTACAAAAAACCAACAATGCCTTTGCACCCAGAATTATTTCCAGTTGTTCAAACTTATTCGAGCATTATAGTCTACTTTGTAAGTATTGATCTTAGATTGAATCAAGAAAGTGTTTTGTAGGCACAATAAGTATTTCCATTTTCTCAACTCTTAATCAAGTTTAATTCATGCAAAGTATTTGCCAAATTGGTTGCCTAAGGTTTTTTATGCTCCCTTCTTGTAACCCATATTTCACTCCTCACGTGGACTGTTAGTCACTAAAAGTGTCGACTCTCACTTTAAAGTATTAACTAATGGATTGCTTCTTAATTGACAATGACTTCCTTTGGAGTTTGAAGTCTTCCTGACATGACGATGGTGCAATGCTTTTGGTATTGGATCTTATCCAACCATAACTGTAGCTTTCCCAGCATAGCCATATATCCAAACAGTAAAGCCAGCATCAGTTTTACTCTTATCACTCATAAAATTGGCATTTTGGTTCAAATGTTTATCCTATATTCGCTTGAGAAGAACATTTATAGATGCTACTTTTCTTTGAAACAATAATTGTTGTCTTTTTTGGCTGCACCTCTTATCATACCTAAACCAGAAAAAAATACCAATGGATTTTACATCATAATTTTAGATTGCCAAGTTCCAGATTTATATTTCTTCCTATCAAAGACGAGAACCTTTGTTTCAAGACATTGACTAATAATTTCATTAAGTTTATTACATATCAATAGTGCAGTGGGGGAGTGTTGTAAATCAATTGTAGTGGGTGCTACAATCACAGCATTAGCCACAAACTGTAAAAAGAGTAAATTTCTTAGTTGCGTTTTTAGTGGGAAGGCTTGTTTCCTTTGGAATTCCATATTTAGATCAGCAGTGTGGAGACTAAAGACTAGGGGTGCTAAAACATACCCTTGCATTAGTCCCTGATTAGTGTGTGGCTTTTTTGAGAAACACATTTTTTGATCTCAAGCTTTGACAGAGATCTACTCTGAGCCAGTTTCAAGTATAAAGATCACAAATAGCTCTTAGTAGCTTTGAACCAGAGTGTCAATTTATTCTGTGCCTAGGCCTCAAGTTCATTCAGTGTAATATGGGCATAAACCTTTGCCTTCACAGCAAGTAAGGCAATAGGGCAGCAATTTGACCAAAGTGCTGAGTTCTCTTTTGAGTACTTGAAGCAGCAGTGAACCCTTCCATGAGTCTGAATTGGTCTGGTTATGTAGGCAAGTTATAGAGCAAGGGTATAAGCCTTGGCTTCTACAGACTGGGTCTGATTTTACAAAAATGCTTTGGAAACCATTTGAGGCTTCTATAATTTGAAATGTTTTAATAGTCTGCAACACATTTTCCTTGATAAGAATTCTGACTCGTTGACATCATCAGAGATGGTACTGAATGGTGTTGTTTACTTATAAGTAAGTTTTTGGTTTACCCAATATTGGTATATTATATTATTGTGATTGTTTACATAAGTATAACTTTCCATACTGTTAATGGATGCCCAGATTTGTTTGGGTTCAATTTTTATATTAATTTAAAGAATGTTAACTCACTGACTGTCTTGTAACGATATTTACCCTGCTGAAAACTGTCTTTTAGGTGTTTTCACCATAGAAAATATATGTTGGATTCCAACTAAACAAATCATTAACACTCTTTTTCATACCATATGTTTGTTCTTTAAGCTGCTCTTAACTGTGTTGCCCAAGCAGTTCCTGTTAACGAAATTGTTTCTGAGGGATTCACTAAAGAACTGAAGATGATACCCTACCATATATATGTCAAAGCTCTTAATTGGTAGTTAGGTGAGGTTTACAATCTGTGCCGTCAAGGCAATGCAATAAGTCCTCCAAAGGCCTGCACACATCTTGCCTGCTGAAAGGCCAATCAGGGGTGTAGCTTGGTCAGTAAGATTGGGGGGAGGGGTTTGAGCTTGAGATTTTCCAATAATCACGCTGGCATAAAACTTTAAAATACATTATACAACAAGCAAGGTGGTTGAGAGGGGCCTAAGGGGCAGTGGAAAGGGAGAGGAATGCAGATTGGTACGACTACTAAGTGAGAGAAAAGACAACATTTTGTAAAACAACCAACATTTTCAGGGACTTTCAAAACAGAGAGGGAGAGAGTGTGTGTGTTTTTTTGCCTGTGTGTATGTAAAAACATTCCTGGTGAAATCAAACCGACACCTCCCCATACCCTTCAGAGAGCACCTGTACCCAATTGCTTATCAGAAAATGCATTTATTAGGGGGGTGTAAAATCCCAAACACTCCCCCTGAAGCTACGCCGCTGAGGCCAATGCAGTAAACTCTTGGTTCCCTGGTAACGAAAAAGAATGTTGTGCCCAGGATTCTTGTAAACCGATTAAACTGTGTGCTCTAACAAAATAATGTTGGATTCAGAGGGCAACCTGTGCCACCCTGATTTGGTATATGAAAGATTCTTGGACCCCAATATTTCAGTAACACAAGCCCACTCCCCTCTGAACTTTGATAAGTTAATTCCTCATCATGGGGGACCTTTGACAGCCAGCTCCAATAATTGTGAGGTGTTGGATCAACATTTTGGGGTTCAGAATTAATATACATTCTTCCATTGACCCTATCGCAGGAGATCCTCGTAGATTTATTCTCTATTTCTTTGAAAGTTTGCCCATTTTTCATATTTTAGATTTGATTGACAATTCTCTTTACTCTGCTTACTCTAGAGTGAACCATCTTTCTTCTGAAATCATTACTGTACTCTGAAAACATATCTAAGTGATGGGCACAGTGCAAAAGCTCGACCGTGATTACCCAGTTAGCAAATATCCCTTTTTATCAAATATATATTTTGTTATTTCTGAAGAACACCTATTAACCGTAGTATTTTCACTAGAACCTGTTAACTGCAGGTTAAATGAGGTATTTGGGTTCGAGCTGTAAGTGCTTTTAAGATCCTAACCATGGTCTTTCTGTTTACTACATCATGCAAGCCTTTAGACAAATATTCAGGCCTGACTAATAATTCTTGTGGAAATAACAGTGGTGAATGGGGTGCCAAAGGGAGAGCTGTGTTCAGTTCTATGAATCCATATTGCCATGTGTGTATCTGATATACTTTGCTGTGATGTAATATCTTGAGATAGTTCGCTCTTTGGTACCGGTGCTTGTAGACTATAACCAGGAGTAAGATAGACTGCATGTGTGTGTTGAGTGCCATCAAACTCATTAGCCAGTGGATTAAAGTCCTGACTTGCAGACCAATAGATTCCTCTTGTGTAAATTTTTAAGTACTGTGGCGGACCCTCATTAGATTGTATATATGTTTATGTGAGATTGTGTTGCACAGTTGTAGCTAGAAGCAATACTGTCAGCTCACTGATATTACCCAACTTGATATAATCTATGCTTCATCTTTTGATGCAGTTCTTAGAAATATTGGCCTATAATTCATGAACCATTAAATACTTTTGAAGAACTTGAGTGGTAAAACATAATTATATGGAGTGATGACAGTACGAGTGTAGTTCCCCGTCTAGCCGCAAAGCCATGCATATATGGGGAAAGCTTGGGACTTTCTGTAGCAGTTTTCTTGATGAATGTGATGACTTCATTCTTGTATGCAGTTCTAAGGAATCCGAGATATTGCCGCAAAGTCACCACTATGGCTGTTTAATACATGTTATGCATGGAAAAAATGTGCCCTATTGACAAGTTTATACACTGATCTTTAAGGAACAGAAAATATTGAAGCAGAAAATTGAGAATGAAAATCATAAAAGGTTTTCATTAAATCCTAATAATCTCCTGTTGTTGCCCACCCCCTTATGTAAAGAAACAGAGAAGTGTTTAAAAATCTCTGTATTTGCCAACCAGGCCAAAATGGTATTACAGTAAAACATTGTTACACTTTATAGTTAATTGAGGAGTTATTAGATAAGCTATGAGGGGTGACTGTATTTTTTGAAACGGGATTTCAAGGAGTTTACAATTTAATATGAAAGAATGAGATGCATTGGTGGGAAAGTGTGTAAAAACAAATAGACTATTTCAAGCGTAGAATTGTGCTATTTATTCTTTGAAATATGCTGACAATGATTACAATCAATTAACCCATATGCCAGGAGCTCTTAAATGCATTTTTAATAATGTACCTCAGTAGAATACTAATATTATTATGCATCATGAAGGTACATGAGAAGCGTGTAAAAATAGTCCTTATAATGGTTTTGTAAGCATAGTAGGCCAAATATGAGAATTTTTAATTTGACGTACATGTAGAATGTTTAGATCCCTACAGAAAAATAATTAACGGTCCAGTGTATGGTACGGGCGATGCAATAATGACTTCTGCTGGAAAATATCAGGGATGTCCAGAGTCTTCTTTTAGTTGACAATGTGTAAAGAAAACACTGTGATGAATTTTTAGCAAAATGTACAAAGCATTTGAATGGTCGCAAATGCTCCTAGTCGGCATTTGCAACCATTAAAATGCTTTTCATGTATTTATCCTATCTTTGGAGTCAGGAAACGTTTTTAGACCTTTAAAATGTGATTCCGGATGGAAGGGGTGGGTTGTAGGCATCCCTTCCAAATTATGATATGTATCAATGTTTTGCATTTAAAATCCTGTTGCAAAACATTTAAATATTTACATCCCCTATGTTTGGGTGGTAACCCATTCACAAAAGGGAAGGGGTCCTTTAGGTCTCCTTTGTTAATTTAAAAAAAGTTTGTTGGGGAGTTGACAGTGGTCCTTAGGACTCCTTCTATAGGACTCCTTCTCCTTTGGTATGTAATAAACGTTTGTGGGGAGGTTACAGTGGTCAATAGGAAAGTAAACTTTCTCTTCAAATGCAGCCCCGTTTCCTTTCAGGTATACAGGCTGTATCTTAAAAAAGGTTTATCAATTGAAATGCAATCACGGACATGATGGTCTGATGACCCACCATCCCTGTGATGGCCTCCAATCAAAGTGAGTCACAATTTGTGACCTACCTCCTGAATATTAATGAGGTTGGCTGGATTGCGACCCACTCGGAATCGTAATTTTCCCAAGCACTCTATTTGTAAATAGGTAAGGTTGGAAATGTATTTAATTGGTTTCAGAAATACTGTAACAAATTGCGACCAGTATTTTGTGAGCAGTAAATAGTACAACTGGCCCATTGACCTTTGTTGGCACAAGGGACAAGACCAAACAAGAAAGTGGAATTTTAGAAACTGAAGATAGGTATTAGTTCAGTGCAAGTGTGTCAGAAAGCACTAACCTTGTTCTCTGGACCCAATGGGAGGGGGGTGCACTCTCCACCCCTCACCACTGACCAGACACAATATTTTTCAGGAGGTGCAGAGAATGTGGTAGGATTCACTACTTAATAAGAATGTGCAAGAGAAAGGGCCCACATTTAAAAATAGATTGAGCTGGCTAAAAGTGACGCAAAGTGATGCAAAGCGGTCCATAGTATTACACAGCATTTATTTCCATCGTGAATTTTATTATTCTCCAGAAAGGTACATTTTCTCAGCACAAATAGTGTTTTGTGTTGCTTTGTACAAATGTTTGTCAATGGGGCATTGCTTAGGTGTAACCTGAGTGGATCAGTATAAGCACCCATACTTTTTGCAACACAGCCTGAACTATCAAGGTAGCCAGACTGAGCTTTGCAGCAAAAAATAACTCCCTCAAGTAGGCACTGATAAAGGAAATGTTTTCATTTCGCCAAACATTCCACACATTGCATGTGTACTACCGTGTACAGCGTATTTACAGTGCATGAAATGTTTCATAATTTGTCTAGGCATAAGATTTTGTACTGAAATGGTATGCTTCCAGTACAAATCCTGTGCTAGAAAAGTTGTACACTCCTCTGCACTGTTGTGCAAAGGTTGTACATGGCCCTAGGTAGGCTTTACAGAACACCAGAGCAGGGAGTGACAGCCGTAGCAGGTCATTTTTATGAAACCTGGCTCTGTGCTGCTTTCTCCACCTTGCACAATGCAGCAACTTTGGTTTTGTTGTGCTAAAATATAATCAATTCTCTATATTCGCTTGAGAAGAACATTTATAGATGCTACTTTTCTTTGAAACAATAATTGTTGTCTTTTTTGGCTGCACCTCTTATCTTACCTAAACCAGAAAAAAATACCAATGGATTTTACATCATAATTTTAGATTGCCAAGTTCCAGATTTATATTTCTTCCTATCAAAGATGAGAACCTTTGTTTCAAGACATTGACTAATAATTTCATTAAGTTTATTACATATCAATAGTGCAGTGGGGAGTGTTGTAAATCAATTGTAGTGGGTGCTACAATCACAGCATTAGCCACAAACTGTAAAAAGAGTAAATTTCTTAGTTGCGTTTTTAGTGGGAAGGCTTGTTTCCTTTGGAATTCCATATTTAGATCAGCAGTGTGGAGACTAAAGACTAGGGGTGCTAAAACATACCCTTGCATTAGTCCCTGATTAGTGTGTGGCTTTTTGAGAAACACATTTTTTGATCTCAAGCTTTGACAGAGATCTACTCTGAGCCAGTTTCAAGTATAAAGATCACAAATAGCTCTTAGTAGCTTTGAACCAGAGTGTCAACATTTTATTCTGTGCCTAGGCCTCAAGTTCATTCAGTGTAATATGGGCATAAACCTTTGCCTTCACAGCAAGTAAGGCAATAGGGCAGCAATTTGACCAAAGTGCTGAGTTCTCTTTTTGAGTACTTGAAGCAGCAGTGAACCCTTCCATGAGTCTGAATTGGTCTGGTTATGTAGGCAAGTTATAGAGCAAGGGTATAAGCCTTGGCTTCTACAGACTGGGTCTGATTTTACAAAAATGCTTTGGAAACCATTTGAGGCTTCTATAATTTGAAATGTTTTAATAGTCTGCAACACATTTTCCTTGATAAGAATTCTGACTCGTTGACATCATCAGAGATGGTACTGAATGGTGTTGTTTACTTATAAGTAAGTTTTTGGTTTACCCAATATTGGTATATTATATTATTGTGATTGTTTACATAAGTATAACTTTCCATACTGTTAATGGATGCCCAGATTTGTTTGGGTTCAATTTTTATATTAATTTAAAGAATGTTAACTCACTGACTGTCTTGTAACGATATTTACCCTGCTGAAAACTGTCTTTTAGGTGTTTTCACCATAGAAAATATATGTTGGATTCCAACTAAACAAATCATTAACACTCTTTTTCATACCATATGTTTGTTCTTTAAGCTGCTCTTAACTGTGTTGCCCAAGCAGTTCCTGTTAACGAAATTGTTTCTGAGGGATTCACTAAAGAACTGAAGATGATACCCTACCATATATATGTCAAAGCTCTTAATTGGTAGTTAGGTGAGGTTTACAATCTGTGCCGTCAAGGCAATGCAATAAGTCCTCCAAAGGCCTGCACACATCTTGCCTGCTGAAAGGCCAATCAGGGGTGTAGCTTGGTCAGTAAGATTGGGGGGAGGGGTTTGAGCTTGAGATTTTCCAATAATCACGCTGGCATAAAACTTTAAAATACATTATACAACAAGCAAGGTGGTTGAGAGGGGCCTCTCTCCCACCCCTCACCAATCTCACCACTGACCAGACACAATATTTTTCAGGAGGTGCAGAGAATGTGGTAGGATTCACTACTTAATAAGAATGTGCAAGAGAAAGGGCCCACATTTAAAAATAGATTGAGCTGGCTAAAAGTGACGCAAAGTGATGCAAAGCGGTCCATAGTATTACACAGCATTTATTTCCATCGTGAATTTTATTATTCTCCAGAAAGGTACATTTTCTCAGCACAAATAGTGTTTTGTGTTGCTTTGTACAAATGTTTGTCAATGGGGCATTGCTTAGGTGTAACCTGAGTGGATCAGTATAAGCACCCATACTTTTTGCAACACAGCCTGAACTATCAAGGTAGCCAGACTGAGCTTTGCAGCAAAAAATAACTCCCTCAAGTAGGCACTGATAAAGGAAATGTTTTCATTTCGCCAAACATTCCACACATTGCATGTGTACTACCGTGTACAGCGTATTTACAGTGCATGAAATGTTTCATAATTTGTCTAGGCATAAGATTTTGTACTGAAATGGTATGCTTCCAGTACAAATCCTGTGCTAGAAAAGTTGTACACTACTCTGCACTGTTGTGCAAAGGTTGTACATGGCCCTAGGTAGGCTTTACAGAACACCAGAGCAGGGGGTGACAGCCGTAGCAGGTCATTTTTATGAAACCTGGCTCTGTGCTGCTTTCTCCACCTTGCACAATGCAGCAACTTTGGTTTTGTTGTGCTAAAATATAATCAATTCTCTCTTAGTGTCTAATCATGGAGATGGTAATGCCCAAGTATCAGTGTCTTTTGGTTCTGAAGAAAAAGGCACCTGACTAGCATCTTTACTTTCCGTTCTTTGCACAGTACTGCCCTCTTGTTCAACTGCTTTTAATTCTGATCTTACAGAACTGGCCTCCTGCTGAGTTTGGTTAAGGTTTAAAAAATCTGAAAATGAACAGTGCCAAAATCCAATGCTTAGGCTGGATTGTAACATGGGCTAGGCAATCTGTCAGAAAGCACTGATCTTGTACTCTGGATCCAACAGGAGTGATGTACACTTCTACCCTTCACCACATTTATCACTGACCACACACAATACAATATGTTGGCCAAGAGTAGAAATTCAGAAAGGAGAGTGGGATAAGAGAAAGAAATAATGGATGTCACCACTCTGCCTCGTCACTCTGCTGGGTACTGACATCTGCAGGTCAGAATGGGTTTTGAAGGATTATAAAAGATATTTCAGTAATTTGCCATTAATGTTATGCACTTAATCTCAGTTGTAAAAGGGTATACCTCTGTATAACCAACTCTCTTTGATCTTGGTATGAAGTGCAATACCCTCCATCTCTATTGGCAAGATAACTACCACAAGATTCATATGCATTTGCCTTCTGATACTGATTACTGTTTAGAATCTAAATAGTCCCCTATAAAACTGGGGAAAAAAAATTGAAATTCATTATTATTCTATGGTTCCTGTCATAGCAATATATGTGTCCCTTACTAACAACCACTTGTACTTTGAGTGCACATTCATAGAACATATCTTAATCATTGATATCTTGGTGCAAGAATCTTTGCATTCCTTCTTGATAAAACTCCAAATTCATGAACTCTAATCGATTCTAGGGACTTTTAACTACTAAAGCCAAATATTCAAAGATAAATCAAAGTTAGTTTTCCAATTTGAAATGATTTCTGGAATAATTCTCTGCATGGCAAATGCTCTCCAGCAAACTCTGTGTGAGGTTAATGGTCTCCCATAGAAAATCACTAACCCACAAGGAAGATAAATGTGGCTTATGTTTTGAAACTATTTTTTATAAAGGGCATTTGGCAGTGGAAGTGGCTGATGGTTGATGGCCAAATATTTTGAAGAAACTGACGCACATGGCAAGATTATTGCAAATCAGGCAAGATCATCTCTAGGATAAAATCTGTAACAACACTTCATCCATGAACTCTAACACTTCAGCGCAGGAATCTGTGCAAACAATTACATTTGAACTCCTAGGTGATGAGCAATACTTCAAGAACATGAAGGACATTTCTCTATGTGTCTGCCCAAATGGAGAACATGGCTTTCCATTCAATATAGAATTGATTATTGAAATTTCATAAGCAGCCCTCACCTCTTGGCCATGATAGACTTGAGGTCGCCGTGTTATCCAATGTGTTGCTTTCAGTTGTTAAATCACAGGGTGTCATATGGAATTTGTAATTTGTTCCTGCCTTGTTCCCCTAAAATTACATTACAGGCAGAGGAATATAGCTGAATGTTTTAGAATGCCCTCCAAGCTTTATCTCAGTCTGCTGCATGTTTCAGTACGGCACTAATTTTAGAATTATAGGGTAAAATTGACATGAATATTAATATTTCTACAGGAGCTTGAAAGCCAACTTTCCGCAGATTATATTAGTCTTCTCATTTTAAATTAGTAATTTGAATGGTGTTTTATTGGGTCTATTTTTGCCACTGGAAAGTACTTTTATTTTTATAACTATTTTTATCGAAGTCAATATAAATTTCTTTTAGAAGTCACAGCTAAAGCCACTCCAATATAATTTCCTTGAGCTTGATTGAAGAGGTTGTTTTAAATGCGTTTTCCTGGGAGTTGTTACTTTGGACTATCAATGTACAAAATTTGCATTATTATGCCAAATGTTGGGGAAATGTTATGAAATTACTCAGTAACTATGTGAAATGCTAATCCGTCTTTTGGTGTTATATTCTACCGCGAAATGCATCCTCTCAGAATTTCCTTGACGCAAGGGCCCATTTTGCACTTAAATAATAGCCCGAAATACACAATTGCAGCGAACAACAAAGACACACATTCTGGTTGTGAGCATTGTTACAGCACTCAGTCATCATAATTTTGCTTCGCATTGCATTTTAATTACGCGATTTGGCATAATGATGTAATCTCGAGAATTTTACCTAACAAGTTGAACATGAAATTCTCGAAAATACATGTATTATGCTGGCGTAATTTAAATTTTGCCTGGGTCTACTTTGGGCCAGATTCACATAGCTTTCTCCTTGAATATGCATGAGTTTCTCCTGAAATTTATGAATAAGTCACATCTACTCACAGAAGAATCTTTGTGAAGCTGGCCCTCCGAGAGGTGTAATAATATGCAGTATATTCAGTAAAGAATTGTACATTGTACATAGCGGTGTCACAAATAAGTGGCTATTTTCTTCAGAGCTCATTGTGTGTGTTTATGTATTTTGTTTCAGTTTTGTGAAGTGGTGTCCATGCCTGAAATGAGTCGATGGGCTGGCCCTATCATTGATGTGCTTTTGGACTATGTCGGCAATGTGCAGCTCTGCTCTAGACTGACAGATCACTTGGACAGCTATGAGGACTGGGACATCATTAAAGCAAAAGCAGGTTAGATATCTTTATAATCTTGTGATGCGAAAAATATGTTGACTTCCTTAATGCCCTGTGCATCCTGACATTTACCTATGTCTTATAACCTCTACGTCGCTCATGCATTGGAACACAAATAATAAGATACAAGCACTGTAAAGAAAGTAACTTTAAAATGTTTTTGTAGACAACAAATTATTTTGGAAAACAAATTGTTTAGTTGGATGTTGCATTAAGACAACATTTGCTACACAATTGCTGAAAAAAATAATTGTGGCTTTTTTAGTGCTCCATAGCATAGAGTGGGGAGAAAGCTCAGTACTATAAGGCATTGTAAATAATGATTTGGTAAAACATTTCCTACCAAAATAATTTTGTAGGTAATTTACACTTATTTGCAAAGCAGTTAAAGATATAGCTCCTTCTACACTGATGTTGGGCCTACTGTAGTATTTCTGTGGTAAACCCTGACCCCAGCGTTGGGACAGTTTTGTCAGAAGCAACTGGTTCAAGCCACTCTATTTTTCCACATGTCATTTACAGGTAGAATCTCCAAGTACAACCACTGGAATTTTTCTATATATGTTTTTGAGTGTCTGAAACAAGGAATACATGAATGAATGAGTGAATACTTTTAAAAATAAAAGGATTCATTACTTCAATGTATAGTGCATCCAGTGTTGCTTTATAGGGGCTGATTTTACTGGTTCTGTAAAAATAAGATTCTGTGGATATAAACTTCAACTGCATAGTCAATGGAAGCCTTTCTCATCTGCATGCATTTCAATATTGCCTTTACATGCTTTTCAAGCAAATCAACAGCAAGGGATCATGAAACACGGGTCTTACAGTTAGCACGAACAACCCTGGACCACAGGGTTCTTTAGAACCATGATCAATTCCATGGGTGGAAAATGTTGGCAACATACATGGATCCTCTAGTTTGTTTCTCAATATTTGTCATTCCCACCTACTTCTGCATGGTTTAATAATTACTTTATTAGGTAAATTCCAATCCCTTGTCATGAAACAGTTCATTCACAATCTCAATACATTTCTTTCTATGGGACAACTGCACTGTTGCTTTATTGATGGGAGTCAACTCTTGTTGATAGTATCTGAGAAGCAAAGCCCTAGTTCTCTTTGGAAATATTTTGTTCCATGTACAGTGGAATTTGCACTTTCGCTAGCTTCCTCCTGAGGTTCCCACAACATCTTTGATTCTTTGCAATGTAAATGGATTTCAGTGTGCTGCTGTCCTATCAGAGAGTTCACCTTTCCCTTGGTTTAGCACTTCTACTTATGTAAAGTTTGTAAAGTGTTCTGTATAAGTGTGCTTTTCATCTACAACTAGTCAAAACAACAAAGGAATATTAACAAGAAATATACGTATAATAAAGATTTAATAACATGATAGAAAAACATTTGGATCTCACAGAGAGAGGTAGGGCATTCGAAAGAATAGGATCTAGCTCTTGAAAGGATTGCTCTTCCAAGGCTTGAAGTTTGAGTTTCTTCACTACTAGGTCGAGATTACCAGATGATATCAAATGGCAAGTTGGAATATATTCACAGAACTTTTCAGAAAAGAATGGATGCTTTGTGCGATAATATACTTTGTACGTTAGGCATGCAGATGCAAATTACATTTGTCTAACATGGAGCCAATGAAGCTGGTTACAGTAAGAAGTCACAGGGTCACATTTTTTCAGATTGAACACTAGTCTCACCATTGCATTCTGGAGTCTTGTCTTCGCCAATGGTCAAGACTTTTCTTGGACAAGCCTAGACAGGCAGAGTTGCATGTCATCTGCAATGAGTTCCTGAACAGACCTGGAGGGGGTCTCGTAAAAATTATCAAACAACATCTTCAATATACTGTCTCATTTGGGTATCTTGGCTTCTTTCGAATGCCTCTATAGCTCTCTGTGTCCATCCTCTTTATTCATCCTTATTCTTAACACTTATTTCCATCTAAATTGTTTCTTACAAACTTTCTGCTGTGCTACTATTGCAGCTAAACATTACTGATGCTCCATCACCAACAACTGAAAGTTGGTATTTGGTAAGAAAGTCCTCACTTATGTTAATTGTTTTTTTTTAAGAGCAGACAGTAAAGTATTCACTATGCAAAACTATTATCTGGAGATTCCATGCCAGTTAGCTGCATTCGCCTATATACCATTAAAGCACTTGTCTTATTTAAATGATTGGCTCCATTGAGCAAAAAACGCTGTATAATGGAAAGCTCAATTATTTTGAAAACATCTTGTGTTTCATTTCTGAGGATATTTGGTGTTTTATATTTGGAAAGTCATATGAAAGTACAAATATCCAGTCCATTCAGCTAAAGACTATCTGTCTCCATTTCAAAACAATAAGCTGGGATGTTTCACTTCTTTTCCTTATGCGCCACACAGAATATTCTGGCTGTTTTTTGATAATTGTTTGTAGTGAGCGGGCTTTTGAAATTACATGTAGTAAAAAGTCTTTTTGCTAGTTATAAGACTCTTGACCCTGTCATGTGTCTTGCTCTGTGCATATTTTTTTAATCGTTTTCCTTTTAGATCTCTGTTGTTTGTCTTTATTGACCCCATATGCTCTTACAGTTAACTAACTCTACGCCTTCTTTAGCGAATTTCAATCCATGAAATTCCTCAATATCAAAACAACTGACTTTGCAACAAAGAATGCAGCAAAGGTTAAGGCGTTTCGCAATTAACCATGGTAGTTGAGATGATGTGTCTTTTTGATCATGTTTCCGACCTTTAGAGAGTGCACCTCTCAGAAAAATGGCCACTGCATGCTATTTAAGTGACAATTTGGCAGACTGCTTGCTCGTGCTCAGCGTTTTCTCCATCTCAATATCACTCTAAGTGCCATGTTACTCTTCATTCTAGAACAGATTTTCACCATTCATGCTCTTTTCCACCAACAACCAGCTAGTGTACTGAGAAACACAGAGCTATTTCTAGTCTCACACAATAATTGGCCATATTTAGCAAGGGGATGCAAAGTTCAAAATGTCAGAATGGAGATGATGTTGCTGCCAAGTGTCTCCATTTGACACGTGACACCTTCTGCCAGACTTGGGTTTTTAACCAGCCTTAATCTGCATTCTGAGGTTTGCAGTTTATTTTACCATTATACAAATGCATTTGAATTCTAAGGATGCAGAGTGTTGCTTGATTGAAAGCCAGGACTGGCTGAAGGTGACAAACCTGGCATGGAGTCACTTGGCAGGTGTAGGAATAACAATGTTTTGGAATAGACTGCACTGAGGGCAAATGTGCACGTTCATAGCACATTAAGCCATTAAAACATAATTAGATAAAGCGCCCAATGTCCCTTGTGATAAATGAGGTTCCCTAAATCAAAGTAATTGTAAAATGAATTGATGTGTTAAGGGCCTCGAATACTTCCTATGCTGTCGAGAAGAGTCGACACTGGGCAGCGTGCTGTAGTAAAAGAATGCCAAATAAAAAGGTCACAGACCACTACAATTTCATGAAACTGGTAACTCACTTCCTTGTTTTCTTCCACTCTACTCTTTCCTTTTGATTTGGCATCGAATCTGAAGCTAATCGTTAGCTTAGAACTACAGCTGCTGCTCAGCAAGGGATTGTAACTCAAATAGCATGATCAGAACACATCAACCCAATCAGAGGTCCAGTGATCTAACACAAAAGGATGGGGCCCCTGCAGAATGCGAAGAGGGGGGCCTGAGTCTCCCATATCTCAGAGATATTCATTGTCTAGGGGCTGAGTGGGGCCCCCTCTGGAGAATTGGGCGGGAGGGGGCCTGAATGCTTTGGACCCCCCCCTGCACCATAGGAGTTGAATGGGCCCGGCTACGCCCCAGCTGCCTCCAGAATAGCAATTTATTCTTTGAGGTATATTCATATTGCATAAATTACCATCTTTATACAAACAATACTCATTTTCTGAGTTCAGCTTTGAACTGTCTTACATAAATATTTGTCTGTTCACTACTGGACTTCTTATGGCACCCTGTAAAGGCAGACATTTAAACATTTTTCTCAGAAAGAGGAGTATGGGAAATTCAGCATGCACATTACAAAGACATTAGACACAAGACTGGTGCAGAAATACACCCATGGCATAGAAAGTTAAATGTCACTTGCGACTGCAGCACCTACTGTGCCATCCTCTACAGTGGCACTGAAAACATAGCTCCAAGCCTACTGTGTGTAACCTGACTGTTGCAGTATAAAACCTGCAGTGTGACCTGTCAAAATAACCCTTTTTGTAAAGATCTCGCTTTTAAACACTAGTAAGTCACCCCATGTAAGTCTTGTAGCCCACAAGGCAGGGTTTGCATAGAAAGCAGGCTCCACACCAGTTAAGGTATGAAACTCATTTATATGGGCCTCTCCCAGCCACTACTTTGGTAAGAAACTTTTTTCTGAACCTCACCCAACAACAGCTGCCACTAACTGCCATCCCTAGCACTATACTGGTTCTGCTGATATCATAAAGTTCTAAGTGACACCACAACTGTGGGAATTCACTGTGACAGGCCTAGCTGTCCTTTGCAAAAACATTAGGAAAGTGCAGGTTAAAATAGTAATATTGCTATCTCAGAAATGGAACCAGCTAGAAAAAATAAGTAAACCATTATTTTTAATAGTTATTAAAAATCCTATTCAATGGTAAAATTGGATTTTTAATACAAAATAAAGGAAAATAACTTATAGGACGTAACCTTTCTCCCTACCTATGCTTTCAGGAGGCTTATTAGCACTACCATCTGAGAGCTGGTCAGCTTAGACTTGGCCTGAATTACTTGTGATTGAGGTGCGATTGTCCTCCGAAGAGCTATATAATACGTCAGTTTGATTGAAAGGTCGTCCAGAATGGCAGGTATGACCCATCTGAGCACAGCAGCATATTCATGGAGGGGCTGTGGTCTTGTTGGCACTACAGTGTAAATCCTGCCTAACAGGTCTGTCTGTGGCTCATGTGAAATATTTGCGCTCTTTATAAGGATCAAACATGACCCGATAACAATTATTGTATATCGGCTGTCTAGTCACTGAGGGGTCCTGCTTTGTTATCTAGACTTCTGTCTCCATGATTGTTTTGACACTAGAGCCTGCTTCAAACTGCTTTTTAGTGTTAGATGTGGCAGTGCACTTGAGATTTCCCTATGACATTCCCCTTTTACACCCCCATCCTCAGAGCCCATGTATAGTGTGGCTGGAGACTTCGGCCATCTTGAGTTTGCCTCAATACATTGCAACCCGGGCTTGTTTGCAGTAAGGCAAACAGGAACTACTGAAGAAGAAGGTAGGTCAGGGCTGTGGAACATTTACTCCATTGGTCAGAGAAGGACTAGGCATGTCTTAGGGTGTCCACTACACACCAGCTTGTGAACCCTACAAAAATAAAGCCTCACTCAACCTTCCTCCAAACATTTTCTGGACCTGCGAAGATCAGAAGAGAGTTGGACCTGCTGTCTCTGACCTGAGAGGAACCCTGAAGGACTGGATCTGCTCTCTCTTGCACCCAGGACAAAAAAGTGGACTTCAAGGATCAGTTGTTTGACCTCCTGTGTGGCTACAAGGACACAGCAAGATGAAAGAGACCTTTTCTTGGTATGCCCAGCTGATCAGTAGCATCCGGACCTGGACTGTCCTTTGCTGTTGTCCTTTGCCTGACATACTAAGAGTCCCTAAGGGCCCTCCCCTGAGGTTCTTGGCGATTTAGAAGTGTATTCTTGTTGTTGTTTGAGCACCAGATGAAAGTTTGGAAACATTTGAAAACATTCCTCAGAGTTCCAGACCCTCAGCGGGACCCACTGGAAAAAGTATTCAACCACCAGTTCCACAGCATCAAATTGAATTTCAGCTTTGTCATGCTCAAGGATCCCCACACCTTTGAAAAAATTACAAGTCCTGTTCTGAGACTTGGAACATTTTCAGTGAGAAAGTTGCAGCACTCCAGAGCTCCAGCAGCACCAACCTGCTTCAGGTATTCCGCCTTCGGTTCCACAGCGACAGATACAGTTTCAGCAGTGACCTGCTTGGGGAGGATTTTTCTCTAAAAAGATGACAAAGTGCCTTTCTACTTTGGGGCTTTGAAGAAATTTCAACTCTTTTCTTTAAAAAGTTGCCAAATTCCTTTCCTGTAGGGGCACTTAGAAACTTTTTGACTTCCAGACTTTTACTTGGACCAATCCAGTCGGTGTATCCAACCCGGGCTCTATTGCAATTGGCCTGAAATTGCATCTTAGACTTGGTCTAACTCTACCATTGACTTACATTGGGCGCTTTATTTTTCTTGTTGCTTTTTACCTTAAAGCTTAAATTCTCGATTCCTTATTGGACTTTTTTTGGTCTTATTTTACACTTAAAAAGTTTTCTCTTTATTTTAAATTTGGTTGTAGAGTTTTATTGTGTTTTATATGTCTTTTTCTACTGTATATGCACTGCTTACATACTTTACACATTGCCTTTGATGTAAGCCTGACTACTTTGTGTCTCATTACCAGGGGTTGAGCACAGGTTTATTTAATTTAATTTGTGTAGCATCTAGAGGTGGTAGCCTTTTACTTAGAGGTCTGTCCACCCCAAATAATAATCCACTTTCCTACAACAAATAATTCCCATTATTGTGCGTTGCTCCCTGATGCTCTTGGGTGGATTGCTCATAGCATTTACTGTGGCTAGTCGCGTTGTCCATTCCGTTGTACTGTCACTTTGCCACTCCTCAATGTACTCCATAGAGCACGTACCATGGCTGAATGCATAACCCTAGTCCCTCCTGCTACTGGATGGACTACGCTGAGCATATACTGCAACTGGTTGCACTCAGTCAAACCTATGGGTTGCTCCTTAGAGGACCCTCAGAGTGTATACCATGGCTGGTTGTATTATGCTAATTTCTTCAGGTCTCTCCTTGGCCACTCCATGGTGGACTCCAACAAGCATGTATTTCCTGTATTTGCAGGAAACAGGCCACTGGGAAAGGTATGCAAAATTGACTATGAAAATGACATTACGGGAAAGTTGTACTACTCTTACTGCGCTAAAGTAACTAAGTGTCTTTTTAGATTGAGAAAGGTCCCTTGTTTGGCTCTGGGGAGCAGACACCCCACTCACATTTATTAATATCAAGTTGTAGCTTTTTGACCTTTAGCTCAGCACACCATGATCAGACATGTGTTCTGAGACCTTTCCCTGACATGGACCTCCTCTGGAACAGTATGGCTACTGGCATCTGACTGAACTGTAAAGGACTGAGAGTGGTTGCAGCAGTATAATTCTAGCAGCAGGACCAGCCTTTTCACTTGTCACCTGTAGGGGAGAGTGGCCTCTACCATGTCTTTAAATTGGAGTGCCAGTCCCCTGCAACAGGGGCCTCTGCTCATCCTGTGGAACATGGACATCACTTGTGTGCAACTAAATGCGGGTGTGGAATAAGTGCATGGAACTTGGGAGGTGCATGACCACACTAGCTTCGATTTTATGTATAGCTTTTCTCAAGTGGTATTTATGATGAGGGTTTTGCATCTCTTGTAGTGTGCCTGACTTTAGAGTGTTAAGGAGAGAAGATAGTGGGTCCATTTGAAGCTAGGGAGTTTTCCTTTTGCCCTTTTACAGGCCCTTTTTTCTCGAGAAGGGTTGCCCTCCTACAGGTTAACAGTTTGTTCAGTGGGAGAGCCTGCCCTTTTTTGTGTCTTTGTTTTGGCCTCCTCATGACAGGAGGGTAACAACTCAGCCTCACAGCTCACCCTACTTTCCTGCTTATACTTTGTGACAGAGACTTTGGCTGGAGCAGTCTAAGTAGAATATACAAATGGGCAGAGCTGCCCAGGATCATACTCTGAAATGACATTAAAATACACAAATGCTCTCTGCAACTATAGTATAAACATGGTACAGACACTTCTAGTCAGGCTGCCAAGATATTTTGACTTTATTCCAGGGTATCCACAAAGGTGATGGTGAGAAACTCACTGTGCTCCAGAGATTGTCACATTTGGGACCAGCAACCTGGAGCTTCAATTTAGATGGCCAGGAAAGGCTGCCTGGACTCTGATTTGAGGGAAGAATTTACCTGCTGCTCAGGAGGGATATTGGAAGTCTCATTGCATAAAGGAGATACTGCTTGGAAGAAGTGGGAACCATGAAGGATCTAAGGAGCGAAGGCGGAATAAGCTGAAGATATCCGCTGCACACTGGGAAGGATTAGCATCACTCTGCGATGGTGAGACCCAGGGCTACCTGAGGTTCCATTATAACATTATCTGTACCCCTGTGGATGGAAGGTACCTGGGAACTTATGGCTGTTTAAGTTTCCCTACAACATCAAGAGCTGCAAGAAACTACCTAAGTACCACAATGTGGTCAGGTGTCGCAAGAAATCAGACTGCAGTCTGTGGTTTTCACAGGAAGCAAACCCTAGTGTAGTAAAATCAGGAACTACGTACTCACCTCAGGAGTTTGGGGGGTGGGTTTGGGTCTAGGCCTGAAAAAGATTCCCAAACTCCAAGAGCCATTGAGGCACAATCACCATGATCAACTCTCTGCTTTTATGCCTAGTGCTGGTGTTGACGTCGCTCACCTAAAATCTGTCTAGTGCTGCAGATTTCAGACGAGGTAGGACCACTGCTCTCTGGATGTCAGGGGATAATGTGGTGCACACTGAAGCAGTGCTGGAAAGTGGGTTACTGGTTGAGGAGAGTGAAACCCTACCCAAGCAGCAACCACAATTCTTGTCAGGGTGAAACACAAACAAACCACAAATATGTGCTTAACCCTCTGGTAGTTTGGCACAAATGCAGTCAGCACAAATGCAGCCTTAGAGGCAATGTGTAAAATATTTATGCATGAAATATTTATGCAGCACTTCAAACATAAAAAATAAAGTAAAAACACAACACAAGAAAAATCCCAGACCAATTTAGAAAAATAAAGTAAAATTTAATAAAATATTTGAGACAAATATCAAAAATCCAATCAGTAGAACCAGAGATATGCAATTTCAAAGATGTCATGTAAGTATAGTGCCTAAAAGCACAAAGTGCAGGCCAGATACAGGGACCAGGTTAGTCCCGCTGAAAGAGTTACCATTAAAAGTCCGGTGCAAAGAGTTCCATTCATAGTGGAGGAGACCGGAAGGAGCAGGGAAAGCTTCACAGATTGTCGCCAATGTATCGTGAAGAGCAGGCCAGGCATGGCAGACGATCGTCTCTATATCAAGAAGATCCCATTCGACATCGTGGATGGTCTTTGCTGGAGACTTGTTTTGGGGGGTACTGCGGGCTGTCGATGCTGTAGTGCAAACTAAAGATCTCACATTGCCGAGTGTCGCTAGTGGTCGCTGTGGCTCGAATATTTATCCTTTGTGCCAGATTTGAAGAGATAGAAGGTTCTGGAGGGCTTCCACCACCAAAGGTGTTTGGAATTTCCTGCCTTCCTGCCCTGGTGCCAGCTTGTCTGGGAACACAAAAAGACTAGTGACAAACCCTTTGTGAGAGTGCTCAGGCAGAGACTTTGTGATCTGCAAGCGTGGTAGGTGACAGCTCTTCCCCCCCCATCAAGTCAGAGAGGGCCCATCCTGCCAACACCTATTGCCCCTTGGTGTCACTGTCTGGGAGCAATACACAAAGGCCAACTGCCAGCTACACCTAGTCATGTGACCCAGGAAACAGGCTGCAAGCACCAAATGTTTAGAAAATGCCAATTTTCTAAAAGTATGTAGAAAATAATTGGGACCTGGATATCTTCAGTCTTTTATGCCGCCTATTTTCAGCAAAGATCACAAGATAAGAATTCCATATGATCTGGTTATTTATTAAACCTTTTTTTCTTTAGAATACTTTTCTTGTATTTATGTACATTCAGAAATGTATGAATAGGAACACCTCCTATTCATTCCAGAGAGACATACTATAATCAAAACCATTTCGAACAATTTACATGTATTTACAACATACAACATATACCACAAAAAACATAAATAAATTCATCCACCAATATTAATTCAACAATTGATAGACCCTTTCTCCCTCAACATTTCTTTTAAACCAGGAAAAGGACTATCAAACACTGGGAACGATTTATGCAACCAGGTGGGGATACCACTTTCAATACAGATCCCTCGAACTATACATAAATCTATCCATTAAGGTTCCTCAGCGTTAAGCGAAATGCCGACGCGTTTCGAGACCCGGGGGACCTCCAGGGGCTCTCATCAGGGCTTCTGATTTATAAACATTGGTGTGATCTGATGGAAGGGGTTTCCTCCATCAAGCTTGCTCGTATTAGTTGAAAGACGGAAAAATCTAGCTATCCCTGGTCTGTAGGACCGGTAAAGCTTTACTGCTTTCTCCGGATGATTTTTGGTCTGAACGCGGTGTAAGCCCAGTTTTTAGAACAATCTCACAGTATGATTCTTTCGATTTTAACCGCAACTTGGCACAATTCCAAGCTCGGAAGTGTTGCAGCGCGTTCTTAAACGGTACTTCTTTGAACTTTAAGTGCGACTCGGCGCCATCTCGATCTCTGAAAGAATTGAGCTTTTTTGTGTATAGTAGGGCTTTCCTTGTCAATATTCCTCCGCTTGAGCACCAGCCATTGGCCATTGACTCCGTATGCGCTTTTTACCGTATATATCCACTTCCCCTAGGGTCTGATTACAGGAAGCTCCTCTTTGTGGCAGGATCAGTAGGTCCGCTTAACGCTGAGTTAAAGTAAGCCTCATTTATGTTGTGTTCGTCAGTCTGTCTAGTGTGCGTAATTTTCTGCCATGTCACCGTGCATTTCCATGTTTTTAATCACACCATGCGCATTAGTGTCACCAGATAAGCAAGTATTTTTTAATTCCGGCAACCATGTGTACTTAAATGCGACACTTTGCCACTATAACTGGATACCTATCACTTATAGACGCGGTCTACCTGTAACGCGTCACTTACTGTATAATAGCATCATTGTGACCACGCTAGGTGCACTCAAAAAATCTTTAGTGTGTGCTTTTGCGGCACATTGTAGCCACGCATGGTCAACGACTAGATAGTCATCATGCCTGCCCACATCTGTTCACATGCATGATGTTTCTAGTTCACAGCCTTATAATTTACAGGGCAACGCTGCGCACTGAGGAGCACAGAAGTACGAGACACGCATGAAATGAGTAACATGTTGACAATTATGTGTGTCCATTATATTCTTCCTTTTCAGATTCTCACCGTGAAGGATCAGTAAGTAAATGATCCCACCACACAGTGCACTTTAGGACGTGCGCTGATAAGTACACCTGGAGTGGCCGCCTAATTTTTGGCCACGCTCACACTCTTGGTCCTGAAGAAAGCCTCACGAATAAAACAGAAGGCTGAAACTAGTTGACCTACACTTTGTAGGGATATTGAGGCACAACTTTTCACCTCTAAAATATCCCGCCTATGTTTTTATTCATGTCCTAAGACCCTTCCATTAAAACGTATTATAAGGGCACTTCTTAGAGACATTTTTATCATTTAATCACATCTCACATAGCACTTCACATTGTCACAAAAAACCTGCTCCGCTGTAAATCAGGCGTTGAAGCACAGCTGGATTGCATTCGGCAATCCAGCTGGGACCCCGATGATGAAGCATGCCACCTACTAGGTAGGTGGGTGAGGGGTCTTCTAAAACAACCACTGGTTGTCTGTGCTCCCCCCGAAAAGGGTATAGGTCACTAACGATGACTATAACCCTCTAGGGACTTGTCCATGTTGTTTATTGTATAATTTCGGGGAAATGGACATGGTCCCGTTCAATTTCCTCACTCTCTAGTTGTTTACAATTGATACGACAGCGCACAGCTGTGAGAGCTTTGGTCTTCATTTGTTTTTTGGTCCGACACACAGTAACCAAAGCGCATTCCCTGTGAAATCACTTGAAACATGGCAGAAAACCCTGGACTGACTTTTACTGATGAAGATGTTAACAACATCTTATCAGCTTCACCACTCATGGCAGACTTTAATGTTGCTCAAACAATTGCACAAAGTGCAGATTGGGAAAATCTTACTGAAAAAAAGAAAAACCGCATCAGAACCATACTACATGGAGTAATATTAACAGAATATCTACGCTCCAATATAGCTCCAAAAGGATTGATAGTCACTAATGCTCCTCGCATATTCTTAGATGGCGCAGCATTCTGCAAAAACTGGGCCCAGATCGCCTGGAATTGTACCAGGGACTGGATCATTTTAATAATCCAGACGGCTAAAAGACTATCGGATGCCATCCTCATAGACATTTAAGCCACAGAAAGCCATTTTAAGACCACACTGACATCTTTTAAAAAAAGACTGGATGAAGTCAATAAAGAAATGGCGGAATACAAAGAAGATTTGACCCAGTCTAAAATCCATCAATTCCAGAAGGATTTAAAAAAAAATTCTCTTTTGTCAAAACCTACCCTTATTCAGATGCAGATTATAAAGCCACAACCATTACTGCTCACTCTGCATCCTCTGATGACAATTCTTCCGTTAGCAGTGGGTCGAGCAATGGAAGTTACCGAAATAGACAAAGAGGTAGAGGCCAAAACACCAACTGGCAACAACCATGGCCAAATACACAGCAAGGTGACCAAATCAACTATCACGGCCCATACCCTCCAATGCCGCCACCGATGGCCCCACAGATGATGTACGGCTGGAACCCTCCATTTGCCCAACCACCAATACAATTTGGGAACCCCAACCAAAGGTTTCATTTTTTAGGAGCAGGCTGCAGAGGACGAGGGAGAAGACAACGACGAAACCAGGTGCACTGGGAAGAGGACACGAACCCAGGCGCAAACACCCGCAGCAAATCCAGGGATCAGCAAGCGGGACCCAGCACAAACAGGCTCTAGTCACAAACCTTTCAGACCACATCCTCACAGACGCTGAAGAGTCAGTGCTAAACAAAGGACTTGGGTTTTCCCCTACTGCAAAGCTTGATAAATTCAAGCTTCATTGCGAACTTTCAGAATTTTTCCGGAAGTTGAAGCTAAAAGCATTTTTTGAAAATCAACCACCATCACATACATCTAATGAAGACAAAGGAGACACAAATCTTAAACTCAAGTCGACCTTTAACCCTCCTCCACACACAACACCTGTGGAACTTATAGCACTCGAACAAGCTATCTACAAAGAAATTGAAAACACCATAGAGGACCCAATATTTAGAAACACCAGTGCAAACCAGTTCGCTGCAATCAGCAGCCTGAAAGCAAATGATAAGATTATCATAAAACCGGCGGACAAAGGAGGAGGCATAGTGCTACAGAACAAAGAAGCATATCATACAGAATGCCTACGCCTCCTAGATGACCCAAAAAACTACTGAAGACTTGACCATGATCCCAGCAACGCCCTGAAATCCAAAATACACATACTGGTTAATGAGGCTGAACTAAATGGAGACATCAGCAAACAAGAAGCATTATTCTTGACCTCAGGTGGTGCAAAAATCCCGTACTTTTATACAATCCCAAAGATTCACAAAAACAAAATTCCACCACCAGGATGACCCATTGTGTCCAGAATCGGTTCTCTACTAGAACCTCTCTCCCGCTTTTGTGATTTCTTTCTGCAACCACTGGTACAAGCAACTCCAACTTACCTAAAGGATACTAAAGATCTGCTGTGTCATCTTAACAACTTAAGTTTCAATCCAACTACCTCCATCCTGGCAAGTATGGACATTGAAAGCTTGTATACAAGCCTGCCACAAGATGACACACTGGAAGTCCTGAGCTCATCCCTAGACGACACCGAGTGGAATTACAGGACACCAAAATCGTTTGTCCTACAATGTGCAGAAATAGCCATGAAAGACAATTTTTTTGAATATGAAGGTACGCTGTTTTTACAAACATTCGGCACTTCAATGGGCAGCACGTTTGCTCCTAGTGTAGCCGGACTATATGTGTACAATTTCGAAAAAACTCATATTCTGAACCCAACTGCACCATTCTTTAAAGAGATAACATTCTACAAAAGATACATCGATGATGTCATCTTCATATGGGAAAGCACAGAAAACAGACTACAGGAATTCTTGATTTGGATTAACACTCAAGACCCTAATCTGAGGTTCACTCACACGATCAGTCGAGAAAGTATCACCTTCTTAGATCTTGATATTGAGGCACATAGAGGAATCCTCACTACAAAGACACATTTCAAGCCCACAGCCAAAAATTCATTGTTACGCTTTGAGAGTTTCCAACCCAGGCCATTACGAGAAAACCTGCCCTATGGTCAATACCTCAGATTAAGACGCAACTGCAGTGAGATCAAGGACTTTAAAACCCAATCTAACTCACTGACTGAAAAATTAAAGACCAGAGGCTATCCTGATAAGGTAATCAACAAAGCACAAAAAAGAGCAAGGAACCAGAATCGTGACAGCTTGCTGGAAAATGTTGAAAAAACTGCACCTGCAATTCCACTCACTTGCGTAACCACTTATAACTCTATTTCAAATAAAGTGACCAAAATTATTCAAAGCAACTGGAAAATTGTAACATCAGGCAAACTGCAATGGGAGAAGCCATTGTTTTCCTACAAAAGAGCACAAAACCTGCGAGACAGCCTTGTGTCCACACGCCCCAAGCAACATATCAATATTGATAATACGGTGTTGAATGCATGGGGATTACCCAATGTAACTGGTCACTTCCCCTGTGGCAACTGTAGTGTGTGCCACCTCACCAAAGCCACAAAAACGCTAAATCTAGAAATGGGCAAAACATGGCACATCAAGAGACATACAAACTGTAACTCATCAAATGTGGTATACGTAATTACATGCCCATGTGGACTCCGGCATGTGGGTATGACTAGCCGCAAGATAAAGACCAGGATCTGCGAACATAGGAGCAACATTCGCTGTAAGCGAAACACTACAAAAATGACTGATCACTTCCTAGCAACAGGCCATACGACCAACGACATGACCTGGGTGATTATTGACCAACTAGATACAAACACAACCAATTTGCAAAAACTACTCCTAGAAAAAGAGCAGCGTTGGGTATACAGACTATCTACCCATGTAACAGGGCTTAATGATAACGTCCCGTGGAACACCCTACAGAGAACATAAAACCACTATTGACTTAGTAGTACAGAGTAAGGTGTCACCATATACTACTATGGCCTTTTTTGGCCCACAATCTGTTAAACTTGAGGTGCTTCTTTACTAGTAACATTGAGCGCTTATACATGTGAGTGTCTCATTCACATTAGAAGGATCAATCTGCTTTCAACGCTCCCAATCAGTAATAACCGCCTTAATTGTAATAAGTATGTCATGATCGTCTATTGTTTATTCACGCTGTTGAGGCTTCTTAAGATCTACTCGTGCTAACGAGGCTAATTCCTTTTTACATTCACCCCCTACGCGGAAGTATACCGTCGCGTGAACCACGTCTTCGTGGTTTACCGTTCAAGTCTTTCCATACACCATGACGCATGCCTAATGACGTGGCCACACCCCCTTCAGGAAGCTACTTCCTTGTCTAACGCCGTGAACGCCACACCGGCAGAATCCTGTCCAAACACCGTAGGTCATAGCGGATGCTATCCTAGACGAAGTAAGTTGAGGTGGCAAGCAGTTCACTATTTCCTAAGCGCGTGTGCTCCGTATGCGCTTTTTACCGTATATATCCACTTCCCCTAGGGTCTGATTACAGGAAGCTCCTCTTTGTGGCAGGATCAGTAGGTCCGCTTATCGCTGAGTTAAAGTAAGCCTCATTTATGTTGTGTTCGTCAGTCTGTCTAGTGTGCGTAATTTTCTTCCTTGTCACCGCGCATTTCCATGTTTTTAATCACACCATGCGCATTAGTGTCACCAGATAAGCAAGTATTTTTTCATTCCGGCAACCATGTGTACTTAAATGCGACACTTTGCCACTATAACTGGATACCTATCACTTATAGACGCGGCCTACCTGTAACGCGTCACTTACTGTATAATAGCATCATTGTGACCACGCTAGGTGCACTCAAAAAATCTTTAGTGTGTGCTTTTGCGGCACATTGTAGCCACGCATGGTCAACGACTAGATAGTCATCATGCATGCCCACATCTGTTCACATGCATGATGTTTCTAGTTCACAGCCGTATAATTTACAGGGCAACGCTGCGCACTGAGGAGCACAGAAGTACGAGACACGCATGAAATGAGTAACATGTTGACAATTATGTGTGTCCATTATATTCTTCCTTTTCAGATACTCACCGTGAAGGATCAGTAAGTAAACGATCCCACCAGACTCACAGCGCACTTTAGGACGTGCGCTGATAAGTACACCTGGAGTGGCCACCAAATTTTTGGCCACGCTCACACTCTTGGTCCTGAAGAAAGCCTCACGAATAACGCAGAAGGCTGAAACTAGTTGACCTACACTTTGTAGGGATATTGAGGCACAACTTTTCACCTCTAAAATATCCCGCCTATGTTTTTATTCATGTCCTAAGACCCTTCCATTAAAACGTATTATAAGTTCACTTCTTAGAGACATTTTTATAATTTAATCACATCTCACATAGCACTTCACATTGTCACAAAAAACCTGCTCCGCTGTAAATCAGGTGTTGAAGCACAGCTGGATTGCATTCGGCAATCCAGCTGGGACCCCGATGATGAAGCATGCCACCTACTAGGTAGGTGGGTGAGGGGTCTTCTAAAACAACCACTGGTTGTCTGTGCTCCCCCCGAAAAGGGTATAGGTCACTAACGATGGCTATAACCCTCTAGGGACTTGTCCATGTTGTTTATTGCATAATTTCGGGGAAATGGACATAGTCCCGTTCAATTTCCTCACACTCTAGATGTTTACAATTGACAGTGGGACCACCACAAGACCGCTGCCTCTGTCGGGATCCAGGATCCCACGGTGGTGGCGGTGTAGAGAAGGGCCAGTAAATGCTGACAGTGCCAATGCCAGTACCGCCGAGCATATTACAACCTGCTTTTCCACCGCCCATTGATGGCGGGGAGCCCGCCATAAAAAGGGTGGCAGAGATGCCTTACAGGGCCCCTGGCATGTCTGGTCATGGGGGTGCATACGGGGGGTACATATTGTGCCCCCCTGTAATCGTACTTACGTCCGTGCACGGTGTAACATGCATAACATGGTGCATGCCACACCATACTGGAACATGCAGGAGGCGCTGTTATGGTGGCGGTCTGCTTGTTAAGCTCTCCTTTGAGCCTAACAGACGTCACCGTGACACTGCCACCGCATTGCCCGCCCACCCTGGATTCAACTCGGAATCCGGAAAGCGGGTGCACCATGGGCTTGGCGGTCTTTCTGGGATCGCCGTTGTGGCTGTCCCAGGCGAAGACTGCCAAACTCAGAATAAGGCCCTTAGTCTTGGAGTGCTCAAATGCTAAAGAGATGCACTTGGTGCTCAGTTTTGGGTCCTATAGTAAGGACACCTGTGGTAAACATCTCTGATTAATACAATCTGAACCCCATAACTCCTGAGACTTCTTGATAGCCATATCAGATGATTGCATGCCCCCTTTGTTTATGTTCAAGCACCCTATCTCTCATTTCTCTTTGCTTTAGTGGCAAAAACAGATAGGAGCTGAACCTTGATCCTGAACCACAACATGTACACTAACCACATAGTCATGACAAAAGCATTCCCACAAAGTGGTGTGGTGACTATTCAAACAAGCATTTGCTATGCAATAGGTGTCTCATTTGCAAGAGTTAGAGTTATTTTTGCATTGTAAATAATAATGTTTTTACCTATGTGTTTTGGTTTTGAGTGCAGTGACCACAACTCCAAGAATTCATTAGATTATTAAGCAAAATCCCAGGGCTGGGACTTGGTGTGCCTTCTTACATAGCACCATTAGATAACCTTAGCCATACCAGCAGTCAGTTACCCCTAGGTTTACTGTACCTATTCTCATTGTGTGCAATGTGTTAATGCTGTCGCTCTTCTATACCAGTCTTTTAGAAAACAACGAAATTGAAAGTGAAGTGTGATTAATATCTGTTGTCTCCAGTCGAGTGTTTACTGTGGAAACACATATTAGAGAATATTTGAATTTGAGGCACCATGAGATTTGTTGGTAATGGAATGCTGAGGAAAGGAGGGTTATCTCACAAACCCCAAAATGAGTAAAACAATATGGATTTGTTTGTACAATACATAGCATTTAAAGAATCAGTTGTTTTGGTGAATGCTTAAGGAGTTACAGATTAGCAAATAAGAATGTTAGGCACAAAAACCTTCATAATCAGATCGGCTGTGCAGTGAAAAACGGTGGATTTTCCAGGGAAAATAACCTTAATTTTATGATTGGGCACAAGGTCCCCAGCAGTCCAAGCCACATCCTGAGAAATAGGGTTGAAGATTATCCATTGTTGCCAAACATACCCTTGTTGGTAGTGATCAATTTTTTCAGTCCTGAACGTGCATTTCAAACCTAGCGCATTTGGTTGAATCCAAATTTTATAATTAATGTAACTAATAACAATGACGTGTAAGAGGAAAGCATGAGGTGGGCCATGTAAATATGGTGTGATTTGGCAATTCTGTCTGCATAGCCTGCCAGAGCTGCAGACTTTTGAACTTGGGATCCAGGTTTGAGTCCTGGCTTCGGCTCAAAACCCTGTGATTCTGGACAAATCACATAATCTACCTGCTCCTTACGTGAGGCTACTGCCTGCCTGTTTCCTGCCTCACAGAGCACAGTGCTCCCAAATCAATAGCCCCAAGAAGCCGTCTCCACTAGCTCCTTACGTGAGGCTACTGCCTGCCCGTGTCCTGCTCACAGAGCCTGCTGAGCGCAGTTCAACAGCCCAAGAAGCCCCCTCCGACAGCTCCTTACGTGAGGCTACTGCTTGCCTGCGGTCCTTCTTCCATGCTGGCGCACAGGAAGCATGCTAGCCCTGGAATATTTTAGTACTGCTCCCACTGCCGATATAAGAGTGAATAACTGCCTCTGCCCCCAGAATGAGCCGCTCATTAGGCAAAATAATCACAGCTGAGCAGCGCTTGCCTACAGCTGTAGATCGTTATCAGCAGCGCATGCAGGGGCCTTTGGGCTTGAGCAGTGTGAGCAGAGTCCAGGGTAAGCGGAGCATACATAATCTACCCATGCCAGTTTGTGGTAAATAAAAATGCAAAAAAAAAAACCTGAGGAATCGAGATGATGTGCCCTCTGTGCTGTGGTTTTCAGCTCGTCACTATGTACACAGTGAGTGAGATTCATGTCAAAGTCTGTCATACGCCTGTTTAGCAACCTCTTAACAAGTGTGCTCAGTGCTTTTGAGTATTGTGTGCACAACTCAGTGTTATGTGCTGCACTTACCCTGGTGATGAGGAAGTAGGTAGGACACAACCACCAGCGTAGTAACACTAACCAATTAAACAAGCTCTTTAATGGCGTTCAAGAAACTAAAAATAGACTCCCAGTGCTATGTAAACGAAACAGTGCTGTTGAAAAAAAATGAAAGAACAAACAAGGAGCGACGGGCGGGTGGCGTTGGGGGGGGACGACACAGACATGCGCCAAGCACTGACATGAGCATAAAGCAATGCAATTAACAAAAAAAAAGAGTTCCTCAAATAACAGATAAGCTGTGTACGCGTAACAAAACTGTACTTGGTCGGTGCGGCTCTGGAATAAAAACGGAATTGACTTTGGCTGCCTAAACCAGTTAAGAGGCAGTAAAGAAGACAGACACTGTGCTGAACAAATGGTAAGCAGCAGGTGGGAGCTACCTCCTTTATTGAATACTACAGGTCTTGCAGACAGCGCATGTGCGCTGCCTAGACTCGACCTAAAAAGCACTTGTCTAAGCCTGTCACTGTAATGCTTTGGCTTTATCTGAGTGGCTTGTAATGCCTCTACACATAATTCTGAAAACAAATTACATTTTAAATCCTACTGGTCTTAATCTCAATTGTCTGTCACTTCATTGACATTCAAGGAGGTGAGGTGTGTAGTCGCTCTGTGTGGAGCCCCCCTGGAGGACTGCGGGGACAGGCTTCAGCTGTTCGTTTGATGATGGTCCCAGTGGCACTGTTCTGGATACAGAGCACAGCTGCAGCCAGTGTTCCACTTAGTACTGGTTCTGCTTTTTCAAAGCAGCCTGTAGACCTAATGCACTTGTAATAAAGTAGACGGGATATCTGTCACACTGAAGCATGACAAGGAAGGTAATTTATGGTTAGTTTACATAAACATAACGAATTCAATAAAACTTAATTTTGACCTTTAGAATCTTCAGTGAATTTCTGTTTTTCTATGAATTATCACATCCAACTGTAACTTGCACCTAACCTTTAATTTAGAGCTAACACCGTACATAACATTTGGCCATGCACAGAGTGAAATGTCTGTGGGGCCTGGACTATGGTAAGGCCCTGCGCTCAATCCGCAAGGACATTTGACTGCAGGGCTGTGGCCAGAATCTATCCCCAGCCTCTTGCTAGCCCCCAACCCCTGCAGTGCAAGGTCTGAGCCATTCAATGTGGGGGGTTGATCACAGGATCTAGCCTATGTCCATCCCTGCAGTCTCTGAGGACAGCCAAACTCCACTGTACATGGCATTTTGCTGTGGCAAAAGGGATTAATTGCAGTGCCTAGCTGTGTGCCAACAGTTATGCCCTTTGTCCAAACTGCTGTGGAGGGACAATTATTGTTATGATTTTTTTTGTTCTTTAACTCAACCCTTTTTTTTCCTTTATCTGAACCTTTTTTATGTTTTCTTTTAACTTAAGCTTGTTTTGTTCTGATGAGGAACAATTTATTTTCCTGGAACCTCTTTCTGAAAGCAAATCCTTTATTTTATTTTTTTTTATTTCTTTTGGAACTGGATTTTTTTTAGGGAAGCAAGAATGTCTTTGTGTTTTTTTTTTTAGGTATGTGTTCTTTCATTTGGGATAACTTTTTGATTTTTCTCCCTTGAAAAAAATGATTGCTATGCATAATATGCTGGTTCATGTAGTTCTGTGTCTTTCATATCTACAAGACCCAGGGGTTTGCACTAATTACCCCAACACATCTGGGCAAAGGCATATGGAAGCACTAAGCAAAAAGATGTGTGGGGATCGATCAGACTAATTACAGAGTAGGAAAAAAATCCATTAGTTCCTACAGGTGGGAGCCACGTCCCCAGGCAATTTCTTTAAATGATTCAGACGCTCACCGAACCTTCCCCAATTGTTTCACACGTTTTTATGTTTTCTTTCTCAATACTTCACAAAACTAAAAACATTAAACATAAAATAACACAATAATCGAAACTAGTTCATGATTCCTTCCTACCCATACACTCTAAACCCGGTTGCAAAACAACACAAATATATATGCAATCCGAGGGAGATAGTCTATTACACACGAGTATGAGGGATACTTCCACCCCCACTCAGTCCATGCAGTGTGTGTAAATTTATACATATAATTTTTAATCCAATAGACTTCTCCACTTCTTCTGGTCGACACGTTTCGGCCCACTAACTCGGGCGTCATCAGGACATGGGCAACAAAAGAAAGCAAAACCACCTACAAAACAATTTTGCACAAGTCAATATCTTAAATACTCTGCGTTGCTTGTATGAGAAGCCACACCTCACATGCATGTGAGAATGCAAATACTAAATACACATAAAAAAAAGTTTGAACCAAAAACACCCGTAAAAAATCATGGGATAGAACCTCATATAGATAATATCACCTCAGTGGTCTGCATGCAGTAGTGTAAAGAGGAAACACAAGCCACCAAAAGAAACCTCCACCTGTGCATACTACCAAATCATTTTGTCAACTAGACCTTATAATGCATGCGACCTAAACCCTTCAAAGAACTGTGCTGCTAAAAAATGCTGGCGTACCTCCACACAATTGTGTCTATAAAAGTCTGTCTTTAATCTATATGACACTACTCACATTGGTATCAAGGAAGGTAGGACGGGCACAATTCTGGAGATGCTCTGCCCTGTATGTTATCAAACAATGCCTGAAAGACCCACATTAAACACCCAATCAGAAGCCTATATTGTGCCCCCCGTTGTAATACAAAACTGTGGTGCTTAAAATGCAGCAAATACCTTCACTGGCCGTATTATTCCCTTCTACATGCAAAAGGAGATGGAACCGCTTCGTCACTATGGCCACATTCTCCTTAGATACACTGTTGGCAATATCCGCATGAAGGCCACACTTCTTATTATTTCCTTCGCTCTGAAACCAAGGGACATACACATCCACCCCAAATCTTCCGTAGTCCGTATCACCCATGGGACAACTAGCAACCGATGGAACCCAGATCATACCTGTGGTATACTTTAATGCGTAACTAGACCGGCGGCATCAGCAGGCTGTCTGGGCCACTCTAATCCGGAGTGCGGGCTTCTACGTCCACGCCACAGGAATTCAAATCCGGGCGGGGCCCTGCTTTCTTTTGAGACAACGTGTTACGTATCCGCGTCTATCTTCAACGTAATTGATTCATGGAAAACAAAGCGTCCTGTGTCTGTAAGGAAATGTGTGTAAAGATGTACTGCACGATAAAAGAGTGCAAACTAGCTAGGGGCCGGCTCAAAAGGTACACCTCTACAGGTCTGACAACTTTATTCAGCCTGCTGCTGCTCACAATGGACAATTCATGTTGCAGAAAAATGTGCATCCGTCACCCGACAGTTAGACCACCACCGAGGTCCTCAGATATTATCAGTACGACGTTCCTCACCGGCCAGGTTAAAAATAATGCAAGGCATAGTCTACAGGCCATGTGCTATTTATGACTACATACTACCACATGAAACACCGGCAGAAAGGAAAGAAAAGAAGCAAAAGAACATGACATTCTGCACATAAAATTATTTCCAGTATTTTCTACACATGACCCAAGTAATGTAAATAAGGTACAATATTTTTAAACAGACATCCTCTGTTGCTGTAGAAAAAAACTGGACAACGCACATCACTTTCTCGCGGACCCAAATAGAAGTGAGATGAAACATTCATCCCACCCATTTTAAATCACTCTGGGAAAATGGCATAGTGGTATCTACAGCAATGCCCACATTTAATCATGTTCATTCAGACCTTCCGTGGCAGTCCTATATTTTTCAATCATTCGCGCCTCAAGTTTATTCAGCGTTGTTTGTAAATTGACCTTATTCATATTTTGTACCACTAGCAATATCGACCACTGAATATAATTTTCATTATGACCCCGCTGTTGGTAATGTTGTACCAGTGGAGCACCTTGCATCCCACATCTTACTCTGGATTTGTGTTGTAAAATACGTGTTCTCACTGGTTGTATGGTTTGTCCTATGTAGAACAACTCACATGGACATTTGAGGCAATAAATGACATTCTTTGTATTGCAATTGGAAAAGTTTTTCTTATAGTGTTCCTTGCCATTAATCATGATGGATTTAGAATCCTCTGTTATTTGGCATGCGGCACAATTATGACATTTAAAATGCCCAATTACTGGGGGAAGACCTAGCATTCCTCTGAGGTTTTTCTTTATTTCTGCAGGTCATGTGGCTCTGACTACCTGTTGACGAATATTTCTTACTTTGCGGAAGGCAAACAACAGCTGAGGGATGTCTAGATGACTAATCATCCTCCAGTTACGTTGTATAATCCTCTTCAGTTTATTCGCTTTAGGATTATAAGTCAACACACAGGTCAGCGGATTAGATTCAGGTCGAATTTTAGGCACTAATATCTCCTCCATCTGTGTAAACGATGCTCTTTCCAGGGCGTTCCTGACAAGTTTTTTTGGATAACCTCGGTCTATAAGTTTAGCTTTTAAGCATTCCGCATTGTCCAAAAAATCATGTTTGTTAGTACAATTTCTATGGATTCTGAAAAATTGCCCATAGGGCAAATTGTCTTTCAGACTTCTCGGATGTCCACTGGTGAAGTGCAGGAGTGCATTCCTATCGGTGGGTTTGGTGTATAAGTTAACTTCCAATAGGCCTGCATTGTTTTAGATCCACACTTCCAGAAAATTGATATTTTCTCTACTGTGTGCCATTGTGAATTTAAGGTCAAGCGTTCTGGCACTAAGCCATCCATGAAACAGTTGCAAAGTGTTTTGATCTCCATCCCACACCATAAGAATGTCATCGATATATCGGAACCATTTAACAATGTGTCCCTGGAAGGGGTTTTCTTGACTATAGATCCACTTTTTTTCAAAACAATCCATCACCAGGTTCGCTATCTCAGGTGCAAAGCAACACCCCATTACCACCCCCTTTATTTGTAGAAAAAAGATTGTTCTTAAATGTAAAGCATTTATTTTTCAAACATAGAGTGGCTAATGCTGTAACAAAATCGGTAGGCACCAGATGTGGGCATTGTCTCTGATCTAAAGTATCTTTCAAAACAATCAGCGCCTCGTCTTGCGGGATATTTGTGTATAGCGCTTCTATGTCTAATGACACCAGTAACTGCTTCTCTGAGTCAAAGGATAGCTTTTCAATTTTAGTGATGAGATCCATTGAATCTCTCACAAACAACCTGGTTTTTGTCACAAAAGGTCTTAGGAAGGTACCAATATACTTAGCCAAGGGCTCCAAAATTGAGCCACATGCTGAGATGATTGGCCTCCCTGGTGGATTATCTATGCTTTTATGGATCTTAGGGAAAACATAGAGAGTGGGTATTCTCTCTGTTGTGCTGGTCAAGAATTCATATTTTTGTTTGCAGATCCATCCTTCCCCAAGAGCCTCTATCGAGAGGCACACTATCTCTGACTTTAAACACAAAGGGGTCGATTCCGATTCGGGCCGGAAAAAGCACCGACCGACTCGGAGCCGGAAAAATTACCGACCGACACGTACCAGTGGCGCCCGACACGCCAAGTACGATGCAAGCCGCGATAAATCCGACCGACACGTCAGGAAACCAAGCCGACCGACCGAGCCGCTCGGAAAATAGCAATCCGGCCGGAAAAACACGCGAATCCAACCGACCGACACGCACCCGGAACAAATCCGACCGAATCGTACCCGCCAACTCCAACCCGCAAAGTACGATGCAAGGCGCGAAAAACCCGACCGAGTCGGACGGAGGACAAGCCGTACGACCGACACGCATACAAAACCGAGCCGAAGCAACACAATACACCGCGACCGACGCGTACGCAGCATACAAAACTGCACAAACACAGCGTGAACGAAACGGAGAACACCGTACGAGACCAATGCAGGGTCCGACTCGGTCACAAGAACGTTTCCAACATACACAAACAGCACAAAGGAAAAATCACCCAAAAAAAGGCCAAACAAGCAATTACCAAGCCAATAAATACTGGGGGGTGGGGACAGAGAACAAAGACACACCCACAACTCCACCTATATAAAGGACACAAATCACTACCATGAGCCTTTGCAAATGCCATTCCACTGCCAGCACCCAAGAGAAAGCAACCACACACCCACAGCTCACCCCTCACACAAGCCACACACCATCAGCACACCAACAAATACCTACCTCACATACACCAGCGAATCCCAAGTTCCTAGATTGTGAATTGGAAGTCCTGGTAGACGAGATCCTCAGGGTGGAGCCACAGCTGTTTGGCACTCTGGTCCAACAGACCCCCATGTCGCAGAAAACCAAGATGTGGGAGAGGATCATCAACAGGGTGAACGCCCAATCACCATGTCGGCGCACAAAGACCGACATCCAGAACAGGTGGTATGACGTGCGCAGGAGGGTACGGGACCTGCTGAAGATAGACTACATCAACAGCCAACATACCGGCAGTGGCCCTCCTGCCAAGCCAATATACCTCAGGCCCTGGGAGGAGAAGGTGCGGGCCATCCTTCCGCCAGTGAGCGTATATGGACTAGAGAACATCCCAGAGCCTGGTGAGTACACAACAAATGTACACAATAAACTGCCACAAAACACACACATCACTGTCAAGGGGAGAGTCAAACCATGCACACATAGCAATTACACAGCAACTAGAACAGAATCATCCCAAAATGTGTATGTCAGTCAGATAAACACAACACATGCCATCAAAAAAGTCACATCCAACTGTGCCAACACATGTACAAACACAACCACAACTACAGCTAGGCAGTGGCACAAATAGAACTAACACACACATCCACACATGTAGCCACCACAACAACACCAACACACAGTGAAGACCACTCAAAGGAAGGAATTCTGTGTATGCTGGCCAAGTCAGTGTAGCCAATAGCATCATGGGAGTCGCAGTCACACATATTGCCCCCCCCCACAACTGTCCCATCAACACCACCCTGAACCATGCTCACATCACAGGGAGTGGAGAAGGACTCACAAGATGGCTGACACTGGCTACTGCTGTGGGGAGCACAAGGCCCAAGGCCCTGCTGCCAACTGTGCACCAACAAACAGCAGGACACCACTGACTGACATCCTGAGAGACAACTTACACTCCCTGCAATGCAAGCACGTTCCATGGTGGGATATCTGGCTGGCTGGGTGGGAAGGGGGACTTGCAGCACTGACTATAGTCACCAGCACCTCCCCTCACACCCCCCCACACAAACTCCACAGTACCCACCTGGTAGAATGCAATGCCCTCCATCCTAACACAAGATCCCACAAAGCACCACCACCCTGGGTTATGTTGTGTGAAGCACAGGGACACTCTTGGGACTCTTAGCCAAACAACTGCCAGGACAACACTCCCAGCCATCCTGTCAGCACAGCCAGCCCACCCCACAGGGAAGCAGAGTCAAAAGGAAGGAAGCATGGGCATGCTGGGAAGGGGGTGGAGGCAATAGCATGATGGGAGTCGTAGTCACAGACATTGCTCAGCCTCACAACTGGCCCATCAACACCACCCTGAACCATGCTCACATCACAGGGAGTGGAGAAGGACTCACAAGATGGCTGACACTGGCTACTGCTGTGGGAGCACAAGGCCCTGCTGCCAACTGTGCACCAACAAACAGCAGGACACCACTGACTGACATCCTGAGAGACAACTTACACTCCCTGCAATGCAAGCACGTTCCATGGTGGGATATCTGGCTGGCTGGGTGGGAAGGGGGACTTGCAGCACTGACTATAGTCACCAGCACCTCCCCTCACACCCCCCCACACACAAACTCCACAGTACCCACCTGGTAGAATGCAATGCCCTCCATCCTAACACAAGATCCCACAAAGCACCACCACCCTGGGTTATGTTGTGTGAAGCACAGGGACACTCTTGGGACTCTTAGCCAAACAACTGCCAGGACAACACTCCCAGCCATCCTGTCAGCACAGCCAGCCCACCCCACAGGGAAGCAGAGTCAAAAGGAAGGAAGCATGGGCATGCTGGGAAGGGGGTGGAGGCAATAGCATGATGGGAGTCGTAGTCACAGACATTGCTCAGCCTCACAACTGGCCCATCAACACCACCCTGAACCATGCTCACATCACAGGGAGTGGAGAAGGACTCACAAGATGGCTGACACTGGCTACTGCTGTGGGGAGCACAAGGCCCTGCTGGCAACTGTGCACCAACAAACAGCAGGACACCACTGACTGACATCCTGAGAGACAACTTACACTCCCTGCAATGCAAGCACGTTCCATGGTGGGATATCTGGCTGGCTGGGTGGGAAGGGGGACTTGCAGCACTGACTATAGTCACCAGCACCTCCCTCACACCCCCCCCACACACAAACTCCACAGTACCCACCTGGTAGAATGCAATGCCCTCCATCCTAACACAAGATCCCACAAAGCACCACCACCCTGGGTTATGTTGTGTGAAGCACAGGGACACTCTTGGGACTCTTAGCCAAACAACTGCCAGGACAACACTCCCAGCCATCCTGTCAGCACAGCCAGCCCACCCCACAGGGAAGCAGAGTCAAAAGGAAGGAAGCATGGGCATGCTGGGAAGGGGGTGGAGGCAATAGCATGATGGGAGTCGTAGTCACAGACATTGCTCAGCCTCACAACTGGCCCATCAACACCACCCTGAACCATGCTCACATCACAGGGAGTGGAGAAGGACTCACAAGATGGCTGACACTGGCTACTGCTGTGGGGAGCACAAGGCCCTGCTGCCAACTGTGCACCAACAAACAGCAGGACACCACTGACTGACATCCTGAGAGACAACTTACACTCCCTGCAATGCAAGCACGTTCCATGGTGGGCTATCTGGCTGGCTGGGTGGGAAGGGGGACTTGCAGCACTGACTATAGTCACCAGCACCTCCCCTCACACACCCCCCCCCCCCACAAACTCCACAGTACCCACCTGGTAGAATGCAATGCCCTCCATCCTAACACAAGATCCCACAAAGCACCACCACCCTGGGTTATGTTGTGTGAAGCACAGGGACACTCTTAGCCAAACAACTGCCAGGACAACACTCCCAGCCATCCTGTCAGCACAGCCAGACCACCCCACAGGGAAGCAGAGTCAAAAGGAAGGAAGCATGGGCATGCTGGGAAGGGGGGTGGAGGCAATAGCATGAAGGGAGTCGTAGTCACAGACATTGCTCAGCCTCACAACTGGCCCATCAACACCACCCTGAACCATGCTCACATCACAGGGAGTGGAGAAGGACTCACAAGATGGCTGACACTGGCTACTGCTGTGGGGAGCACAAGGCCCTGCTGCCAACTGTGCACCAACAAACAGCAGGACACCACTGACTGACATCCTGAGAGACAACTTACACTCCCTGCAATGCAAGCACGTTCCATGGTGGGATATCTGGCTGGCTGGGTGGGAAGGGGGACTTGCAGCACTGACTATAGTCACCAGCACCTCACCTCCCCCCCCCCAACACAAACTCCACAGTACCCACCTGGTAAAATGCAATGCCCTCCATCCTAACACAAGATCCCACAAAGCACCACCACCCTGGGTTATGTTGTGTGAAGCACAGGGACACTCTTGGGACTCTTAGCCAAACAACTGCCAGGACAACACTCCCAGCCATCCTGTCAGCACAGCCAGCCCACCCCACAGGGAAGCAGAGTCAAAAGGAAGGAAGCATGGGCATGCTGGGAAGGGGGTGGAGGCAATAGCATGATGGGAGTCGTAGTCACAGACATAGCTCACCCTCACAACTGTCCCATCAACACCACCCTGAACCATGCTCACATCACAGGGAGTGGAGAAGGACTCACAAGATGGCTGACACTGGCTACTGCTGTGGGGAGCACAAGGCCCTGCTGCCAACTGTGCACCAACAAACAGCAGGACACCACTGACTGACATCCTGAGAGACAACTTACACTCCCTGCAATGCAAGCACGTTCCATGGTGGGATAACTGACTGGCTGGGTGGGTGGGTGGGAAGGAGGTCTGGCTGTCAACCAAACACAATCAATCCAGACCATGTTCACACCCCAGAGAATACATAGAAATGCCCAAATAATGCAGGACAATGTGCCACACCAATATCAACCCCTGACTGTGACGACTTAGGACAATACAATGTACAGGCCTGCACCCCGAGGCACAGTCACAACTGTCAGGTGTGTCAACCACTGATGCCTGCAGAAACATGACATACATTGTTTGTGTCTCCCAAAAACAGGTGATGATAGGGACACAGCAGCAGACGCTGAGGAGTCCCAGTCCCAGGCTCAAGAGGATGCCGAGCTCACTGGCGTCGTACAGCCTCTGTCCTCCTCGGACGATGAACAACCTGGCACATCCGGTGCAAGTCAACATGCTGCACCAGCAGGACCACCAGCTGCAGCACCAGCAGGTCCACCAGCTGCACCCCCTGCACCCACCCCTCCAACGACTGTCACCACGAATACCATCCCTGCCGACATGGACAGAATAAGGAACAACACCAGCGCAGTGACCCTGGACCAACCTGGGGCCATGGACACCACCACCACCACCACCCCCAAGGTGGACCAGGGTTATCTGTGCGTGCAACTGCACACACTGCACATGTCAGCAGGGGTGGTGGGAGGGGTGGGAGACAGAGGTCGCTGCTTGCAGACGTTGCTGGTGTGCATGAAGACCCACAACTGGTACGCATAGCTGATGCGTACCAGTCCAGCACCGGAGAGCTCAGCCAGGTAGTGGGGCTCCTCAGAGACATCAAACAGCAGCAGGCTGCCCATCATGCCCGCTTGGACTCCCACATGTCCCGCGTGGAGTCCAAGTGGGATGTACTACATGAGATGACGGCGGTGCACAGGGACATTTTACAATGCCTCCGCCAGATGAACAGCAACCAGTCCACACCTCCCTGTGTGCCAACAACATCTGGTACCGAACAAACTGCAACTGCCACAGGGAGGGAGGAGGACTCTGGCGGAGAGTCCCCTGCACCGCAGCAGCCTGCACTTGAGGGCCCCCCCCCAAGAAGAGGGGTCGTCCGAGGAGGGGAAAGTGAGAGGCTGATGGCCAAGCGCAACTCCCAGGAAGCCTGAACCTGTTCTGGATTTTCGCCTTTGTGCACAGACTGTTCACCCTGTTGATGGCAACACTACTCCCACACATTGCATGGGGAGTACAAGTTGGAACAATGTGTCAGACAACTGTGGCCCCGATACTGGGGATCCTGTCTACCTGGACTTTCTATTCATCTAGGAACTTGGGATTGCAAGATTCATGTACAGCACAATCCATCCTATGCACTATTATCACAGATGTATCACAATAAACACACTAATACACCATACTTGCCTCTGTCGTGATTCCAACGTGGGTGCTGTTATGGGGATGATGAACTGCAAAATTACACTGTGTATGCGAACTGCAACAGCAAGGACAACACAGGCATGTGAGTACAGGCAACGTGACACATATGAGGGAGACACACCACCAGGGCTACACAACACATACACACCTAGGCCATCTGACTCATTGCCTACACTGATGTTGCCAGGGAAGACGGTGCAATGCACAGACACCACACCCATTCCCAGTTGTAGTCAAGTAGCCCACAGGTGCAGTAAGCAAATGGCAGTCAAATGTGTGACCACAGACAACGCACATCACTAAGTGAAGCACAGGTTTATTACACAGTAGCAACATGCCGTAACCACTACAGATGCAAGGTAACCCCACCTGGTAGCGGGCACACAGTCAACAACTGTAGACAGAAGGAAGTCCATGGGTGTGGCGCACATCACCTGTAGGGACACAACAGCTACCAGCCTGGATGTGCAATCACGTCGTCGGTGGACACAGTTGACCAAACGAATCTGAAAGTACCCTGTGAAGGACAGAAATGACACACAGTCAAAAGCAATGCAGTACAGGACAGAACAGCAAAACTCATGCACAATACATGTTACAAGATACCCACCCAGAACCAAGTTAGCATGTCAACACTGTTGGGGAGTACAGCCCACCTGTCACCACACATCGCAACACACATCCTGTCAAGTAGCCCATGGACACACTCCAACAGCACCAGAGCACCACCCACACATCATGCCAACTCACATCATTCACATGACACCTCAGGATACTCACATTCAGCTAAAGAAGTTGGTGATGAGCTGTGTGCGGACATCACCATCACCATCATCATCATCATCGTCACTGGCATCGTGGTCCAGGCCAGGATCCTCCACAGGTGGCGGATGTTGGTCATCGTCATCCTGGATGAGAGGCAACTCCTTCCGCACTGCCAGGTTGTGGAGCATGCAGCAGACGATGATAATCTTGCACACTTTCGCAGGGGCATATGGGAGGGACCCTCCGGTCTTGTCCAGGCAGCGGAAGCGGCTCTTCAGGAGACCAAAGGTCCGCTCAATCACTCTCCTGGTCCGACCATGTGCCTCATTGTAGTGCATCTGGGCAGGTGTCACAGGGTTCCTGAGGGGTGTCAGCAACCACGGCATGTTGGGGTATCCCGAGTCACCTACGGACAGACAAGTGCACATCAGCTGACTTGGAAAAGTGGGCGGAATACTACAGATCAGATCACACACAATGGCACAAAGTCAGTACACACCGACAAGCCAGGCACGCTGGTTCTGCATCTGTGCCATCAACCTGGGGATGCGACTACTCCTCATCACAAAGGCATCGTGTGCTGAACCAGGGAAACGGGCACACACGTGTGTGATGGTCATGTCTGCAAGACACACCACCAGTGCATTGACCGAGTGGTAGTGCTTGCGGTTCCTGTAGGCCTGCTCCTGGGCCTGTGGTGGTACCAAAGCCACATGTGTCCCATCAATGGAGCCAATGACATGCGGCATCCTCCCCAGGGCATAAAAGTCACTCTTCACGTCAGTGAGTCGTCGCAGTCTAGGGAAATAGATGTACCGGTTCAGGAAGAGCAACATTGCCGCCAAGAAATCACGGAGCACACGGCTGAACATGGTCTGTGACATCCCACCAGCAGACGCCACAGTATGTTGGAAGGTACCGGTGGCAAAGAAGTGTAGGGCTGCCATCACCTTCACCTTGGGGGTCAGCGCTGTAGGATACGGCCGGCCAGGCTGCAAATGTGGGGACAACTGCACTGCAAAATCCTCAATCAGCTGCCTGGTGAAGCGGTACCGTCGGATGCTGTCCCGTTCCACCATCGTTGCCAGGTCTGGGAATGGCCGATGGACAGCAGGAGCCCTGCAGTGCAGAGGAGAAGTAAGCAAGATCGTCAGTCACCCCACATATGCGGCATTGAACACACTCAAGATCCCAACATACATCATCATGAGGCACAACTACATGAAGTGTGCAGTACCGGAACGACATGTATGGTACATACATGGCCAACATCTGTCAACACGGTCCTACAGGTGGCATCAATTTGTCCCAGGTTGGCCCATTGGATATCATGATGCTGTGTCACAGTCACCCCCCAGTGACATGTGAGGACAGATGTGCCCCAGGCACCACAGCTCAACGACAGGCACATTCCCAGGGACCCTGTAATGCCACATGGACACTGGCATCACCTGGAGTATCATGTGTACACCACAACAAAACAAACATGACCCCCACAGGTAGTGGCCACACTTGCCATGGCAGGAGAGCCATGGACGTCTGTGACACACACGCACAACATCAGAGTCCATGCACACACAACGTGGATGTGGAGACTGTCTCCCATTGTGCACATGAAATCAGAGACATTGTAAACACTACATGCACAAAGACTGTGGAGGGCCATCACTATTGTGCCACTGGGACACCCTGGCTCAAACATACCGTCCCACATGGGACTCACGGGGTATGTGACATGACATACACAAACACCACTGTGAAATGTGACCATGACACATGCACAGATATGAACAGTTGCACATCACAGTGGTCACGTACACGTAACACCCAGGATCCTGTCCCCATTAACACGTGCACAGCCTGGGGGTGGCTGCCCACAGGTGACACCCACAGGACAACATGTACACCAACATACACACAATAGGAAATGCAGCCTTACATGCCTTATGATAAGGTTTGGACAGGCTGTCGTGATGTAGGTGTGCCCCTCACTCCCTGGGAGCTATCTGTGGCTGGCACATGTCCATCTGAGACAGGCATGCTGACCTATGCCAGTCACATATACAGTGATGCGTTGAACAGCAATGGACCGATCGGTGCCTCCGGCCGGCCCATTGCTTTCAATGTGTGCGGGTACGCGTTGTACCCCTGTGCGCGTTGAACTGCAATGGACCGATCGGTGCCTCCGGCCGGCCCATTGCTTTCAATGTGTGCGGGTACGCGTTGTACCCCTGTGCGCGTTGAACAGCAATGGACCGATCGGTGCCTCCGGCCGGCCCATTGCTTTCAATGTGTGCGGGTACGCGTTGTACCCCTGTGCGCGTTGAACTGCAATGGACCGATCGGTGCCTCCGGCCGGCCCATTGCATTCAATGTGTGCGGTACGCGTTGTACCCCTGTGCGCGTTGAACAGCAATGGACCGATCGGTGCCTCCGGCCGGCCCATTGCATTCAATGTGTGCGGGTACGCGTTGTACCCCTGTGCGCGTTGAACAGCAATGGACCGATCGGTGCCTCCGGCCGGCCCATTGCTTTCAATGTGTGCGGGTACGCGTTGTACCCCTGTGCGCGTTGAACTGCAATGGACCGATCGGTGCCTCCGGCCGGCCCATTGCATTCAATGTGCGGGTACGCGTTGTACCCCTGTGCGCGTTGAACAGCAATGGACCGATCGGTGCCTCCGGCCGGCCCATTGCATTCAATGTGTGCGGGTACGCGTTGTACCCCTGTGCGCGTTGAACAGCAATGGACCGATCGGTAGCCTCCGGCCGGCCCATTGCTTTCAATGTGTGCGGGTACGCGTTGTACCCCTGTGCGCGTTGAACAGCAATGGACCGATCGGTGCCTCCGGCCGGCCCATTGCATTCAATGTATGCGGGTACGCGTTGTACTCCTGTGCGCGTTGAACAGCAATGGACCGATCGGTGCCTCCGGCCGGCCCATTGCTTTCAATGTGTGCGGGTACGCGTTGTACCCCTGTGCGCGTTGAACAGCAATGGACCGATCGGTGCCTCCGGCCGGCCCATTGCTTTCAATGTGTGCGGGTACGCGTTGTACCCCTGTGCGCGTTGAACAGCAATGGACCGATCGGTGCCTCCGGCCGGCCCATTGCTTTCAATGTGTGCGGGTACGCGTTGTACCCCTGTGCGCGTTGTACCTCAATGGACCGATCGGTGCGCACCCATTGACAATGGGCTTGCCTGGCAACGGACGCGTTTTCGAATTTCGAACGAGTCGGTTGCTGGAAAATCAGTTGGTCACCCACAACAATGTTGCAAAATCATGTATGTCATGAAGTTGAAGTTTTGAAGGATGCTGTGGGCGTGTTTTGGTGCTGCTATTCCATGGATTGGCCAGATTCAGAAGATGCAAACGACTTGGACCTATCACTTTGGACACAAGGGACAGTATCTGCCTCTCCAGCACATATATATTGCTGCCTGTTCCCCTGAGAGCCCACTTGCCTGCACTACATGCTCCAGGACGACATCTGCCACTGCACTGCTGCTGTCTCTGCCCCTCTGGACCCTGCAATGGCACGTACTGTGGAGAGAGCCCAGCCTTCAGCCTTGAGGAGAACCAGGCCCTGCTGGACAGCCTACTTCCACAGTACAGCAAGCTGTATGGGACACCAGGGGAGCAGGTGAGTGTTCTGTGCACTGCCTTTCTGAATGTGCATTTTGTCTGACTAGCAAGGCTGAGAGTCAGCACACCACTGGCTAGCAGGCTCACTGAGTAGTTGTCACCCCCCATAGTGTGTAGTGACTTGCACTGGACAGGTATGGTGCAGTGACAGTGCTTCTGAACAGGGTTTTACTCCCCATGCAATGATACCATGTAGTGACTTTTGGAAAACTGTCCATGGGCAGCCGTGCACTGCCTGGGTACACCATGTGCCCCTGTGATTGCGACATGTATATGCAACTGTGTCATGCACGGATATGTTGCATGTGTAGTAATGGCCTTATCACTTTGTCATCCTGACAGGCTTCTGCCCATCGGAAGCATGAGATATGGAAGGACATCGTCCGGGCTGTCCGGTCCGTGGGGGTCTACAAGCGACGGATCCGCAACTGCCAAAAGAGGTGGCAGGACCTTCGGGGCTGGACCCGGAGGATTGCACGGGTCCAGCTGAAGCTGTCGCCTCCTCGCAGGAGGGGCGGAACACGGACCCTGACCCCCACATGCTCAGGATCCTGGCGGTGGTCTTTCCAGACCTGGATGGGCAGCTGAAGGCCAGAGAGCAGCAAGGAGGGGGTGAGTCAAAGACTGCACTGTGTACTCTGTCTAACATGCTATGTGCCCTCCTCGGGCCAGGTTGAACTGCCACAGTACAGCAGTCATGTTGTCCAGGAGCCATGTCCCTCTATTGTGCACTGCCCACTCCTCATCTGATACCCAGGTGTGGCCCTTACATGCAGGGAATTCTGTCACTTAGGACTGTGTCCTTGCAGTTTGCTTGACTCAAGGTGGGAGACAGCATCTGTTTCCCTGACTCTGTGGTGGGCATCATGGGTGGGTCCATTGCTTACACAATGCCTGTATTCTGACATGTATTCAGCGTGTTACTTTGATCTGTGGTCCAATTGCTGAGCTGATCCACCACATGTGGCTGGGGTACCTGGCACACACCCAGGCTGCGGGTGGGAACAATGTTTGGGCCCCAGGAGTATGTATATGACGTGTGTCACACATACTTAGCCAGCTGCCTACAGTCCAGGGCTCATCCCTCATTCATGTGGGGCTGGACAGTCATGCCTACTCCAGGCCATACAATACACTCTGTACTCCCACTCCCGTGTATCAGCGGACACATTGTGCACAGTGATTTGACCCCTCAGATGTCTGCCTCTGTGTCAGTGTGCTGTGGATTAGTCGCCAGGACTGCTGTGGAGTTTCTTGGTAGGGGCTCAGCATGCCACTGGAGATGTGACCATAGGAGACGATACTTGTGTGACACATAGGTGTCTGATCAGCTGCCCATGCAGAATGGGGCATGTAAATGTGAAGTTCAGGCAGCTGTTCCCCATGCACAGCAGAGTGTGAGGGGCTCAGGTTCAGAGGGTAGTGTCACAGGTCTCCCATATGTCCAATAGGTATGACCTGGACAGATGAGGGTTAAGAGGATGTGTTGTGGGGGGATGTACATGTGCACTTGTGCAGCTCCAGGACTTGCATTCCCCATGACCTACTATTGTGACACAGTGCAGAGTGTTGTTGTCTGGCTGCAAAGTCATACATCACTGAGACAGTGATGTATGACTTTGCAGTCATGCCTCCGCCATGGCATGTGTCTACTGATTGGTGATCCTGCAGGGGAGTGACATGTGCTACATGCACACCATAGTGGCGCTGGCTATCAGGACATGGGTGCATCATGGTGTCTGTCGCTGGTATGCATCACATGCATTTCCTATTTGACTCTGGGCATCCCTTACATCCGTAAACCTGTACTGACTCAGTGGCAAGAGCTGTGATGTGTCCACACCGTGTCCTCTGCACTGTCCAACTACTGTGTACTTGGTGCATGTGTCAACACTGGGGTGTTGCAATCCAACAGACACCAGACAGATGGGTGCAAGGCCATGTGGGATGTGAGTGCCATGCTTGGCATCAGACTGACAATTGACTTCTCCTGTTCAATTAGTGCACTTTTAGCAATGTACAACTAATGATGCCAGGGCTTGCTCTGTGATGTGCTGTGCTCACAGTGGTGTGTGCGTTATGTGCAGGTGACTGATGTCTGTCTGTTTCCCCATTGTTTGCAGATACATCCACGGCCACGGAAGGGGACAGCTCCACGGACCAGGAGGAGCCGGAGAGCCAGACTGGGTCAGCAGCCGTGGAGTGGTCGGAGGGACCCAGTGGCACGGAGGGCGAGGGGAGCCACACCGAGGAGTCCTCAGCAGCATCCACCTCAGCTGAGGACCAGAGCAACTCGGAGGATGACTCCCTTGTGGAGGCGGGTGTCAGCAGCCACCACACCCCAGCTAGTGTTGCTGTCCCCGCCACCACCAGCACCACCACCGCCCTCCCATCGGCTCCCATTCCCCAGGTCCGTGGAGGCTCCCATGTCCGGGAGCGTGTCTCCTTTGGGCCAGGCACCGCACCCCCTGCCCCTGTGTCCCCTGCTGCCCTGAGTGAGGAGTCTGTGTACCTCCTTCGCCAGCTCCATGTAGGGCAGACAGCCATGCTGAGTGTCCTCCATGCGCACACCGCGCTGTTGACTCAGCTGGTGTCGTTCATGGAGGGCATCTCATCGGGCATGTCTGACCTACAGAGGGGCAATAGGTCCATGGACTCCTCCCTGACGGCAGCAGTGTCCCTCCTCAAACGGTCCCTCACCCCTCCTGCCTCTGCTCCATCCACACTCCCCAGCACCTTACCCATCCCAGGCACACACACACTGGCACAGGCACACACCAGCACACACACATCCAGCACACTGACACACACGCCAATGACAAAACGCACACGCACGCACATTCAGGGGACTGAAGCCAGACTCACAGGGGATGGGGCCCTGGAACACACACACGCATCCACATGCACTGCGCAGTCCTCAGTTCCCTCTCCCTCCAAAGCACCCTCCCTTGCCTCACCTGCAACCCCAAAGTCACAGCAGCTCTTCCTCTGTGACCTCGGCCTCTTCCCCACCGATGAAGCTGCTCCAGCATCCCGGGGGAAGAGGAAGCCCACCCACACGGAGCAGAGTGCCCCTCGCCCCCGGACACCCTCCCCCAGGCGCAGACGGACTGAGGCCCCCACCCGCAAGTCCCCCGGAGTGCTAAGAGCAAGACCCCGCCACCGCCCTGCAGCTCAGGCACAAGGTCTCCGTCCTCCATCCCTCAGGCCCCCACTGCACAGGTGCCCCCACCACACCCTGCCCCAGGTTCCCCCACCCACAGATATACCATCCCCAAGATGCTCCGGCCTTCTCCCCCTGCCACTTGCTCTCCCAGCACCACACCCCCCGCTGCGCTTGTCTGTGCCACTGATGTGGTGAGGGTGTCCTCCCCCTCTATCCAACCCACCTTGCCTGTTCCCCATTCTCCTCCCCTGGAGGTAGGCACTGCAGTGGAGTCCACTACCGCCCTGTCTGACTTGGGCACTGCAGTGGCGGACCTGTCCACCCCATCTGCAGGGTCCACTGCAGTTGTGCCGGCACCCACGACATCTGTGTCATGCCCCCAGTTGTGCCGGCACACACCATGTCAGACACCTCCACTGCAGTTGTCAGTGGCTCTCCAGCACCCACCACCCCTTCCCTGACTCCCCCTGGTGAGCCCTGATCCTGTCCCTGCGGTGCCTGGCCTGCCCCCGGTTGCCCCTCCTAGTGGATTGTCCCTGGTATTGTGCAGGCATGCGTAGGGTGACATCTGCCAGTGTCACCCTGTTTGAACTTTGACAATGGACTGGCCATTGGCCTTTGCTCTAATTTCTTCTGGACGTCGTTATCAAACAACACATATGCTGAATAAAGCAACTTTCTTTTCTCTAGTGCTCATGCTTCAGATGTACATGTTGTTGGTGCAGCTAACCATGCCCTTGCTGCAGTGATGGTGATATCTGGTCTCATGATTATGAAGTGTTACTGTGCAGGAACCCATGTGGTCCAGGGGGAATGTGTCCTATCATGTGGTGTATCCATGTCATCAATAGCAGCATCTGAGGGTGTCATGTGTTCAGTATTTGGCAATGGGTTTCCTACTTACATTGGCAATTTCATATCTGTGGCTTCCACCCCTGCACATCTGTTGTGCCTGCCATCGTTGCATTTGTCTACTTCCCTGACCGTGTTGCCATCTCCAGTGGACATGCAGGTTTGGGCATCAATGGGGAGGGACTCATCCGTGTAGTCAGTGCAACATTGCTATACAAGTGTGTTGGATCTGTGCTGATGATTCTGTTGGCACATCCATGACCAGGCTGATGTGATGGGAGCCCTCATTTGGTGCTAATTGTTGATTGTGTGACCAAGTGCTCAGCTGACATGATGGGGCCCTACTGAGGCAACATATGGCACAGCTTTCCTCACACAGGAGTGGAGTCCCCTCATGGCAGTGTGTACACGTGTGACATTGCCTGCGCCCAAGGTGTGTGTTGTATGTGCATGTCTGTGTGTTCACTTCCATTCATCTGCGCATGCTGTGATCCCTAGTGTTGTACCTGTTTGTGATGCTTGCTGACTTGAGCTATGTTCCCCCAAAGTCTTCTCCTGTGTTCTCTGTGATGTGGGTGCATGGCACATTACTGGTCATCAGGGTGTCACCCATAGGTGTGTTTGCTGTCAGGGCAGAGTTTGTGTGCAGACGCAGATGGGTCACAGTCAGGTTTCCCTTTGGCACTTGTTGTTTGCCCCTGTCATGTGATTTCCAGTTTGTGTTATCTTTCAGTGATTGTGACACGTTGTGTGTGTGACTGCTGGCACTCCTTAGGGTCCGGGCTGCAATGTTGGTTGTTGTCTATGTGTGTTCTTTGTGGGTGACCTTGGCTTCTTCATTGGTGTGTGACTGTGGCTGGGATCCCATTGGTCGGTGTGGTATTGCCGTCATGTCCATGTACAGCGTAGTGTGCAGTGTGTCAGACATTCAGGAGTCTTGTTGAGTGTCCATGTGTGATGTGTTTCTACACCTTGGTTCCCACCCACCACCCTGGAATAGTCATGGGTGCATGTGCAATATCACCAGTGCATGTGTACTTCACTGCTGCACATTGTTGGAGGTCGAGGGGTGTGGTCTTGAGTGTGTGCAGATGAGAGTTGTTGCCCGGCTAGGCCCCTGCCTCCATGTTGGCCTTGGCTTACTGGCCATGCTGATTGATTTGTGCTTGTGTAGGTGTGATGGTAGTTTGTTGCTCAGGACACCTGACTGTGGTTCACAGTGTGAACGACATTTAGCTTTGTCATCACAGTGGTATTTTTATTCAGCCCAGGGTCACCACATTGTGGGGGCCCTGGGGGTGGTGCTGTGGTGTGTCTGTGACTTGCTGTGTCAGTTGTTGTTCCTACGTGCCTGTGTGACATGTGTGTTTTGTGCTCCCTCTCACCTGTCAATGCCTGCTTGCCCACATAGGGGATTTGGATCCATGAGTTACCTTAGTGTGGCAGTGTATGCACATCTGTATGATTGGTATTCAGCTCTCCTCATGTGTTGTGTTGTTGCCTGGGGACACTGGCACCCCCACCCCTCACCTGCTGTGTATGATGACAGTGTTGGTCTGCCTGTTTGTGTTTGTGCATCTGCACCACTGCATTGGCATATCTTGGGTGTGCCATTGGCTGTATGTTGTTTGGTGTGTTTCCCCTGCTGTCCCTGGGACTCCTAGGTCATCGGTCAGCACAGTGATCATGGTTTGTGTGTCCCATTGCTGCCATGGTATGGTATCTGTTCACCTCACATCTGCTGTCTCCACAGGGTATCTGCATTTGTGTGCCCATTGGTGCAAATATGTGGTTCTGCATTCTGATGGTCACTTCTGTCATTGTGTCATTGATGACTGTTGACGGTCTCAGCCCCCATGGGTGTTGTTTGTCTGCACATGGCCAAAGGAATGTTTCATTTGCACTGCAGTATTTGGCTCCCCCAATTTATGTTGCAATGGGACACATACACTACTTTGCCACAGATGAGTTTTTGGTTCTGTGACCAGGAATGATCCATGCAGTTTGGCAGTTGCAGCTCTTTCTTTGTCAACAATTACCTTTTGGTCACTGTGATGATGAGGGTGTAGACCCCATTGCCACAATGGTCAAAATGTGCTTCAGCTATGGACCCCACACTTGCCTTTTGGTCACTGTGATGATGGGGGTTTAGTCCCCATTGCCACAATGGTCAAAATGTGCTTCAGCTATGGACCCCACACTTGCCTTTTGGTCACTGTGATGATGGGGGTTTAGACCCCATTGCCACAATGGTCAAAATGTGCTTCAGCTATGGACCCCACACTTACCTTGTGGTCACTGTGATGATGGGGGTTTAGGCCCCATTGCCACAATGGTCATGGGCTGCTTGCATTGTGGGTGCCACACACATATATGTGTGGTACATGTGCTAGGGGGTCACATTGTATGTTCAAAGTCATGTTCGGTGTTGTAGGCATTTGACACAGCCTGCTCACACGCTTGTCATGGTGGTGGGGGGATGTCTTAATCTTGCATTCCCTAGGTTGTGGTGTGCTTGTTGTGTCATGCATTGTCCATCCTATGAGTGGGGGTGGTAGTAGTGGTAGGCATCCAGCCCCCCTGGCTAAGGGTGGTAGTAGTGGTGGGCATCCTGCCCCCTGGCTAAGGGTGGTAGTAGTGGTAGGCATCCTGCCCCCCTGGGTGAGGGTGGTAGTAGTGGTGGGCATCCTGCCCCCTGGGTGAGGGTGGTAGTAGTGGTGGGCATCCTGCCCCCCTGGCTAAGGGTGGTAGTAGTGGTGGGCATCCTGCCCCCCTGGGTGAGGGTGGTAGTAGTGGTGGGCATCCTGCCCCCTGGCTAAGGGTGGTAGTAGTGGTAGGCATCCTGCCACCCTGGCTAAGGGTGGTAGTAGTGGTAGGCATCCTGCCCCCTGGCTAAGGGTGGTAGTAGTGGTAGGCATCCTGCCCCCGTGGGTGAGGGTGGTAGTAGTGGTAGGCTTCCTGCCCCCTGGCTAAGGGTGGTAGTAGTGGTGGGCATCCTGCCCCCCTGGCTAAGGGTGGTAGTAGTGGTAGGCATCCTGCCCCCCTGGGTGAGGGTGGTAGTAGTGGTGGGCATCCTGCCCCCTGGGTGAGGGTGGTAGTAGTGGTGGGCATCCTGCCCCCCTGGCTAAGGGTGGTAGTAGTGGTGGGCATCCTGCCCCCTGGCTAAGGGTGGTAGTAGTGGTAGGCATCCTGCCACCCTGGCTAAGGGTGGTAGTAGTGGTAGGCATCCTGCCCCCTGGCTAAGGGTGGTAGTAGTGGTGGGCATCCTGCCCCCTGGGTGAGGGTGGTAGTAGTGGTGGGCATCCTGCCCCCTGGCTAAGGGTGGTAGTAGTGGTAGGCATCCTGCCACCCTGGCTAAGGGTGGTAGTAGTGGTAGGGCATCCTGCCCCCTGGCTAAGGGTGGTAGTAGTGGTAGGCATCCTGCCCCCTGGCTAAGGGTGGTAGTAGTGGTAGGCATCCTGCCCCCTGGCTAAGGGTGGTAGTAGTGGTAGGCATCCTGCCCCCTGGCTAAGGGTGGTAGTAGTGGTAGGCTTCCTGCCCCCTGGCTAAGGGTGGTAGTAGTGGTAGGCATCCTGCCCCCTGGCTAAGGGTGGTAGTAGTGGTAGGCATCCTGCCCCCTGGCTAAGGGTGGTAGTAGTGGTAGGCTTCCTGCCCCCTGGCTAAGGGTGGTAGTAGTGGTAGGCATCCTGCCACCCTGGCTAAGGGTGGTAGTAGTGGTAGGCATCCTGCCCCCTGGGTGAGGGTGGTAGTAGTGGTGGGCATCCTGCCCCCCTGGGTGAGGGTGGTAGTAGTGGTGGGCATCCTGCCCCCCCTGGCTAAGGGTGGTAGTAGTGGTAGGCATCCTGCCCCCCGTGAGTGAGGGTGGTAGTAGTGGTAGGCTTCCTGCCCCCTGGCTAAGGGTGGTAGTATTGGTGGGCATCCTGCCCCCTGGCTAAGGGTGGTAGTAGTGGTAGGCATCCTGCCACCCTGGCTAAGGGTGGTAGTAGTGGTAGGCATCCTGCCCCCTGGCTAAGGGTGGTAGTAGTGGTAGGCATCCAGCCCCCTGGGTTGGGGTGGTGGCGCGCATTCAGGCCCCTGTGTGCATATGTGGCATTGGTGATGGGCATCCCGCCCCTATGGTGCTGCTGTTGCTGGTGTAAGTATATTCAGATTCCCAGTGTATGTGTGTGATGTGTCGTGTACGTGTTGTATGTGTTTTGTGGTTGGTGTCTGACTTACCTTCTGCGCCGTACGCGTCCGTGCCTGTTCCGGTAGTAGATGTAGAATATTGGTATGATCGGGACGAAGGGATTCATGGTTGGTTCGTGTCGTTCGTCCTTCTCGTTGCTTCGCGTCGTCCTCGTCGCTTGGCTTCGTCCTCGTCGCTTCGCTTCGTCCTCGTCGCTTCGCGTCGTCCTCGTCGGTGCCGTGTTCGTCTCGTAGCCGTGGATCGTGTTGTGGCGCGATTCGGAGCTTATGTGCGCCTCTCCCGGATGCTTTGACGTGCCGTGCGTAGCGACGGGTTCGGCGCGTACGGAAAGCGCATCGTACTTGTTCGGCCGGACGGGGCTGCATTTTCCCTTCCGTGCGACTCGATTCGGCGTTTCCGGATTCGCCTCGGTCGGAGAACAGGACCTGGTTTGGGTGAGTACGGCTCGGCCGGAATTTTTGCTGTTGTGCGCATCGTACTTGCTCGTTCGGTGTGCTGTACGGATCGGTCGGGAAACTGGCTTTCGCATGGCTTTTTTCCCGACCGAATAGTATTGGGTGCGCCTCCGACCGAGATCGGAATCGGCCCCAAAGTAGGGTTGTCCTCTATTCGTCTATAATGTGTGGTGTTGTCAAGCTGTCTCATTACCTCTGCATCATACGCTGCACTTTCCCAAATCACGATTCCACCGCATTTGTCAGCTGGTTTAATCACTATTAAGGGATTTTGGGCCAAATTAGTCAATGCTACTGATTGCGCTCTAGAGCAGTTTTGTTTGAAATGGATTTTTTTATCGTTCAGGGCGTCCACCTCTCTAAGGACTTGGTCTTCAAATGCCAAAATTTGTGTTGGCATAGCTGCACTTTCAGGACAAAAGGTAGATTTACATCTGAGGCCACTGATATTATCAATATTAGAATCAGGAGTCTCTGAAAAGAAAGTTTTAAGTCTGATTTTCCAGAGGAATTTTAACAACTTCTGTTTTTGTATCTACCGGGTTGGGGACTGCCAAGGGAACAAAAGATAGACCCTTCTGCAAAATACTCATTTCCATGTCTGTAAGCTAGTATTTGGACAGATTATAAATAGGGATACATTCTCGCTCATTAGTGTTGGAGGTTTTAAAGATTTCTGTCATCATCTGTACGTTCTCCTCCTGGTTCTGAAAAACACCTGTTCCTGATTTTGGCCTCTCCATTCCCCAGTGTTTCCTCACCCCCTGTTGGCGCCTTTGCCTAAAAAAGGTTGGGCTCTCAGGTATTAAAAATATGGTTGTTAGAACCCAGAGGAGCCTTGATCTGAGTCTGAAGATGTATCGGAGAAGGTAATAAATTTCCTCCGTGAACGCCCCCTACACTGCAGGTTCAAAGAACTGGGGTTATTTTTCTTATAAAAATCGTCTTTCAGAAAGGAGTATACTTGTTCGATACTGAATTTTTTTATATCCCTGGACACCTTTGAAGTTTTGTGGTTTGTCGTATGCACCTCGTATGCAGTCTGATCGATCCCCACACATCTTTTTGCTTATTGCTTCATATTGCATTCAGCATTCTCCGATGCCACAGGTTGTCTTCTTCTGCTTCCTGACCTGTTCTCTTGACTTTAGCTTGAAATAATTAATTTGGATGTACCACTGAAAGATGCTTAATCATCCTTATGTTCCCAAATGAATACATGTGAGGATGGCCCCTTTGCAATACTTGGTTGCAAAGAGTGCAGGTTACATTTCGGGAATTCACTTTTTTTCTTTCCTCTAAGGTGAGTAAAAACTTTCCACACATGTGACTCCTCAGGTGGGTAATCAGTGGACGTAGAAGTTCTAGGCACTTCTGTAACTTCTGCCTCCGCCTCTTCTTCAAAGCACAAAGCTATTGTAGTTGTCTGTAGCTTTCTGTCTCCTGGGTCTGCTTGCTTGGGTTAGATTCAAAATGGCCACTGCATAACGGTGGGCCCTTGTTTCTAAATGTTTCAAACTCTTTTTTTGAAGTCTGCTGAATGTGCAATCAAGCACAGATATCAGGAGGCAAGACTGAGTATTGTTGTACCAAGAACCAGTACTGTGAACCCCATAGGTTGTTTAAACCTTCGAGTTTAATAAGAAAACTGATTCTGGGATGTGGTTTTGAAAGTAGAACCAATGTAAGAACAAAAGAGACATGTGTTGAGGTTATTTTTAATAGCATCACTTTTATCCTGATAAACGTTTGTGGTACTAGGTTGGGAATCATTTATTTAAAAGATTTATAAAGTGCACTGTGACAAAGCTGGTATTCTGGCGCTGTCAGGCTCACTGGGCTAAGAAAGGAGAAGGAGGGAAAAAACTCTGCAGCTAAAAAGAGTGCTAAAATATAACAAGTGCTAAAATGTAAAAAGGGATTTTTTATGGAATAGCCAAGTTTTAAGGCCTTTCTAAATTGCAGGAGATCGGACAGGGATCTAAGGGAAGCAGGGAGTTGATTCCATATTAGGGCTGCTCTGACCAAAAAGGTGCGCCTACCTTGTCTGATCTTCCTGGATTTTGGAATACATACAAAATTTGCTGTAGCAGAGCAAAGGCACCTCCCTGGGGAGTATCTTTTAATTCTGTTTTGTAAAGGCACTGGACCACGGCCCTGGAGATCTTTAAAAACAATACATAAAGATGTGAAAAGTATTCTCTGTCGCAGCGTAAGCCAATGAAGATTCATTCAGAGCATTGGTGGCTGATGACCTCCTGACTCTGTTTAAGGCCAATTTGGCAGTGGAGACTTGAAATCTTTGCAGTCTGTATAAAATAAATTCTGGTGCTCCTAACAGACGTGCATTACAATAAACCAACCTGCATTAAACAACACTGCGTACAATTAGTGTTTTAGCAGTGGGGTGTAACAGCGGAAGAATCTTCCGGAGGCCCCAGAGTAGTGAAAAGCATGTGCCAGCAACTTTATTCACATGACTTTCTATGGACAAAGTATTGTCAGCCGTAACCTCCAAGTTACGAACCGATTCGGAAGGTATCAGCTCTTCTTCAATTGGTACTGGCGAAAAGTTAAAAGGAATTGCCAATTGTTAGAAATGGGATTTCTGGTTGGCTAGGGCATGCGCCTAAGCCAGGCAGAAACCACCACTCTAGTCAGGGCAAGGGAGTTACACACTGAAGATAACCCCTGCTCACCCCCTTGGTAGCTTGGCACGAGCAGTCAGGCTTATCCCAGAGGCAATGTGTAAAGCGTTTGCGCAACACACACACACAGCAGCAACACACTAGGCACACTACAAAAGAAACTCCACACAAGGTTACATCAAAAATAGCCTTTGTATTATCCAAAACACATTAGAATCATAATCACACAATATACACTGTGCCAACTGGCACTAGGCAATATTCACAGGGGATTATATACATGTGACAGGGCCAATAGGGCCACTGTCAGAAACATCACAAGCACAAGTAGTAAATGTAAAACACCACCAGTAACTACTGGCAGGATACTGTACTGCATTATATCACATTAGGCATAAAACACAATAGGCAGTAGGCATCACATTGGGCATAAACCACATTATGCAGTAGGCATCACATTGGGCATAAACCACATTATGCAGTAGACATCACATTGGGCATAACCAGTGCACCACAGTAACACTGCCAAAGTGCACACAGCACCTTAGCCTACACCCTGAAATGACCCCAGGCCAACTGGCCTTTCACTGGGGCTCAAATGCCCTCTGTCCCAAATGTCAGGGCGTAATTGGGGCCTTCCAAATGGCCCTCAGGCTGCCAATGCAGCGAAATCACTGGTGCGCAAATGCGCTTGGGGCGTGGGGTGCAACTCACCCCTTCCTGGCACTAAAAATAATATGCCCCCATCGTTGCAGCTGCCCGCGCTCTCGCGGCACAGCTGATGAATGCAAAACAGGCACTGGCACCGTTGTGCCTTGTGAGCCCCGCTCTGGGACTTGGCACACAAAACTTGTCCCACGTTGCAGCTGCCTGCAACTGTGGCGCAGCTGTGAAGATCAATAAGGCACTGGCACTACACGTGCCTCGGGAGCACCAACACGGCTCCAGGCACCGACAATGTGCCTCGGGGAGCCCCGTTCACCGGGCTCCTCCTTGTGCCATCTCTTGGCACCAACAAGCATCCGCCCCACTCACCAGGCTCTTCTGTTCGCTTTTCCGGCCTCTCCGCTGACAACCAAGGACTCTGGCCACTCGGGGGAGGCTTCCGGGCACTCGCCAGTGCAGGGTAGGCTCCCGCCTGGCTTCTTCTTCACGTTGCGGCCGTGCGGCCCACCGGGAGCCCCGCCTCACATCAGGCTCAGGGTTGCCTGTCTTCCAGTGGCGCCGGGCCACAATTGGCTCTTCAGAATGGCCCCGCCTACAACCAGGCAACTTGCCTGGCTTCCTGGTCGCCGCGCTCAGCGGCGGCTCCTCTTCTCTTTGGGCCAATGCGGGGTGGGCTCCCGCTTTAAAATACACAGATGCGGGGTGGGCACCCGATCCACCTTGAAGCACCAAAAATGCGGGGTGGGCTCCCGCTCCCCCTTGAAGCACAAAAATGCGGGGTGGGCTCCCGCTCCCTTCCTCTGGATCACGAGGGAATCCCCACGCCGGGGTTCCCTCAGGACGCTTCGCAGCCCAGCGCTGCAGGGCTAAAGTGCTCCTCTCGGTCTGGAGCAGCACAGAGACACGTGCAGCGCTTCACTAGGCGCTAGAAGCCCCAAGTTCAAGGTTTCAGGGCCAAGGCTGGGCCCAGGCAGGCCAGCTCACAGGGCCCTCCAGCAGGGAGGCAGTCCCACGTGGCGGTTCCTCCTGGTGCCCAGCAGCAGCAAGGCCCTAAGCACAAGGAAAGCACAACTTTCATGGGGTCACAGCCCCAATATTTATACACCATTTGCTTTGTCTGCCCTGGCACAGGGCTTGGGGGAACCAGCCTGAACTGGTTCCGGGGGGTTTTGGAGCACTTTGTTGACAAGGCTCCTCTTCCCCTTTGTTAGGTGGGGGCTCGGTGATCAGACACACCACAGGGGGGCGGAGCCAGCATTCACCCAGGCAGGCACAGACCTATTCAGGGTCAGGGGACTACTCCTCCCACTACACCAAATGCAGATCCCCTATTCAGCCTAGCGCTGACTCACCCTGCCCCCCTGGAGCCACACACACCTCACCAGCCCCTGTCACTCCAAAGCCAGACATGCAATCCACATCAGGCAGGCAGACACATAGCACAAAAAATGGCAACTTCTAAAAGTGGCACTTCTAAAATAGGTATAATAAATCTGCGCACACCATTGCGTAGCATTTATTATCACTATTCCAAGCATACCAAACTTGACCACGCTGCTCCTCTCATAACAGGAATTACCACTGAAACACTTATCAGGGAATCCCCAATGCATTCCTATGGGAGGGCAGCCTCACAGCAGTGAGAAACCAAAATGGCTGTTTGTCACTACCAAGACATGTCACACACTTAAGGTACATGTCCTACCTTTTACCTACAATGCACCCTGCCCTTAGGGCTAGCTAGGGCCTACCTTAGGGGTGACTGACATGCAGTAAAAGGGGGGTCACAGCCATGGCACACACTTTAGGTGCCATGTCACAGCGGCAGTAACACTGCGCGCACAGGCCCTGCAATGGCAGAGGCCTGAGACAGGTTTGAAAGGCTACTTTGGTGGGTGGCGCAATCAGCGCTGCAAGCCCACCAGTAGCATTTAATTTACCGGCCCTGGGTATCTGAGATACCACTTTACAAGGGACTGACAGGTAAATTAAATATGCCAAAGAGGTGTAGACCAATCTTGCCATGTTTACCACAGAGAGCACACGCACTTTACACTGAACAGCAGTGCTAAAGTGCCCAGAGTCCTAGAACCACCAACACCATGTCAGAAAAATGGCTAGGAGGAAGGCAAAAAGTTCAGGGATGACCCTGCAAAAAGGGCCAGGTCCAACACCAATGAGACTTTATTTGCTGAGTAACACAAAAGCTCAGTGTTGTCCCAATTGAATTTGAGGGAATTGAGGTTCAGCCAGCTGATGATATCATTCATGCAGTTATGAAAAGCGGTGATATCCACCTGCTGGCAGTTGTCAAATGACAAAATTAGTTGATTGTCATCAGCATGGTTCACCACTCTAATATTATGAGACTTAATAAGAGTAATCAATGGCCTCATGTACATAATTAACTAGACCGGGCTGAGCACCGATCCTTCAGAACTCCATCTTTCAAACTCTTAAAGTCAGAACAGTGAGGAGGAAGAGCGACTGCCTGAGTAGGAAAGCAACCAGTTAATTGTGGTGCCACAAACTTCTATTGAGGCAAGTCGGTCCAAGAGTGTATTGTAGTTCACTGTATCAAATGCGGCTGAGAGGTCCAATAAGACCAAAACCGTTGACTGACCACCATCAACAATCAACAATTTGCAGCTCTTGCACAATTGCCGAGGCAAGGCATCCATTCAAAGTGTCACAATACCCAAAAAAAGTACTGCAAACCCTGTACAGTTTTTAAAAAGGAGGAATTTCAGAGGAAAATCTATTGTTTTAATTAGTTTGAAAGTATCCATGAAGTATACAAAGAAAAAGTCAGAATGGTACAATTACATTTTCATTTCTGCAATTTGTATGCCCTGTACGTTTTCCAGTCCCTGTACTGTGAAACTAGGGCTTGCCAGTCCCACTTATGCCTATTTTTCTAGCTTCTATGGGGGACCACCAAAATGTTGTAAATCGTTGCAAAAGTTTGGCTTGTGTGCATGTTTTGCTCCACTTTCAAATAGTTCTTGAGTATCTGACTGAGTTTACTGGACTCCGTGCTATTTCATAGTCCTACACAGAAAGAGACTTTATGGATTCCTTGCTGTGCTTTATTTTTTGGGGAATATTACACTGTGTTCTTCAAAAATGGCATGTGGACAAGAATATCAGGAAAGACGAAATCTAGAACCAGAGACAGAAGAAGAAGAAAAAATGGAAGTTATTGAGACTGAAGCTTCTAGATCTCCAAGAGAATCCATTTTATTGAGGTTTTACCCCCATTCCATCGTGTGAAAAAAAATTAACTCCTAAATAAGTAGCTTGTAGGTTGTGTGAGAAGAAACTAAGCAGGGGCAATAGGGAAATACAAGAGGGAAGTACAACTTCGGAACCCCATTGCATGGCATCACCGTCAGTTCATTGCAGAACGAATGAAGAGGAAGAGCAATGCCAATCAGGCGAACTACATCTGCAAAACATGCTGTATGCTATTCCTGCTGGAGATCAATAGTCTGAAGAAATTCTACAGTAGTAGCAGGAAACCATCAATCCCTCTTTGCAAACTGTGGGATTGCATTGTTTAGTGTGCAGCATAGATATCACCTGTGGTAAGAAAAACCGGACTGCTGAAATTAAGAAAATTAAACACAATAAGATTTGCAAAGAAAATGTTTTTCTTCTGTTATCCCAAGTCTTGACTACTTTTTGTATGCTTGGGAGAAATGCTAGTGTCATGAAAGCATGAAAAAGTAACTTTCTGAAAAACAAAATACTGGTTGTTTTCAGAAACAAAGATAATAGTATAAACAAGATTAAAATATATGTTTGTTTGAGATATGAGTGAGAGGGAGTCCAGTAGTTGAGGAAAGATGGTGAATGAAATAATGAGTGAAAGAGTGGAAAAGCAAGGATTTGAGTCAGCGAGTCTGAAAGTGAGAGAGACAGCAAGTTATAAACAGTGTGTTGTTAAAGTGAGAGTGTGAGACAGGTTGTGAAGGATGGTGAGTGCTTGAGAGAGAGGGCGATTGAGAATATGAGTGAGAGATTGAACAAGAGGTCGTGGTTAAAGATGGAGTGAGAAAATATGAGTAAAAGTAATGTAGTCAGTATGTGAAAGGTTGAGTGGGTGAAAATGAGAGAGTGAGTGAGAGAAGTTAGAGGATGAGTGTGAAAGTTAGGGAGAGAGTGGACAAGTAAGAAAGTGAGGTCAAGACTAGGCTAGAGGAAGTGAGTAATGAATGAGTGAGATTAAGAAAAAGCAAGGGAGTCTGAGTGAAATAATGAGTAAGTAAAAATGAGAGAATGAGAGAGTGAGTGGAAATGTATGAAAGTGAGAGAGAGAGTAAGAGGCAGTGAATAAAAGTGAAGGACTGTGTGAGGGAGGGCTTGCAGGAGAAGGAGCCCTTAAGAGGCTGTGTGAATAAGTAAATAAGTGAGAGACTGAAGGAGTAAGTAAAGAGTGACTGAGTGAGCAATAGAGGCATTAATGCCTGAAACATGTGATTGAAAATGAGAGAGTGGCTGAGAGGGATAGTGAGACTGACAAACGCTGAGTCAAGGTGAAGGAGGGTGTTAGGGAAGAAGTATGACAGACAAAGTGCACGAGAGAGTGAGTGACTGAAAAAATGAATGAGAAAGTGAGTGAGAGGTACTGACGCTCTTCCGTGTACTACAGTGCACCATTCTTTCTAGATAAATCTACTAAAATGAGTGGCTATTTGCCTAATTGTGGAAAGCATTTCCACATGCGAAAATACCCATGCAATGATTATGCACTGTGGAGGTGACAATTTTAGCACAAACCATTCATTCATGTATCTCTTCCTCCACACAGCCTTAGTATAGATAAATATTTGTCAAAGGCAACTGTGGATATGGTCTGCACAAATTGACAAATCACTGTAAACACTTAACAAAGTCATTTCTGCTTAACTTTGGGACCATTGCAAGATGACTACCTACAACAATAATATCCATTTTGACATGCTGGCATATTCCAAGAAGATGGAGTCCATTTCACATCAGAAGGCAGTTGGATTTTCATAAACAACCTCACAAAATATGTCTTCCTCCAACTCCATTTCATCAAAGAACACAAAGGTTTTTTTAAGAGGCACTTTTTTTTATAAATAAATATCTTTTGTCGGAAATCTTTTTGGGCAGTTTTTCAAACTTGCAAATCTTCTGCGAAACCATGTTAAAACCCATTTGATGTACAATCCAGTGAGCTCTCTTGATTTTTAATGTTTTGGGTAAGCAATTTTGAGGGTCAGAAATCCTGCAAATTTTATCTGTAAGTGTAAATGTCATTAGCCTACATGCAACCTGCAACTGGCAGCGACCCTTGCTGCGTAAGGCTGTGTGTAGAAGTGGTTGACCACAGGGCATGGCTTACAGTCTTTGCTGAACACTGTGGTGGATGGTTATGGGGCCTGGCCTGTAGCCAGGATCTGTGCTGAAGCCACCACATGTGGTCAACCTCTGCTGTGCACAGTCAAAGGACCTGGCTGGAGGCAGACAGGTGCACAACCTGCTGTTGGCTGAGGGCTATGTCCTGCGCCCAACCAGACACGGGCAGCCATCCCCCCTCCTTCTGATCTGTGGACCCCACTCATATGCCAGTAGGGGTTTGGTTTTCTGAAGCTTCCCATGGGTTTAGGGTCCCATGCCCATGAAGCTTGTACCAGGTTCGCAGATCCCCTGCCCTAATCTGCTTATAGTGGGGGATGGTGCCAGAATCCACAAACTCCATGGCAATATCTGTATTTATTCAACTTTAATCACCAGAGAGGACTCCTTTGGGTTCCACTCACATGGGCACTCATGGTGAACTCACCTCTGCCACCTTATGTGCCCTTTCGATCTGTTTTTCAGGATCTGGGAAACAAATCACTGTGCCCTGCAATGACAGCTGCAATATTTTTCCTATGTGCTGGGGTCAGCGAATCAGAGCATTCTGGTTTCGCAGATCCCACTGCAGACCTGTGGTCCTGAATTGCAGAAGCAAGAAAATGCTCCCTTGTCCAATCACATTTGAGTATTTTTTTATTTTTTAGTTCACAGAGCTTTGCAAAACCGGATTTGTGGAACTTGCATTTTAATGATTCAGATATCTCTAAAATGTAACCTATTCCTTACCAGATAGAGACAATATTAAATGCTAGCATCTCAAAAACTATTATACAGATGTACATCAAAGTAAGCAAAGACACTTCTTTGAGTAAAGTTCTACCTTCATGATGTATTTGGTTAAATTCTATTCAACTGTTTTCTTTTTATCAAGGAGTGAAGGCTATTTTGAAAGTTAAAATGGGAAATGTCACTTTTGGGACCTCCACCTCTTTTTTTACTCCAGCTGAATAGATCTGCATGAAACATGCCATGAACAGCTTCAAGTGGATGTACTGTTTTTGAAAAGTTTCATGCAGGTTCATTGAATGACCCCAAAGTTATCTGGAAAACAAAACACACAGACAGACAGATAGACACACACACACATTGTCTGCATAATAAAATGAAGTCTGCAATACCCAAAAAAACGTACTACTTTTTTCTACGTATGTAGCTGCACTATTTTTATAAGTTATAATTTATTACAGTCCATTTATGACAACGCAATGCTTCTTCTTGAAAAAGTCAGCAGACACTGTCAAATGCAACTAACTTAGTAGAACACTTAAGCACCATGTAAACAATTCTAGAGAAGGCTATCTATTTATAACCCTTTCTTTTAAAGGTTCTAGCCTCAAAGTCCACAGTCATACTTCTATTACTATTTAATGGACCTCTGCCTTTCAACCTCTTACCTCTGTTTGGTGGTGGAACTCCTCGTAAATTTCAACATCCTCAGAAAGTCTAGTATGGGTTTTTTAACACATGTGTAATGGATGGGTGAAATGTTTTACGTGTGGGTTAAAGATATCTGATACCATCAAATGACATACATTCAATATTGGGACCTATACGGGCCAGTTCTAACCATTTGCGCACTTCTGATTGTTTGGAATATCAACAGAGTAAAATGTGTGACGAATAAGCAGAAGGCACAAATATAGGACCATATACTATACTTATAACTTTTCAGCCAGTTTATATGATAGAATCCCTGGATTGTGGTACTGCTTTCCCATAGTCTAATGATACCTTTCTACACATTTCTGTCTTGGACCAGTTCACCTTTTTAAGTTGGTGCCCAGGTTCAGATGGAAGAAATGGAAAGAAGAAAGAGATCAATAATAACCTACTTATTGATATGAACCATGGCGTAGTCTATGATCATTTATTGCACAAGTTCATTTAGAGTGGGGATCATGAATATATCACTGGGAAAGGTATTGATACAAGATTTATGCATGTGCATGTGGTGTGTGTATGTGTGTGTGTGTGTGGATGTGTGTGTGTGTGCATGTGTCTGTTTACACATGAGTTTGTGCCTATGCTTATACATACGTATTTAGATACCTTTAATCTGATTGCTACGGACCAAAAAATATCCATATGCCAGTCACAAACTAAGTGGTCTTGCATAGAAACAATAAATAAAAATTATTTTCAGTTAATCACAGCTCATTTAATGGAAGTATGTTCCCGCAATTGCAGTAAACAATCTCTTTTTATTTCAGAACCTCCGAGGCCTCTTGCTCACCTCTGTCGCATTGTGGTTCGAAATCGCATTGGAAGACACCGTATTAACCAACTTGACACATTGCCACTTCCTGGCAGACTGATTAAATTCCTGAAATATGATTTCACTTAGGATTTTTAGCTAGCACTAAAGATTAGCATGGTCTAGCGCACTGTATGAGGGCAATGTTTTTATTACTGATCAAGGAGTTTTCATAACAACGCCCAACGGTTTTCTGACTTCCAAATTCTGCGTGATGGTGAAAGCCAAGCGACAACGCACTAAAGCATACAGGATTTAGCAACTAGAGGAAAGAGATCCGAGGAAGCTGGGATAACGAGATTTAATCCAACAAAGTGTTTTTTGGCAAAAAGCATCAGCAGATTTTTGGGAGTTTCAGCTTTTGGTGGCAAAAACTCTTGAAAGACCTTTCCATTGGGGAAACCATTGAACTGAAATGGTAACCAATCACCCCATTGTCAATTGTGGTTGTATCCAACTACTTAGCACCCCTAGTGCCTGCATTTTCTTTTAGGAGAAGGGGTGGAAATTAATTACGCTACTGACACTGGATGGACGGCAAAACAGGAAATTACTTGGGATCCACCTACATTTCCTCTTGCCAGCAAATAGAAGAACATCAATATACGTTTTATAAAATCCTAATGTGTACCCTAATTGTTGTATGAATATAAAATGTATGGTACATAAAGAAAAATAAATTTGTCCCTGGGGTCCCCAAACAATATTTCAATGAAAACATCACAACAAACAATTATTTATTTGCTTACAGAAAATGTTTTTAATCTTTTATAACATTTTATAGAGGTTTGTTATGAAAAGAGGTGAATTCATTTTATTGGGTATGAATTTTTTAGTATGAACTATTCAACATTAGATCATAACTTTCCATGTTTAGGTTTGGTGTGATAAAGATTGAATTTTAATTGGTATTTGCTGTGTAAATGATTTTGATATTTTAATATTGCAATTGAAAGCAGGTGCACTGTTTTGTATACATCTATAGAAGTTTGTATATGCACACACACAAACACACAAATTAAAATAGTGATTTAACCAAATTTACAATTTTTGGGATTAGGAGACTGAAGTATGCAAAGTTGTCATAAATTCCTTGAAGATTTTATGAGGTGAGAAGAGAATCTCGAGCATTATTGGGCACTGCATCTATCCCCCTTCACATCAGCATGCATGGACACACACACACAGAAACAACCACACTTTTTGTGGATATGGCTTTGCCAACATTCTACAACAAATTAATTTTAATTACATAGTTTGCATATACAATTCTTATAAGCATATACCAAGCATTCACATAAACAGTGATTAGTCAGCATTGTCAGTCTTATAACATGTAAACATTCATATAAATATATTTATTTTAACAGACATTTTATTGAGGCCTTACTAAAAGATGCATGCCAAAGTCAACGGTTCTTGCATATCATGGTGTAAATTCCAGTTGATCGGTTACAATAGTAATCTTGTGAATCCAGTTCTACAGGTAGGTTTTGAATGTATATAGCAGATGCAAACACCATGTACAGGACCTGCCTTATTCCCCTGAATAATGGTATCTTAGGCTTCAAAGTTCAGGAGCATGTCCCAGCCAAATCAACTACTCACAGAGAAAAGCTGAACTGCTACGAATGAAGTTTCAGTTGACTCCAGGTCATCTTGTAACTAGTTCATTGTGTTTAATACACAATTTTCACATTTTCGACTAACAACTAAATATTCACTTTCTTGTTAAACATTAGTAGCCCAATGTTAAAAAATGTCTAAGCCGGAACTGGATAGAGGAGAAACCATTTGTAACAGGCTGATGAAACGTCTGCCAGGATAGTGCAGCTATATACACACTCTGTAAAGACTTCTTTACTTGGAGCACAAATACAAAAGCACACATACAAATAGAAAGGAACAATACATCCGACAATTTATGTGAAAGTTTATTTTCACGAACAACTATTTCTAAACGTGGTGTTTCAGTGAGTTATGTTATGATAATTTCTCCTTATGATTATCTTAAAATTCCTTCCTTCCAGACAGATATGAAAATGGGTTAATTACCAAGGGCCAGAAGTACGACCCTTTCATTTAGCGCCTCGCAATTTGCGACTCATTGCGAGTCTCAAATTGCGAGGCGCTAAATGAAATGTACAACAGTGTTATTACACTGTTTTGCGATTCCCAATGTGGTCACAAATTGCGAGGCTTATTAATATTAATGAGCCTATCGGAATTTGCGAGCCCATTGGGAATGCCAGCCCTCCCAGGGATGGTGGCCTGCTGGGCTCAGCAGACCACCATGTCTGGTACTGCTTTTTAATAAAGCATATTTTTTTTTAAATGCAGCTCGTTTTCCTTAAAGGAAAACGGGATGCATCTAAAAAAAAAAAAATGAAACGTTTTCGTTAAATTTTTTAAGGGCAGGCAGTGGTCCCTGGGACCACTGACTGCCCTTAAAAAATATTTTTAGAGACAGTCACAAAGTGGAAGGGGTCCCCTGGGGACCCCTTCCAAATTGCGACTGCATTACCACCCTCTTGAAGAGAGTGATAATTTGCAAGTGTTTTGCAACCGCAATTGCGGTCACAAAACATTCACACATAGCATTGCGGACGCAATTAGGAAGGGAACGCCCCTTCCTAATTGCGACTCACAATTCCTAAATAGCAAGTCGCAAATAAATTGCGACTTGCTATTTAGGAATTTGACATGGCCAACAGTGATTTTGCATGCGCAAAAGGGTTCGCATGCTTTTGCATGCGCATTGCGAGTCTCAAATTGCGAGGCGCTAAATGAAATGTACAACAGTGTTATTACACTGTTTTGCGATTCCCAATGTGGTCACAAATTGCGAGGCTCATTAATATTAATGAGCCTTATCCGAATTTGCGAGCCCATTGGGAATGCCAGCCCTCCCAGGGATGGTGGCCTGCTGGGCTCAGCAGACCACCATGTCTGGTACTGCTTTTTAATAAAGCATATTTTTTTTAAAATGCAGCTCGTTTTCCTTAAAGGAAAACGGGATGCATCTAAAAAAAAAAAATGAAACGTTTTCGTTTAATTTTTTAAGGGCAGGCAGTGGTCCCTGGGACCACTGACTGCCCTTAAAAAATATTTTTTGAGACAGTCATAAAGTGGAAGGGGTCCCCTGGGGACCCCTTCCAAATTGCGACTGCATTACCACCCTCTTGAAGAGAGTGATAATTTGCAAGTGTTTTGCAATTGCGGTCACAAAACATTCACACATAGCATTGCGGACGCAATTAGGAAGGGAACGCCCCTTCCTAATTGCGACTCACAATTCCTAAATAGCAAGTCGCAAATAAATTGCGACTTGCTATTTAGGAATTTGACATGGCCAACAGTGATTTTGCATGCGCAAAAGGGTTCGCAAACCCGTTTGCGCATGCAAAATCACGTCGTACATCTGGCCCCAAATTCCTAATTTGGGGCCTGATTCAAAAAGGTAAACATACACTTTTGTGTATGTTTACAATTGTTTGCTACTCACAAAGGTATTTTAGCAACAGTAAAAGGATTTTTATGTGAGGAGACTCCAGAGTCGTAAAGATATTACTAGTTAAATGCCTTTGTGAATAGTAAAAAATCGTAAACTTACACAAACATGTAAGTGTAGCTTTGTAAATCAGGCCCATAATGTTTGAGAAGAAAAATGTTAGAAGAAAAGCTTACTCTGCTAGCTGACTCGCATTGACCTGTCAGTTTCCTATAACTTACAATTCCATATTGTCACATGTACCTTTTTACTTCTTGTTATAATGTATATGATTTGAAAAACATATATTTAAAATGTGAGTGACTTGTGTCCTACCCATATAATCATTTATACAATGTAATGTGCTTAGTTGTTTACATATTTTAAAAGCAATGCACTACGGGTCAGTTGCTAATCGTTTAAATTTGATTTAAGAAATTGTTAAATTGCAATTTATTTATTATGTTTAAATTACTTTTATTCTTGTGCTGACATATTCATTAATATTTGGGTTATATGCTGAAAAAAATGAATTTTCAAGGTTTTCACAAGACAAATGCTAAGATTTTAAAAATGAATTCCTGTTCAATGGAAACTAAAATCCTTGTGTGGTTGCCTCTCAGTTTTGTAATCTCCAAGCTGTAATCTTTTAAATGAACATGAACACAGTGCCTATTTAGAAGTCACTGCTTCTACTTGGCTTACCTACACCAGAGAGTCCATCTTCCCTGTTTTGTAATATACCTTGGTGGTTGCTGAATCCCTCTGGCTGAGTTTAAATTGAATTGGGTGCAGAAGAGCAATATTTAGCATCTAAAATAAGGCACCAAAACTAACAATTGGGGTGGTCCATCTGAGGCTCTTGGTCACCACATTTGAAAATATGTCATGATTCCCAGCAACCAAAAGCTTGGAAGTTTGAGTCGAATTTGCTAGACCTCATAGTTTTGGATCTAGGCGTAGATTAATCTACTCTAGATAATTTCCATCTGTATTACTATCTTCAAAAACACTATTTGGCTGTGAATGTAGCCTATTAAAGTGCCAGAATTTCTAGTCATTGTGCCAGAACTTAGTCACTATATCAGCATTCAATTGAAAGGGAGACCAAAACTTCCATTGCTGTACAAGGCAATTCCACAATCGTGCTACAATTGTGTGAAAAGACATGGGCCTCAATATTTGTATGGCAGTACTCCTGTCTTTCAGGGACGTATCCACCAAAGAGACTTCTCTCCAGGAACCCATACCAGCAGAGGGATCCCACTACACTGCCAGGCATTGCTTCACAGGGAAAAAACCCTCTGCCTCTCACTGAGCTTTGAAGCTTATAAAGTACCTTATGAATCTAGCCAGGGAAAGGAGGGTGTAAGGAAGTGAAGGGAAGAAAAGCCTTGGCTATTTTGAGGCCCCAAGATTCACATCGAAATATGGTGGCAGCTCCACCACAATTTTGGAAACTAGCAGTGGACAGCACTGACTTCCTCAGTAACATGAAGCTAGAGCCCCAGTGGCATATCAATCCTAGGACCCACCTCTTGTTATACCATTCCCACTTGGAGGGGTTCTTTTTGACAGCAGAGAAGTAATGTATGGAAAGGCTTGAAAACATTTTAACCCTTGGATTTCCTTTGGATAACATTCCAGTTGAACCATTTTATCTTGATGTTCTACTACTGAAGCAAATTAAATTCATGCAATCAATCTTTCGATCCATCTATCATTTGAATGCCAAAATGCTTCTGGGAATGCTAACATTCTCTTTCAGAAAGATGTGACCGAGTAGTTCAGACTGGCCTGGGCTTGGCCTCCTTCTGTATTGGCACAGAGAAGAAACATAATGACGGAATGGAATGCTCCCCACAGGAATTCCTAGTTTTTAGTTATTGCTAAAGCTTTTCTACCCATCGTAAGTGGGGGATGTACCCCATATGTGAGCCTTGAGATCTCTGTGGCTTAGGAACTCCCCTGGCGAAATGGATAACAAGACAGAAACATGCTTGGGGTGGCTTGGGTTCTTTTTTAGAAATTTTGTGACCAAGCATTTGAGGTTAAATTGCCTCATTTAGGAGAAGAAGGGAATAACTCTTATTTGCATATAGTTTTCTATTTTAGTTAACATCATATACAAAGTCCTAATCTTGATGGAAAGAGATTGCCTATTGTATTTTCAAACTGGGAAGTTGTTAAAGTTCTTCATAATGGATAACTTAAGTTTCATAAATAAATGAACAATGAGTGGGGCCTAGAGGTACAACTGGGGGTGCTCAGCTGAAAAAGATTGTTCCTGCACTGTTGCTGTGTTTTTTCTTGTGCAATTTACTTTACGTCTTCCTGCTGTCGATAACTCAGCAACTTTGGTTTGTGTGCACTAAGAGCCTAATATTTAAACTTGTTATACAAGTAAGTGACATTGAGGTGCGCAACAAGTGTCATGTGCCCGCAAAGAAAATATCCAGATTCACAGAATCCGGACAAGAGGGTATACATAGATAGGGATGGTAAAGCTGTAGAAAATCGGTAAGGTGAATAGGTTTTCCAGAATCATATATTTAATAAATGGGGAGAAAGTAGGTGTTCCAAAGAAAGGCTAGGAGTGAGGTCATTGGAAATGGTGAGAGCTCCCACCAAGTAGGAATTTAGTGAATAGCCACAAACCTTCCCAATGCTTTCCCTCTCAAAATGCATACATGATGTTACTCCAAAATAAAAGGTCTGGATGAGTGTGCTTTTAGGATGTGAAAGTGCTCCAAACTCTGTTTTAAGGGTAAAAATGAAGAAACAATAATGTAAATTCACCTTTTCCCAAAACCTAAAGAATGTCGATGACAATTTACTGGTGGAGGATTAGAGGAAACAGACGCAGACCTAGAATTGTACAGTTTTCATGAGATTGCCAAGCAACTCTTGGATATTTTTTAATCCAATGAAACATGAGTACATTTCTTAAAATCGTAGGCATAACTTCAACATGTGTTTCATGAATATATCTGCAAAGATGATCTAGATCAATATTGAAAATCACAAAGATAATGAAGAAATGTAATGAAATGTAATAAGTGATTGAAGAATGGATGGTGATAGGAACTTTAGGAAGAGAAAGTTACAAAGTAAGGAGAATAGGTGAAATGTAGGAATAAGTGTGTACAAGAAATGTATAGAGGGGAGGCTGTTAGTGAGACACCCTTCCATGTCCCCAGTAGCGTGCATTGATAGAAAGAACCCTCATTTTAGGCAAAATCTGGCATTGCTTACATTTCTGGAGGTCATGGCATTCTCTTCAATTTTGAAAATCAAAGCCAAATGTGCTGATTAAAATCATTTACAGATATAGACTTGAGAAAGTAATATCAGACAAAAATCCAGAAGCCGAATCCTTGATGAGACTTTGTGAAGTAATCGTCCACAACAGGGAATGGGGCTCCCAGGAACACGCCCACCTGGCATTCCTCTCTTTTGCCCCCCTTACCCTGCCCCCACTGTGTCGGGTATCGAATCAGGAAACAAGGTCACAATTTATTATTGTGCTTGGATGGACATAGACCTGCAACCTCATTAATGTTTGAGTATGGCAGATAAGGGGTTAATGATGGGTGGCCCGTTCTCTGTGCTTTCTCAGCGATGGTAAGGGCAGCTGGTGAAGCGAACCTGAAAGCCTATGCAGTAGCATTTTAGAAATCTACATACAAACAGTCAATCTGTCTGTCTTAATTGAGGAAAATGTGTACCAAAGTGTGTGCTTATCTGCAGACTACACATACTAGAGCCTGTCACTTCAGCACTCCCCACACAAAAGCTAGATGAAAGGTTGGGGAAACAGAGAGGTGGAAGATTAAAATGACATTTTAAGGACACAGGGGAGTAAATGGAACTAAGAAACCTACAGCTGTCTATAGAATGTGAGTTTTTTAAAGTTTTTTTTATCGTGCTGCTAATTATGATTACTTGGATTGCCCACAGGTGTTTTTGCATTCGTAGTCAAATTCAGCAGATCTGTACTCGGGTGTCGAAATGTAGGCTGGGTGAAAAAAGAATAGTTGTGGATAAAATCTTGTTTTTTTCTGTTTTTTAATTTGTTTGCCAATAAAGGGATTCTCTTGACTGTTTTTAACCTGAAATATCTGAAAATAATTCCTTTCATTAATTGTTTTAATTTAACTGTTTTTCTTAAGGAGTAATTTATCTGATAAACATGCATAAAGACAGACAATGTGTATGCTCACGCTTATACTTGACACTTTCACCAATATGCTGGAAGCCAATAAGAGACCTCTGAGTAAAGTCTTTAACTGCTAGTTTTGTACTGCTGTGGGATCTCTCGCTGAACAAACAGCTCAACTGAAGCAATGAGCAAAGGGGCGGGTGGGGGGCGGTAGTAGGAGAGGGGCAGAGGAAGGATGATTGTCTTTACTAGTAAAGTCATATGCTGATAGCAATAGTGAGTTTGAATCTGTCAATACTAGCAGGTACCACTCACTGTGGAAACAGGAGGATAATTCTGACAATTTGAAAGCCCAGAAGGCTGGCGTTCAATAATGATGTTTGCCTGCATTCTAAGTTCAGAGAAAGTCGGAGGCAGGGACATGCTGCAGGCAGGTGCAGTTTACATGATTGCTGCCTGCAAGTGAAATTGTGTGAAATTAACATGCATTAACAGTTATTAGTTGCCCTATCTTGCCATCATGTTTCATCTCCTTTGGCTCAAGCAGGGTGTATGCGTATATATATTTTTTTTTAATTGGGATTTGTGAAAAGTGCCAATGTCTCCTCCAGCTATTTTCAGTAGCAAGATGATACCTATGAAATATTATTGGTTCTAGGGGCTACAACGAAGGAGATGCTTTTGCTATGCTGTAATCATTGCCACAATATTGCCTACATTATGTGTCAAAAATAATGTTTACCCTCATTTGACGAGACATTAAACTGTTCTGTAAACATTTGGGGTCGGGTTGTATATGCTGAATTGACTGTTTAAAAATAAGTGTACTACTATGAGTATTGCAAGGTTTGACCTTTTTGTATTGCACATTTTAAACCTCACCTTTTAATGTTCCAAGCACTTCTACCACTCCCTTAAATTTTTAAGAGATTGTTTTGCTTTTTCACTTTTGTGTTTTTTTATCTGTGCTGCCGACTGTTTACAAATGATGTTGTGCTGTAATATGTCTAATGTAATTTATGATTAAATTAATATTCTCCTGTTGTAAAGGTGTTCTGTGAAACCATTAAAGAGTTGAGCAGGTAATGCTCTGGCTTTGGACTTCTTTCCTGTATTCAGTGTGCACCTAACAAAAAATAATCAATAAAAACCATTCTGGATGTTAAAAAGCATTGTTGGTGCTTCATCCCTTTTACAAAAGCGCCCTTTTAATGGGATATTGAGGCTGTGTGGCTTTTAAGGTACATCTTGTTTTTTTATGCAGTGCTGCTGCTTTAAGTAAACGGACTATAATTTTAAAGAATGCCAGACAATGCTAGGTCCAAAACATTGTCACCCTCTTCAATTCTTCACAAAGAAAATAGCTTTTGTGGTGTTATGTGAAGTGTGTCCCCTTCTCTCGTTGATTAGACTCATCTTTTCAGATTTAGTTAAACCATGGTGTTCATGTGCTGCTTATATTAAAAAATCCCTACTTGTATTTCTCCTTTATCCGTTACATATACAACACGCATTAGCAAAGGGCATGAGTCTGCCAAGGAGTTTCAATTCTTGCTTCCTTTTAATGGTTTTTCATCAGGTATACGAAAAACTATTAAAAGATGGGTGCAAGTGCAGGCACACGTGGGGAGACATCAGCCCTCCAGGCCTAGCACTGAAACAGACTCTTCGTTTCGCAGCTGTGCACCTGCAAAATGTCATCACCCACAATGCTTATAGCGAATTGATAAATTGGGCTGACCCATACTGACACTGTAACAGACCAATGAATGAAGAGGGCTAACTGTGTATGTGTGTAGATGTAGAGTTTATGCGTGTGTTTTTAAAAACTTTTTGGGGAAAACAAAAGGTCTTTTCTAACCCCAGAAAACGCAGTATTTTTAAAATATGCAGAGAAAATCCTTCAACTCCTTGGGAAGTAGAAAAGTATCGATTTGTGACATCTTGAGAGGTGTCATGGCCAACAGGATAAAAAATATTAACAGCATACAATCAGACATCCTGATCAAAGAGTTTACAATAAAAATAACTATCGGTCATAAGTGAATATGAGGACAGCAACAAAAGTAGTATTGAAATGCAGCTTCTGGAATTCTGTGTGAGTTCCTGAGGATGAATTCATACAACTGCCTGAGTCAGACGAGGAGCACAGCATTTATGTACCATGGCTATTCCTTAATCTGCAGCAAAGAAAACAGGTGAATTTAGCTCTGGATTTTATTGTGTGTTGCATTCAATTTATTTAATAAGTTACATACTGTCATAAAAACTGTATTTAGTTAGCTTTTGAGATGTGGGATATTATCAGTGATGTCATCAATGATGGCATTGAACATGGCATGAGTGATGTAATCAGTGAGGTCATAAGCAGTGCATTTCGGGTGCACAAGTTATAGTTAGCTCAGAAAGCTTATAGCTTGTGAATTGATGTGCTTTTTTAGTTTTTAAACATTGGTTTTTGTATTATTTCAACACATAACTATAAAATCACTTTAACCTTTATTTTTTTCAGATTTCCAGGATTTTTGTAGCATAAAGTAAAATCTTATTACCTTACCTAGCTAAAACGTCACTTCAACTGCTGTTTTTTCCAGTCAGTTTCCAAGGTTTTTGATCTTATTCACCCAAATTCACCACTGAGTACAACATTTGGCCATGTGCAGTGGTGGATTGACTGAAGAGCCTGACCTCTTTCCAGGCCCTGCGCCCAACCCCCCACATGAGCACAACCGCCCACTGTGCACAGTGTTTGGCCTTTCAAAAATATGCTTGGTGATGCATGTACTGTGACCAAGCATCACCTCCATAAAACAGTGAGACATGCAAGTTTCACTCAAGGAAGTTTGCATGGTCATGCGGTACCTCACGGGAGGGTGGCTCTTGATTCTGCTGGAGTACTGTGGTACCCATGATAGGGAAATGTACTTTTTTTTAAAAAGTTGCCCCATGTTGGTCCCTCTGGATCTACCTTATGAGTACCAGGGGGTAATGGTGTCTTCACCCTGCTCCCTTATATCTCATTTTTCTACTAGTTCCCTGTGTCTTGTAACGGAGGCTGCAGCATTTTTCTTCAAGTTGCTGCCAGCCAATCAGATTGGTTGGTTCAGTGGGATCAAAAAGGCTGACGGGAGAGAAAGCTCTCCCAGCCAATTAGAAAACCTGATTTTTACAATTTACTGTACAGTGGGAGTCAAGTGGGACTCACATGGGGCAACAGTGCAGATATACCTATGTTTTTAACCTCTTCAAAACCACTTGGAGCAGCTCTTTAAGCATGCTAATTTGGTGTAATTCCATTCAACCACTTTCTTTTGTATCGCTTCCCAAAATTTCATATTGGAATTAACATTGGAAAATTATGTTTCAGAACCCCTCCTTTTTTATACCCTGTTTGATGGATCACCCCAAAACTTTACAGGAAGGAGCTGAGGTGGGTGAACCTTTGTTCTGGAAAGTTTCATGAAGATTCGTCAAATGCACCAAAGTTATTAGCAACACTAACACTAAAAACTCTCTTCCTCTGGAAACTCTGACCTAACGACCACCACTGTATTATATACATATATATATATATAAGATATAGCTCTCCCCTTATGAGCTATTATCAAGACACCAGCATTGACATGGGCTCATTATGTTTGGTGTTGGATCATTTTACCGCCAAGCTACTGCATAGTCATTTCAGGATGGAACCGCATTTACCACTGGGTTTTATATTACTTACATTGTTTTTACATGTATAATTATAACTGTTTGTTGGTTTTATCCTAATATCATGACTTTGTTGAAATATTCCATCAATTTTAATTATGTTTTACAGTAATTTGGAGAATGAGACACTTTCTTTCAATGTATGACTGTGTCAATGAAATACTTGCCAAGTCTGTCTTTTAGCTCTATGGTTTTTTAAGGGGGGTTTGAACCATTTTCACTGTCGTCACTATTTAAGGGTTGCAATAGGTCCAGCGCGTCATGTGATCAAGACGGCGGTATCGCGGTCGAAAAGCGTCATGCTGGGCACTTGCCGGTACATTTTGATTGATGCTGATTTAATTCTGCAATAAAGCACTGCACTTTGGATAATACCTACGTTGTGGTCCGTACCTGTGTATCGCCGTGATGTTGGTGGTTCAGGATTATGGCTTCCTCATGTGATTCCGGCGAAGTACGGCTGTCTTCGCTTTTACGGACCCTCCCTCCAACCTGTGGCTGACCGGTGTGCAGTCGACATCGCGGATGCGATTGATGTTTAACCCGGAAGGAGTATTGTCCGAGTCAGCCCCCCGCAGTCTGGAGTTGATGGAGCAGTGAACTGTGTTTCCCTTCGGAACTTCGGTGGTGCCCGAGGAGTCAGAGAACGCCAGGGAGTTAGTGGAGTTCCCATGTGGTAAGCCGGTTCAGCAGTTCAACAGAGACATTTGCGGGTGGTAGGGATTGTGGTGTTTAATTCGAGTGCTCAACAAGCAGTTTCTATGGCACTGCCGTGCACTACCAGTTATTGCAGAGCATCTTACAATGACCTCTTCAGCAGACGCGCTACGGGACCGAGAGGCCGTGGCAGATGCCCTTTTCCTTACCATACCAGAAGTTGATGAAGTGCTTAGAGGGCAAAATAAAACTTCCAACAACAACAACGATGTCAAATCGCTGCTTAAGAAATTTGAAAAGCTATTACGTACAGAGCTTACAAAATGGTGGGAGAAAAAATCCCTGGAGAAGTATAAAGAAGTGGGCAGGATCCCGCGAGGATTAAGGGTGATGATAGCACCATCCTTTGAGAACCCCAACCCACTTATGTTGAAGGAGTGGGCTACAAATAATTTGGAAGCTTCGATGAACATGGTGTCTATACTTATAAAATATGCGGAAATAGACAGGGTTGACTTTTTAAAGGAAATCGATAAAATCAATGAATTACTGGAAGCACACGAGCAAAAAGACCTAATTAAAAAAGGCCGTGAGGAGATTGATGTACGGTTAAAGAAACATGAAGAGACTATAAAGGCACGTAAAATATTCAAATTCGCCCGTGATAAGAGGGACTATGAAACAGGCAGAGTTTTCACTTTCGCAAAGAAATTTGATACCGTTAAAAGACAAGCATTGGCCACTAAAACCTCTGTCACTATTGCACCGGCACCATCAGGTTTAGAATCGTCATGTACTGATATCAGTTCTGCCGGCAGCAGCAGTGATTCCGACAGTAGCAGGGACAGCAGCTTGCAGGCACAATTACCCACCAACTTCACGCCTGGAGCAGAATTGGGTTTTTTATTAGAAGACCGTGGCCAAACATTGAGGCCACGCAATCCTGCGAAGAAAACAGGCGAAGGAGAAACAAACGCAGGCAACAGAGGTGCAAACTCAGGAGGCAGCAACAGAGGCAGAGGGGCGAGAGCCAAGAAGTGGCCCCAACAATGAAAAATCCAGATAACACTGTCATCAATCTCTCAGACATCGAGCTTACAATAGCAGAAATACAACTGCTCACACTTGGACTGTCTTTTTGCCCCACGAACAGTTTCAAATATGTGCAATCCAGAGTAGATGTGTTCAAATTTATCCGCAAACTCAAACTTCTCAAACATTTTTAATTGAACAAAGCAACAGAGGCTGCCTCCCTTATCACACAACCCGGCATGTCTTGCTCCACCCTTCAGGTATCTGACATCAGTGTACTCAGGTCTATGCACTCTTTGGACCACAATGATGACAACGCAATTAGCACCACACAAAAGGATTTACAAGAACTTGGTATTAGGTGCAATAGTCCATCAACTAGCCCCTTTCGTCCGCCTTCTACTTTTATTCCGATCATGCCTAAAGACGCAATCAACATATTTAGTGACTGTGTCATTGAAGACCTTAAGAAACTAAATAGAACTGTCTTGCGCAAACAGAAGCAAAGAAGGCATTTGGATGTGCAATATTCAAATCTTATGCGCAAGCTACAAGACAACTGTAATGTGATCATCAATAAGGCGGACAAGGGGGGTAATATAGTGTTGTGGCCAAAAGCCCTCTATATGGAGGAGGCATCACGTCACCTAAACGATGCTGCTTGCTATAGAAAAGCTACATTCAATGATCTCAGGCTAGTCAAAGATACTGTGTTCAAAGATCTTTCCCAATGGAAGCATATGGGCCTTTTAAGCAAGAATGAATACTGCTTTTTAAAGTGTGAATATCCGATAACACCGGTGCTGTATTTCATTCCAAAAGTCCACAAAAGAGTACACCAGTATCATGGAGACCTATAATATTGGCTCAGAAAAGTCTCTTAGAGCCCATGTCTAAATATGTTGACTATTTTTTACATGACTTTGTTGAAAATCTCCCATCTTTCATTTGAGACACTGGCCACTTCCTTGCTAAACTTCAAACCGTTAAATGGGAGGAGGATTGTGTGTTTATTGTAATGGACATTTGCTCTCTATATACAGGTATTCACCACTCAGATGGTCTTGAAGCGGTCAAGTATTTCCTAGCTAAACGCAGTATTCATTTGTATCAACACAATGCCATGATTTTAAAAATGATTGAGACATGCCTTATGAACAACTATTTTTTGTTTAACAAAGAGCTCCATCAGCAGCTACGTGGCGTGGCGATGGGGGCATGCTTCTCTCCCAGCTATGCGTGTTTACATATTGGCTGGTGGGAGGAGCATGTCCTCAGGAGTACCCACAAGGCTCTATTTGACATACATGTACTCCATTGGTGGAGATATATAGACGATGTTTGTGTGATTTGGAAAGGATCCATAGACTCCGCCAACCACTTTGTTGAAACCATCAATAACAATATGTTAAATCTGAATTTTACCGCCCACATTAGCAACAAATGTGTACAGTTCTTGGATGTGGAGGTATACATCGAGGACAACACTATACATACTAAGCTCCACAGAAAGCGCACGGCTGGAAACTCCGTACTTCATGCCGGTAGCTCCCACCCCAAACATTTGATCAAAAGCATTCCATACGACGAGTTTCTAAGAATAAGAAGAATTTGCAGCTCTGACGAAGGTCTTAAAGTCTGTCAGTCAGAAGCTCTCCAACGTTTCAGTACTCAGGGCTATAAAACCAAAGATTTAGAAGCTTCTATGTTAAGGGCCAATAGCCATAGCAGTGAGGTATATTTACAGAACACCACCCCTAATACCATCTCCACTCGTTCTGAGACTTCTAACAATTCATCTGAACCTACTGATACAGTCAGACTGATAACCACTTACAGTTGCCAGGAGAAGCAAATAAGGAAGATTATTTACAAAAACTGGCCTATAGTGTTGACAGACTTAACTTTGTCTCAAATTGTGCCAGAACTTCCTTCCCTAACCTTTAGACGTGCACCTTCTATGAGGGATGCACTTGTCAAAACAAGCCCAGAGGTTAGTGCCTCCAGCACCTGGTTATCCACTAGGACAGGATTTTTTAAATGCAGCTCGTGCCGAGCATGTAAATTTGGTAAAAATACTACTGAGTATAACACTGCATTTGAGTCTACACCCACCAAGATTCAGGGACATTTCACTTGTAGAACGGATTTTGCGGTGTATATACTAGAATGTACATGCCATCTTCAATATATTGGCAGTACTAAATTGCAGGTGTTTAATCGGATACTACAGCATCTCCGAGCAATTGTTAATTCAGATCCAAGTTATCCTGTCGCTCGTCATTTTAAATTAGTTCATAACAATAACCTCAATGATTTGAGCTATTTTGTAATTGGTTCAGTGCCAAAGTCAATTAGAGGTGGTAATAGAGAGAAGAAACTCAGTCAGTTAGAATCTCAGTTTATCCTGTTATTAGATACTAAGATGCCTAATGGCCTTAATACAGGAGAAGACCTGCATAATTGTTTATATACTGATGTTACTATGACTTTATGGCACCTGATGGCGTTCTGTATTGCTCTGATCTTGGCTGTTTTGTGAATTTCAGTTTTTTAGCTCAGTTTTTAACTTGGTTTTAACCTGGTTTTACCTGGTTTTACCTAGTTTTAGACGGGTTTTAAACTGGTTTTTTTAGGCCCTTTCCAATTCTTGTATTGTATCCTGTTAATATTTCCCATGATGCGCAACATTTGACATCTACTGATTTGCACTAGTAATATGTTTCAATTTTGCACTTGCACTTTACTTGTACATATACTATACTAGTTGTATTATTCAGTTGGGTTTATTTATTATTCAATATTTTTTAGTTTTAATTTGCCATGAAAATTGCACTTTGTCGTATGTTTACAGTGCACTTGCACTTTATTTACATATGGATTAGGCATGCCTCTGGCTTAGCTGCTATTTTTTTGTTGCCAACTATGATGGACAATAGTCGGTAATACTTGACGTTTTGCACTATTTTTGCACTTGCAGTTAATTTTTTAGCTCTCCCTTTATGAGCTATTATCAAGACATCAGCATTGACATGGGCTCGTTATGTTTGGTGTTGGATCATTTTACCACCAAGCTACTGCATAGTCATTTCAGGATGGAACCGCATTTACCACTGGGTTTTATATTACTTACATTGTTTTTACATGTATAATTATAACTGTTTGTTGGTTTTATCCTAATATCATGACTTTGTTGAAATATTCCATCAATTTTAATTATGTTTTACAGTAATTTGGAGAATGAGACACTTTCTTTCAATGTATGACTGTGTCAATGAAATACTTGCCAAGTCTGTCTTTTAGCTCTATGGTTTTTTAAGGGGGGTTTGAACCATTTTCACTGTCGTCACTATTTAAGGGTTGCAATAGGTCCAGCGCGTCATGTGATCAAGACCGCGGTATCGCGGTCGAAACGCGTCATGCTGGGCACTTGCCGGTACATTTTGATTGATGCTGATTTAATTCTGCAATAAAGCACTGCACTTTGGATAATACCTACGTTGTGGTCCGTACCTGTGTATCGCCGTGATGTTGGTGGTTCAGGATTATGGCTTCCTCATATATATATATATATATGAACAAACAACCAACTCCCACAGAGTAATCCATGGAAGGAGACACGGACTCGAGGCAGATAGGATACAGCATCTGTTTTATTTAATCAGATCAGCCTCAATCCCAAAATTAAAAAAGAAAGACGCGTTTCGGCTTGCTTGAAGCCTTTGTCAATCTGGTTGGCGCCATTACAACAGCAGTCTATATAGCCCATCCCACTTAAGGCTTCAATGGACATAGAGAGCATACTTTCAAAACACATAATCACAGTGAAAACCCTGTAAATCCTATACAAGATTTCAATGCGTGATGTCAACAGTGTAACAATTAAAAGCATTCAATAATACATTGCATAGTGCAAATATTCCACTGTATTGATTACATGTCTAATTCACGATATATATTAAACATGCTCTCAGCCTAGGTCGGAAACTTGGTTATTTATGCGTTGTGCCGCCAAAACCCTCATTACGTGTCACCTGAAAACATAAAAAGCAAAATGGTTTGCGTGTACTTAAAAGAATCATGCTGTTGGGTCTCCGCTCCAAAGTCACTTAATTGGAACCTCAGATGCGATAATGTGTAAACGCTGGGAACCAATCCGCCAGCATATATATATATATATTACTGCACTGATGAAATCTAAAGAGGTACATGTTCTATTGAGTGTTTTTTTTGTTTTAAAATCTATAACTTATGTTATTGATTTTAAAACAAAAAAACACTCAAATTCACCAGTTACACATATCTGACATAAATAGAACATGTACCTCTGTAGATTTCATCAGTGAAGTAATATGTGCCGTCGTACGCATTATATCATAACAGTGCAATTTATACTTATGTCAGCTACATATAACTGGTGAATTGCAGTGTTTTTGTGGTATTAAAATGGTTGTTTTTTTGTTATTAGAAGACCTATTTATGCCTCTACTTCAAATTTTGCTTTTTTAGTGAATCTCTATGCTTTTTTTTGTTTTTTTTTGTTAAAGAATATCTTATTACATTTATTGCTGGCAACCCCCCACTCATGGCTCTACTCCATGAAGGCGGCCGACCCCCCACCATGCACAGCCTTTGGCCACATGCAGCGGGGTGTTGGCCACAGGGCCTGGCCTGTGACCAGGCCCTGCATTCAACCCACCCAGGTGGTCTTTCCCCATTAACCGGAAACCACCCATGGGCCCCAGCCCATATTCTTCCTTTTTATTATTGTTTTAAGCCCATGAGACACCTGCAGAGGCACAGGAGATCTTGCTGGCTCCCACAAGAGTTCCACGGGACCAAACAGAGGGTAGTGTTGAGTCCAGTAGGACTCATGAACAGTAGCGGCCCATTTGGCGATGCAGCGCGCGCAACGAAATTCGTTTTATTTATTTGTTTATTTACTTACCTCTGTGCGGCGTACTACCCCCCACCCTGCCCCTCCCGCTCCGCGTCACCGCCCGGCAGCACTCCCACCACGGGCCGCTACTGCTCATGAAGGTGCTGTCAAAATCTCAGCTAGGGTCCTGCAGGACCGACGGGCCAAATTGTTTTTCATTTTGACCCCTGGCAGGCTCCCGCTGGGAGGTCCCTAGGGGTCTGGGGGTCAGGGTACCCCTATCCTGCCCCTTACTACCTCCTTTGATTTTAAGTTTCTGAACACTGGGACCATGTCTCCATGTCCTGTAAAAGTGGCCGCAACATTTACTTTCATGTTGCGGCCAGTCAATGTGATTGTTCAGTCCCGCGGGACTGCTGGGTCACAAGGGACTGAACCAGTCGGCAAGAAAAAAATGCCCTTGCAATTAGTCAATGTGGTCATTTTTTTTTTTAAATTGCAATTCCGTAATTTATTTATTTATTTATTTTATAGTTTTATAGAGCGCGAACCAGACCCGTGAGGGTATCAGAGCGCTTTACAGGATTAAGGGGGTGGAATACAAAGCGTAAGGATGGGAGGGATCAAATTGGGAAAGATAGGGGATACATTATACATGAGGAGCACGCAGTCAAAGTCCAAGATACAAGTGGGAAAAAAAAATTCGAGCAAGTGCTCTTGGGGGATGCCCAGGAGTGCAGAAAAATGTATCATCCATAGAGGCCATGGATGCCGAGGTGGAGGGTGGAACATGTCGATGAGGTGATTGTAAAGTATTCATTAGACGAGGTATTTTCCCATTAAGAAGGTTTTGGTCTCCTTCTTAAAGTGTGCCAAGGACGGAAGTCTTCTGATGGCAGGTGGGAGAGAGTTCCAAATTCTTGGTGCGGCCCCAGAGAAGGCCCGATTGTAGGTTTTTTTCTTCCGGAAGCGTGCTGGTTGCAGCAACAGGTCTTTGGCAGATCGGGAGTTTCTGGCTCCTCCGGAAACCACGAGTTTTTGTGCGAGAAAAGTAGGGGAATTGGAGTAAAGAGCTTTGTGAGTAATGCAGGCCACTTTAAATTGGATTTTGGCATCTAGGGGAAGCCAGTTCAGAGCTTTGAGGTGGGGAGTGATATGGTCGAATTTCTTTGAGCCCGTTAGGAGTCTGGCGGCGGTGTTGAGGCAGGCTTTCAATGGGGCCAGAGAGTTCTTGGGTAGCCCTGCGAGAGTAGAGCATCCATATTCTAGTCTGGAAATGACTAGGGCCTGGGTTGCCGTTTTAAGGTCGGACGGATCGAGGAAGGGTTTTAGGTTTCTTAGGTAGCTCAGGTGGAATCTAGCCGTTTTGGCCATCGAGTTTATATGGCCACGCATATTCAGGCTGCCGTCAAGGGTTATTCCAAGGGATTTCGCCGAGTCAACAATGGTAGGAGGGCAGTTTAGTGCTGTGATGGGCTTGATCCATTCCTGGATGTCTGGATTGGGTTTGGGTGGGGAGATCAGAAGAAATTCAGTTTTATTTGCGTTGAGTTTAAGCTGGTTGGCGGTGAGCCAATGGACTGTCAGCTTCAGGGCCTCGTTCAGGGAGAAAATGTCCTCTGGGGAAGAGATTTTTATGTAGATCTGTGTATCGTCGGCGTACATGAGGTAGGAGATGTTGGTGGCACGAAGCACCTCGTGAGAGGTTCAAGGTAAAGGTTGAAGAGGGTAGGGGAAAGGGTTGATCCTTGGGGGACTCCAACCGAAACCGGAGAGGGGGCGGATAGATCACCATTGATGAGGACTCTCTGTGAGCGGTTTTGGAGGAAGGATCTAAACCATTCAAGGACGGTGCCATCCAACCCCATCCTGAGTTTGAGGCGTTCTAGGAGAGTTTCGTGGTTAACCGTATCAAAGGCGGAGGAAAGGTCTAGAAGGATTAGGAGACAGGTGTCGCCTAGGTCGAGGGCTTGGAGGGCGTCATCTACAATGTGGAGCAGGGTGGTTTCCGTGATGTGTCCAGGTCTGAACCCTGATTGGAAGTCATCTAGCAGGTGAAAGTTGTTGATGTGTAGGCTTAGCTGCTGTTGCACACATTTTTCCAGAACTTTGGCAAGGAGTGGGATGTTGGATATGGGTCTATAGTTCTCAGCGGAGGCAGGGTCCAGCGTGGGTTTTTTTAGGATGGGGACAACTTGGCCAGCCTTGAGCAAATCCGGAATTGAGCCCTGTAGGAGGGAGGCGTTGATTATTGAGGTCCAGGAAGGGATGATAGCCTGAGAGGCGGCAGCTAGGCAGTTAGAGGGGAGAGAATCATTAAAGTGATTGTTCGGTTTTAAGTAGGCAAGAATTCTCGAGATAGAGTGTTCGTCGTAGATTCTAAAGTTTGACCAGTGCGCTAGGTTTTTGGGTGAAGTTTGGGAGGACAACGCAGAGAGAAGAGGTGGAGCTGGCAGAATTTGATTTTGGTGGTGAGTTGCGGATTTAAGTTCATTTCCTAGGGCAGAGATTTTGTTGCAGAAGAAGGAAGAGAATTCCTCGCTTGATATTAGGGGTTTAGGTGTTTCTTTGGAGGTTTTCGCTAGTTTGTTGGATTGGTGTTTGACCAAGTCGAACAGCTTGCGAGGTCTATTTTTGGCATTCTCCAGTTCAGTTCTGAAGAATTCTTTTTTAGTGTTGAGGATTTTCTTGTTGTAGGCGTTTCTGGCCTGGCGGAGAAGTTTTAGATGTGCTGCTGATGGGTGTTGTTTCCAGATTCATTCAGTCTGTCGAAGGGATCTCCTCTCCTTGTTGCGGGATCCGCTGAACCAGGGATTTCTGTCTTTAATCTGGGTTCTTTTTAATTTTAGTGGTGCCAGGTCATCGAGAATGTCGGATATGGTTGAGGAGTAATGATCCGCTAGGTTGTCGACCGAGGTGCACTGAGGGGGGGAGGTCGGACTCACAACGCGCTGCCAGTTTCTCGTGGTCGAGGTTCTTGGTGTCTCTAACCCATTGTTTGGGAATCACGGGTTGAGGTGTCCATGTTTTGTGGGTGCTGGGCAGGAGGAAAGTGATGGCGTGGTGGTTGGACCAATCACAAGGGTCAATAGAGATAAGTTTGACCACTGATTCCTTAGCAATGATCCAGTCTAGAGTGGCACCTTTCGAATGAGTAGGGAGGGAGCAGGCTTGGATAAGGGCTTGATCAGCCAAGAAGTCTCTGATGGCATTGACCTGAGGGTCCTTAGGATCGTTCCAATGCAAGTTAAAGTCGCCAAGGAAAATGTCATTAGAGTTTGGAGAAACCTTGGCTGTGATGATTTCCATGAGGAGGTCCGTAAAGGTGTCGTTCTTGCCTGGGGGGTGGTAAAAGATGTGAAGTTTGCACAGCTGTGAGGTGTTGTTGGAGATGGCGAGTGCGAGGTATTCGCAGGAATCTGTGGGGTCCACCGGCAGTTCCGTAACAAGGAGATTGGAACGGTAGATACAGGCAATGCCACCCCCTTTTTTCTTTGAGTGCCTGTCCATCCTTACGATGTTATAGTTGGGCGGGACTAAGAGGTCTAGGTAGGGCGATGAGGATTCCTTGAGCCACGATTCAGTCAAGATCGCTAGATCCGATTTATGACTCAGGATGAGGTCGGCGACATCAGATGCATGCTTAACAGCTGACCTGCAGTTTATTAGGAGGCCGGCTAGGGAGGGGTAGGAGAGGGTGTCGCAGGTAGAGGCAGAGGTGGGAACTTTAGCTAGGTTGCTAATGACCACCCCTCTGCTGCGGAGGGTAGCAGATCTGTTAGGGTTGGTTGCAACCATGCAGATAGGGTGTTCTCCCCTTAGGTCTAAGTGGCATGAGGTTGTCAAGGCAGATTTGTCGCTACTGAGGAGGTCAGCCCCTTCATCCTCCGTGAGATCTACGGGATTAATCGTGCCAGGGGTGGGTTTGTAGGTGTGGAGGAGAGCAAGAATTTCCTCCTCCGAGAGGTGGCAGGGTTGCTTGCGTGGGCGCAAGTGTCTCAGGGATAGAGGTAGTGGGTGATGTAGGGGCTTCGTGAGGGGGATGTGGGTCGCATTCTGTGAGAGCCAAAGATTCGAGAAGGAGAATTCGGTGATGTGAAGGAGGTGCTTTAGGTCCAGAATCGATTTGTGGATGCTCAGTGTTAATTCGGAGGATCTGCGGTGGAGGATATCAATATCTCTAAGAGAGGTATGTTCTGGCAGGCCGGGGACCAGTTGCAAGGGAGCGGTTCTGATAGTATGTGCTGGTAGCCTAGGGGTGGGTTCAGGCGGGCAGAGGGCTGGTTGCATGCGAGTTAATCGGATGGAGTGAGGGGGGCTAGGTCGATCCACGTCCCTATGGGAGGGAAGGTCTTGCGGGCAGGGGGCCAAAGGGGTGGGAGCGATTTCGTCTGACTGCTTTTGTAACCTAGTGGTGGGGCTAACTTGACCAGAGTACTGGGCCCTATTAGGCATTTCCATAACAGTGTTGAGGGCCCTAGTGGGGGTTTCAGTGGCCCGGAGTACAGGAAGATTACGCGGGCAGGAGGTTAAGGGTTTAGGGACGCTTCTAGTGTTATGTGCTGGAAGCGTGATGGCAGGGCCGGGTTGGCATGTTAGGTGGGCCCTGGGGGGAGTATCGGAGGTCAGCGGAGCGGGGATCGCTGGGAGGTCTAGGTTAAGTGGTATGGGCGCGCGGTGGATGGCATGCATAGGAGACAGGGTGACAGGGCCGGGTCGCCCAATGACGAGGTCACTGGCAGGAGTGGTAGGTGAGAGGCAAGGTGCATTTGGCTGAGTGGGCGAGGGGTGGAGCGGCGGGAGCGTGGACTGAGACGGGTTTTGAACATGTTTTTTAAGGAGGGTGAAGAGGTCAGCAAATTTGATGAGGTTTTTGGGAGGTCCTTGAATCAGGATAGTGCCGCTGTTGTATAAGGTGATGGTAAGGTCAGCACGCAGGTTTGCAAATGGAGTGATTGTGAGTTTTTTTCCGTGAGGGATGTTCCTTGCTTCTTGTACTTTGAGGAGGCTCGAGAAGGCATTGCGCCAGCGAGATGTTTTTCTGGAATGGAAGATGAGGTCGTTGATGACAGTGCCCTGGTTTAAGCAGAGACGATGGTCAGATATCAACGTCTCAGGATGGCTTTTCAGGATGGAGTGTTTAAGGGCTTTGGAGGCGGATTTGGAGAGATTAGGAGGATAGATAACGGTGTAGTAATTGTCTCCTGTGGAGGTCAAGCAGGGCTCTGCCATGCTGGGGAGAGTGATGATGCCACTGCCCCAGTGTTCGGTTTGCGTGGTGAGATGTATCCGCAGGTCTGCCCTACTATCAAGGTTTGCTTACGGAAAGTGCTTCCGTGTCAAGATGGCCTGTCTTAGATGAGCAGCGAAAAGCAAAGTGCGAGGGCTGTTAGTCAAATGCCCATGCCAGGGTGGGGGTTTTCCAGGTCTTTTTCAGTGCAGTAGGTTGAAAGGGCTGTAGTCTAGGAGCCCAAGCCAAGATGGCCACTGTAGAAGTCCTTTTTCAGATATTGTAGGTAGCTACTGGCTCAGAGCTCTTTCTATTGTTGTGAAAGCGTGGATCAGTCCTCTTTCATTTACTAAGAATAGGAGAGGTGAGGATCAGTCCTCTTTCACTTGCTGAGAATAGGGCAAGTGGGTTTTCAAGTTGAAAGGGCTGTAGTACAAAAGTCCATGCCAAGATGGCCACTTTAGCAGACCTCTTTCTGTTATTGTGGGTGGCTTCTGGCTTAAGACTAGAGCGAGCATTCCGCAGGACCAACTGTCCAGATTTTTCTATTTTTTTAAGCTTAATTTCATGAAAATGTGCAAAAGGATTTCCACCAAATCACAAAAAGCATGGGGAATAAGCCAACTCACTGCCAAATATGGTGTAATTATGATCAACTTTTTTTTCTTTATTGTTGTCTAATTTTTTCTGTGAAAATTGCATGGGGAAAAAAAGCTTTTTGGGTGTCCTCTTTTTCTCTACCCCCATTTGACAGATCACCGCGAAACTTTCCAGGAAGGAGATGAAGTGGATGAACTTTTTTTGGGGAAAGTTTGTGAAGATTAGTCAAAATTAAAATGTATCTTAAAATGGTGGATGGGATGAAAAGAGTACATGGAAATAGTGATTTGTTGAATGTTCTCTTTCTTTGAGGCAATTCAAAATCTGGAACACTGCACTAAAGCAATATTTTATTCTGTCATAGAAAAGACATTCTATTAAATTGCAATGATCATGCAACTGTATATATGCACCAAAGGTGTGCCATCTGCATTCATCTATGCATAGCTTTCACGGGCAGAGCTATTTATGTTGCCACAGTCACATCACATTGAGGCCCAGACATGCGAGGGACCCACTGTAAATCCAATTAAGGCTGTCTTTTACTACCTAAGCAAAGTATCTGGCACATTTTTCCTTGCTTTTGTTAGAGCCCATGGCATCCAAGCTACTTCACTGGTAACCTGCAGCAGTTTTCAATTCTCGCAGGATTATCTCATTTTTTCATCCTTCTGAAATAGTTAAAATTGATTTCACAGAGCTGGCAGAAAAAGCATTTACAATGCCGTAAAACTGAAAAATTTGTTGTGGTAAAAGTTATGTAGTACAAAACACTTAAGTAACACTTTAAACATGTCTCAGGACTGACACTGCAACCTGTGTGTGTGTGTGCAGTTTTAAACCGCCATTTTGACCTGGCAAAATAAACCTTTTGCCAGGCCCAAACCTTCCTTTTTAATACATATAGGTCACCCCTAGGGTATTCTTTGGACAGTCCAGAGGACAGGGTGCAATGTATTTAAAAAGTATGACATATATTTTGGAGTTTTACATGCTCTGGTAGTGAAAAACTCTTAAATTTGTTTTTAGTACAGCAAGGCCTACCTCTCCCATACAATACCCTTGGAGTTACCTTATTAAATTTTATAAGTATAATTTTCAAATGGGAACCTGTAACCAGTTCATGTTTGGTGTCTCTAGAATTGTAATGAAAAATCCTAACTTAAGGTGAAGTTGGATTTTTTTTTTATAAACCAACTTCATTGATTTTATTGTCATTCTACAGCAAGTACATTCATCAACATATACATCATATACTGTGCACAAAGTAACACTGAAAGAGCTATCATTGTCTCGGGAGACAGCATCAGTCACTTTACATTGGTAGACCATAGGATGAACACCATTTCCCCCAAACCATGTCATGTTTGTGGGGACATCCTCGAGCAGCATATACAGGTTTCTCTAGTTGCGCACACCAGTCAACCCCTCTATGCCAACACGAGATTGAGGGGGGCACTGGCTGCTTCCACAAGCATGCCACACCTCTTTTAGCTACAAGGTAGGCCACCCCAAGGAATGTTCGCTCGGTCCAGGGGCCCCCCATCTCCTCCACCGGCTCCAATAGGGCAGAATGCGGGGTCAATTCACTGGGCACCCAAGACCACCGAGAGCACCTGTTTCACCCCGTCCCAGAAGGGGCGCAGCACCGGGCAATCCCAGACCATGTGGAAGAAGTCTGCTGCAGGGAGTGAACATCGTGGACAAGTAGCCTGAACATTAGGCGATATGCAATGCAGACAGCGAGGGGAAAGATAGGTCGCATGAAGATAATTGATTTGTATCATGCGCATACGGGAGGAGATTGGCAGTTCACGTGGTGCAAGATAGGCCTCCCTCCAGTCATCCTTGTTAAGATCTCCCACCCAATTCACCTATTTCTTTTGGAGTAGATCAAAGCCATCAGGGGCATAAATGACCAGAGATTGGTAGATCGCAGAGATGGCTCCCTTCCCCAGGCATCCTAGGGAAAATCTTAGCCTCAAGTGGGCTATATTCGGGAAGTTGGGTGTTCGGCAGAATGTGTGATCGCAAGGCATGCACCAGTTGAAGAAAGTGAAAGTACTGTGAGTTCGCTAATGCGTACAAGTTTTTCAAGTCCTGGAACGACATTAAGTTTTCCCCTTTATATATGTCCCCCAAATATGAGATACCAATTCGATCCCATTGCACAAAGCCCTCTAGGGCAGAGATATGTTGAAGCCAGGTTCCTCGTCAAAGAGGAGTTATCTCAGTCAGACGGTGGTCCCAGCGGATAAGGCGCAAAGCTGCCCTACAGCCGAGAAGTGACACCTGCGTGCATGACAGCAGCGTTGAGGGTAGCCGTGCCTGTAGAGGAGACAGAGAAGGCCGTGAAGAACCAGGAAATGCAGTTCGAGATGATATGCCGGATCGACCCAGCCCCCAGTCAACCAATCGTTGATTGGTACCAGGTGTGCCGCCAAATAGTATATGTATATATCGAACAGCCCAAGACCACCATCGAAGGGCGATTTACATGCCAAGGAGAAAGCCACCCTGTGATGCCCACCAGCCCATACAAAGTTTGCAAGTTTGGAGGCCAAGGAGTGGAACCATCTACGTGGGATGGGGTAGGGAAAATTCCCCAGGGCATGTAGGTAACCGGGAAGGCATATCATTTTGAAGAGAGCAATTTTCCACGTGGGTTTGAGGGGTAAGCAGGTCCAGCAGTGCAGGTCCCGGTCAAGAGCCTAAGCTAAGCTGGTGAAGTTGGATTTTAAATTGCAATTTTGAAAATGCCACTTTTAGAAAGTTGGCATTTTCCTTCCTGTACCCATTTAGTGCCTGCAGCTTATCTCTCGGTCACGTGACTGGGTGTAGTTGACAGTTGGGCTTTGTGTATTCCTCCTAGACAGCCACGATCAATGGGGAGCTTAGATGTGACTGGATGGGCCATCACTGGCAGGATGAGAAGAAGGAGCTGGGCCCAGCTCCACTTACACTTGAATAGGCTGTGTCCTGCCTCCATCCTGCGGTATATCCTCCGTAGTTAGTCTGGAGCCAGGGCCAGGAAGGCCTGTGTACTTCAAAGGCATACCTCAAGAAGCGTTTCCCCTCTTCAAAGGCACAACTGGGTATATGTACTAGATCTCAGACATCAACTCTTCAGTACACTTCTGGACCAGTGGATGATGTGCCAGGAAGAAGGACTGCTGTGCTGCTAACAGAACTATTCTGTTGAACTGCTACCCTACTGTGCTGACCTGCTGCCTGCTGTCCTCTTGCCTGCGTGAGAAGGACTGGACCTGCATCTCTTGAACCCAGAACCCAGTGTGACTCCAAGAGCTAGTTGGCTGACCTGATTTGAAGCCTCAGGGACACAACAGTCTTCCAACAACTTTCCACCTGGACTCTGCCATCTGTGAGTCAACCCTGCCAAGTTGTGCCACCAAAGATCTGGACCCTTGGAAGTGAGCTTAAGGTGCTCTGCCAGCCTTTGTGGATCCAGTGGAACCGATGCATCTCCTCTTCTGCGCAGCGCAAACCTGAGCAGAACTGGTGCATTGACACTTGGATTGGACCTGTTGTAAAGACCTGCATCGCCTTACAGCCCATCAGACCTGCCGCTGCACGACGCATCCTCGGAGCAGGCCCTTCTATCCATCATTGACGGAAGCCTTAATGATGATGCCAGACTCTGCATTGCAGCCTCACAGCTCTTCGGAACCGACACATCACCCCAACTGCACAAGAATACCAGCATCAGAATTTTAGAGCTTATTCTGTCATTTATAGGGTGCCATTGTAATTGAAAGATTTGAAATGTGATCAATTTTTTCCCACCTAAAAATCATCCAAATGGAAGCATTTTGAATGGCTGTTGTTGTGGGTTGGAGAAATGCCACCTGCGTCAATCTAGAGAGTGTGCATCCCTGCATCGCCTTCATTATGGTGAGCTGTATAATTTAGACCCCTACTTCAGCGACACGATGATCATCCATGAGCGCTGGAGATAGATTTCTTAATTTAGGACTGCAGCATAGCACAGAGTTCTGTGGTCAAAGGGGCACATCGTGTTCACTCTCTTTGGATGAGCATGACTATTTCCAGCTTACTGGGCTGTATGGGACAAAGTTGTGGAAGTGATACCAACCCTAGTAATAGGACTGCCCATTTTTAACTATCACTTGTTAAGGAGAGAGGCTTACAGGCCTCTCGTGTTTTTTAATTTGTTCTGCCATTCCTGAGTAACCAGGTCCTTTACACATCCATGCAGGCCATGGATGACTTAATCATATGCATTACTTGTGTGAGTAAAGAATGCACGTGGAGCATGTCTGATGCATGGATATAGCCATACTGGGTTTTAGTTTGTTTTAGTACAGTCTGGTGATATCAAGGATAGAAAGTTAGAGAGTTAGAGAGAGCAGATGTGAAGTCAAGGACTCTTATAGGACATTCCAGGGATCCTTACTTTTGGGTCAGACAGAGGAGTGTATGGGAAAGGGGGAGTTGACCCCTTTGAACCTACGACGTTTCCTCTGCCTTTTCCTGATCAATTGTCTCAAGAACATCTCCAATATTCTCATTAAAATGATCTTGTAGGGCCAAGGGCTTATGCTTTTTGTCATTATAGACTGTACCCCAAATTATAAAGGCACTGTTTCCCTTTCTCCTGGTGAATGCCATCTGTTGATTAAGTGCATGATTATGTTGTGTGTACTATAGTAATAAAGTACTGTCTTCTTGCAAAAAAAAATACTTGTGGACAGTAATTTATTTTATCTGATGTTTGTTAAGTTCCGAGTCTCTATCCTCACACCAACTCCCTTAGGAAGACTTGGACTGCTTAACCATGATACCATGAAATGCTAAAGGGATGTGCTTGGTGCACAGATTTGGGTCCAATTGAAGGGCTAAGCCCTAGAAACTAGTGGTAAGCAACTCTGACTGACACAATCTGAACCTGGTAACTCTTGATTTCCCCGGGAGTCCTAGAATAGTTCCCACAGCTGTCTGTCAGAATATTGTTAGCAACAATGTTGTCAAACAGAAGTATCATCCATTTGGGTTTGGATTTATTATATTGTTGACATTTGGCCCACTGTTGGCTCCTTCAAAGCCTCCTAATTATCACTCAGAGGCTAGCAGGAGGCAACAAACTTTCAAAGTTATGTTTTCTTTCTTATCCTTCCATGGAGGAGGAAGGGCAGTGTTGGGTACCAAATGGCAAGCCAGCTGTTGCAGCTGCTATTCCATGATACCTCCAGTTGAGATTGAGGTGTTCTGCAGGTGCACCATGGATAATCACACTCTATACTCAAACTCTAGGCTTCATGTGTTAGTAGTACGAACATCTTTCCAAAGGTGGGTTGCATTGCTGACCAAGGAAGTTCCCAAGCACATCAAGACTAGGAGTACATGATGGAAGCTGGATAGCATGGGTATGCTGGAGTACAGCTTCTACATTCTATATGGTATAAAGATTGAATGTGAGGCATCATTTCTCCATGCAGGAGTTGTCTCCTCTACCAACATCTGGTTCTACAAATAATGTAAAGGTATTGCATACTTGCAAATGTATTATGGATAGAACAATATACAAATGTGCTCAAACTGCACCTCTTTTTGCCAATTTTACAAATGTCTCTTTGGTTGAGGATGCCAATTTATATTGTAAATTTTGTTTTTGGAGTCCTCGTGGGTTGAGACCAATGCAGTTGGTGCAGTGTGCTTTAGAATGCAGTATTTTCCTCAGATTGCCCTTCAAACAGGAACCTAAAATTTCCAATCCTGCTAGGTCTACTGGCCAAACCTATATTAAATGTTAGCATTTTCCATTCATTTTGCTCAAATTCCGTCAGAGAATCCTCCTGTAAGCCGAGCGCAATTTCACTGGCTGATTGCGCCTAAAAATACACCATTGTGCACATATTGTTCAGAGCCATATCTCTCTATATTATTCAACGCTCTATAACAGTAAAAGGGTTTCCACAAGTAATTTTGACTTGGATTCTGAATCAGGGCATGCCCCCACTGTTCGAAGTGCCTTTAACCTCCCCCCACCGACTCCCCAAAGTTTGGGGGGTTTGAGCCCCTGACTAAACGTATGCAGCACGCCTCCAGTTTTATTCACGCAGATCGCCCCCAGCATTATTCACACATTACTTTTCATTGTGTAATTAATCTAAAAAACAAACATACTTCGCCTGAATCAGGCATTTATTCAGTCATGGTTGCTTCCTAGAAGGACACGTTTTCGACGAAACGTGCAGAGACCCAGACTGACCCCAAGACAATCATCATCATATAATTATTTACAGATATCAAGAGCGGGAGAGGGGAGGGGGTTAAGATCCCCAAAGTGAAGGTTAGACTAAAATGCACACTCCCTTGTGTCCCCCCTTGAGTGCATTGTGAACATCAACGACAAATGACAAAAACTCATATCTTCTCAAACAGCTGACACCAGCTAGTCTTGTCTTGTTGAAAGGTAAGATTTCAGAGTAAATATTTTGCCTGTCATGCAGCGTTTACGACTCTCAAACATCATGTTTTTCTGCCTTTCAACGAGACAATTGCCGGTCCAGTGCGCAATTATTTATTTGTATATACCTAAACTCTTTCAATCTTAGCTGGCATGGCGCATGCGCCTAATGGGAAAGACTTCAAGCAGTGACAGAGCCCACAAAGCACACCTTAGGCTGCCCATGCACACACAATGACCATGTGCGTGCAACCCTGCACCCTACACATGAAAAAAGGGGTGGGGATTTTAAAATGTCTTACAATGCTTAAACAGCGAGGCAAAAACAAATTGTGAAACTAATGAATCTACAGTATAGAAAATTGAAAGGTCACTTCCTGCAGCAGTGATGCAGGTAAAGGTAGCATGGCTCAAGGCACCTGCGTGCGCCTCAAATACCATTCCAGTGCAGAGCAACACAGATACTGCTGGCCCCACAGGAATTGTGAGGCAGAGCAAGGGCCAGAAGCGTGAGAGCAACAGCACTGAAATTGAGGGCAAAGCATTCACAGATTGAGGCGAAAAACCTTTCCTGTCAGAACCAGTGCCACTCCAGATGACTAAAAGGTGAAACTGGTCCACCTTCTCTCCTTTGAAGGGGCCTACATGTGGAAATGCACATGTGTCCGAGCACAATGCCGCCAATCACAGTGAAGACAACAAATGACTGAAGTGGACTGACTCAGTGACCCATGTTAAATGCTGTGGTGGGCGGAAACAAAATGTGATTGACAATACAACCGACCAGTGGATAAAGAGGGCTGACTGAAAGCCCATGTATGTATGCGTGCAATCTATGTATACTATTGTTTGACGTTTCTTTGGAGAGAAAAGTTTTTAGCTATTGCCAGACCTAAAAAAGTTAGATACCTACTCTTATTATCTTTTGGGTTGCAGACATTGCCAGATAACATGCATAGGCAAAGCCAATAGGCCTTCCTTTTTTGACCTACTGCCATTGCCAATGTTTTTGCCAATGCAAAACAAATGCTTTTGTCACAATGCTGCAGCATACGCAAAAAAAAAAAAGAATAATAATAAGTGCAATGAATTGTGTGTGCATCTCTTCCGTGGTATGTATCTTGACCCATGCATGTGTACAAGTCATGATGCTACAGCAGCCCGCCATGGTTACATATGTACAAGTTTGCATCATCACGCATACCTTCATATACAGCATGATGCAGCCACTGTTTTGTTTATTTTTTTATTTACTGTACTGTGATGTTGGACGCCAATCCTGTAGTGGTAAATAAACAAATTAAAAGGTGTAGAAAACGGTAGTTTCTGGGGCCTCCAAAAAATGTAATAAATGCAACTGGGGGTGTGGAAGCAATGGACGGTCACTTGAGGGAAAGGTCAATGCCGGTGAGGGAAGTAACGGGGAGTAGGCAGGAGCGGGAGACCAATGAAGATGCTTTAGGTGGGAGGAATAAAACAAAAAGCCATGGATGGATGGGGTGGGAAAGCAATGGACGAGGGAGGGAGCAACACAGAGCACACAGGGTGTGCAGCACATGAGAGAAAGAGCAAGAAAGGACATTCACTCACATTTAGTACTGAAGGAAAAAGAAAAAAATACATCCCCGAATGTGAGCAGTGGAAGGATAGAAATCATCCAGCAAAAAGGATGGCAAAAAGCTATGGCCCTGGGGAGGGACAAGCACTGCGTAAGACAGAAATAAACTTTGTATAAGCCAACACGAGAGGCAAAAGAGCCAACCAATAATAAGCAATATGCCAGCCCAAACCCCACTGTAAGTTCTTGTAAGGCTCACATGAGGTCTTTCAACAACAAACAGCTAAAAGCTGTCTAGAGACCTAAAACATTTATAAGTTTGTCAATGCCTTCCCCGTGCCACACATATGTAATCTAGAAAGCATGGACTGCTGAACAATGACCTACAGGAAATTAATGATTTGGTAATGTTTGTGCTCATGGTGGGTCTGTGTTTGTGCCTGCAATCACGCCTAGAAAAACAGACTGATTACAGGAAGCACATCTTTAATGTACAGTCATTGTGACAGGTCATAACATGTATTTGTAAAGTGCATGTTCACCCAGAAGGGTATCTTGTGGCTGAATAACCATTTTTATTGTTACTCAACTCAATGGCACTCATTTTGTTGACCTCAGAAGGATAAACGGCTGAGTGGACCCACCAGGATTCAAACTGTGACCATGAGGTCAAACACGAATCCCTGCAGTGTTAGTCAGTGAAGCCACCAGACCACATTCAATTAGGAAAAGGATAAGAGGGAATTCAAGGCTCTATAAGATCGGCTTAGCATTTCATACAGGCTTTCATGCCATAATATGAAGCAGGTTTGATTGCTTTTAGAAATGTCACTCATAGATGGCCACTGTGCCGCATTGGTGTGTATGCACTGTGGCCATCATTGAATGATTTTATTTTTGCCTTGAGTAGAGTCATTCCAAGATGGCCACTGAGTGTGTGCACACGTGTGATGGCCATTTTTGTATGAGTTTTCTACACCAAAACAAATCATTCTAAACTGGTTGGAATGGTAAATGCTCTCAAATTTTTTAAAGCAGAACATTAACACGAGGTTTATTGACTGTAAATAAAGTCCAAACACCACCGATCATGAGAAATGTAGACCACTAAAAAATGGTTGCAATCACAAGAGTGTCTCAAAAAATAAGGCTATAATATATATACTCACAAAATAAAAACGTATATAAGTTTAATAGTACAATATAAACTAATGATTGAGTTTAGTAGTTATCCACAAACTGGTATGTCAATTTTGTGTTCTAAAACACAATTGTGGATGCTATGTGGTGGCATGGAGAACACACCCAGACCACAGTGCATTAGAGGACACCACAAATGGGTACAACATCTCCTCAAGAAATCAATATAAAATGCAAAAGTTGGCTTGGTCCTTACAGATCTTAGAATGAGGTCCCAGTATCACCGGCTGCCACGTTCCCTTGATGCTCTTAAAATATTTGCACTCATTAACTTTCTGCAACCACTGTTTTGCACCTTTGTGTGCCATGATTGAAAATGTAGACTAGTGCAAACTACAAAATAAACTTTTTAAAAAGATATGTAGTATTAGTAACCATTGCGGTCAGGGAGATGGGAAGCAGAGCATAGGCCCAGCCCGTATTATTTCTAGTGCTCAGTGGGCATGGCGCAAGTATGTTCACAGCTGGTACTAAGGACAGAGGGACTGTGCACAGGGTGTGGCCAAGAGCCATTTTAATTAATACTGTGTAGGATAACAAACACACAGATCATCACTAAAGGCAAGTTATGGTTCTTTCAGAAGACAAAATAGTGTGTTATTTTAAAATAAACTTACACATTCTCCCAAAAACATCTGTAGAATGGACAGTATGGTTATGATCTAACACCTAAAACCCCATGAAATGTGTGTGATATGATCAGTTGCACAATCATGGCTCACACCACACAGTCCGCTGTTACAGGCACAAATACATAATCAATGACATCACTGGTGGCATCCCATATCACATCACTATTAATATCATCAATAACAAAAGGTCCTCTGCATTGAAGACCCCATACTCCAACTCTCATCAAATGTATGACCCATGGAGTGCGGATGTACATTCCCACAATTAGTTGTGGAAATGTCAATATCAACATTGGCACGTACAGGTAAGGCGTGAACATAGTGTGTTCCCTCTAGTGGTGCCAGTGTGTGGGCAGGATCAGTCCCCAGCCCCATGCCCTATATTTCAAGAAAGCCAATGTGTAACAGGAGAGACGCTGCACACTCACTGCTCTGGTATGCATGGAATCCTGCACTGAAACTGCACTCACAATACCTGATCTCATGGGTCAAATCTCCACCTGACCGCAGGCCCTGATCTCACTGGTCATCTCTTCCTCTGCCCGCAGGCCCTGATCTCGCTGGTCAGCTCTCCCCCAGCCCGCAGGCCCTGATCTCGCTGGTCAGCTCTCCCCCAGCCAGCAGTCCCTGATCTCACTGGTCAGCTCTCCCTCTGCCTGCGGGTCCTAAAGGATATCTTGTTGTTGAAATAACAGATGTTTGTTGTTATCCAACTCAATGGTACTTTAAATAACCAAGTTTCTAACTATTAAACTCTCTGGGATTTGGTTACGCCAGAATCCATGAACGTCATAGCCTTCTTAAAAAAGGATCTGCGACCTACATGATTTGAAAGAGGAGAATGAGAACTCAGAAATGGTTTACAATGCTTCTGACTACAAAACCACCCAGAGGCACAACAAACTTGCAATCAAAGAAGCCAAAAATGCCACATCATGGACACAATTGAAAAGCCTCCACCCATTAAAGTGAGCTACTTTAGAAGAGTGTTTCAAGTGAAAACCATTGTCGGCTTTGTTACTTCTCCAACACCTACTGATGCTTATGACCCAAGAAATATTTCTTAGCAAAGATCGACAAAGTCAAAGCTTGCGTCTCCATTTCACCTAGCCTCCTGCCCCTGACTTCAACATATCCACCATCTAAGAAGTTCTTCTTCATCATTCCTGCCCCTCTACAAGGTGGTCAAAAGAGATGAACCACCCTTTCACCCTATATTGACATTCCTTTGCAAACAAAGACCTTCATTTGCCAGTGTGCAATTCAAATTAATTTAGCATAGCGCTAGCAAGCCTTTGAAGTGGTAGGTAAATTGACACTATATTTGTATCATGTTGCATTGCGAGTGCCTGCACAAAACTCTGTACATGATGGCATAAGCTTCTCATGGGTATCCTCCTGCCTGACTCAAACTAGCTTGAATCAAACCACCAGTGAAGAAACTTCTCTTGTCCCCACTGATCACTTGAACTCTCTTCCAGTACCACCTGCCTTGACCTTTCCTGCAGGATCACTGAAATTCTTGTCACTGCCCAAATGCATAATTTACAGGATGTCAACAAACTTCTGCAGCTAGAACAATCAGAGTACCAGGGAACACAGACGACCCAGGTCTAAATCACTGATGATGTTGTACAATTAGTTATCTCTACATGGGTATGCACCCCTAGTCCTCCTTGACCTGTTGGCTGCGTTAGATGCGAACCATGCAAAATCCTCATGGAACATCTTCATAAAGTGGTCCTGGTTTCCCTTCAAATTCTCAATTGGTCTCGATTTGTTCACCAAACCTTATAAATTCGATTTTTGCCAAGATTTTCTTGCTGCGATTCCTGCACTACCTTCATCCAGAGTCCCTCAGTGCTCCTTTCTATTGTCTGCTCTGCTCAAAATCAGCAAACTGATCTGCATGTCCTTTTAGGGACAGGGATTTCAATCAGAATAAAAAATTAAAAAATACCATGATATAAATGGGGGAGCATAAAGTGCTTTCCTGGACTACAGTGTGCTGATGAGCCCCAAAGCACGCATCACAATGATGAAGCTGTCCTTCACAGACAGCTTCCACTTTTTTTTAATGAATAAACCCCTGTTTCTGGTACTTGTATCCAAGCATTGCAGTTGCAAACATTCATAGATACCCGTGCAAATGGCAAGGAAGGGGGTGTCCCTTTACTGACCCCATTTCTTTGCAAATACCAAAGGACATTGTGAGTCCCAGAACTTTGAGTTCATTGCTACTGTGGGGTTTGCAATCACAGAGGCTTCCATTTTGCATACGGTTGCCTTTGCAAATGCAAATCTAGCTTTCTCATTCGAGCTTTGACTAACCCGCTCTCTTGTCACTCTCAGTGACCCTTGAGGCAGATCAAAATATTATAGCACTGAAGCCCATTGCTTCAAACTCTGCGGTTCTCTCCCCAGGGTCCTGGATCTTACAGCGAACGTCCTTTAATAACTGGCATGCTTAGGGGAAGGGCAATAATTCTGTTAGGATATTCAGTCACTAAGGTTAGAATGTTCTAAATCAGGGATCTCCAAAGTCGTGCCTGGAGGGCTGGATCCATGCTGCATTCTTAGGATAACTACATTTATCTAAATGGGGAAATGCTAAAAACCTGCCATGGATCTGGCCCTCCAGGACCGACTTTGGAGAACCCTGTTCTAAATTAAACAAGGAGAAAGAGAAGGTCAAACACCAGAGTGTTGGAGTGGAAGGTCTAAACTAGCCATTATGGGCCCGCTGGCCATAATCAATGGATCTCTCCAAAGTCCGATGTTCTAAATAACATAACACAACATGGCATCACACAACAAAGCATAACAAAGGAAAACACAACAGTATACAGCAAAGTAAATGATAAAAAGCAGAGCACGACGTGACACAAAACAAAACATAGCAGCACAAAAAAAAAAACATCAGAGAAACTAGTCCCAAACCGATCCAAAATGTGTTACATAGAAACTTTTTACAGTACATGGCAGCAGAAAGGGTAGCTAGTCCTGTCCAGCCTGCCCTTTTACCTGCCACCTTTGACAGGCACGTTACAAGGTCTGCAGCTGTACAGCACCTCCTCAAAACCCAGGGTAACTTTTATTTTCGTGCCACGGGCCGCTAAAACGTAATCATCTGAGCGACTTAGTTTGTAGAGGTAATCTTGGGCAGGGACATCTTAAGGAATTTGGGGGCCCTGGGCCAAAGGTAACCTGGGCTCTATTGGAATTCTATAACGCATATTATCAAGCCCATTATCGCCGTTTTAGCGGCAGTTTCCTGCCGCTAAAACGGCGATAATTTTAACGTGGGTCTTGCTAATATGCCCCAAACGTTTTTAGGGATGTTGCATGAACCATAAACACAACAGTTCTCTGCAAAATGTCTGTAAAAAACTCTCACACAACACCCACATTAAAAATAAATAAACTGTATTTAAGACAATCTGTTTAAGAATTATTCAAGGTCATTAGGACAAACCTCCCCTGCAGAACAGAGCTGGCTCTATCATGGGGCCCCCTAAAAGGCTGGGGCCCTGGGCCAGAGCCCACTTTGCCCATGCCTTAAAACGTCTCTGATCTTGGGAAGTTCTTCACCAAGACGGTGATTTACAGGTTAACGTGAGAGCGTTGTAGCCAGGAGACCTAATCCCAGCGTCCCCACTTCACTCATTGTATGTCACTCGGCACATCACGTTTCCTCCTATTGTTTTCGGTACCTAATCTGTTGCAATTGCGAGCGATTCATCCCCAGGGTAAAGTAAATATATAAAGAGAGGGAGTGACGTCAAAAAGTGTAATCGAAGTTGTGAGAACTGTGACGACTGACACCGTTTTCTATCAGTGGCGTAGCCACTGGCCGCTGTGAAATACAGCAATACAGCAATAATCATTATTTTGTGGGTCCCTCAAGCCTCTGGGCCCGGTGCAACTGCCCCTGCTGCACCAATTGAAGCTATGTCCGTTTCCTCACTGAATAAATAGACAAAAAAATAGAGACGGCAAGAACAAAACAATCACCTTTATTTCAACTCTTGCCACAATGTAAACCATCTAGCAGCCCTCGTGACAGCCGAAAGGCTCCATAAACAGACACTGCTCGTGAGAATGTATGTACCGTCTATATATTCGAATTCCTGTGATGTTCGTGGCATTCACATTCTCTGACACAAAAGTGTCTTTCCTGTTTCCGAGGAAGGGTATATCGAGAAGGGCAGGCCCTCCCGGAGAGACCAAATGTCTTTAAAAAGTGCATTTTTTCTTTAATTTTCACCTTGATCCACATGCAACTGTTCTCCGGGGGCAAAGGTAGGGGTGGCCGGGGTTCATCAACAAGGATTTTCGGCAGAATGTCCCAGTTACGTGACACAGACTGGCATGCTCCAGCCCTCAACCCACTGTCATTTAATGGTTTTGCCCTCTTAAAAACACTTTCAGCCTGCATACATTTCAAATGTGGTCTTACCATCCTAGTAGACCACCCCCCTTCCAAACATGACTCGCCCCACTCACAACAAATTAATCAGTCTCCCGAAGAAAAAAAAAATCACCTCTACTGATTGCTAGATGGGGCACTCTCACAAACGAGTGTCACCTATTTTCTCTTTAGTGGGTTCACACACCAAAACAGATTCACTTGCATTGGCTGCAAAGACACCCCTACTGCAAACATGGTCTACTTCCTTCGACTTGAATAGGATCACCTTGACTTGAATGACTTTATTGGTATCACCTCCCCAAACATGGATCACCCATATTGCTGTCAATGGTATTACCCAACCTTGTGGCTCGAGATGGACCCCCCTCCCAAACATGTGTCTTTTGAATTCAAACTGAGCATCCTCGCGTACATTGTTCGCTTCTATTTACTTCAGTTGGACCACCCTACCAAACGTGGTGGTATCACCACTGTCTTCCATGGGGTTAACCTACCCTATCAAACATAGATCACTCATATTGACGTCTAAAGGATCATCCTGCCAAAAACCGTGCGCTTCTAGAAGCTTCCATAGCGTTCCCCTCCCAAATGTGGATCACCCAAGTTAACTTCAATGGGATCACCCACCCAAATATGGGGCATTCCCAAGGACTTCAACGTGATAACCCTCTTATATTTGCTGCACTCCCACTTACTTCAGTTAGATCACTCTGCCAAACTCGGTTTAACCGCACTGTCGTCAAGGAAACGCACCCTTCCGAGCATGATCTCCACTCACTGACTTAAATATGGCCACCCCCAAAAGTGGTTCGGCCCCACTGGTTTCAAGAGGATCATTTTCCCAGACATGAATGACTCCCTCTGGATTTGATGGAATCACCTCTCATACATGCTATCTCTTCTATGGCTATCAGTGCCCTTGCCCTCCCAGGACACCTCGAATCAGGCTCCCAGACCAAGGTGAACTTGGTTCGCTCCCATTGGCGTCACTGGGATCGCCCTTTAGACACTGGACTCGCCCTCCTTGGGAGGTGAACAGATCGAAAGATCTGCTGCATGCGTCCTTTCTCTCAGTGTAGGGAAGACCAAACGAAGAGCTAAATGTACCCAAACATGTTGAAGGCAGGAGGGGGGATGGCTGGTTTGGTGGGAATGGGTTTGAAGACCACGGGTCGGTAGAGTCTGTGCCCTTCTAGAGCCTCTTTACTCAGGTGTTCCATGTCCAGAGGTGGCGGTGCGTGCTTCCTCCACAGTGCGAGAGCGGGGAAGGGGTGGGGCCCGACAAAGAGTCCCTGTCCGTGGTACTGAAATGGGCAGCAGCCGCAGACACTGCCCATGTAAGGAGCTGCGGGACTCTCCTCTTCTCCGATCCGGGCTATGGCAGCACCTCTGCACCGCTTCCTCCTCTTGCACGCGGAGGGCAGGGCCAGGGGCTCTCGGGGGGGTTCAAGTCCTGAGGGGAAGCTGGCCGTCAGGAAGCCCTGCACAGTCCTGGGCTCCTCCCAGAAAGAGGCAGGCAACTGTCTCTTCCTCATGGGCACCTGGTCCGGCCTCTCAATGGCGGCCGGCTTTTGGGTGCCAATGCCATCCAGGGGGAGGCCAGGCTCGGCAGTGCCCCCTGCACGGTCTCTGGGTCCCCTGCCTGGGCTCTCCGGGGGAAGCCCCCGGATCCGGTCCTCCAGTCCCCTCCTGCCAGTGGGGTCGACGCTCTTGCTGGGGTGACACCTTGGTATCCTGGAGTACTTCTGTGAAAACCTCTTAAGCTGCTTCTGCAGGTACTTTCGGTGGTCCACTGAGCGCCGGCAGGGGGCAGACTTGTCAAGGGCCGCTTTGATGTCACTCGACGCCAGGTTCACGAAATTCAGCAATGTTTTCACCTCGCTATCTGCTGCCATTTCAGACGCAGCTCTTCCGTGAGATTTCCATGAAGCAGAAAATAAAACTTGAAGTCCACGAAGTCTTACAAGGTAAAGATATTGATTTCTCGTAAACAAAAGTTTCCAAGCCCTCAAAAAGTTTGTAAGGACCCAGATTATGTCACAAAACAGCCATCCAGTTTGCCATTGCTTTAAAGAGTTTTCATCTCCTGAACAGTGAGTGGTTCCAGGTTAAATCCCAAAAAAGTAAAGAAAAAAATGTTTTAGTCCAAGTAAAACCCAAAGTCCAGTGCCGGATCAGGAACAGATCTGTGAACGAATGATTGACATGTTTAGGATTAGTTGACCGCACAATACATTAAAAAGCCAATTTTTGCTAAATACAGCAATGACTATGTAAATAATGCATTAAAACACAAGGGCATGTGAAAAGAAAGCTCTGTGGCAATGACTAGTATACTTGCCTCTTAAAAAGTATGAACTGCTGCAGAAGTGGTTGCTTTTCGAAGCCCTCGAGCACGGACACTGATAGCAGGCGGTCGGCACGTGCTCTCCTGTCAAACGCGAAGCTTATCTGACGTGGGGCGGAGCTTTTACTGTACTGGCCTTTGAGGAAAATACCTTAATACACAGTTCGAGGGGCTAATCTCGTTAGGCAGGTAATACCCGGCGAAGCTCTCTAAAGGCCAAGGAACTGCGACTGTGGAGGAAGCTGGCGCGCACTTGAGGGGCCTGAGTGCATATCAACGACTTGAAGCTAGGGGGGCTCCCCAGACCAATCAGAGGCCACTTTGTCAACACAAAAGCGTCCCAATCAGGCATTAGGCTTCTTGTTCTGCACATTCTTCCCAGTCACAAATTGTCTCCATGGACACCCCACAAAAAAGGCCGCCAATAAATACCATAATTTCTTTGCTATTTCTCCACCATTCTGCAGCATCCCTCCCATGAGACCCCCCTCCGCACTCCCCTTGGCATCTTTGCCCCCATACGATACAACATGATATGTTGATGAGCGGAGAAAGGGGAGAGCCCCCTTTCTCTCTTAAAATAAGGGAAAGCTGTCTGGGGGCTGGCAGCGGGCATGGTTCAGTGCCACCGGACAATGCTGCTTTTGGGGGACAGGCCAGTCTGGATTTTTAACTGCTCTTGATCAGGGGTTCTCTTCCCTTGGGGGTGGCGGAGGGGGGTGATGTCAGGAACGGTAGGGCCGGGACCCATCTCTAAAGAGATGTGCATATATCCATGGGAAGGAGTCCTGGGCGCTGAAGAATCTTGTCTTTGTGCGTGCCCCCTCGATTGAGCCGCACAAAGGCAGAATTACCCATTCAAACGCCGCGCACAAAGGCGCAGAGCCGGGCAGCCCTCCTGCGTTTGTAGTCAAACAGCCGGGGACTTGGATCGAGCCGTCGCGAGGGAGAAAAGGGCGCGGACAAAGCCCATAGAGGGGCCATCAGCAAACATTTTCCCGTGTCATATTAGCGCGGGGGTCGCCATGGCTCCCCCCCGGTCCGGGGACAATGGAACAAGTTTGCACACTCGAGTACTGTCACCCTGCCAACGGGCCATGCCGGGCCGGGCTGGCCGGGGGAGGGCATGCCCGCCGCGAGGAAGGCAGGGGAGGGCTGGGGCAAGCGTGTGAAATGCTAATTGAGCTGCGTCCTCCCACTGAGCCAGAGTTCTGGGGGTCTCTGGCTTGAGGTACGGGGTCTCGAGCCTTTCTCCGGCTCAGAAACATCCCTCAGCCCAGGGCGCGCGTGGACCTTGCTAGTGCACTGGCGTAGCAAGGGGGGGGCGGAGGGGGCGGTACGCCCCGGGCGGCACGAGATTTGGGGGCGGCGGGTAAATTTATCGCCAGCACCCCCCCCCCCCCCGCTCTTAGGCGCTCGGCGGCGGCAAAAGGCAGGGACCGCCACGGGCGGCAGAGTGCCTAGCTACGCCACTGTGCTAGTGCAAGGGTATTATATAATGCCATAGTGTGTTGCTCCTAAATCTCCAAGCGCTTAGGGGCGCTACCAGCCAGGATCTTCCAATCGCCTGTTTTGCGCTTTGCATCAAGCCCCCCGAATATAAGGCGCTTGAACTTTCCATTGGGGGTTTGCTCCATATAAGTAACAAATGAAATAAAATCACAAAGCATAGCATCACATAGTGTCTTAGAAACCATAACGCTGCATCGTGCATGGAGTAACACAACGTAACATAACACGGTACAGAGCAAAGCATAACCGTGTACAGTAAAATAGCATTTTAGGGTATAGTGCAAAGCATAACGCAGCATGTGATAATAGCACATTATGGTTTAGAGTAAGGCGTAAAGCAGTATACATTAAAATAACATAACATACAACGGCGGAAAGCATAAAGCAGCATGCGATAATAGCATAGCATAGCATCATATAGTGGAAAGCATATCACAGCATACGATAACAATACCATAGCCTAAAATGGTGTGAATAAAGCATAGCAACATGCAATAAGTGGCATTGCATGGCATAGATCAAACTACAACACAGAATGCGACTTCATAGCATAACATGCTCCAGAGGAAAGTATAACAACACATACAATAAGATCGTATGACACGGTACAGTTGAAAGCATAACACAGTATGTGATAACAGCATAACACAGTATAGTTCAAAGGACAACACCGCCTGCAATAACGTACAAAAATATTGCACAACACTCAACACAAAGGTTTCCACAGCATCGAATAACATACCATAGTATAACACATGGCGTAGCATGACATAATGTAGCACAGACTAGGAGGATAAAATTATGTACATAACATGGCATAACCAACTATGAAAGCTTAACAATTAATATGGCATAGCATAGCCCATAGCAACGCACAACTCTGCATTGTACTGCATAGCATAGAAAAACACAGCATAGCAAAATATTCAATCTACAATAGTACAGCAAAAAGCAACATAAAATAGCACATAGCAGGACAACACATCATGTAGTATGGCGTCACTTAATATTCGATATCAAAACATAAGAATCGTCTAGCACGACACATGGCAGCATGGTATACCAAAACATAACACGGCATAGCACACGACATAGCGAGATATAGTATTTAATGGCATCAAAAAGACCAGGATCGCACGAATTTGCGAAAATCTCCAAAAATAGCTAATATATTACTCAAATATTTAACTATATCGTAGACCACTGGGAATGAAACAGTGTGGGTAAATACTCGAATGAGGTGTTTCTGTTCTCCCCAGAGACACTAGTTCACAAGTTGTGAATTATCCAGTCATTGGTATAAGGTCGCGGACACCACTGACCCAGGACACCTGTGGCTTTGTTTTGGCGAAACACTGAACTCTACAGCAAGGCTGGTGCTCTCAGCGCTTCTCTGCATTGCTCAGTGGGTCTTCAACACTCCAGAGTGCGAGCAGTCGGCACCAGGGCCGGCTTTAGCGCTGGTGGTGCCTGGTGCAACAATCATTTTGGGCGCCCCCACACACCCTGGCCGCCTCCTCGGATTCTCCATCACTGGTCAAAAGTGCCCGTCATCTCTCCAATCATAAGTTATTGCTAAACACAGTGCCCCCCCCCCCCTTGAGGTCAGCGCCCCCTACACAGGTCAGCGCCCAGAGCGGCGGCACCAGTCGCACTGCCCTAAGCGGGCTCTGGTGGGCACTTCTACTCTTTCTGCAGCATAATGCAAACGAAGGATAGGTGTACCGGTGAAAGGTTTACTTGTATCATTGACAAACATTTCATTACATTTCAAAGGTGTATCGAGTGCACGTGGCAGGTGGGAGTGACATTCTCTGTATGATACTCAACTGAAGGGAATAGGGTGTCACAATGTGCTGCACTGGCCCACGTGCCTTCGCGGGTAACACACGCAGGTAACCGCTGTAACAGTTCTCGCTCTCATATCACAGAGACGACACTAGGCCTTGGCTGTGGCGTTCGGAGCTCACTCAGCACCCTGCAGAGAGCGGTGGGGGCTGCGGGGTGACTGCCCACATTCCAGGGAGGCATTTCCGATCGCTCCGAGGAACAGGTCCCTGGCACAAGTGCATTCCTTTCAGCCTTTCCTCTGGACGCGTAATTGCAGGCTCAAGGTTTCCAACCAAAGCGCACCTGTCGCATATTTTTGAGCAGTTCACGAAAGGTGGCGTTGCTACAATTGTGCAGCAGGCGCAGTGGCACCGGGCACCAGAGACTTTAGGGCCCTTTAAGCACCCGAATTATTGCTGCATTTTACTATCAAACCTGGGGATTGGGAGCCCGTTACCCATGCTTTAGCACTTAATTTGTAAATGAATAAGCCCCTGGGCCCAAAGTTTTACTGCCAGGGTGCCGAAAACCAAGGCTACCGAGCCTTGATTCTATCTCATGCATCTTTCATCCACCATCAGCCCCCCCACCCCGCGCTTTGTCTCGCACTTTCAGGTTCTTTTTAATCCCTATTTTCTTTGTCACTGTTTTTCCATCTTTTTCTTCCACCTTTCCAGTGGCGGCTCCTCCGCTATGGCGGAGGAGCGTCACCCCACTGCTTTTAAGCAGTGTGAAGAAGAAACATAAAATGATAATAACTTTAAGTTATCATTTTATGCTTTGTGTCCTGCTGCTTTGTGTACGGGCAGGTAGACGGGGCTGCTCTGTCTCGGAGCAGGGGAGGGGTGGTTTGCCCACTCCTAAGTGCGCAATGACTGTTTGGTCGGCCCTCTCGGGCCGCCCAAACCGGTCATGCGCACTTACCCCTGCATTACAGCCTGCATGGAGAACATGCCCACCCGTCCAGCCCGTCCTACATTGCAGCGTTGTGATTAGCTTAGGGGAGGGACCCTGGCTGCCTACTTCCTGTTCCTGGAGTCGGAGACAGGAGAGCAGGAGTCGAGACCCGGGACCCGACCTAAAGGTAAGCTTATTTATTTTTTAATCCTCCCCTGCGCAACACCCCTGCAACACTCCCTCCTGCAACTCCCCTCGCAACCCCCCTCAGCCCCCCTCGCGCCCCCGTGCCTGCCCCCCACCCACGAGCCATGCTGGCCGCCCCTGCTCCTTTCCCCCTTTTGTGTTTCTGTGTCTCTTTCTTTGGGTCAAAGTATAATGAGTTAAAATAAGGGCTAGTCCCCAAAAATCTGTGCCAGTGGACCCCACCTGTCACCACTGGCTCAAATCATTCTCTGCTTTTCTTTCTCCAGAGCCCATGGTACCCCTCCCACGCCTCTTTCCAGGAAACCACCCAGATTAACAATCAACAGGACATCAGCTTGTTTCCATGTTTTGGAGATGCTTTGCAAAGCTGTGCACTTAGAACTTTGGGCAAAGGAAGATAGATAGATATTTTTTATTGTTTGAAGTTATTAAAAAACATCACAATATAAAAAGACACTGTAAAATGGTAGTGCATATCATGATCATTCAGAGAAAAGGGGGAAAAAAAGGCAAGAAGCCTAGCGTGCAACTCTGATGGGGACCAGCTTCCCTAAAGTGAAAGGTGATATAATTATCACCTATAAGAAAGATTTAACTAGGCAAAGGAAGGAGGCTTTATTGTTAAATTTGTGTCCGTAAAGTGTTAGCAAAAATACAACGAAGTGGGTAGGAGGGGTGTTGTCTTTTAGCATGTTGGTGCTAACACTAACAGTGACTGAATTACTACCACTGTGATTGCTTATAAATCTATCACTATTGCTGGGATTTGACAGTACAATTATTTTCATTAATAGTAACAGTAATAACAGTTGTAATAATGCTAACAATATTAATAACATTCATAACAGAAATACAACGAATGCAACTATTACAACACATACTCTGACAATCACACCAAATGACGATGATGATTGTTATTACTATCATTAACAACCCCACCTGCAACCACCAGCTCATATTAAGCACTATCCAACAGAGTTGTCCATGACGCCGCCATTTTATCTTAAGAACCATAATCTCCTATGTACCCAACCACTACGGCTCCAGATTCCATGACTGCATGCCTCTAACCTCAACTCTTCTTTGCAGCTCCACCCCTCATAGTTGTGCCAAAACATCTCCAACACACACTGTCGTCAGCCACCCAGCACTTTGTGTGTTTGCAGCTTCGACACATATTTCACAACCTGCAGCTTCCTGAATCCATGCAGCTGATAATGTCATTGTCGATAGACGTATCATTATGTATACATTCTTCTCTAAGGGGGAGGCAGGGTTGATTCTGTCTTCACCACCTCAAAACAGGGGCAAACAGGGGCAGACAGGGGCTGTCTGGTACCAACATAGCCTTATCTGCCATTTCCAGGGGACCTGGTGGGATACAGGGAAAATATAAAACCTGGTAAGATAGGGTGCTAGGGCGTATGTCGTTGTCAGTCAAAGGAGAAGAAGGTGACTTTATGGAATGGAAGCTGAGAGTGAACTCTGGCTAAACAAAGATCCAACCTGGTGGAACGGAGAACGGCGGTGTTACTGGTGAGGTAAAGAGTTGCGACTTTATGGGTTGGAGGAGGTATTGAATTTGACAGCCGGGGAGGATATGACCACGTGGAACACAGAGATATTACCAGGTCAGAAGGAGGCATACTTAGTAGAGGTGTTTTGGGGGAGGGGGACGGGTGACCTTGTGCTATGGAGCTGCATGGTGAAGGAAGTGACCCGAATCGGGTCACCCTGGTCACTCGCGACCTCCTCTTAACCTTCCAAGAAATGAAGAGTCAGTGACGCAGTAGAGAATACAAACCAAGTTATTTTATTGTAAATGCGCTGCAGCGCAGTCCAGTCAGACTAGCCTCCTTAGATGCTACCGAGGGGACTGGCTTCCGAACACTTGGTTACACATAATAAGCTTTCCAACACCTCCCAAGTCCCGCCCCTGATGGAAAAATACAGCGTGAGCAGAGGCTGAACAAAGGAGGCACAGAAGGATGAGCTACCACCTGCAGAATGGGTGCACTTTATCAGACTCCCAATGTCGTCTTGTTCAGTCTCAACTCTCTCTAGTGTGGGAGCATAGCTACGACCAGGGATAGGCATGCAAAAGCAGAATAAGCTATTCATTAGTACATCAGAGTTCCAGCCTTGAATACGATAAGGGGAAATAACTGAACAGCAGCTTTCTGCTGAGGCAAGCAGAGAGGGTAACAGAGGCTTGGTTTCGATCACAGTGCAATATGGCGGCTAAATGGCAAAAATGGCATCACAGATGCTAACTTTAACTCGCACAAGGTTAGAAGGGACTGGTCACATGCATATACAGTAGTGGTCAATACAAAAATAGCTACATGAATGCTAACATAACACAGTATAAAGCATGAGTGATGGGGCAATAACATTTTCAATTCTAACATTGGTGTGAGCTCAGGATGGATCCTGTTTGGATGGAAATGTACAAACTGTTGAGTCAGAGGCAAACGGTCTGAACTACTGAGAAGGAGTTTGTTGGTGCCTCCTTGAATTAATCTTATTTGCAATTTTGTTTGCCAAAGTATAATTTAGAGCTCTCCCAAACTGCTGCACGGCAATACTTTGTGCTAAGCTTAGCTGCTTCCATAAATGTAGACTAAATGTATAGAATTCACTTTAATTAAAAGCTAGTTTTAAATCAATATTGGAATTGATTACTGATTGAAAATGACCATGCAATCCTTTTGTGTAGTGAATTAGATTTCTTGCGCTACATTACTGAAGATGTGTCAATAGGCTAGCCAGGAACAGAGAGTTTGAGTCAGCTGACATGCTGTAATATATGTTTTCCGCGAGTGATTTTCTAAGTAGGAAGACATTAATACATTCTGGCTCAATATTAAAAAAAACATGTTGAGGTGATTAGGGAGCTATGTGCATCCAGTGCCAAGCGCACTCCAAGAGCTTATCATGAGTCTGTAATCGCTATAATACTCAATAAGATCTTTGGAAGACTTCACTTCTTCACCATGCTTTGTGTTTGTCAAATTAAGATGTTATTCTGGCCATTTCATAACTTATGTCTGAGGTCTTTGGAAATGTTCTATAGCTTTCGATATATTGTTTTATATCTTGTTTATTATTTATTTGTATTCTTCTGGATATTTTTAATAAGGATCAAAACTTTGATACGTGTTGCCATTTTTTTTCATTGATGAGTTCTAATTTGTTTTTAGTAATACAACCTTTTCAGATTTGTGCAATATGACATTGCCTTCTCCGTTTCTTATTATATTTTTTCATTTTCTTTGGCTTTTACATCTATTCCTTTTATAATGGGATTTTCACACATTCCTTAATGTAAGATTTATAATATTGAAGTGTAGCTTGTGAAGCATTCACGTTCATCACTAGTTGCATGGAGGTATATCGACTGGTAGACAGAACCCTTTTGGACTTTTGAGCTTCCAAGGATGAACATCTTATTTACTGTTCTTTTCTTCTTTACAGCAGATCTTCCATATCTAAAGATGTAGCCGTAGTAGGTTAACTATTCACACATTAATTGATGGTAGGCTTATTTGTGACTCATTCTGAATTTGCATAAAAGGTACACGTCTCCTTTCTTCTGATGTCCAAATCTTGAAGTAGCCAATCGTGACCTAAATTTTAAGGTGTGATAAACCGCTAAAATGTAGACCTATTTTTTTTGTTCTCCTATACTTGAATTATGTGACCATTATTATTATCATTAACTTGCGTGTATGATAATATGGAAATTAGTGCAGTGTATTTCCATATTATTAACTCCATCTAATTTGATGGTTAAAAGCTACCAGAAGTATATTTAAATATATATATTTTTCAAATATTCAATCTCTTTTAAAATGACTGATATTTTTGGATGTTTTGTCAAATATTTTAGATAAATATCCTAGGTTCTCTAGGAATAGACCCGAAATGTGGAGCAAAAATATGCCTCTTGAAAAAAGGTAGGTTTCTTAAACAAATGTGTCTTGGAAATAGTTATAAAATATGATGTTTGTGTAAGTGCTACAAACTGTAAAGACTTTAACTTAAAATTTTAACATAATGAATAACTTTATAGAAATATTAACAGTTTTCCAATGCATATTTGTAGGAAATTGGCTTACTGGTTGAGGGGGTGGGAGTGAAACCCTACTCAAGCAGCAACCACAATTCTTGTCAGGATGAAACACAGGCAAACTCCAAATTAACCTGTGCTCAACCCTCTGGTAGCATGGCAAAAAAGCAGTTAAGCTTAGAGGCAATGTGCAAAGTATTTCTGCAGTATTTCAGACAGTAGTAAAGTGAAACAGAACACAAGAAACATCCCACGTCAATTTAGATAAACAGAGTAAAATTTAACTATTTGAGACCAAAAGAACAAAAATTCAATTAGTAGAATTGGAGATATGCGAATTTTAAATATTTAAGTGAAAATAGTGCCTAGAAACACAAAGAGCCAACTATGGTTATCTGGTCGTGCCAGACCAGGGCAGAGTCACAGGTTCAGTCCAACTGAGATGGAGCACGGGCTGGATACAGGGACCAAGTGAGGCCTGCTGAACAAGGTACCTTAAACTTAAATCCTGGTTGCAGAGTGTTGCGAGATCCTGTGTAGAGGATGCATTGCACACCTGTGGCTCCAAAGAAGCTGCGTGCTGCAATGCGAGGTACTGCGTCGTCATGAAGGATGCTGATGACAAGGGGGTTGCGATGCGAAGTCCTGCATCAATGATTGATAGTGGTGCTGCTCAAACCAGACCGATACCCCTTAAATGTAAGTTCTTATTCCCTCTCTCTCTGTTAAATGTAGATTATAAGATACTGAGAATGGTGTTAGCCAATCAACTGGGGCTGATAGCACAATGCATAATTCAGATGAAAATGGATTTGCTCCTGGGGTGGAATTCTTTTTTTAATCTTTGATGCCTTTTCAGAGTTATAAGGTTGGCGAATTAGGAGGACACACTATGGACATAGTTCCTCATTAGATATTGAATAGGCCTTTGACACCCTAAGTTGGGCCTATCTTATAGAGTTGTTTCATCATATGGACCATATTTTTAAAATGGGTCCTATTGTTATATGTGGTTCCCATACCCAGAGTATCTGAGCAAATACCCATAGGTAGAAAGATGAGACAATGCTGCCTGCTGTTAGCCAACAGTTTTGCATTGCCATGGAGACACTGGCATGTTTATTGAGAGTCAAGGGATCTGAGTGGGGGGTGAAAATGGTGGTCAATTGCCATATTGTTTCTTTGTAAGTGGATAATGCCCTCATTTATACGTATGAAGATCGAGACACCATAGCACAATTAATTTCACTGTTAAATGAGTTTGGCACGGTCACTGGCTTGAAAACAAACTGGGTCAAATCATGCATATTCCCACTCCAAAAGTAGGCCTGGACCGTTCTGCTGCGAAGTGGCTAAAAACTCAGCCGCGCTACGCAAAGTTCAGCAAGCAGCGGAGTACATTTGGTCATGCCGTTTGAGTTGATTTTCAGCTCCGTGTGTTGTTCCCGGGCTGTAAAATCAGTGCGAACGGCACCATGCGCAGCGCAAGAGGGCGCTACTTCTTTTCTGCTGCTCGAGTTGATTTTCTACTCTAGCTGCAGCTTTCTTAATGCGAACAGAACATTTCTCAACACGAGCGGTCATGACCATCCGCGACCGCCCGCGTTGATTTCCTTCTCGCACTCGTCAACGTTACGTTGGAGAGCGCGAATGAGGAAAAAACTCTGAGCTGAGCTTTTGGGAACTCTGCGTGCTCCGCGGAGTGCGGAAAACTCTGCAAACTCCGCGAACGGAACAGAGTTCACCACCTAGGCCTACCCAAAAGCTTCCAGTGAAACACTGAGAATTGTTGCCTTAAAAAACTTTGGATTGGAAGTTTGACACCATTAGATACCTGGGTATGAATATTTACAATGAAGAAATAAACCTTGTTGCAGGAAACCTTTGCAGGGCAATCATACCAATCCACAGTTTAACTGAATTTTGGGTCACACTACAATTGCTGATGGGGCAGGTGGCTATAGCCAAGATGCTGATCCTACCTAGATTGTTGTATTTCTTTGTGGAATTACCCACGGTACTCAATAGGACAATCTCTAAGAAGTTGGAGTGTATTCTTTTACTTCTGATATGGGGTAGTGGAAGACAGAGCGTGGCTCTCTGGAAGTTGCATGCCACTCTATCAGAAAGGCTGTTGGGGGCTCCAAACTACGAGCTTTATTATGCAGCAACTGAGCTGCAATGGCCCATGAGATGACTGTGCCCTTTGCCCAGTCGAGAGAGAGAAGAAGTTATCTCCGTAAAGTGTGAGGATTCAGTCCTGGAGTTACTGTTGAGGGATAATATTAATAATCAGCAATTTAATAAGCTCATGATGGTGGCACTGCATTGCTAGGAGACTTATATGCAGACAAGATAGCTGCCTTCACTGTATACACCTTCTTTACCATTGACGACAGTTTGAAATTTAACAAATTGTCAATCACCTAGAGCATCTGCCGGTGGTTGGATGCTGGTCTCAACTTATGAGGACCCATGTTTGAGCATGGACTGTTCCAATCATTTGACAATTTATAGGAGGTGTATAGTTTGGGAGCAGGTGCAGTTTATAATGTATAATGCTCTGTAATGACCAGCATCCCAGGTGTGGGGTGGTGAACAAGATGAACCTAGTAGCTCTCCATTGTTAACGGCTGCTCCTTACCCATGGTTATGATAAAAATGTGATCACCTACTTATACACTGCACTATTGTCACAACATGCTCCCTTTCAGGATGCACTCAAGGGGAAGTGGGAGGCATGTATAAACAACCCACTGTTGGATGAAGATTGGGAACAAAGTTTGAGTTTATGTTAAATCTGTATCAAGGAATGTTAGGTTGAAATACACCCCATTTAATCTTTTATACATTACCTATTTGTCACCAAAACGTATGGTCAGTCAAATGTATCCAGTAGTTGTGACCTGCTGCCCAAGATGTGGAAAAACAGAGGCAGATTTGTACCACATGGTGTGGCAGTGCCCCAACATAACATCGTTTTTCAAGAGGTATTTGTAAGAAATTGGGTTAATAATTGAAACACAATCACTGTCAGGGTGAACCACAAAAAAGTCACTAAGATAACCTGTGTTTAAACCTCTGGTAGCTTGACACAAAAGCAGTCAGACTTAACTGAGAGGCAAGGTGTAAAGTATTTATGCAGCAATAAAACATTAATAAAGTGAAAACACATCACAAGAAAAATCACAAACCAAGTTAGAACAACAGAGTAAATTTTAATAAATAAAATGACACCAAAACAAACAAAATCCAACCAGTAGAACTGCAGATATTGAATTTCAAATTTCTAAGTAAAAGTAAAAGTAGCATCAAAAGCAAAAAGCACCAACTGTGGTTATCTGGTTGCGCTGGATCAGGACAAAGTCACAAGTTTAGACCAGGGGCGGCTTCCCCTTGTGGGCATAGAAACACCGGCTGTCTTTATTTTGCTGTCCTTTTCTGCCTTAAATTAAATATTGAAAACTCAATGAGGATAAAAGACACACAAACTTGCATTAGCACTCGTGGCCACAGTCACTCTTAACAATGCACACACACATGCACACAACTTAACTAACTTCTTACACATGCAGCACTCTGTTACTGGTAAGTCTGATGAAATGAAAATGTTTTTGCTACTTTGTTCGTGCATTGTTCTATGTAAGTTAGCATTCGCTGCACCATTTTATGTTTAGCCACCATTTTGAATCATGCTATTAACTGCGTATCCCCTCCGCCAGAAGCAGGCTGTGGAAAGTTCCTTTTCTCCGAGGTTAGGTCTCGCTGTACTAATGAATACTCTGTTCTTATTAGCACATACCTTTCCCACTAGATAGAGGCCTTCTCCCACTAGTCTAGCGTTAGGCACGGACAGAACGACCTTGGCATAGAGATAATGTGTGCCCGGCCTCACAGTCGAAGCTCATCCTACTGTACCTCTTTGTTTCAGCTGCACCTGCTTGTAAAATTCCATTATGGACGGGTCTTCCTTGGTTCTGAAACGTACATAATGTATCGCTATGTTTGCTGATGTCTGTCCTCTTTGCAGCATCCCTAAGCGACTGGGCAGACGGGGCTCCGCTCGAGTGTAGTGAATAAACATATACTTGGTTTGTATTCTCTACTGTCTGACCGACTCTTCATTTGTATGGAAGGCTGAGAGGTAGTCGCGAGTGAACCGGGTGGCCCTAATCGGGTCACTTCCTTCAGTTGGTGCCCGAACAGGGACTCCATCTGGCGAGTGGCCCTTCCCGGGTGGGGAGGTCGAGGACGCCGTCGGGTTGGACGGATGGACCAGGGATCCCTGCACGAGAGAGTTCCTGAACTCGCAGCTGCCCCTTCTGTCCCGCCAGATGGTGCCTCGCCCAGCGGTCATCCCGACTGGGGTCCTGAAACGGCGAAGCCCTTGGATCTGACCATTTGGTTCGAAGAGTCGGCAGTGGAGAATACATTTGTTTGACCTGTGTGCACCAGGTGAGTTTGTTTTGGTTCTTTTTGGATATGGTAACATTTTGGTTTGCATTTGTCACGGTCTGAGGATCGATTTTGGTACGAAGTGTTTGCGAACACTTTGCCAGGCAACATAACGAATTTGGCTCACTTTTGAACATGCCTGGGTTCAGTAAGTTCTTGGTTTCTTGTTGTCGTTGTTGTTCTGCAGATGCAGATGCTCGATTGGAAGAAAGTCAGCCAGCGCCTCCAGAAGGCACTCCGAACTTTGATATGTATGTGAAGCATGGCCTTGGCCATATTATGTTTAGTACGCTATAGCACAAATATACGAGGACAATGCCGAGTTGCAGTGGCTGTTGACGGGCACTTTTGATGAACAAAAAATTGGGTTTTACAGGAGAAGTTGTTTGCGAAAAGAAGTAGGCAATCTATGTTTGATTCTCTTCGAATGTGGCAAAAGGAAGTTAAACAGAGGCGAATGGAAGCAGAGAAGGAGGCGCAAAAGATGAGAATGCAAATATTGACTCAGAAAGCTGTATCACATGATAAAGAGAAGCAAGAGATAGGAATAGAACGTGCAGATAGGATGTTTCAATTGAATATTGATAAATCTTATGTAGCCCGAGAAGAAAATGATACTTTTGTGGAAGAACTGTTAGATACTCGACCCCCACCCCCATATGCCCTGCCGAGGATGTATCCCGCTCTCCCCTCACAGGCCTAGCTACCCGATTCTTCTTTCTCTGCTGTTTCTGCTTCTAATACTGTTGATCAGACTGCCTTGGCCACAGCACCTCCTGTCCTTTCTTTGTCTTTGCTGTCTGTGGCAACTATGACCGTTAGTACTCCTGTGACACCTATTGCTTCAGCGTCTCTTTCGCCATCTCTTACACCTGCGACGCAGCCGGCAGTGACGTTGGTGCCCGATCCTTCTGTTGTTACCCCCACTGTGTTCTTCCATCCCTCGACATTACTGAGTAGTGGGGCACCAGTACGTGGATCTGAGGATAGAGACTGGACGAAGTTTAAGGAACGTATGGGGTGGACGTTAGTCCTGTCTGATATGGGAGATGAGGAGAAAAGGGTAGTAGCTAACCAGGCTGCCCAGTGGGCCCGAAACCCCATTTACAGTGTGGAAGATGTGTGGAGTGTGATGAAAGATTGTGAGCCTTTTGTACAACAGCATGCCCTCAAGCATATGTCTGCTACTCTTATTGGTCTTTGGGAGCAGTGTTTCAAAGATGCAGCACCACAGATTTTATATGATATTAAAGATCATGTATGTGTCACTAATATGGAGCCTGGTCAAGTGTTTAGCAATGTTGCGACATTGGTTGCTTATCGGGGTAGGCTACTTGAAAAGAGCCCCACCCCGGTATCTCAGTTTCCAATGCAGGAGGTTCATCCTATATATCACCCTGAAATACCAGAGCAAAGGGATCAGCACGATAATGTTATTAGACAAGGTGTAGCGGCCCGTTTCCAGGAACAATGTGTTTATACTCCGTGGAAAAGGAGCAAGGTCTTGTCTCTTAAGACTCAGCTACCTGATCCTAGGAAGAATCCGACTGCTTATTATAAGGAGTCGACTGAAGCCGCCTCTTCTACAGTGATGACACTTGCTAATATTGAAATGTTCTTTGGCTTACTAGTTCCGGTTGATATTTGGAGACAAGAACACACACAGGATCATGTTGCGGAATTAGGTGGTACCTGGGACCAAATTAAGGCATGAGATCAGGAACCGAAGCCCGGTGATAAGCCAATACCAGAGATACTTGCTTTTCCCGGCTGTATCATTACGTATATGCATTCTCTTATCCCTCCGATAAAAGTTGATTGGGACAAGTTATCGGCTTGCCGTCAAAAGAAAGATGAGAGTGTGTCTGATTTTTTCACTCGGTTTGAAGGTGTGCTTCTAGATTATAGTGGACAGGATTTGTCGATCGAAGGTGGCGTTCGATTGTTTGTTAATAGATTTGTTTCCAATTTGCTTCCTGAGATTGCGACTTGATTGCAGGCTTCCGAGAGCACATGGTCCACCTCTTCTCCTTCTGTTATTTTGAATATGGCACAGTATTATGAGCACAGGGAAAATGAGGATATATCTTGTTCCCTGGGTCAGTTATGCTTATAAGATGTTATAATAAAACTGCCCATTCTGGCATATGGGAACAGATAGCCTTGCAACAGTGAAAAACGAAATTGGCTGTAATTCACTATCAGGACATGCCACACACATCAGGGCATGTCCTACCTTTCACACACAATGCACCTTGCCCACAGGAGTACCTTGGGCCTACCTTAGGGGTGACTAACATGTAGAAAAGGGAAGGTTTAGGGACTGGCAAGTGGGTGCACTTGCCAAGTCGACATGGCAGTCCCAGACTGCACACAGGCTCTGCAATGGCAGGCCTGAGCCACATTTTACAAGCTGCTTCTGTGGGTGGCACAACCAGTGCTGCAAGCCCACCAGCAGCATTTGATTTACAGGCCCTGGGCACACATGGTGCACTGTACTAGGGTCTGACAAGTAAATCAAATGGCCAATCATGGAGTCACTAATCCATTACAACAATTTACAATAGGGAGCACTTGCACTTTGGCACTGAATAGCAGTGGCAAAGTGCCCAAAGCATCTAGACCAGCAAAAACACAGCAAAAATATAGGAGGCAACAGCAAAAAATGGAAGGGAGACCCATGCCAATGGTGCCAGGTCTAACAGAGAGAATGGAGAAGAAACACAAGGATTTGAAGACGAAGGTGTTGTTGCAGCTGGCTTCTAAGGGGAATGGTAGAGGACGTGGTGGTTTGGCCCGGAAGCTTCCACGTACTAACAGGAATACTACGCCTGTAGGGCTGAATCAGTGTGCGTATTGCAAAGAGGAGGGACACTGGCGTAGCGAGTGTCCCGTGTTGTTGCAGAAGGTGGCGGCCCCGAGAGGACGAGGTTGTCGTGGAGCTGGAGAACTGGAGAGGGTTCAGAATGCTGCAGCCCCGCAGAGTCGTTCTGATCAGAATTATTTTGATGACCTTCGGGGAGGCCAGTATTATCATGATGATTACGATACGGATGAGGTGACAGGGATGTCTTACAGTTAGGACAGCCAGGAACAGAGTGAGGGACCAGTTTCGATACCTGTAGATCAACGCGGTCCGTACGTTAGTGTGGATGTGCATGGTTTGACTAAGGAGTTCTTGGTGGATACAGGTGCAATGAACAGTTCTATTTCTCATTCCTTGGTCCATGGGACAGCTCTGTCTGGCCACAATAATGTTTCGGTAGGTTTTTCTGGTATACCAGTTGTGAGCTCCATTTCAAAACCCCTTGCGCTGACTATTGGTCCTTTCACTGTGGATTCGCCATTTTTGTTGACATCTAACTGTGGAGAAAATTTGATGGGTTTGAACTTGTTGAAGAAATTGCATGCTACGATTTATTGCTCCCTGGCAGGTGTTTACATGACACTGGGTCCAAACGTCGTGCGTCCTACGCAGTGCCTGTCCAAAGATGCGCCTCTTCCCGTGGAGTTTAAAGACGTGCCGCCAACTCTTTGGCGACAGGTGACACAGATGTGGGATTGTTACAGATACCGCCAGTTTCGATCCGAGTTAAAGACAATGCTATTTTACCTCGCATCCCTCAGTATAAAATACTACAGGCAGGTGAGCGAGCTCTATTGCAAATTGTACAGGATTTGATTGAGAAAGGAGTGGTTGAGGAGACGACTGCTAATGTTTGTAATAGCCCTATTCTTCCCATTCTTAAACGGACACCTACGGATTCCTCTGATGATCATGCAGATGTTTATCGCTTTGTGATTGACTTGCGGGAAGTAAATAAAATAGTGATTCTCCAGTTTCCGGTGGTCCCTGACATTACGACTCTTTTGACAATGATTCCTTCTTCTGCTACATACTTTTCTGTCATTGATTTGAAAAATGCGTTCTTCAGTATTCCCATTCATCCTGACAGCAGGTATCTGTTTGGGTTCACCCTAGCTGGTAGAAGCTTTAGATTCTGTCGTGCTCCTCAAGGCTATACAGAGAGTCCAAGTATCTATAGTCAGGCATTGAAAGATCAGCTGGATTCCTTGTCGCTTCCCACAGGTAATGTATTGCTTCAGTATGTCGATGACTTGCTCATCGCCTCGGATACAGAACAAGGTTGCAAAGACAGTAGAGTTAAATTGCGGTTACATTTAGCTCAATGTGGCCATAAAATATCCCTTTCCAAGTTCCAGTATTGTCGACCGGAGGTCACCTATTTAGGTCACCTACTGTCGAAGGAGGGTAGGAGATTGACCCCTGAGCGCATCAGTACCATTGTTAAAATGCCCATCCCACAAACTCAAAAAGATGTGCGCGCTTTTATTGGCATTACTTCCTACTGTCGCAAGTGGATTCCAAATTATTCCCTACTAACCAAACCCCTGCTTGCTCTGACTACTAAAGATGTGCATGAACCCCTGCCTTCGACGCCTGAATGTCAGCAGTCTTTTGAGCAATTGAAAACTGCGCTTTGTTCGGCTCCAGTGCTCGGCACGCCTAACTACAGCAAGCCATTTGTATTATATGTCCATGAGACGGCTGGCTGTGCGCTTTCTGTTCTAACACAAAAATTTGGAGATAAGCAACGGCTGTGTGCTTATTTCTCTGCTGTGCTTGACCCAGTCGCACAAGCCCTCCCGAGCTGTCTAAGAGCGGTCACGGCTGTGGCTGTCTCTGTAAGGCAATCGGCTGGACTCGTACTTGATACTGATCTCACAGTCATGGTACCCCATGCTGGAGATACTCTTTTGAATAAGACAAAGATGCAGCACCTCACCAGTGCACGTCTGACAGGTTAAGAGTTAACGCTGTTCGCTAAACACATTATGATCAAACGATGTGCCACTCTGAACCCATCCACGTTACTACCCCTCCCTTCTGAGAATGAGGAGCTTGACATACATGATTGCATCTTCCGGACCGAAGAAGAGATGAAAGGACGGGTAGACCTGACTGATGTTCCCTTATCTGACCCCCAAGGGGAACTATATGTCGATGGCTCTTGTTTTAAATTACCAGATGGCACTACAACTGCTGCGTATGTTATTACTACGCTGCGCACAGTAGTTGAAACCTAACGAGTTCCCTATCAGTCGGCCCAAGCTGCAGAGCTTGTTGCCCTAATACGAGCCTACGAATTGAGTGAGGGACTGGTTGTTAATATTTTTACTGACAGCCAGTACGCCTTTGGAGTCGCCCATAATTTCGGGCGACTCTGGGCAGAGAGAGGGTTCCTTACTTCCCATGGGACAAAGATTCAGCACGGTCATCCTATATATAGGCTTCTGTCCGCTTTGACACTCCCAAAGAAATTGGCAATAGTAAAGTGTAGCGCCCATAGGAGAGTTGTTGATGATGTAGGTAAAGGGAACGCTTTTGCAGATCAGACAGCTAAGGAAACAGCCCGGACTAGGATGAAAAGAATGTTCGTAGCAGGTCCCGCTAGGTGGGTGCCCGAGGTCACCATGTTTGAGGATACACTTGAGAATGTGAAGGAAATACAGAGTGAGGCCGCAGTGGAGGATTGGCAGTGTGGCAAGAAGGTACAGCACCATTGAACGATGAGGGATGTTAGATTGACAAGTCAGGGAAGCAAAGATGGATGTTGCCAGATGCATATGTTCTTCCTGTAGTCACGATGGCTCATGTCCCAGCCCATATCAGTGCTAAGGGTATTTGCAAGTTGTTAGACCCTGTATGGCAAAATGACAACATTTCAAAGACAGCTACACATTTAGTGAAGTACTGTATGGTGTGCATGATGCACAATCCTGGGAAGGGTACTCCCACGCCACCTGGTAATTTTGCACCACCTACTTTCCCTTTTGAGGTTCTTCAATTAGATTACATTGAGTTAGAAAGGGTCAATAACCTGAAGTACGTGCTAGTGGTTGTCTGTGCATTCAGTAAATGGGTTGAAGCTTACCCCACCAAAGAAAATACAGCCATGGCGACCGCAAAGGTACTCCTGAAGGAGTTCTTTCCTCGCTTCTGCTTGCCCCGTTTGATCTGGAGTGATAACGGAAGTCAGTTTAATGCCAAAGTCATACAGCTAATTTGTGACGGTTTGCACATAAAACAGAAATTCCATGCTGCAAATCACCCCCAGTCAGCAGGTTTGGTTGAGAAGTACAATGGTACTCTCAAACTGAAATTGGCAAAGATTCAGGAAAGTACAGGCTTACAGTGGCCAGATGCTTTACCATTAGCTCTTTTGTCGACAAGAACAACAGCACATTCTAGAACAGGATTGTCACCTTAAGAGGTCGTGTTTGGATGCCCAAAAAATGTCTGGGGCGTCCCCCGCCCTCGTAAGTTCTCTGATATTGAGTATCCATTATTGACAGATTGCCTGTGCCAGTTAACTGAAAATCTGCGTTCTATTCAGCAACAAATCCGGGAGGCTCTGCCTGATACACCAGAGGGACCCGGACACAACATTCAGCCTGGTGATTGGATCCTAGTGCGTAATTTTCAGCGGAAGAAGAGTTTGGAGCCCCGCTGGAAGGGACCTGAGCAGATCCTTCTAGCCACCAGAAGCGCAGTCAAGGTTGCTGGCCGAAAGAACTGGATCCATGGTGCTCATTGTAAGCGAGTGCCTCTACCTTTGCCCTATGACCAATGGGTCACTGATGGAGTAGGGGACACTGAGTGTGAGACGGTGCCTCAGTTCGTCCCCTTCAGCGACACAAAATTAACGTGGACCCAAACGGATGCAGTGAATGATGACGTGCTAAATGCAGCGGTCCCTCCAGATAACCGAGCCATTAAAGAGCCGCTGTTTGCTGACCCCTCTGTGCCTGGAGTCACCATGTACAATTTGCGCCCTCGGCTGAGGAATAGTGCACCAAAAGAGAAGTCAGATTAGTTAGGGATGGACTGTGTATGTTAGGGTGTACTTTGCTATAGTACCAACGGTGTTAGTTTAGGGTGTTGTGAGATTGGTGCACTGTTCTGACATTGGACAGGATAACTCGAACGTGCTCCCTAGGAGGGGGGTACCTTATCCTGAGTGACGTGGGATTCATCGTGAGCTTAGGACTGAGCAAGCTCCACTGCCGGTGCTCAAGAGCGCCAACGTTGATGAACAATAGTGTTGTGTAGTTCCTATAGTACCCCTGCAGGACCTGCGTGTTTGGATAATATAAACTGTGGGCTTGGTGTTAGACTGACTCTGTGCACCCCCACCGTATATGTTAGCCGGATTTGCATTAGCTAGCTCACAGTGCCACTAGAATCTCCTCTTCTCGGGGAGAGATTAGTTCCTGGCAACCTTAGACCATGACAACCCTAATTCCTCAGAATCGTGGAAACAATGTACTACTTTTCGCTCAGTCACTCGTGCTTACTTATTCGGTTTGTCTCAGAGAGTTACACAGAACAAACAGTCTGGGCGTTTCAATAAGTATTTATTGAACAGTTGTTATTCTAGTGTAAAATATATGTGCTGCGGCAACCAGCAGACAATAGCAGAGATATATTATCAGCAGTACGATAAAAGCAAAGGGATAGAACAGTTCTACCATATTGCAATAATCATGAATACATACATGAATATAAAAAGCATTATGAAAAGTGCGCGTACTCCTACGATGCCTAACTAGATGTACCTGAGTGTACCTAGCATATGTGTAGGTCTAAAAGCCTAAGAGCCAAGAATCCTTCTAGGATTTAGTCGAACCCCCATACCTGAATAGAGAGAGTGTGGGACCCCGTCCTGGTCTCGAGTTGGACACCCCGCAAGGGCTGTGTTAGACCGCTGTCAGCTGGAGCGACTGCATGCAGGAGCCTCAGCGTCTCTGGTCAGTGTGTCAGCATGGAAGTCTCGGTTCCCTCTATCTTACCATGGCAAGATGTGGTGTATTTATACTCTAAAGTGTCTCGTCCCTCAGTATGGTTTGTATTGGTCTTTGTTAGACATGAGGAAGACGTCAGGGGTGAACTTTGTACATACATATTATGCGGGAGATGTAGCCGGTGAATGCTCATGCATAATTTATGAGTACATTGTAGGCCTGTGTTTCTAAAAGACCTTGCAGTGTTCTAACCACAGACTAGATAACGTTCAACCCTCAGAGCTCGTTGTGTACTGTAGGGAACTAATGTAGGTGAAAGATCATGCCTATATTAGGAGCCATGACTATAATAGGGCCTATACGAGTATGACCATAATAGGGCATATACGAGTATGACCATAATAGGGCATATACGGGTATGACCATAATAGGGCATATACGAGTATTTCTACACTATGGCATATATGAACGGGTCTACATTAGGGCCTATATACGAAACATAACACCCACTTCCGAATTGTATGACAATGACCATACATAAAATCTGGACAATTTAAAATTCTTTCTTAAAAACAGCTAAAAACATGGTTTTAAAAGGACAATAAAAAATGTTTAAAAATCAGCTATTCTTTAGTTGCCACTTGAAAAAGTCAATTCTGTCTCATTCATAAAAGTTGCATTACTACAAGCAGAAGAAAGCCACTCTTTCTCAAGTGAAAGTGTCAATTTAGGAAATGTTTCAAATTTAGTTCGTTTATTTATGAAACGAAGTGGAGAAGCCAAATTCTTTCCCAGGACGCGATGAGCCAATTCCAGATTAAGTGTCCTGGCTGGGAGATACAGCATTATCGGTGTTAGCTACTGGAGACGACAAATCCAACGCTTCACAGAGAACGTCAATCGCACATGGATGGAATTCAGCACTTCCGACAGTCGTTGCTGCGGCAGCTTGTGCGGCAGTTGCTACCTCGGTGCCTGTGGAGGAGCCACCTAACCCAGCAGGAGAAAACGGCACCTGTGGATTCTCAAGGAATGCATTCATCAGAATTGGAAGACGCTGGGGACAACGCAGAGCATGGGCCTTTAGGGGGTCCAGCATAGCATCTAGGTCCAGTGGCGTATCCGATGGAAACGTTAGACATAGATCCAACGTGCATTCTTCTCCGCAGAACAGGCATCGAAGAACAGGTAAGATGCAGTCCACCCAGACTGGTCTAAATGATAGAAACCAAGAGACGTTCAATTCTCTTAGGCAATGTATGCCCAGAAGCTGCACCATGCGTTCACGATATATCCGCGCCATGAGCGTGTTCGCCATTTCCTCGGAAATGGGGCCGTCCATTGCGTAGCAGTAATATTACAATCAGGACTCCTGCAATTAGGAACAGGATAAGCGGGAGACCTCCAAAGACGCTTCCCAGGACGGAGTGTATAAAATTTGGGATTACTCCGAGGACTGTCTGAAAGGTGCTTAATAGTCCTGACCCTATGGTCTTAAATAGGTGTACAATACCGCTCGTATCAGACATGTTAAAGATACGACCCACCATTTCTGCGAAATGAAAGGGGCAGTTTGTACGTATAAGCGCTTGTATCTCAGTCGAGGTCCTTGCAACTTGAAGTTCAAAGATTTCTCGAGCGGAGGTTAAGGGCACAGGTTGTTGTAAAAGCATGGCTTTCAGTCTGCTCAAAGTATCAAATTGTATAAAGGAAACATTCAATGAAGGCCATAACGGCGCCTCCCTGACTGTGTTCAGTGGTGGAAACAATACTTGCATACAGCAAGTAACCCTGGAGTTAACAGTGACCAGATAGGCAACGCCCGGAAGCATCCCACAGCAACCTTGATCATTTAGCATTAAGTAACTCCCATTCGAGAGCAGCTGGAAAACCGGCGTGATCATGGCCGCTGGGGTCCCTGACATGTGACAAGATAGATTTGCTACCGAACCACTACATGCTCCGTGCAGAGAAATATCCTGACACATGAGAGAACCGCTTAGAGCATTCTTGCAGTTTGTACCACTCAGAAACACTTCTCGATCCCCATTCCGGCATCGATATCTATATGGTAACTCCCAAGTTTCCTTAATGTAACCCTTACCCATTTTTTCATATTTGCCTGCCTGCCTTTGCTCAAGGCAATATTGAAACTGAAACGTAGTGACCGGCAAAGTGATTTGGCCATGAATTAGCCATTCAGTTGATGGTAATTCGGCTACAGTGAATGGTAACCTTTCCAGTTTCTCAATACGCAGCATTGTATATTTGGCTCCCCGTTGTGCCATTTCTGTCTGTTTATCTGTAAGATTGTATTCTGAAAACAGAGACGTGGTGTTTATAAAACGCCAGGGCACATAGCCTGCACGCAAAGATTGCAGCATCCAGCTTAACATCATAATAGAACGTAGCTGAGACTGCCCGTGTTGTAACAAAGCCAGATCTTGTTCTAATATGTCGATTGTCGAAGACACAATGTTGCCTAAGGTGTAAATCCTGGAGGTCAAAGTTGTTAACCCATTATCCACTACAGCTAATGCCTTCTCTAAGTTAATACGGTCTATTTCCCATATTCTTTCCGCGGCCTCCTGTTGGGATATTTTCCAGTTTTCATTATAGTAGGCATAAATGCCAGCATATATGAAACGTTTCTGACGTGTTTTCCTTGGGCCTGACAAGAAATCCCTACGGTCCACATCATGTGTGAGTAAGGCCAAGTGATGTTTTACTTCTGTGAGTGTTGAGGTCTCTAGCCAATCAAGGCACAACTTCCCAACACTATAGGATGTCACTACCCCTGGGTGTTGTCTTTGTACATAGCGTGTATCTGGCCTACTGATACTAAGCCCCTCGGTTATACCTAGGAATCTATGTTGACATCTGACCTGTTGTACTGGAGAATGTCATCTAATCTTACCCCATGTGTAGTTGAATTCTGCCCCCCACCCATCTGTGACGGTGTTGGAAATCCCGGTGTGTTCATTTCCTTGTTCTTAGCTAGACCAAGACAGGATGTCTGTTGCACAGTTTCATTCAGAAATATTATCTGCTGTGGAATGAGGCATGCTCTAAAAAGCGCTTCTGTTCCCTGGACTTGCCAGTCCCTAGAACCCCAGATCGATTTTAAATCTATAGTATCCATAGGTCGAAACCCTGTGTAGACAACTGGGCCATAAAGGAAGCAGAGTAAATCTGTTTGGTGTTAGTCAACATAATTTTCTGTGTTGATGTTGTTGCCACTTTGTAATAAAATGACTTCGAGTCAGATGTATTAAACCCTGAAAAGTATGTGAATTTCTGTGCAAAAGTTTGCGAACTACCTTTTGGAGGAGTTGGGCAGTGTTCCCACTGGTGGTATTCAAATATATTTCTAGGTGTTATAGATTTGTGCAAGAAATGATGACCATAATGTTGGTAACAGTACAATGTATCATAGTCTGAAGTACCTTCTAACATTTCATTGTTCGGAAATGCTGCAGTTTTTTCTAAATCAGACATTAAATTATTCACGGTTTCAGTGTCCCAATCATCAGAAAATGTACTGGAGGTAATGATATCACTTAAAGAAATTTTAAACACATGTTTAAGTTTTAAAAGTTCAGTCGGACCGAATATATCATAATCAATTTTGTCCCATACTATACCGTCCGATATAGGAACTGCTGTAATGTTCACTGAAGACAAGTCTCTTGGTTCACGATGTGAAGACTGGTGTGGTTTTAAAATCAAATTGACTCTTTGGGCTGTCGAGCTCTGCTGGAGGTATCGTCCATTAATAAGCATACTAAAAATTATTATCAAACCTAGCCAGAAAATAAAAAATAAAATCCCAGTGATATACCATAGTTCTATCCAAGGTGACACCAGGTAAGTCTTTCTAAAAAAGTTTAAAAAGTCAATGAGTTTCTGTTTGAGTGATTTTTTGGCTGCCGGCGTTTCCAGCTCGCTTGGATCCAGTGAAAACGTATCAAAGTTCATGAAATAGCCAGAAGCAGTTCGATCAATTGTTGGAATTGCATTGGGATTTGTTGAAATTGGATTTTGCTCTTGACGAGGCATGTTGACGTAGATGTCTGTAGTCGGTCTGATTGCAACTTGGTTGTTAAGTTGATTTTCTTCTTGTTGAAGTGGAACGAGTTCCATAGCATTGTTGCTTAGTCCTTCATTCCGTACAGGTGGCTCTTCAAACGTGATGAGTCTTTCTGTTTGGACTTCTTGGATTTTAGCGAGAGGAGGGTGTCTGCTACTGTGGAGTCCACGTGGCCTACTGTTTAGTATCGGCCACATAGTGTGGTTTGATTAGGTCGATTGAGACAAGTCTTTTCTCCTTTTTTCTGGCAAGGGGCGGCAGAAGTACAGTTCTTGTGCCTTGGATTGCTAGGACCGGTTCAGGCTTTCTGTAGGATGGCCAAATTCTTTCTTGTCTGCAATCTTTTCTCTGACCAGATCCCCGACTTTTGGGATCCAGACAGGTCTTGCCGTTACTGCCTTGACTTCCTCAGTGGCGGTCTGTTTTAAGTGGACGTTGCTTTGTTGTGTTCTGGATTCATTTAGATCCTGTAAAACAGCCAAACGATCATGGATATCAAATGGTTTCTCATCCGCCACTGTGCCTTCACAATCAAGATCAGGTACCCACATTCTTGTCCCAAATAGGACCTCGTAAGGAGTGACACCCCTAGAGAGTTTCTTGGCTGATTGTTTATTGCTCGTTGGACCCCATAAAGGTGATCGACCCATCTACCGCCTTTGCCTAATACCCTAGCTGTTAAAGATTGCTTTAAGTCCCGGTTTTTCCTCTCCACAACAGAATTTCCCTCAGGATGGTACGGAGAGGAGTACCGCAATGCTACGCCCATTCCTTCCATGGCCTCTTTGTAAGCCCAAGAGCTAAACGCCGGGCCACGGTCAGAATGTAACGTGCCAACTGCGTATGTGCCGATAAAGACTCGCAAATCTTTTATAACAGTTCGAGCGTCAGCACAGCGCTGAGGCCAAACCCATAAGAATCTAGAGCAGGAATCCACTGCAACCATGATATATTTATTGGCCCCATCTGATTGTAGGGGTCTGCAGTGGTCCAAATACACACATTCGAGAGGTTTGTCTGATTTTAGTAATGGTGTCTGCGCCGGGCGTGTTACGGTGGAGCCTTTCATCTGCTGGCAGATGTTGCATTTCAAGACATAGTCTTTGGTCTGCTTTGTTAACCCTGGCCACCAGTAGCGCTGTTTCAATAAAGAAATAGTCGCTGTAACGCCTGTATGCGCAGAACCCAAACCCTCGTGTGCTGCTAGAAATAAGCCTTGGCTACAAACCATATTTGGTATTACTCTATCCCCCACTCCAGGAATCTGAGCATATGGAATGTTTTGTGCATCTAACTTGTAGGAGTACTTGAGTGGAAATTTCTTTGGTACTGCTGTGCTGCCTTTGCGTGAAGCATTGACAGCTACCATAATCTCGCCGTCTATTCTCGTTTTTGAATGAGTGATTGCAGCTACGGACGCTGTGCGTGCAGCCCCCTTTGCGGCTTCATCAGCCAATGAATTCCCTTCAACGTGAATGCCATCACGCTGATGACTCAGTGTATGTATCACGTGAGCCCTTGGTAGTTCGTTTCTCAACTCCACTACCTGTTCCCATAGCATTTTATGCTTAATTGTGCCACCTTTTGCGTCTTTAAACATGTTTTGTTCCCAATGATGTAAATATTCATTGTACAACTGTACACAGTAAAAGGAATCACACACAATTAGTGTGGGGAATTCGTGTTCCGTATTTACAAGTGCCAGTGCTTTTAATTCTGCTAACTGAGCCGTGCAGTCTCCTAGAGATTGCGTTTTAGTGCTACTTGGATGGAACTTTCCATCGCGCATGCGACCTTTAACGATTGCACACACTGCGCTGTAAGCTTGCTTACTCCCTATGGCTGGTTGAGCAGATCCGTCAGTGTAAATAATGTATTCATACTGATCTAGAGGCAAAATCTCATTTGGAAGAGGATATTCTTGTTCGTATTGCAGAAATGCTTGTGCTTTTAAACCTGGATCAAATCTGTATTCAACATCCGTTGCAGTAAGAGAATTAGCCCATTGTATCCATCTGGGATGTAAGGCTTTCGCATTTGGAATGCTAGCCTTTGTAACAGCCTCTAAGGCTGGTACTGGGGTCACGACTATTATGCGCTTTCCCTGAGCCAGAGCTCTTTCTCTTGCTACAGCGGTCTGCACTGCTGTCAGGATTTTTTCTGTTGAAGTGAAACGAATCTCTGCGTTTGTGTACAGGTGTGATTTGTATGCGATTGGTACTGTTTCGCCTTCATTGAAAGTTAAATAAGTGTACCCGCATTGACCCGCTATTACTCGGATCACTAAGATGCGTACGTTTACGCATGTCTGTAAATGTTTAGAAGCTATCATGTCTTCCTGTAGGGAACGCAGGATATTTGTATGTTCCTGTGTCCATTGTCTGATTGAAAAATCAGGTTTCATTAAGTCGTAGAAAGGTTTTACTCTTTCTGCGTAATCCAAAATGTATGTTCGACCAAAATTTAGGAATCTCAGAATTGATTGTAAATTCTTTAATGATTTTGGAGGTTGGAGCAGCGCACACTTTTCTAAAAAGTTAGCTGCTAGGCTTTTTCCTTCACTTGACAGCTCATACCCTAAAAATAGGACATTAAAATGGGCAATTTTTGATTTTTTGAAATTACATTTATAGCCCTCAGAGGCGAATCCCATAATAATGGTGCTCACCCTGGTCAAGTGCCTCGGTAAGTCATCGTCCGTCAGATAAATATCATCCACATAGGACAATGCTTCTTCATCCAAATTTTGGAGTAACTCTGTTACCCTTGCTGAAAACAACCCCGGGCTATTCTTATACCCTTAGGGCAAATGACAAAATTGCCGTTGGGACCCTAGCGCTGAGAGAGCGGTCAGATACCTGCTTTCAGGTGCTATATTTTGGCAGAAAAATCCATTTGAGATATCAAGTGTTGTTTTGTATTTTTGTCGCACAATGTTATTCATTAATGCGGCACTGTGTGCATTTTGAACTGCAAATGTCTTTGTGCAAGTGTTTAAATGTCTGTAATCCAAAACTAGATGATATGTGTTGTCAGGTTTGGCTACGGGGAACAAAGGATTGTTCATAGGTGACGTGCAATTTTCTATCACACCCTGGTATTCAAGTTGATCTAGGATCTCCCTGACTTGTTTTTTAGCTTCCTGCTTTATAGGGTATTGTCTTTGAGCATTTGGGGAAACTTTTAACGGGATCACGTGGTGGGTTGAATCCTCATCCCAACCAGCATGATTTTTGTACAATGCTGGAGCTAGGGCAACTGCCCACTCCTGCGCATATGCATGTTTTAGGTGAATGGGAACGAGGTCGGAAAATGCTGGAAAAATTACCTTTTCTCCCTTTGGGCACTCCATGACGAATGCTGGTGGCCAGTCTTGCTCTGCTAATAGGATGTCATATCCAGATGATAGATTTTCCCAAAATAGACCTTTAACTTTCCTGGGCTTGTCCCCCTCCATCTGGAGTGTTATCTCATGTAACTTATGTGGGACACTTACTGTTTCCACCGTGATATACTCACTCAACTCCGCTGTCACCAGAAATTCCTTCAGGTTCTAGCGAGCTATCGTTACTTCTGCCACGCTGTCTAGCATCGTCAGAGCCCATTCCCCGTTCAGAAGCTGTGTCCTCAGAATTCTGGGCATGTCTGATCTTGAGACCTGCTACCTTCTTCTTTTTGAACTGAGGTTTTTGTTTTTGTTTATCTTCTTTTTTAGGTGCGTAGTCCGCAGCACATTGCGTGTCTCTGGACTTTGTACGCTCTTCTTGTCTGTGTTCTGACCGTCCTTCCCCCTCTGAGTTTTTTGATGAACCCTGAAAGGAACGAGAGGAGCGTGTATCAGTATCCTGATACCTGTCAGGTTTCCTAATATTATCCCTATTCCTGAGGTTATACCTCCTTTCAGAAGGCTCCTGTTGAGGAGACCTACCTCTGGATTGAGATCTGCTGTCTTTAGACTCTTGTTGTTTTTTATTTTCCCACTTCTTTTTAGGAGAAGCAGGTGTCTGCTTTGTAGTGTCCTTTTCAGGACTGCCCACCAGTTGTGGTTTTAATGCTTTCCCACCTAGACTGTCTCTGCCTAGTTCTGCTATGCAGTTTTAATTATTTTGGGTAGTTCGTGTTGTTGATCCACTGTACTTAACTCTCTTAGGCGTTGGCGAATCACCACTGAAGCTGCTTCCTCCTTAATGTTAGCTAGTATTATGGCTGATACCTGTTCAAAGTTGTTTAGTAACTTCATCCCTAAGTTAAGGGCAGGCTCTGCTCCGTACTCATTTTGTATCTGTCTCAATACGTCAGGTACTACTGCTAAGGATGGGATACCATGTGTTCTGGTATATATGGCAGCAAAGACTGAACCCCAAGAGGTGCAGTCCTCTACTTGAGTGTGATCCCCATGGGCAAGCAGATTGTTAGAATTCTGTGTTTTTCATAGGTGGTAGTATTCGGGAATACTGCCTCAAGCTGAGTTATTTTCTGAGCTATCCAGAATGGGATTTGTTCGCGTTTTGCGGGCATTTTGCCCATTACAGCGTGTAATGTTTGAGGAGTAATTTTATTTCCTGTACCCTGAGCTGGAGTACTATTTGCTGCACCTGGTGCAGGTTGGATTGTTAAAGTCCTCATGACGAATTGTTTCAGGTTTCTGTAGATTGTAATTAAATCTTTGTGTTGTATGAGTAATTCTGGCTGTGGCATTGTTCCAATGTCAGGATGCGGTGTGTAAGCCGCTAGTATTGGCCATGTGGCCCCGTCTCCTCTGAGCGGGCCTAATCTTACTCTTCCTCCTACCTGGGGTAGGGCGCCATTAAACCAGTAACGATGTCCTGGTAAGTGAGTGGAATCTCTATGTCCTCAAACGGACCATATTCCTGTGGTGCATCTCCTTTTATATAGTAGTGAAATGTCTTTGTTATGGCATTTGCTGCCGGGAATGTAACCCATGAATAGAACACCTCTGTTTTCTTTGATTCGTGTGCCTCAATCACGAAAACTACCATGCCACCCCTCGCTTGTAAACCATTTTCTAATAGTCTTTGGGTGACTGTCACTCTGAATTTTGGTGCAATCTGTATTGCATTTTCAGGATCTTCTCCTTCTTCTGAAAAATTCAGATCAATCTGTCTTCCCCTGCCTCGGTATCAGGCATGTTTAGAGGAAGAAGTGTTCAAAGGGAACTAAGATGAGGTGTTATGCACAATTTAGGAACTAAATGTCCTTCAAGCTTGATTAACCAACAGCCGATAAATAGGACATCTCGCCTACTCAGCTGTGGCGGAGTTTGTGCCCACCCACTCCAGATGTCTCTGGGGTTTTGTGAGTAGGTTCTCTGAGAATAGCACGACTGAACTACTCAGATTCTACTGTTAAATAAGTACCCAACCCACGTTGGGCGCCATGTTGTGTAGTTCCTATAGTACCCCTGCAGGACCTGCGCGTTTGGATAACATAAACTGTGGGCTTGGTGTTAGACTGACTCTGTGCACCCCCACCGCATATGTTAGCCGGATTTGCATTAGCTAGCTCACAGTGCCACTAGAATCTCCTCTTATCGGGGAGAGATTAGTTCCTGGCAACCTTAGACCATGACAACCCTAATTCCTCAGAATCGTGGAAACAATGTACTACTTTTCGCTCAGTCACTCATGCTTACTTATTCGGTTTGTCTCAGAGAGTTACACAGAATAAACAGTCTGGGCGTTTCAATAAGAATTTATTGACCAGTTGTTATTCTAGTGTAAAATATATGTGCTGCAGTAACCAGCAGACAATAGCAGAGGTATATTATCAGCAGTACGATAAAAGCAAAGGGATAGAACAGTTCTACCATATTGCAATAATCATGAATACATACATGAATATAAAAAGCATTATGAAAAGTGCGCGTACTCCTACGATGCCTAACTAGATGTACCTGAGTGTACCTAGCATATGTGTAGGTCTAAAAGCCAAAGAGCCAAGAATCCTTCTAGGATTTAGTCGAACCCCCATATCTGAATAGAGAGAGTGTGGGACCCCGTCCTGGTCTCGAGTTGGACACCCCGCAAGGGCTGTGTTAGACCGCCTTCAGCTGGAGCGACTGCATGCAGGAGCCTCAGCGTCTCTGGTCAGTGTGTCAGCATGGAAGTCTCGGTTCCCTCTATCTTACCATGGCGAGATGTGGTGTATTTATACCCTAAAGTGTCTCGTCCCTCAGTATGGTTTGTATTGGTCTTTGTTAGACATGAGGAAGACGTCAGGGGTGAACTTTGTACATACATATTATGCGGGAGATGTAGCTGGTGAATGCTCATGCATAATGTATGAGTACATTATAGGCCTGTGTTTGGAAAAGACCTTGCAGTGTTCTAACCACAGACTAGATAACGTTCAACCCTCAGAGCTCGTTGTGTACTGTAGGGAACTAATGTAGGTGAAAGATCATGCCTATATTAGGAGCCATGACTATAATAGGGCCTATACGAGTATGACCATAATAGGGCATATACGAGTATGACCATAATAGGGCATATACGGGTATGACCATAATAGGGCATATACGAGTATTTCTACACTATGGCATATATGAACGGGTCTACATTAGGGCCTATATACGAAACATAACAATAGGAGCCTACCAGTGAGGCTCTGACGGACACTGGGAACACTTACCTTTGCTATCAGTTTTATTGAATTTCTCTTCTTGCTTCCTAATGCATCCGTTTGGTCGACCTATTGAGGAGGAGGAACAGCAGTTTGCACTACCGTGTTTAGCGCAGGGGTGGTTAACAAAGAGTAAAATAGTTTGCATATTAATTGTTGTGATTACGCTAATAATAATGCTTGGAATATCCTGGTTTCTAGAGGAGAAGTATCCTGTGCCCACTTTGGTTAATATGACGCCCATTCCTCCTGAGCACATTTTTGTTACTTTGGCCCCTCACAAAGAAGAGCATAGAAAGTGTTATACAGACAATGTATTTATACAAATGTTGCATCAAGCTCATGATGTGTCCAATACAACTAATTGTTGGGTTTGTGGATTGCTCCCCTCCATTACTCATAAGAGCGATAATTTGTTGTTTATGCCAATTTCATATATTGGTAGTTGTGAAGGTCGGTTTGAATTGTTCGTTATGGTGCACTACCATTTCCAACTCTCTAGTCTGGTTATGACACCTGCTGATTCTCGCACTGTGGTAGAGTATATAAGTTTTCATCATGGGTTTACTCCCATAGGACAGGCAGGACAAGGGACCTCCGGTACACTATCCCCAAATTCCTGTATGAGCACATAGGATAAAATGAAGAACGAAACATGGCTCAGAATGGAAATGGCTGATTTCTAAAGGTTCAATACCTCTGAGTATTTCCAATCTTTCCAAGATTGCAATGTTACCAAGGACAAACCAATGCCGGTGTCTGTGGTCAACACAACAGCTAGTTTCTGTGTCCAAGGGACTGTCAGGTAAAGGTGGGGGAAAGTAAATGCAATTTTACCTATAGACTAAGAACAATTATTAGTCCGCCTTTGATTCTGCCCCATAATGTCTATTTTGTCTGTGGATCCCAAGCTCATGTCTGGCTTCCGAGGGGATAGTCAGGCAGATGTTACCTCTCTTTCCTCCTTCCCCCTGTGTATAATCCCCCCTCCAATTATCATAAAGAACATCAGCTGCAGAGTAGGTGTACATACTTGCCCCAAGTCAAAAGGGTTGTTGACACAAAGGATATAGATCAGACAGATACCACTGCACAACAGTTTGAGGATGCCATAAAGGGTCTCCTACCATTTTGGGGCCCCATGGTCAATAGCCTTCAAATTCGTTGTCTAACAAGGGTTGTTGAAGGGGTTATCAATACGACTGCTGGGATAATGACAAATATCACTGCTGAGCTCCAGGCTACGCGATTAGTCACTTTGCAGAACCGGATGGTGTTAGACGTCATCCTAGCAGATCGGGGAGGGGCTTGTCGCATCATTGGCAGCAGCTATTGTGTGTACATACCTGACCACACTCCCAACGTGAATGCAGCTATACAAAAATTGCATAGAATTTCGTCTGATATGCACCAAGAGACAGGTACTGGGACACTATCAGGGTGGTTCTGGAACATACTCACCTCTTGGGGTTGGAAGATCCTCACTTTTCTGGCTGTAGTTGCCAGTATCTTCTTCACGTGCTGCCTCTGCATACAATGTCTCCCAGCTTGTTGTTCCTATTGTATCACTATCCTTACTCCCAAGCCGAAAATGCCAGTTCATGTTACTAGTGCAGCAGCTATGTTACAAAAACAGGTTGATAAAATGATGCAGATTGACGAGGGCATCTGTGGGTCTACATCGACTCTTGCAACGTCTATTCCTGATGCCGAGTATATGGATTGTTCTGAGTATTAATGTCCTTTTGTTATTACAATGCTATGTCTTTTACGCCCACCATATAAAATTGTTAGCGAATGCTAAAAGAAGGGTCTGATGAAATGAAAATGTTTTTGCTACTTTGATCGTCCATTGTTCTATGTAAGTTAGCATTCGCGGCACCATTTTATGTTTAGCCACCATTTTGAATCGTGCTATTAACTGCGCATTCCCTCCTCGAGAAGCAGGCTGTGGAAAGTTCCATTTCTCCAAGGTTAGGTCTCGCTGTACTAATGAATACACTGTTCTTATTAACGCATACCTTTCCCACTAGATAGAGGCCTTCTCCCACTAGTCTAGCGGTAGGCACGGACAGAACGACCTTGGCATAGAGATAATGTGTGCCCGGCCTCAGAGTCGAAGCTCATCCTACTGTACTTCTTTGTTTCAGCTGCACCTGCTTGTAAAATTCCATTATGGGCGGGTCTTTCTTGGTTCTGAAACGTACATTATGTATCACCATGTTTGCTGATGTCAGTCCTCTCTGCAGCACCCCTAAGCGACTGGTCAGACTGGGCTCCGCTTGAGTGTTTCTGAATAAATATATACTTGGTTTGTATTCTCTACTGTCTGACCGACTCTTCATTTGTATGGAAGTCTGAGAGGTGGTCGCGAGTGACCCGGGTGGCCCTAATCGGGTCACTTCTTTCAAGTCAGTTGTGATGAAGCTGTATAAGCTATTAAGTCAAACACACAAGAGATATTTGTATAGCACACCTCCTGAACCCATATATTTGAAGATGCTCTCATATTGACCAATGAACAAAAAGGAGAATATGAAATAAATGATTTGCCAAGGATCCCACAATTTGATCAAGCAGGAAAGCGGGGATGTAGCCCAGATTTTCCAGTTTAACACTGTACAATTCACCAACTAGATGGGCATATCTTTCTGTCATCAATGATTAATTAATGCTTTATCATGGATGGTGAGATTTGAGTGCAGTGACGGGCAGCATCCATCTTATATTTTTGGCAGTTTTACATAGTGCAAATTATTGGAGTTTTTGTATTATTTTCCTGCAATGCACTAAATTGTTCCCCGAAAAGAAATGTCACAAGTAGCAAATGCTCTTAACAGGGGTGCTTTTTCACGTTGAGGACATTGCTGAAGGAGTATAACTGTATTCACCACCAAAGCTAAAGCAGCATAAAATTGTTTGTGTTGTACTTAACCTCTCCCTGCTGCTGTGAATTTTCATGCAACCATTAGTTTGATAGTTAATGCGCTTAAGGCATAGAAACTTACTACTCTGCAGCTTCTTCAAATAAAGAAGGATGGTTAAAGTATCCCAGTTCAACTATTTTTGCTACCCTAGACAAAGAAATAGTGTTGCCCAAAACTACTGTATTTAGGCATAGTTGCCTATATGCCCTAGGCTCTGGTTTGACTTGCGGCCTTACTCATTGCTCTTTCTGTTTTGTGCTACTTACCCCCTCACTTTTTTTACCTCGCCTTCTTCCTCCACTTCACCTCTCTTTCCTGCCCTCACCTTTTAAACTTCCACTCAATCTCCCCATCTGATCTTCTCTTCCTTGCTGGTTTTGTTATTAATCTGGTCCTTGCATTATTTCTTTCTCACTGAGACAATTGTCACTTGCACAAAGACCTTGCTCTGCAGGGTCACATAGGGTGTAAGTCATGAGCATTTGGGACTGTTTCTTTAGAAATGTCCAAGAAAACTATTACTTCTATCATCAAACTGTACTGCAAAATGCACTATTTTAACCTCTTTTAAGAATAATTATTGGGGGAGAAACCCCTCCAAACACCCCTCAGACCAGTCGTGCTCGCTCAGGCAAAGTCATGCTTCCAGTTTAACCCCCACCACTTTTCAAGCTTCACCAGCCGCCACTGGCTCAGACTGACCACGATGGAGTGCGCCTCCCATCAGATATGGAAAAGGGGGCAGGATTGTCCAACAAAGTGAATGTGCAGCATACACAGGAGGACATAAGGGTTGAGGTTTCCTACTGGTGGTGGTGGGTGTCTTGCCATCCTGAGGTCCTTGGGTTTTGGATGCACGTCCCCTCTTCTTTTTGCAAGTGGGGGGATCTGGAGCTGCTGCGACAGGGGCACTTGCAGGTGTGTCATCCTCTGGCAGGGCCTCCCTTCCTGTGGCTGCGGCAGATGTTGATGGTAGGGATGTACTTGGACCACAGGAAGGGGTAGATGCAGGTGGAAATGCCATAGAGAGGGTGGTGTTAATATCCGGCAGCACCCCAACCATGGAGGCCACCTCGGTGTGGATGCTGGCCACCTCGGAGTGGATGCTGGCAACCTCGTTGTAGATGCCGGCCACCTCAGTGTGGACGCTGGCCACCTCAGTGTGGATGTCAGCAGCCTCCCGGTAAGTGTCTCGGTACAGTTCCTTCATTTTCTGGATTATGGCCAATACCTGGCCCATGACACTTTGGAAGACCTGGTAGACTCCCGGGACTTGGGTGCTGGCAGCCTGGTTGACCGTGGCCTCAGTGGGCACACTCTGTGGGCCCACAGTTACCCTCCCACTATGCCTACCCCCACGGCCCTATGCCCTTGGCGCAGACTGCACCCTCCCACTGGGTCCTGGTTTCTCCGTGACTGGTGTGGTGTTAACAATCGAAGAATCCAGGACTGGGGTGCACAGGATGGTACTAACTGTGCTAGATGCACAGGTTGGGGGGCCAGTGGTTGGCTGTGATGTTTCAGCAGTGGTGGGAGGTGTTGTAGTGGGCACAGTGAGCCCCACTGTTGGCGTCTGCCCAGGCTGACCAGATGGGCCAGGACCGTCATTCACGTCCACCTCTTCAAGAGCATTGTCATCACTGAGGTCTTCGTCCTGTGGGAGAGTGGAACTCTGTTTGGTTTACAACCTTTGTGCAGGTGCAGTTGTGGATCGACCTGTTGAGAGATAGAGAATATTGTTAATGTTGGAAGTAAAGTATCTACACCCCCGTTGTTTGTGTCAAGGTAAATAGGGACCTAGAATGGAACAAAATAGATAGAGATTAGTATTGCCATGTATTTGCGTGGAGTTGAAGTTGGTTACTAGTCATTTGTAGACATTCAATAGATGTAGTAGATTTCATCAGCTCATTAGATGTGCAGATATGTGGCATTTTGGCTGTAGGGATAGACATGACATCTCCAAAACTCTGCTACAAACATAATGTGGTCTTAACATGTACATTTGTCCATTCCAAGGCCTAGTTGTGTCTAATGCAGGCAAATACCCAGCTTGGTTATATATTAAGCATTGTTCCTCATGTGAGAAGTGCAGAGTAAGGGGTCACCTGGTGCTGCTAATCAGCTGAGTTTCCTTCATGGCTCGCATATATTAGGGGTACACTGTTGTTATGGTGTCACTGATGTCATCATTAGTTTGAGTTAATGGGTCCAGGGCACCTTCAAAGTATTCATTCGTATATCTGAGTGGAGCATTGTCTGTACATTGCACAGTCCATGATGAGTGAAGATCAGTAGTAAAATGGCAGATAAGTGAGAAGGGGCAATAGGAGTGTAGTATCCTGGTTAGAGTTCCAGTCACAGGGTCTCATGGTAGTTGTAGTCATTTAAATGTCACTTTAGAAACACTTGAGTAATGGTAACCTGCATGAAAAGTTAACATCAGTAGTAACATGGCAGACAAGTGAGAAGGAGCAAAAGGAGTGTAACATCTTGGTTAGAGTTGGAGTGACAAGGCCACATGGTAATAGTGCTAGCTTTTCAATGTCATTTTAGCAACACTTGACAAATGGTGACCTGCATGATAAGTTAACAGCAGTAGTAAAATGGCAGACAAGTGAGAAGGGTCAAAAGGAGTGTAGCATCTTGGTTAGAGTTCTAGTCACAAGGCCTCATGGTAGTTGTAGTCACTTCAATGCCACTTTAGTGACACTTGACAAACGATCAGTATACCATAGCTTTTGGCAACATGTATTTGGGTTGGACCATACATTTACATTTTAACGCATATCATGGGCACTGGATAGATATTGTAATGGAAATGCACTTACAGACAGCATTGCAACATGTGGCATGTCCTGGAGTTGAATACAAGTGGTCTTATATGCAACAATACACATTGCCACATACGAACAATCATCTTAGATACTTTGAGTATTCCGTCTTAGGAAAGTAGATAGAGAACAGAATATGAAAAGTAGAGTTGAGAGCAAACAGGACATTGCGATATTGTGGCAGTTATTGAAGGGAAACTTACCAGAGTCCACTCCCCCTCTCTATTCCTGACAAGCTCTCAGTATGCAGGATGGCCAAGACCTTCTCCTCTCAGAGTAAGAGTTGTAATGGTGCACTGCGAGGGCCACCGCCAGTCCTCGGAGTGTCCAAGTGGTGGCTGTTGTACTTGGTATGGACCCTCAGCCTGAGGTCATTCCATCTCTTCCTAATGTCTCCCTGTGTTTGCCGGGTGTTACCAACAGCATTCACTCTGTTGGCTATCCTGTCCCACATTTCTATTTTCCTACTGAGAGGTGTATACTGGACTGGAGACTCAAGAATGTGTGGCTCTACTCTAATGATTTCATCCACCATGACTGTCACTCTTGCTCAGTGAAGCTAGTTTTTTTTTGCAGGCATGGTGAAAAAACCCAAAAATGTGACTGAGTATGTGAATGAAGGACAAACAAGTGATAGAGGTAAAAAGATGACAAAAAAATTATAGGTGGTAGAGAGTGCTAAATGTGAAGATGAAAAAAGATGTGCCTTATCTAAATAGTGCAGTAAATGTCTGTCTGTCTTGCTGTGCTGCAGTTTGGAAGCAAAGGATGCTGGTCAGGATTGGGGTGTGTTTTATAGTGTGATTTGCAGGCGTGTTCACTTGCCAAAACACATCAGGTGTGTAGCTTTTAAATCCAACCAATGGTCACTGTTTTTAAATATTTTTTTGCTGCATCTCTCGGCAGTCAACCACTGTTGGGTAACCTCTGTTTGTTGAGCACCGCTGTGAGACAGCGAGTACAACTGTGTAGTCGAACCTGGTGGCGTTATTGGATGCACCGCTGACATTGAAGACCACCGCGGTCCTGTTGGGTAGACCGCTGTGGCCGCGGTCGGCGTTTCAGACAGCACAACTCGTAATACGGCAGGTGGTAGATCGTCGGCGCAGAGGTGGTGTGAATGTCACAGATGCAGTTCTCAGGCGGTCAGACCGCCAAACTCGTAATAAGCCCCTTAATGTGTCTCAGTGCCATTTTAAATGTATATAAGGTTTCTTAGTTTCTTACCATTTCAGGGTTATGCAACAGATTTAGTACTAGACAGATCTAGCTTTATCTTGTACCTTGCCACTGCTTCAAATTCTTCCACTTGGACCACTGCTGGCATTGATGCTTCTAAGGATCCCACTGTGAGAAAAACATCACCCACTTAGACATAATCTTATGTTTATTTTTCTCAACCTGATTCCCTCTAATGTTGCGGGACCCTCTTATCCCACACGTCGTTGATTCTATGCTTAGACTAGCGCAAATACAAATGGAGATACTGGCTGTGATAAACAACTGTTAAGGGACATCCTTGCCTTAGATTGCTTGTAATAGCCATTACCATCTTTAGGTATTTGGGGCCCATGCCCATCTATGACATAACCTTTTTTAAAACAGTTCAGTTCACCCAGTTAAAGCCTTTCTCAGCATCTAAGAATAGCAATATTGCCAATATGTTTTCTTGTTCATCTTTTTGACCATCTTTATATCATTCACATTTTATCATGGGAGTGTATTCCACCCACAAAATTACTCTAGTCAGGATTTATCAGTTCGGTGAGAATTTCTTTCTTTTCTCAGCACCAGTGTTTTTTAGTACAGTTTTGCATCCACTTTAAGGAGAGTGATGGGTCTGTATGAGGAGCACAATTTTTTTTATTATCTCTACATGGTTTAGGGAGAACCTTAATTATCAAGGCAGTTATTTCTCCTACTTCTACACAGCATTGGGTGAAATTAGCCAGTTTTGGAGTACCTTTGTTTACATATATTTGGTAGAAGTTGCCTCTGAACCCATTGGGTCCTGGTGCATTATTATTTTAAGTGTTTTTCTTGTTCCCCTAAGATATTCTTCCTTAATCATAGTCTCCAGTTTCTCCTTCTGAAGATCTGCGATTTGGGGTAATCTAGACTCCTTAATTTTATCCTGCCGTTGAGAAGCAGAGCAGAGCAGTCACCTCTGATATATAATGAAATGTAAAATTTGCAAATTTCCTCTAAATTGTCTAATTTGTCTTTGTCCTTCACTATAACCCTACCATTGATAGATTCAATTTCCTTCAAGAATTCTCTTTCTTTTTTCCCTCTTAGTGGCTTAGCCAACTGTGTTACCACCTTATTCTCAATCACATATACCCTTTGCTCTGTATGCAATAAAGCAGTCCTGGTCGTATTTGCATAGATAACACGTAATTGGCCTTTAATCACCATTACCTTTCAGCCTAATTGCATGAAGAGGTAACTGTATTCGGTTTTGGCATTATGTAGCTCCTCTTGTAACTTTTTGAGTTTCCAGCAATCATAATTTTCGCTGGTGGGCCAAGAAAGCTATACATTTTCCTTGAATCACTGCTTTAAACGTGTGCCAGACTCCCATACTCCATATCTCCCAGTTTTAATTTCTTGTGAAGTACTCCTCAAAATGTTGTCCTATTTCTTCCCTAAAAAGCAGATCTGTCAGGATTTACAGGTGCATTCTCCATATTTCTCCATTCTCCATTTTTGTTGCCTTGCCCTATGTGTGTCTTTTCATGGATCAGTGCATGATTGAAAACCAATATTGCCCCTATATCAGACGATGTTGTTGCGGAGACCAATGCATTGCTTAACAGTATGTAATCAATGCATGAGTAGGAGTGGTGCGCCGGTGAATAGTAAGTGTATTCTTCATCATCCAAGTTTGAATTCCTTCATAAATCTTTTAGCCCCATTTCCCATGAGTCAATTTTGCATTTTTTGAAAAGGCTCATATGTGCCTCATGCCTTTGTTCAATCTATCCCTCTGTGAGTCTCAAACCCCATTAAAGTGTCATGTGATGATAATATCACATGACACTAGATGATCCAGAATTCTCTCAAGCAGGTTTCCTGCGCAATGTTTGGGATGTACATTGTGACTCTAATAATTGCCCACTTGTAAAGCAAACCCTTAAGGATCAAGTATATTCCCTCCTTATCCGTCTATTTATCTTCAAATATAAATGGAAGGTCTTGTTTCATAAAGATTGCCACTCCATAATCTTTACACCCTGGGGAGGAGTAAAACGCATTTGAGTATACTGTATCCAGCAATTCTTTGCCTTTTGACCTCTGGGGCCTCCCACTGAATCATTGCTAGAATCTAGGGACCTCTGCTGAGTCATAACTGGAATCCATGGACCCATACTGAGGTATTACTGGAAGCCAAGGATGCGGGCCTAAGCAATTTCTACTATTTGAATCTCAAAAAATACAAAAATATACTGAGATGAGTACACATCAAACAAATTCACAAATGGCAGAATGGTTTATTTAATATCAAACAAGTATTGTAAAATCAAAACTTTAATTTTAATGGCAAGTCTGGAGCATTTCTAAATTCGTATTTTAATTCCAAAAGGCACAGTGATTTGCAAAATGTTTTTGCTCCTAAAGCATGTTCTCTTTTTGTTACTGCTTCATTTGACACCAGCCATCCTTCATACTGTATTCTGTTTGCTGTACTTGCGTTGTTCCCATGAATCAATCACAGACTGGATGAAGGACAACTGTCTCAAACTCAATACGGACAAGTCTTCATCTTTGGGAACAACACCTCGCCATGGAACGAACCCTGGTGGCTCGATGATCTTGGCCCACCCCGCCCCAACAGACCATGCCAGCAACCTCAGCATCATCCTGGATAGCAAGCTATCCATTGAAGAAACAAGGCAACACAGTCTCATCAAATCACAAGAGACAGTCTCTTGTGATTTGACGTTCACTCATGGAGCACGGACACTGGACCTTAACAGGCTCCTGGTCCCCCCTCTCTCTTTTTTGACGTAGTAACACAGTCTCATCCACATGGTTCCACACCCTTCGCATGCGCCGTAAGATTTTCAGGTGGTTCCTAGTCAATACCAGAAGGATCGTCATGTAGGCCCTCTTCTCCAGTGAACTGGATTATGGACACACACTCTATGTAGGAATCACTGCACACCTCTTGAAGAGACTCTAGACAATACAAAACTCAGCAGCTAGATTTATCCTTGACCTCCCTAGAAGGATCCACTTCACACCCCATCTCAAGAAACTACACTGTCTCCCGATTCAGAAGAGATGCCAGTTCAAGATTCTGACCCACGTTCTGAAGTCTCAGGGACACATAGTCCTCCCCTACAGCCTTCTTGAACTCAACTGCTGGGAGTTCTGGCCTGCCTGGGTGCGTCTATTCCAGGTCTGGGCCCCTGAAGGTTTGTCCTGCTACAGAAAGCTGTGAAGAACTGATGAAATCTACAAAATCGCCACTTCACTCTTCTTGTGTCTATATTTTCCTATGCAGCACTGCTGTGCGGGAGAAATTCCCAATGAACAGCCACGTGCAGCCAAAGAAATCAACGCACGCCTGCCCGCGGCTTGAGAAACCGCTGCACATCGACTCCACTGCAGGCCCCGCTGTGCGGCTAAAAGAATCGACATATCACCAATCAGCGGCTAAGGAAATCAATGCAGCACTCGTAGCTCCTGAATTTTCTCACACATCACACCTGTGCGGCAAGTTTTTCCGACACAACACCCGCAGACCAGAATCGCCTGGGAAATCGATGCATCACTTCCCCCTATAGTCCAGATTCAACGCATCAGTTCTTCTGCGGGCAGCAGAACTGTCTTATCACCTCCCCAAGGACTCAGGAACTGAAGCATCGCTGTGTTTTTCAATGCTTCCCTCCTCTGCGACTGTTTTGCCTTGCAAATTTTGGCGCATTTGAGGTACTTTGTGTAAAAATCACGCATCCATAGATTTCTATGGACAGAATTGCTTGAAACCTCATATTTTGAGTTGTGTATGTTGGATTTTTGTTGTTTTTCTCTTGTTTGGTTTAGATAAAGATACTTTATTTTTCTAAACTGGTGTGGTGTCCATTTGTAGTGTTTTCACTGTGCTACTGTGTGTTTTGCACAAATACTTTACACATTTTCTCTGAGATAAGCCTGTCTGCTCGTGCCAAGCTACCAAGGGGGTGAGCAGGGGTTATCTAGGTGTATAACTCCCTTATCTTGACTAGAAAGAAGGGTCCCTACTTGGACAGGGTGCATACCTCTGCCAACTAGAGACCCTCATTTCTAACATTGATTGATTAGTTTTTAGTCTCCAATTTCAAATCCCTTCACATTTACAGAATGTTATAAATGTTACATTTTACATTTTGCTTCTTTATATATACTTTATTAATCTACTAATATTATTTAAATTTCTAAACAGTCACAGATCCCCTGAATAGGTGTTGCAGATTCTCAGGGGTCCATGGACCACAGGTTAAGAATCACTGCCCTATGCTTCAGCCTATGTCCATTTGATTTTCACATATGTGTTTCTTGAAGACATATGATGTCTGGTTGAGGAGTGTTTAAATAGCTCCAAACCAAGCTTCTTATTACTAGTTCATTCTGCCCCTTAAAATTGACTGATCCCTTTTGGATCCATGATTTGCTCTTTTCCGGATGTCTACCCTCTGTTTTATCTTTAAGGTAGCTTGTCTCTCATTCTGTAATATCCTGAGTTGCTGTCACTTGATTCTCGCTGGTGTCCCCTGCGGATGCCACATTCATTTGTATTGCCCTTATCCACACCAAAAAGCACAAATATGAACCATAAGCAACTTTTTAATTTGTGGCCATGGGTGGAGGTTTACCGTCCTCCAGACCTCCCGTTTGCCTCAAATTCAATAAATGAGACAAAAGTATTGGGTCTGAGCTTTCATCTCAGTTCCCTTCCAGTATGCCCAATGGTTTGTTTTAAACCCAGGCACCTGATTTAGTTAAATCCCAGGGTGATCCATCCCGCCTTCATAGCTCCCCGTCCTTTGGCCACCTATACTCACTGTCTGGTCACTTGTTTTGATGCTAAACCATTTGGTGAGAATTTCTCCTCTTTCTTTAATTAATTTTTTCTCATCCCCTTCTCTCATTTAATTTTCTTTCCATTCTGAACATCCTCACATTGTTTTAATGTGTTGCCCTCTTATAAGTCCCAGGTCATTTTAGCAGGTGCAAATCCTACCGTTTCAGAACCTTTCCTCCTCAATCTTGTTATCTTACATACACCTCTCACAGCCCACTCAGAATGGGTGCAAATTGCCACTTCAAGTAAATTTTTCTTGTCACTTTGACCTCTGTTTCCTCAGTGTCTGTCATTCACCAACTGCAGTTCTGCCTCTCAAAGTTGAAGGTCAAGCTTGAGTTTGTTCTGAGGGGCCTTCCTCACGCTGTGCCAGATCTAACCCCAGAAATTGTGCAGCTTCCTATTTGCTGCAACCTGCCATATAGCTTGAATTCCAGACCAAACGGGTATGCCAATCGGTGCCTTATATTGTCTTGTGTCTCCGTTTTTCTGTATTCCTTTAAAGGACTCATGCTATTGTAGCGTGGCCTGATAAATGTCCTGAAAGATCACACATGTTGCATATTTAAATTATATCTTTCTTCTTCTTCGATGCGAAGAGGATATCCTATTTCACCATGATTTAATGGAATTTCACAATCACATCTCAGGTCTTTGGTCATGCTTTTGTCAGTGCAGTCCCACCCAGTGGGCCTTGCTAAACCTCAACTCGGGGTGCTCGTCCCCCAGCGGTGTGGAACAAAGTCCTGTTACAAATGCGGTAATATCCAACCCTTCTGTTCCTTCTGACCTCTGATCCTCAGGTTCTCCCTTCTGGCACAATTTTCAAGTTGCTCAGTCCAGGGCACCTCCAATTCTAGTTTGTTATAGGGAGTTCTCATTGTCTTTTTTTCTTTTTACAAATAGTCAATTTTTAACTAGATCTACAATATTCGACCACCCACTCACCGCATCCGCATCTTGGCTTAGTTCTTAGATTTCTTCCTTAGATCACCATGCAGGTTCTGCATGCTTATCTTCATATCACTGTTGGAAATGACCCTTTTTGCAGGGTTATACCCAAACCTTTTGCTTCTTCCTACTATTTTTTCCTGACCTGTGTTTGTTGGCTATAGGACTCTGGGCACTTTACCACTGCTGATCAGTGCTAAAGTGCATATGCTCTCTGTGTAAATTGTTATTGTGATTGGTTATCCATGATTGGCATATTTGATTGGCCAGTAGGTCCCTAGTAAAGTGCACTGAGTGTGCCAGGGCTGGTAAATCAAATGCTACTAGTGGGCTTGCAGCACTGATTGTGCCACCCACATGAGTATCCCTGGAAAGATGTCTCAGGCCTGCCACCGCAGTGCCTGCGCGCAGTTTGTTAACTGCCATGTCGACATGGCAAGTGCACCCACTTGCCAGGCCCTAACCTTCCCTTTTCTTACACATAGGGCACCCCTATGTTAGGCCCAAGGTACCCCCCTGGGCAGGGTGCAGTGTAAGTGAAAGGTAGGACATGTACTGGTGTGTGTAACATGTCCTTATAGTGAAATACTGCCAATTTCGTTTTTCACTATTGAAAGGCTATCTTGCCCCATAGGACAGAATGGGGAATGCTTTGTAACATTTTACAGGCATATCTTCCCATAAGGGTAAGATTGAAAAATTGAGTTTGGTATCCCTGAACTCAGAATTTGATAACACATCTTTTAGTAAAGATGGTTTTTAAACTGTGTGTTTGAAAATACCACATTTAGAAAGTGGCTATTTTTTTGTTCAACCATCCTGTGTGCCTCTGCCTGTTTGTTTATTGACTGGCTTTAGAGTGACAGGGGCTGGGGAGGTGCAGTGGCTCCAGGAGTCTGGATGAGTCAGCACTAGGCTGAATAGGCCTGATCTGCATTTGGAGTGGTGGGAGGAGTAGCACCTGTACCTGAATAGGGCTGTGCCTGCCTTCCACAATGCTGGCTCCGCCCCCCCTGTGGTGTGTCTGGAGCCAAGGCTCACACTGACAATGGATGTTGCTGTACACTTGCAGAGTGCCCCCAGAACTGGTTTGAACTGGGCTCAGAGCCCCTTGCACAAAGAGAACAAAGACATTTTGGGGTATAAGTATCAGACCCAAAACCCCAGACTTTAGATCAATCCTGGAATTCAAGAGGAACCTTTGCCAAGGAGAAGAGCTGGAGAGACTGAGGAGAAGTACTGCCCTTGCTGTGTGTCTGGGGTTGGCCTGCAGTTGCTGTTTCTGCCGAGGAAAGGAGAAGGACTTTGCTGTGTGCTGTGTCCCCTGCTTGAAGGAGATCTCCAAGGGCCTGAAGTGAGCTGGCCTCCTGTTCTGAAGTCTCAGGGACACAAAGACTTCACCCCCAGCTCCCCTGAACTCTGCTTCTGTGAGTTTTGACCTGCCAAGAGGTGCCTGTGCCAGTTTTGGGCCTCTGGAGGTTGTTGCTGCTGTTTGGGAGCTGGAAGCAAGAAGAAACTCAAAGAACTACAGAAATCGACACATCGAGGGATCGCGGCTGAAGAGGACCGACGCAGCACCGCTCAACGCCGCCGCAGCGATCGCCGACGAATCCCAGATTTCCACGCATCGTACCTGTGTGGCAAGTTCTTTCGACGCATCTCCTGCGGACCGGAACCGTCACGAAGAATCGACGCATCACTCCCCGTACAGACCAGATTCGACGCAACCCTTCCTCTGCGTGCAGCGGGACTGTCGCATCACCTCCCCAAAGTCTCAGGAGTGTCGCATCTCTTTGTTTTCCGACGCTGCGGCTGTTTGGCTTGTGAACTTTGACGCATCTACAGGTACTTTGGTGAAAGTCACGCATCCATAGTTTTCTATGGTACAAGTTCTTGAAACCTTTTGAAAGTCATATTTTTAACTGTGTATGTTGGATTTTTGTCGTTTTGGTCTTGTTTAGTTTAGATAAAGATACTTTATTTTTCTAAACTGGTGTGGTGTCCTTTTGTGGTGTTTTCACTGTGTTACTGTGAGTGTTGGTACAAATACTTTACACGTTGCCTTTGGGATAAGCCTGTCTGCTCGTGCCAAGCTAACAAGGGGGTGAGCAGGGGTTATCTAAAGTGTGTATCCCCATTACCCCCACTAGAAGCAAGGGTCCCTATTTGGACAAAGGTACCTACCTCTGCCAACTAGAGACCCCCATTTCTAACAATCACTCTTCAATTTGTCATGCAGTTCCTGCTTGAATGTTCCGAGAAAGGCCATCAAATCTATTTTTGTGAGGGCACTGTTCGTCTTCTTCTTGGACTAAATATTTAGATCTGTGCTTTTTTGGCAAGCGGGGGATTTTAAGAAAGGGAGCGGCTCTCCTTGCACCATTTTCCTTGGTTTGGGTGGGATTCACTTACCACAGAGCAGGGCCGGCTTTAGCACTGGTGGCGCCCGGTGCGACAATGTTTGTTGGCGCCCCCATCCATGGTGGAGGTGGCGACCACCCCCACCATGGATTTCCTCACCACCACTACCTTTTAACAGTGTCCCTCAAGTCTCCATAACAATCTTTCTTTCACATGCATTTAATTAGTTATATAGAGCTACTCATACCAGTGTAGGGTGTCAGAGCACTTTGCATCACACACATTACACAGAGACAATCAATCATACCTGTGTAAATGAGCATATAGAAAATGCTACATAAGCCAGAGGACTGCAAGGTGTAGGAGTCATATGTCATCCATACTGGTAGGCAGTATAGTTTAAGAGTGCTTGGTCTGGAGAAGCGCAAACTCAGAATTGAAAACGGAACACCATAGTTGAGGGTTCTCTATAACAATAAGAATTAATGTCTACCCAAATGAACACTTCTTGGAACAATAATCTATGCTCTAATCTATATTTTACAGTGTACATGCAGTTCTTTGATGACAGTTAATAATTCCCTGCTCTATATTAGGATTTTAACTTATAAACTGCAAGTAACAAATGGATGTCTCTTAGAAAACCAGTAACCCACTGATCTATTTACATTATATGCACTTAGTGATCTGCATGGTACACGTTCTTTGCAGCAGGCATATTAACTCTCTGGGCCATTTTACAATCAGTCAAAACCTTGACTAGACAAAACTCTGATTTCCCTCCAGGAAGAACATTAATCACCAGAGTTATCTTGACATTTTTATTGTTGCCTGGAAATTGCTGGAGGCAAGGAACACAGCAGCAGGTGCTTTTAAAACCAAAATAACCTTGCAATTAGGGTGCCCCCTGAAGTCAGCACCCGGTGCGGTGGCATCGGTCTCACCGCCCTCGAGCCGCCCTGCCACAGAGGCACAACAAGGGCCAGATGTACGAACATTCATTTCTGCGAGTCGCAAATTGCATTGAGTTGCAACTCGCAAAAGTGAATGTACAACAGTGTCTCAGACACTGTTTGCGATCCCAATGGGGTCGCAAATTGCATGCCTCATTAATATTCATGAGGCAGTCGCAATTTGTGACCCCATTGGGAATGGCTAGCACTTATAGGGATGGTGGCCTGCTGGGGTCAGCAGACCACCATGTCTTTGACTGCTTTTTTAATAAAGCAGTTCTTTTCTTTTTTAAATGCAGCCCGTTTTCCTTAAAGGAAAACGGGCTGCATTTAAAAAAGAAAAATTAAACTTTTCAGTTTCATTTTATACGGGCAGGCAGTGGTCCCTGGGACCACTGCCTGCTCTTAAAAAATAATTTTGCACCCATTCACAAAGGGGAAGGGGTCCCCTGGGGACCCCTTCCCGTTTGCGAGTGGTTTACCACCCTTCTGAAAAGGGTGGGAAACTGCGAGTATTTTGCGACCGCAAATGCGGTCGCAAAACAATCATACATTGCAGTCAGACTCCCTATTAGGAATGGACGCACTTGGCGCGCCCCTTCCTAATAGCGAGTCGCAAACCATATTTTGCGAGTCGCTAATAGGTTAGCGAGTCGCAAAATCTGGTTTGTACGTGGGGCTGACCAATTTTGCGGTCGCAAACTGGCCGAATTCCCGTTTACGACCGCAAAAAATGGTCGTACATCTGCCCCCTAGTGTGTTATGTAGCCAGCACTTGAGTGCACAATCATTATAATTGATTGATTAGTATCTCATGGTGGATGTACATCTTTTGCAACTTTTGCTGGGATTTGATTTATTTTTTACTAACTCCCACTGTTACCTGCCTTAACTCAGAGCTTTGCATCTTTTTTGGAAACATTTGGTCTCTTCAAGGGGGTTTCAGCACTTCCTGTGTCTTAAAATCAGTTATTTATCCTTTAACTTCAGATTTGCCCACAATCACGCTAGCATATCTTGTGAATATACATTATATGAGAAGCAGGGCATGAGGATGGCTAAAGGAGCAGTGCATTAGGACTACTTAAAACACAATATTATTCAAACTAACAAATATTTTGTAAGAACTTCAAAACAGAGACAAGAAAGCGAATGTGTGTGTGTGTTTATGTCTGTGTGTTTGTGAAAATCCCAGGTGAAATCCAACAGGCACCTCATCATACCCAACTCAAATCCCTTGTACCCAACTATTCACCACAGAATACATTTTTTAGGAGGGGGTTTAACACCCCAAACATGCCCATACACCCCACCCCAAAGAAGCTATGCCCCTGCTCAATGAGTTGCCAGGAATAATTTCTTCTGCGTGTTCTGGGTGCTCTGCTGCACAGGAGCCTTTGTTTCACCTCCATTCTTCTATCCAGAGGGCCACTGTGTTTACTGTTTAGGGCTCCTTTTTCAATTTCCGTGTGCCCGATATTTTTAGATTCTGTATAGAAACTCGGCCTGGGGCAGGGAACTCAGCTGGAATGCATGGGGTCACCCCGTACTTGTATTTTGAGAGTTATTTGTGCTTCTTTAAGTGTTTAGTGCTCATATTAGTAGTGGTAAAAATAACTTTACAAATTTTAGCAAGGGTTTCAACTTTGCGTATGGCTCATTTGGCTACTGCAGGGTTTTGTCTTTTAACCCACAATCATACGTTTGAATCTGGGCGAGTCTTTTCGACCTTTCACCTTACTGAGGTCGATAAAAAGAGGACCATTGACTTAGGTAACAATGAACATCTGTTAAGTAGCGCCAAAAGTTCCTTTCTGGAAAAGTGTGCTCCACAAGTGCACATTTTGTATTTAGTGGTCAGGCTCCAATGGACGGTTTCAAAATCAAGACGTTCCAAGGGGGGGATTTGAAAATTAATTTAGCGTCAAAAAGTCGTCACATAATCAATACTAGCCACCACATTCTACAAACATAAAGTGGCATGTACACGAATAGTCTTGTAGCCCTGGTGTCACATCATTCCACATTTAAAATAGTAGACTTAAACGTGGAAACACATTGATCCCCAGGTTATACTCTCTTGTGTTAGCTTCATGTTGCAGCAAACACAGAAAATCCCCTTGTTACATTTATGTGTAAGAAATAGAAGATTCAGTGAGAGGAATTCACAGGTATCTAAGGTCCTGACTACTGTTTCCTATTTCAAATTCCCTACACCCAAACACTTAATCATCTTGAGAGAACAATCGAGAGGGAGGGTTGTTTTGTTTATTTTGTATACTTTTCTTTTCCTCCTGAAGGAGTTGTGATAATATTAATTTATTTAATAATTAAAAGAAAATTTCGAGGCAGGGTGGAATTCATAGTTGGGCTGTCCCTCAAAACAGAAAAAAAACAAATTTGTTTATCAGAGCCAACTATGTAAGAATTCAGTCGTACATATTCTACTACAGCAGCCACCTAATTAGCTTACTAATGTACGCACCGTTTGCATACATTTAATTCTATTATCCTATCTTGCTTGTATCTCATGGAGATCTTTTATTATTAAGTTATAAAGTTGAATACGCTGCAGAATACACTAGCAACCAGCAGCTTCCCTGTCCCCAAAACCTAGCAGTGCAGTATTCACATTTGTTTCCTTGAAGCATCACTGCTTCTGAGAAGCACTTCCTGCTTCCTGATGGATGAGAGCTTGACAGTTCTCACTAAACAAGCCATTTCCCTTTCAATGGCCAGGCTTACTTTATGGGATTCGGTTCATTCAAGCCGAGAGCTGAAAGAACCCGAGCCCTAAAGATGTCTAGGACGTTGCGGGGTCTCCAGTAGAAACTCCCAACTTTTGGCTCTCAAGATATGCAAATGTTGTTTATATCCCAGGGTGAACAGACCGCACAACTCACATCATGGAGGGGGAACCCTTTGTAGGGTAGAAGGGTGTGACAGAGCATAAAGGGGCAGCCATTATTCCCATTGAAGAGGCCTGGCGGGCCAGTGCATCCCAAGACACACATGTGCACTGGGGAAGCAGATTAAGGGGCTTTGTGTACAATATCACGTGATCAAATGATCACAGTAGAGCATGATTTTCCTCTCTTCCTTTCTGCTTGCCCGTGGTTCTTGTTCATATAGGCATGAGCTGGTTGGACGATACTTCCCCACAGACGCTTCACAAACCTTAGACTCCTGCCCAACTCCCCATATGTCATACTCTCTTATTTGGCCCTTGCATAGCATGGAAATGTGTTTATGGAAGGAATTCTTCTTGCTTTTATGATTCTACAGCATGACTTCAAAGGGCCAGAAAACAAGTTCCTTCTTAATTCAGTGATGAGCTATTAGGGCCATAATTAACAATTCCGGACGATATCTCACTCTGAGTTAATGGGTTCAAAAATTAAAATGTCTGGAATGGGGAATAACCTGCCGGACCTGGAATTACCTGGTACTATTGTGCACATTTTCCTTGATTCTGGGGAGTTATCCAAATCTATTGCCACCTGCAGGTGGCAAATAGCAGTGAGGGTACCTTTGCTGTTTGGTTGGTGGTGGGCAAGGGCTGGGAAGGTCGTCTTTTGCATGGCAGGCTGCGAAGTTACTCAGGGAGCTTTGTTGACTCTACCAGTGGTGCTGGCGGGGCCACCTCAGGGCTGTGCCTCTGCCTGCAGCCCTGCCCTTTTCCATGGTTTTACCAGGTGCGGATGCTCACCTGGTAAAGTCTGTTCCTGTTTTGCAGACCCGGTAACTTCAGGTCTGCAATCACTAGACCAAGTGAGGAGTGGTATCGCCTTGTTGCTTGAATATGATTTTACCTTGAAAAAACAAAAGACAAGAGGCATTTCGCAAAACAGGAACAGTTGGTTTAATTAAACGCTTCAGCCGGGAGTACATAGACCTGATGGCAGATGTTTTTTTTTAACACCCACAGACTAATGACTAGGTCCAGATGAAATTTAAATTATTGCCGAGTAATTCACTATCTTGTCCCTTGTCCTAGTTATTTCCTCTAGTAGGACCTTCCATGACCTAATATATACTTATAGGCAAAAGAGATCATCATCGTGGGTTAGTGGATGCAGAACATATGGATCTCTCCTTAATGGAAAGTCCCATCCCCTTATCCAGGATGTGACAGAGAGGAAATGGGTACCAGAGATGGGGTCTGTCTAGGATGTTGACCTAGTGCCAGACAGACACCATCACACACTCAGGACAAGTTAGAGAGCTTTTTATTGCCAAGTCTCATTACCAAGTCCACACCCCGTTATAACGACCCAGGATGTCTGTCTTGCTGTCCTCCATATGAAATCCAATGCACTTCCCAACTGGAACCTGGTCCATCCATCCATCCATCTTAGGGGGAAATTCATTTTCATGCCCTGTAGCAAAACACACTGAAGCATATTTAACAACATCCTCTCCTGCAAAAAACCCACTCTCTCTGGCACATCCCACAGAACATTCTGGCACAGGCAGAACCAGGCATGCCAATCCATTCACCTGGCCAATCACACACTTTGACCTCTGTGGTCTGTCAGATAGGTCATGCCATGAAGTTCATCAAGCTACCATTTTCTTGTTAAAAACATCTAGAGTCATGCCTTTGTCATGTGTAGATCTGGTACTTACAGAGGTAATTCATACTCTAATAATTACAACTACTGTTTTGACCTAATCACCACGTACACCAGCGCAGTCACTCTGCATCTGGGTGTGTTCCTATGGAAGTTAATAGATTGAGGTACGTTTTTCTCAAAGCTTTCTGTCTTGTATTTTAAAGGGAGATATGTGGTGTGTGAGAGTATGATGTATGACATGATTGTGTTGTACTTGTGCTAGATTTGTGCATGTGACATGCTGCAATGCAGGGGTTTGTGCCAGAGTTTTGGATTTTCCCAGTTGCTTAGTTCCTTCCAGGTCCTTCCAGTATCTCAAAGCGAAAGAATTATTTTGAGAAATGAAAGGAATTAAATGTTAAAGCCATTTATTCTAATATTTTGATGAACATTTATTTTTTTAATGATATGTTTTGGGTTATTCTGCCATACTGTAACCTGTACTCCTTACTGCACACTCAGAGAGTTTTCTCTTTTCCTTCCTCAGAGAGTTCTCCAAGATGAGTCCTGAAAGTTGCTGTAAGAGTCAGAGACTTAGCTTCCCCAATTAAGCTGTATCTGTTTCTAGAGATGGCACCGGTGTATCTGCTGTCTCTTCCACCCTTCATTGGATATTTGGAACACTTTGAACAGCACATCTTTGGCAGGGTGAAGATTGTCTTATAGGAGTGCGGAGTTCTTGGTAGGGTTCATGAAACCTTAAATCTGGATGAACAATTCTGCTCCTCTCAAGACGATTCAACCACTATAATAGCCACCTATTTGTGAATGATGCGATCTGATGCTTGAAACTTTTGTTTCAATGATACACTTCCTCGTCACAGTCCTTATTTCACAGAGGGTGAGCCTCTATCATAAAGCAGGGAACCTCACTAGCCTCCTAAAATTGTTCTCTAGAGTATCTACCATGCTGAATATAGTCTCTCTACCCCTCCTCTGACAGCCTGTTATTTATTATCCAAGCCAATATCCTGGTCAAATAACCATACTGACTGAGGACAAAACCCAAGTATTGAGGTGAAGAAGAGTATGAATGAATGTAAAGAAGATTACAGGCAGGTAATTAGGGCATTAACACTTTACACCTCTTCTTCATAGCCAATACTTAAATTATGATACATTGAAGTCTTATTTTCCAGCAATAAAGACAAGACAACCCACACCGTAAAGAACAGATGAAAAGGTACACCCATCAAATTAAATGTAACACAGACTCAGACCTCCGAAGATGTGTAAAGAACCCCTCCAACAACTTAAAATGTTGGACCAATGCCAGATCCAAGATGGAGGATCAAATCCTACTCATGTACCTCTGATTGGACTATGTGTTCCAGCTTTTCATTGCGGAGAGGCTTGCCTGCATCCTGTGTGAGTGCGCAAAATTAATCAACAGTTAATCTGACTTGTAGAGGATAGAAGTTGTCTCCATAAATAATGAAATGTTGATAAACGTCCAATGTGTAACTAGACAAGGACTATCAAGAAATTATTAGAGGCTGGATAATTATATTGGTTACTATGAAAAATACACATAGACCTTTTACAAATGGGAGGTTCTGTAGAAATTTCGCTAGAATCTGAAGAGACTGACATGGCACTCAGTTTAGTTAAATTCAAGCCAAATGTTATTCCAAAAAACAAAACTGTTATGAAAAGAAACACTTTCGAGAAACATCCTCCAAATGTTTGTATGGAATAGTAGTAGAACATGAAAAGTTATGGAACATTCCCCAATTTCTCAGTGAATGGTTTTTACTGGTCTTTGACTCTAAACAGAGATCTCAATTTTCCTAGATACATGCGAGAGTTAATTATCCAGTACAGCTTTTGTTTTGCATGCTGGAATTTGTAGCTGTGGTTTTAAATATAGGCTAACGTACCAGTACCCCCTGCTGAACATTATAACGATATTGCAAGTCATTGAGGAGTTCTATGACCATATAGAGGAACAAGACTGAAGGCTCAATTTCTTTCTGAAGTTATGGAACTTAGAGGCAACTTGCAATAAGCATATCCTGTACAGCAGGGTGTACTTTATTCTTATAATACATGGTCACACCATCACCTTTTCCAAAAGCCACTTGAATCCTTGGTGCATGGCTCTTTTATATTAAAGAAAGAGCCTGTTTGCAATCATGCAGAATAGAAATAGAATATCTAGTGCATATTAAACACATTAAAAAAGCTAACATATATTTACTGCAAAATATGTTAGAATCAATTTAATGCAAGTCAGTTTATTAAAAAAAGGCATTGTAGCTCAGAATATGTAGAAACATAAAAAAATTCAACCTTTACTAAAATTACCTAAGTAGTGCAAAAAAGAAACATATTGCCATACATATCTCCTTTCTGATTTTCACTGCACAGCTAGAATAAAAGAGCACAAGAAAAAAAAAGCAACATTTCATTTTCATTCTTTAAACAGCAGCTTTAATTATGGTCCATGACCTGACCTGCCTTTCCCTTCAGCTACTGGCTCTGGTAACAGGCACTGTGATGTCAGAACTCAACTGAAAAAAGTTATGATACTTGAGCGGCTCTGTGATTTCTTTGCTATGTATGGCTCTCACTGAGAGCCATTAGTGTGAAGGTTAGATTTTAATTATGATAATTCAATGCTGTGATGTAGCAAGTGTGGGTTGCAGATCTCGTAACTCACTGCTGCTACGTCCTAAAGGAATTCCGGGCCCCCTTGGCTGGGCTCTGTGAGAGGCTGTCAAAGCAGTGCTGGAATGCATTGCTCACAGCTTCTGAAGGAGAGGGAAGAGAAGGCACCAATAGTGGTGGGTTGGGTGATAGGCGGTCAGATATTTCTTTTAAATTTGAGACAGGGAGGAGAGGCCATGGTATGTATTACCCCAATTACTCCTCTGTCCCTGCATAGAATTTAAAAGCGGGGTTAGATAATTTCCAGGGGGCAAACATAACAAAAAATTATAGTTGGGTAAAAACTGAATTATAGGGATGTTGTTCAACTTGGGGTTCTGAGTAACATCACAGTCAACTCACATTTTGCTCTTGTTGTCAATTTCATGTCACTCTGAACTCCTCGGTGAAAAACATGCCCATGATTCACTGTTATCCATCTATAATTCTATATGTAATTGGCAACTGGGTGAGTCACAAGTCGCCGATAAGAAATTAGAGATGGGTTTTCATGTGGGATTGCAGAATCCCATGTATTATAGTTTGATAAACAGGAGTATGAGTCCTCAATAGGCAAAATTACACCAAAGTGACAAAAATCCAATAAGGGGCACTGGAGATATACATTTTAGAAGATTTAAGATAAAAAGCGCCAAGAAAAATGTAAGTGCAAATGATAGTCTATGGTCGTAGTTGACCAGTAACTAGGCGCAATTTGAGGCCGACCACAATGGAGCACGGGTCAACTACATCAATTAAGTTCATTCTGGTCAGAGATTTTACCTTGGAACTTAGTCTCTGAAATAGAAGTCGAAACCCTCCAGCTGGGCAAGGCTGCAGGCTTTATCTGATGATGGATTCCAGAAGGCCCGTTGGACTGGATTTGCTACTGCAGAGAAGCTCCAGGTGGAAGAATCTTGTTTCTTCAGTCCATGAAGTTGCGCCTTGGCCAGATCAGCTCGCATGGTCGGTCCCAGTCTTCCGGTGGCTGGAAATCAGGATTTTTCTAAGTCCCACAGCTTTTCAGAGATTGTAGGAGAAGTTCATTTAGACAAAGCAAAAGCATCCCAGGACCTCAGGGGCAGCAATTAAGGGTCAAGATTCACTCTAGGTGAGGCCACCAGAAGGGACCAGTCTAGCTCAATGTGCAAATGATGAGGTAGTCAATTTAGGAAAAAGGCTTCTTGCAACTTAAAGAAGGAGATGCGCACTATAATAATAACTTGTGCATCTACGGCCCCTTATGTAATACCAAAGTGCGGCTCCAGGATGTCGTAGTCTTGTATCACATGCAGACAATTTAAAAGGACCCCAATGAGTGTTGTGCTGTATGCACACGTAGGAGTCAATTGTCTGTGACAAGTGAAGCCAGCCAATCAATAGACATTTGACCAAAAGGAAGGTCTCAAAACTGGTTTTGTACCTCCCACTCACCATGAACGGAAATCTGAAATCTATGTTTCTATGCTTGTATAGGATATTAAGGCATTCATCCGCTTGATCAATAGAATTCAATTAAACCCTCAGCATCACTGCAGAAAATGAACGTTGAAGTGTTATCATTTTGAAGAATGTCTTCTCACTCAACAAATCAGATTGCTCTAATTCTACAGCATGTTCATCACAATGCAGTCGTTTCCTAGTCCTCATTCCAAAGCTGGAACCACAGAATTTGCTCTTTTTGCTAATAGATCCTGAAAAACCTTGTTTCACCAATATATAGCTGTCAGAAGAGCATCTGCCTGTACTTTGGAGGATGTAGAAGAGAACCCAGAGAAATGTTGTGCTTAATATTCTCAATCACCCGCTTGTTTTTGTTGACTTTCCTCATGGAGATGAAAAGGGGGTCATCCACCTCCCTACTCAACCAGAAGTTCTAGTGTGCCTGCATAGTTCATGCCTGTGGATTTATGGGACCAGTGGAGCTGTAATCGTCAATTATGAAAAATCAACGCTTCATGCTTGAAAGGACCAAAAGACGTGATTTCTTCATTGCGCTCTTCCCTGATGGTGGAGGCTTTCATTTTGGAACGGCATTCTTGAAACCGGAATGAAAACATCCTCTGCGCATTCATGCATCCTCGCTCAGTCAAAATTCTAGAATTGTGCAGTGTCATACATAGAAGGCCCCCACTGTGACAGAAAAGATGAGATGGAAGGTCCATTTCTAAAGTTGAGGTGTGGGAAAGGCATATGGTAGGAGAAAGATATTGAGGATGGATACGTTTGCATATTTTAGGTCTGCAGTACTTTTGCTTTAATTTCCGTCATCAACAAAAACACCCAGTAACATTAGGCACCATCTCAGAAGCAAATTCTTTCTTATTTATTTACCTGTTGCTTGGTCTGGCTCCTAGAGAGATGCACATACAACTCCTACCTGTGCAGGGTCTGTGGGCGCGTCCTATGTGGAAGTGTTTCAAAACATTTTGAAAGTAGAAGCTGAAATCTGACTTGCACGGAGCCTGACACATATATTTAATGAACACATAAATGTACTTGTCAGCTGAAGGCTTTGCATAATTATTCTCCCCCCAAATCGGAAGTAGCAAAGAGATTTTCCATGTTTTGTTAGATAGCAAAATTGGTTATCTGTCTCATAATAGAGAATGACCCTCATTTGAATAAAGTCTGTGAAGAGGAAATCATATGAAGGGGTAATGCTCCATTGACAGCAGTACAGAGCAGAGCTATTTATTTTATCTAGTAATTTACTTTTGCAGTTTTATATAGCTCCTACTATACCCAAATGGTGTCAGAGTGCATTACAGTAAGAAACCAGAAAGGTACATTAGTGATAGAGTAAGCATAGGTCTATTCACAGAAAGTCAAATAGTATGCAGCACTAACTGCAGGGGGATCCTAAGACAACAAACAGAGAATCCCATACAGAGTGTTTGAGAGAAGAAAGTGGGTCTACAACAATCAAAACTTAAATGATCACTGTTCTGGGACTTTCATATTGGCCAAGCCTGGAAGATTGGTGTGCATCCCCTGAAGGTGTACTATCCATAGGACCAGATGGTAGTTATATAAATACTTTTAAGCTAGTCGCTCATTTCGGCTTTCTTGGAGGCTTGAAAACAGGTTTGTGCAAATCTCTGGAGGTATCAAGTTCCATATCCTAGTTGCATTCTAGAGAAATTTTTGTTTTTGTTTTTTTGAACCTGGGGGGTTTAAGGAGTAATGATTCAGGGCTACGCAGGGAGCGGCATTCTATGGATAGAGTTTTTCAGTGAGGTATTTGAGGGTGCCTCAGTCTAGGGCTTTGTGGGGGATGCAAGTTTTGAATATGCATCTGGTTTCAACAGGGAGCCAGTTGAGGGAGGTAATCACAGGAGTAATGGGACCCGAGCGGCTGTCTCCTGGGATTATGCTCACGGGAGCATTGTGGATTGTCATCACAAGACCTGGATGTGCGATTGAAATCCACCATGCAGCCGCCAAAATCTCCAGCGCCTTGAGACCCTCACAGGTGATTTGCCTCTCTTTATAAATGATTGATCGATTGAGGAGCCAGGTGGGATTTCGGATATACAGTGACCAGAGCATTTCTGTAGTCTAGGCTGGAGATGAGAAGGGTTTGTACCACATGGTTGACATCAGATTATGGGAGGAAGGGTTTGGCGTTTCTTAGAATCCTCTCATTGGGTTTATGTGCTCTTGGTGGTTTAGTTTCTTGTTGAGAATTATCCCGAGAGACTTAGTGCAATCAATCATTTTTGGTTGGCAGCTTAAAATTCCTAGAGAGTCCAACCAGTCTTGGACCGGGGTCTGACAGTGAGGCGGTTGGAATAAGGAGGAACTCTGTTTCCACTGAGTTTAGTGTCAGGTAGTTGGAGGATAGCCAAGCTTGAATGTCCTTTAGGGTAATGTTTAGAGAAACTATTGGCCTGATTTAGAGTTTGGCAGATGGGGTACTCCATCGCAAACGTAACGGAGTACCCAGTCCACCAACCATTGGTCGGCTGCCTCATTTAGACATGGGCAGACCCTAAACTTCTCTTTTGATGGAGTGCCCTTTGTGTCTCTCAACAGAAAGCTTCCTCCGATGGCCCGAATGAGTAGGAGCTGTCAGAGAAAGGGTATTAAAAATCCCATTCGATTTGGGATGGATGATGTAATGCCCTTTTTTTTACTGTCCATTGTTCCTGGCGGTGAGGGACTGGAAAAAAATAATTACCCCCACACTCTGGGGGAAAACTCCCAGGATATGGAAGTCATTAGTTTGTTGTTTTTCAGAAACAAACTCCCACTTTGGGAGTTTGTTTCTGAAAAACAATAACTTTGGGAATGTTTGGTGAGCAGCTGTCAAAGTAGACAGTGACTGTCCAGCAAACTTTTCATTTCTTGAAAGGACCTGCGGTGACCGCAGTTCCTTTCAATGTACAGAGATGGCCACTGCCACCGGGCCAGCGATCATCTCTAAATATGGTGGTAGTAATGTCCTCTGCAACTATGGTGCAATGCACTCTACCCACCAAGTCCTAAATTAGGTGCACAGTCTTCTTTGTACGAGACTATCAGGTTTAGGTGTATTTAGTTGGCATATAGATGGTAGAAGATGCTTAATTGTTTCAAGATTGCGGTTAGAGGTTCCCTGTGTAGATTAAACAGGGTAGAGGACAGTATTGATCATTGCAGGACCACTTGAACAACCAAAGTCAAATCAAATAGTTATTAGTTTAATTTTAATTGGTGTGAGCAGTTAAGCAGGTATGAGAAAAACCAATTCAAGTCATAACTTTTATCCCCATTCTTTCTTCAAGGGTGTGGAGTAGGAAGTTGTGTTGACTGAGTCAAATTCTGCAGATAAGTTGAGGAGTATGACTAGGCAGTACTTCCTTTCATTTAGGACACATAGAGCATCATTCATGATTAGGCTTTCCTGTTTTTAGTTTCTATTTGTTGTGAATTCTGGTGGGGGTTTTCAGTGTTGTTCAATGTTTTCGCAAACTAAAAATCAGTCTTTAGAGATGGTGTATTACAAGTGCTAATGAAGAATTTGGCTTTTATTTCCTTCCTTCCCTCATTTATTTCCATTTGTATTTCTTCCCTTCTTTCTTTTTCCTACTCCTTATTCTCTTCTCTGCATTTTTCCCTTATATTTGCTCTCCCAAGTAACTTTTCATTATTTCCTTCATCTTCCTGCCTGTCTCAGTTTTCCAGCACTCAAACTCCCCTTTCCAGCAGTCCGGTCCTACACTGTGTCTAGGATGCATATGGCCTACACTGCGTCCAGGATTCACATGGATGTGGATATCTTTTCAGCCATTAATATTTAATTCCAGCAGATAAAAGGTTAATGGTGAAAATGTGACACACATTCCTGCTATTCTTCAGACAAATACAAAGATTGACTGAATGAAGATTCTCTACTTGGGACATTAGATATATATATTGTAGGGTGCTTGGTGGTCTGTTATTGCTAACTAGTGTCACACTGCCCTGCTCTTTCTCTCAAGATACAAAGAAATTGGTTAATAAATGTGTTAGTACTGTCTGATCTAGGCATATTTATGCTCTACATGGTCGTGGGGGGGCATTTGTCTTTGGTGAGAGCAAACTCTGCTCCTGAGCATCATGCCTTGATTATTTGGCTGTGCAGTTCCCATCATGAATGAAGTTTAAGTTACATTGTTGGGCCATACCGATGAGATTTTGTGTTTATTTCAAAGCCATCACAAGAACCGCTACAAAGTGATTTTTACCAAGCATGTGAACCTTTGTTTATTTGAAAGCAGTATGGGAATATGCTCCTTCCAGGTATGTGCAAGAGTTTTTCAAGACACTTTAACTTTGTGTTCTATGCAGCTATGATAGTTCGAGTCCATTTTATGTCTGGAGAAAAAGAAAGAGCACAGTTCAATATGATTCCATTAAATACCTCAAGTTGTATTGGTGGTTTTTGGCAAGCACTAGGCCTTCTTTCAGCACCATAGGTTCCAAGCTTCATTTTGACATGGTGGCATTAGGATTGAAAATTGAACTTGATGATCCTGGCTCTGAATCATGAAAATGTTCAAATTTAGTATGAAGGCTCAGAATGTGTCCATGCACCTATTTTGCTCGAATTGTGCTGTCTGCAGCACATACTTTGGAACACAGAGCAGTGGCTGTCTCTTTATGTTTCTAAGCTGCACTATCTGCTAATTTAGTATGAAAGCTCAGAATAGGTCATGCACCTATTTTTGCTCCAATTGTGCTGTCTGCAGCACATACTTGGAAACACAGTGCAGTGGCTGTCTCTTTATATTTCAAAGCTGCACTATCTGCAATTTATAAACTACCTCATAGATTTTCTGAGGTAATATATGTATTGTAGGCAGCTCAGTTTCAGCAAAACGACACATGAACCTCTTCTAATCCTCTTCTTTATTGCTAAAGATATTCATGAAATGATCTTTGCCCTTCTGTTGAGGGAATGCAGCTGCTATAGGAAGGTTATTCAGACCATTGCCAAGTAAATCTCGGAACAGGAGTGCGGTTATCTGGCCCTCCCTGAACCGGAACACAAGCAACCTAGGACTGGTTTCGCCACAATTATGACATCAGCAGGGTACAGCTTGGTTCCAGTGGCACGTCAGGGCATACCCGTCATACCTAGGGTGACACACTAAAGTGTACAAAAAAGTGATGGATTGAATGCTTAAATTAATCTCAACCACTGGTAGGTACTTGGGGCAACCTCACAATCCATCGTTATTTTGCACATCAGTCCTGGGTTGCTTGTGTTTCGGTTGTAGGAGGACCTAGCTTGGCAGTTTTAGGCTGGACTGTTCCAATTGGAGCAGTGTCAAGACTGATTTGTATATAGCTGTGTCCAAACTGAGGTGACGGTGTGCAAAATAACGATGGATTGAGATGCGGCCCAAGAAATTACTAGTCAGTGGGATCTTTTTGTGTGGTGTTTCCACTGTTTCACTGTTTGAAGTGTAGCACAAATAATGTACACATTGCCTCTAGGTTAAGCCTGACTTCTCTGTGCCAAGCTACCAGAGGGTGAGCACAGGTTAATTTGGGGTTTACTTGTACGTTACCCTGACTAGGATTGTGGTTGCTGCTTGACCAGGGCTCACACCCCAGTCAACCAACAACCCAATCTCTAACAGCATAGATTATTTTTATAATTGTTGGCTCATTTAGCATTAGCTGCATGGCAGTGACATACAAATAAGTTGCTGGACCTGAATATGTGTTTTCTATATGGAAATAAACATTATTGTATGGTGATTAGTGCATTTATGAAATCCACATACCTTTATACCTGAGCTTGTTTGCAAAAAATGAATATTCTCTTTGACGTTATGGGTACATTATGGTTGTGGCATGACTGTGCGTTGCTTATGCTAATTAGCACTCTGTCTATTTGCTTAGGACATATTTTCTGGTTCCTATGTTCAAGGGAGCCAACTTGTGTTTCTGTTACTGATAATATGGTGCAACTCAAAACCAATAAATGAGTGATTTATGCATTCTTCTAGGGTCTGAGGGCATGAAGTCATTCATGGATCTTTTTTATTAGACATCAAGTACATTGGTCAGAGTATCCTGCATGACGCACAGCATCTGATCCAGAAACAGCTGCTCATATGATCTGAGTTTATTCTTCAGCCCGAAGCTTCTAGTCCCAGACAGCAACATCAGTGGATTAAGGCTCCACGGCAGATATTTGTGTGTAACAGTTCAATGATAGGCATCATTCATAGTGAGAGAGATTAGGGGTTTAATTCCCACAAATTTTGCCTCACTATGTTTGCTGCAGATGGTTGGGTGCAAAATGTTTGTCTTAGATTCCATTTCTGGTGAGTTTCCTCCCTCACAGCAGTACACTGGCAATGCGTAATGACCAATGATTAACAAGCACTGGAAATCCAATAGGTCTTGCATTTGCTTGAGTTAGAGCTATTGGCATTGTAAATGACAATGTCTTTTACCCATGTGTTATGGAGTGTATGTATGTGGTGTGCAGTAGAATTATGTGGGTTGGATTGGAATTGTTAGTTGTGGAATTGTGTGGTGTGGAGTGGATTTGTGCAGTGGATTACACAAACCATATACTATAGGTCGCTAAGCAACAGAGCAAGCGCTGTCTAGGCTTGACCTAAAAAAGTACAAACTTCCTACATTTTGCAGATGTATTTAGACATCAACAATAAAATCTGTAGAAATTAAATAAGAAGATGTTTGAATGAGTTACTTTCAAATGTAGATTCATGTAAGTAAAAGACCAACAAAAAAACTTACATATTTAAAAATGAAAATGAAAAATGAAATAAGAATATGTTAAAGAGGCAATATATGCAAGTGAAATCTCAACAAAATACTGGACAGTTTGCTCTTTTTGTTCATGTCTCAATAGTCCCCGCACTCACTGACCCTTCTCTCTCACAGATCATACCACAGGCATTCCAAGTCCATGCACTCAAGGTTCTGACACTTTGTTTTAACCTTTGAACACTGCATATATTATTGCATTTAAAGCATTATGGCGTGTTTGTGCATAATACAGAGGAATAGAGAACATCTCATGCTCGCATTTATTCTAAAATTTAAAGTTAGCAATACATACTTTCCTGGTTTTGCCTTTGTGTGTTAATCTGTAAGGATGAAAGTCAATAGCAGCATCATTCTTCATGATACGACTCAGGGGCCGATTCCGATCTCGGTCGGACAGCCCACCGAGAGCTGTCCGTAGGCTTACCTTCCGACCGACTCGTTCCAGGAGCCGGACAGTCCGGCCGAAGCAGTACGATGCGGAAATGTGCTGAATTCCCGACCGACACGGACGCTCCGATTCCATCCACAATTTTCTGAACGAGCCGGATCCGTAAACGCCGAATCGAGTCGCACGGAACCATTTTCACTGCATTTTCCGGGCGGGCTAGTACGATGCGTACTCCGTACGCGCCGAACGGGTCGTCACGTACGGCACGTCACAGCATCCGGGCAAGCTGCATATAAGGTACGATTCGCGCCAGAACACGATCCACGGCTACGAGACGGACCAGCTAGCAACGGGTACGAGACGGAGCAACAAGCAGCGTGTAGGAGACGAACACATCATGAATCCCATCGCGCAGGTCATACCAGTACTGTACATCCATGACCGGCTCAGGAACAGACGCGCACGGCGCAGACGGTAAGTCAGACACCCACCACACAAACGACACGTACCTGCCTAATGTCACACACACACAGGGGGTCCACATCCTGTCCACTAGCAACAGGCCACCATAGGGGCTGCATGGCTATCACCAATACCATACCCAACAATAGGGGACTTGTTGCCTATCACCACTACCACCACCACACATAGGGGACTCTTAGCTCATTACTACTGCCACCCCCACCCATAGGGGACTCTTAGCCCATTACTACTGCCACCCCCACCCATAGGGGGTATGTTGCCTATCACTACTGCCACCCCCACTCATAGGGGACTCTTAGCCCATTACTACTGCCACCCCCACCCATAGGGGGTATGTTGCCTATCACTACTGCCACCACCACTCATAGGGGACTCTTAGCCCATTACTACTGCCACACCCACCCATAGGGGACTCTTAGCCCATTACTACTTCCACCCCCACCCATAGGGGACTCTTAGCCCATTACTACTGCCACCCCCACCCATAGGGGGTATGTTGCCTATCACTACTGCCACCCCCACTCATAGGGGACTCTTAGCCCATTACTACTGCCACCCCCACCCATAGGGGGTATGTTGCCTATCACTACTGCCACCCCCACTCATAGGGGACTCTTAGCCCATTACTATTGCCACACCCACCCATAGGGGACTCTTAGCCCATTACTACTGCCACCCCCACTCATAGGGGACTCTTAGCCCATTACTACTGCCACCCCCACTCATAGGGGACTCTTAGCCCATTACTACTGCCACACCCACCCATAGGGGACTCGTAGCCCATTACTACTGCCACCCCCACTCATAGGGGACTCTTAGCCCATTACTACTGCCACCCCCACTCATAGGGGACTCTTAGCCCATTACTACTGCCACCCCCACTCATAGGGGACTCTTAGCCCATTACTACTGCCACACCCACCCATAGGGGACTCTTAGCCCATTACTACTGCCACCCCCACTCATAGGGGACTCTTAGCCCATTACTACTGCCACACCCACCCATAGGGGGTATGTTGCCTATCACTACTGCCACCCCCACTCATAGGGGACTCTTAGCCAATTACTACTGCCACCCCCACCCACAGGGGGTATGTTGCCTATCACTACTGCCACCCCCACTCATAGGGACTCTTAGCCCATTACTACTGCCACACCCACCCATAGGGGACTCGTAGCCCATTACTACTGCCACCCCCACTCATAGGGGACTCTTAGCCCATTACTACTGCCACCCCCACTCATAGGGGACTCTTAGCCCATTACTACTGCCACACCCACTCATAGGGGACTCTTAGCCCATTACTACTGCCACCCCCACCCATAGGGGGTATGTTGCCTATCACTACTGCCACCCCCACTCATAGGGGACTCTTAGCCCATTACTACTGCCACCCCCACCCATAGGGGGTATGTTGCCTATCACTACTGCCACCCCCACTCATAGGGGAATGTTGCCTATCACTACTGCCACCCCCACCCATAGGGGGTATGTTGCCTATCACTACTGCCACCCCCACTGATAGGGGATTCTTAGCCCATTACTACTGCCACCCCCACCCATAGGGGGTATGTTGCCTATCACTAGCAACATGCACACTCATAAGATGGGTGACGCCCCACACATCCATCACACACTAACATAAGGAATGTGAGAAAAAGACATCCCCCCAACATCATGACCATACTGTGTAGTCTGTGTCACATGCCTACAGCACTGAACATTACTCCCAACATACAATGTAACTCACAACACATGTGTCTTCAAAAGCTGAGTGTGGGCCACACCAGTCAAGCATCACATGAGCACTGTGCCAATGGGCTCTAACCACCCATCACTGTAGTGAACAAAAGGCAACTGTGGGGTTCTAAAATGCAGCAAATCGTGAGCATTGTGGTAATGGTGTCTAACACCCCCTTCATCACAGTGACCAAAAGGTAAGTGTGGGGTTAAATACAACAGCATGTATGGAACATTGTGGTAATGGGGTCTAATCCCCCCATCATCACAGTGACCAAAAGGTAAGTGTGGGGTGAAATACAACAGCATTTATGGAACATTGTGGTCATGGGGTCTAATCCCCCCATCATCACAGTGACCAAAAGGTAAGTGTGGGGTTAAATACAACAGCATGTATGGAACATTGTGGTAATGGGGTCTAATCCCCCCATCATCACAGTGACCAAAAGGTAGATGACACCATGTTAAAATCTGCAACTGCCAAACAGCATGTATGATTCCTGTCCCCAACACATGAAACACTTTTGTGGCTAAGTAGTGGGTGTGTCCCATACCAACAGAAATGTGCTGAGGCAAATAGTGCAGTGCCTCCAAAACATATACTCAGACATGTGCAGACAATCATCACCCATGGGGGCTGACATTGCATACATTGGACAATTACACACAATCTGAAGTGACCACCATAATGCATATACATATATCTCCACAAATGGACACACAAATCAAGACATGCTGTGGAGCCTGTAGGTGTCAGGTCACACACTCCCATAACATTGCAGCAATGGTCCATACCAACCAGGATGAATGTGCAGTCTGATGAGATATGGCTCCCAGGGACAGCAGGGCAAATCACACAAACAACATCCAGCCAATGGCCCACAACAGCAATAACAATGCACTGGTGCTGATGCACAAACACAAACAGTCAGCCTCACACGGCACATCAGACACAACATGTGTTTGTGTGTGTCTCTGTGTCCCCAGGCAACTACCCAACACATGAGGGGGGCTGAACTACATTGACACAGATGTGGACACAGTGCCATACAAAAGTAAGCAATGAATTGGGCACCCCTTACTGGCCAATCAGGCTTTGTAAGATGAGAGGGATCCCAACAGTCACATCTGACACAAGCTGGAATGATCAGCAACTAAAACAGCAAGAGACAGACCCACAACAGCACCACCCCCAGGGACCCTACATTGGGGTGACACAAGACTATATGACAATCCCACTGTGATGACCAAGGTAGATGTTGCACATACTGTGCATCACAGTCACCTGTGCCACCTGGGGCATGTGGCCACACCCACAAACTACCATCATACCTACACAAACACAAATCCCTGGACATGGCCTGTAATACAAGGACAATATGGTGATAGGGGCCTATAGAAGTGATAACTGTCAGTTGCACACTCCTAACACCACACACCTTGATCTGCACCAAGGTGCATCAGCGAAGCCCACATTGACTGGTGATACAGCAGATGCCCACATGACAATCCCAGGGCTGGTGGAGGGCAGCTAAGGTGCACAAACTCATGACACATGGACAGTCAACAGCCCTCGTGGATGTCTGACACAATGCACAGTATGCGGTACATGGTCATGATGTCAAATCTACATGAATATTCGGGATACCTGCCACAGTCCCAGGACAATGCAGAACCCAAGGAGACCCACAAAGAACACATGTTGACACCTCCCAACATTGCACCTCTGAACCTGAGGAGTGGGAGCAGGCACACACACGTACATGTGTCGCAGTCACTGAAACATACCACATAGGCAACACTACATGATAGTGGGAACACAAATTGCCAAGGGGAATCCTGACTGTGTCTCATCTGCGTTTGCCCACAAACCCAGCCTTGACAGCAAACACACCTAGGGATGACACCCTGATGACCAGTAGTGTGCCATGCACCCACATCCCAGAGAACCCAGGTTGAAGATTTTGTGTGAACATAGGACAACTCAGCAAGCATCACAAACAGGAACATCAGTAGGGAACCCAGCCTGTGTAGAAAAATGGAAGGGAACACACACCGACATGCCCACACAACACACACCTTGGGCCCAGGCAATGTCACAGAATCACACACTGCCATGAGGGGACTACACTCCTGTGGAAGGAAAGCTGTGCCATACGTTGTCTCTGCAGGGCTCAATCATGTCAGCAGAACACCTGGTCACTCAGCCAACAATTACCACAAAATGAAGGCTCTGGTCACATCAGCCTGGTTATGGGGGTGTCACTGAAATCATCTGCACAGATCCAACACACATGTATAGCAAGTTGCACTGATAACACAGATGAGTCCTTCCCCATTGATGCCCAAACTTGCATGTCCAGTGGAGAGGGTCACACGGTCAGGGAAATAGACAAATTGAACAATGGCAAGCACAACAGATGTGCATGGGTGTAAGCCACAGATGTGACATTGCAAATAAAATATGTAATTCACATAGCCAAATATTGTAATCATGACACCCTCATATTGCTGCAAAGGATGACATGGATACACACCAGGATAGGACACATTCCCCCTGGACCACATGTGGTCCTGCACAGTAACACCTCATTTTCCTGATATCAAAAACACCATCACTGCAGCAAGGGCATGGTTAGCATCATCAACATCATGTACATCTGAAGCAAAACCACTAGAGAACAAAAAGGAGCTTTATTCAGCATATGTGTTCATAAAATGGTGAGTCACGGAAAAACACAAAGGCCAATGGCCAGTCCATGTTTGAAGTCCAAACAGGGTGATAGTGGCAGATTTCACCCTTTGCTTGCCTGCACTGCTAAGGACCGGGGACATCCCCCTCGGAGGGGCATACGTGGGGGCAGGCCAGGCACTGCAGGCACAGGATCAGGGCTCACCAGAAGGAGGCAGGGGAGGGGTGGTGGTTGCAGGAGAGTCACTGGCAACTGCAGTGGAGGTGTCTGACATGGTGGGTGCCGGCACAACTGGGGGGGCATGAGTCAGATGGGGTGGGTGCCAGCACAACTGCAGTGGGCTGGTCAGATGGAGTGGACAGGTTCCCCACTGCAGTGCCCAAGTCAGACGGGGTGGTCGTGGACTCCACTGCAGTGCCTATCTCCATGGGAGCAGAATGGGGTTCAGGTGAGGTGGGCAGGACAGAGGGGAGGACACGGTCTCCACACCAGTGGCACAAACAGGCTGAGCGGTGGGTGTGGGTGTGGAAGAGCAAGTGGTAGGGGAGAAGGCCTGATCATTTTGGGGATGCGGTATTGGTGTGTGGGGGAACCTGGGGCAGGGAGTGGTGGGGGAACCTGTGGAGTGGGGGCCTGGGGGATGAAGGAAGGAGACTGTGTGGTGGAGCTGCGGGGCGGTGGTGGGGTCTTGCTCTTCCGGGTCCGGGGGGACTTGCGGGTGGGGGCCTCAGTCTGCCTGTGCCTGGGGGAGGGTGTCCGGGGGTGAGGGGCACTCCCCTCTGTGTGTGGGGACTTCCTCTTCCCCTTGTAGGCTGGATCAGCTGGATCGGTGGGGAAGAGGCCAAGGTCACACAGGAAGAGCTGCTTGGAAGGTGGGGTTGCAGGTGAGGCAAGGGAAGAGGTCTTGGAGGGAGAGGTATCGGAGGACTGCGGAGTGCCTGTGGATGCCTGTGTGTGTGTTTGCAAAACATCCCCTGTGAGTGTGGTATCAGTCCCCTGAGGTTGCTTGCGTGCACGTTTGGACTTTGGTTTGGGTGTTTCTGTGCTGCTTGTGTCTGTGTGTTTGTGTGATTGTGCAGGTGTGTGTGTGCTTGGGACAGGTAGGGTGCTAGGAAGTGTGGATGGGGCAGAGGTAGGAGGGGTGAGGGACTGTTGGAGGAGGGACACTGCTGACGTCAGGGAGGAGGCCATGGACTGATTGGTCCTCTGTAGGGCAGACATGCACAATGAGATGCCCTCCATGAACGACACCAGTTGTGTCAACAGATTGGTGTGTGCATGGAGGACACTCAGCATTGATGTCTGCCCTACATGGATCTGGTGAAGCAAGTCCACAGACTCCTCACTCAGGGCAGCAGGGGACACAGGGGCAGGGGGTGCGGTGCCTGGCACGAAGGAGACATGCTCCCGAACACGGGAGCCTCCACGGACCTCTGGGATGGGAGCCGATGGGAGGGCGGTGGTGGTGGCGGGGACAGCCACACTAGCTGGGGTATGGTGCCTGCTGACACCCGCCTCCACAAGGGAGTCATCCTCTGAGCTGCGCTGGTCCTCAGCTGAGGTGGATGGTGCTGAGGACTCCTCGGTGTGGCTCCACTCGCCCTCCGTGCCACTGGGTCCCTCCGACGACTCTTCGGCTGCTGACCCAGTCTGGCTCTGCGGCTCCCCCTGGTCCGTGTAGCTGTCCCCTCCTGTGGCCGTGGATGTATCTGCATTGAATTAGCAAAACAGACAAACATTAGTCACCTGCACTGACCCCACACACCACAGTAAGTACAGCACATCACAGAGCAAGCCCTGGCATCATTAGTTGAACATTGCCAAAAGTGCTCACAAAGATTAGGAGAGGCCAATTGTCAGTCTGATGGTCAACCATGGCACTCACATCCCTCCTGGCCTTGCACCCATCTGTCTGGTGCATGTTGGATGGTAATACCCCAGTGTGGACACATGCACCACCTACACAGTTGTTGGACATGCCAGAGAACACGTTGAAGTTTGTCAACATGCTAACATCACATTTCTTGCCACTGAGTCAGTACAGGTGTCCGGATTAAGGGATGGTCAGAGTCTAATTTGAAATGCATGTGATGCATACCAGCACCAGACACCATGGTGCCCTCATGCCCTGATAGTCAATGCCACAATGGGGTGCATGGAGCACATGTCACTCCCCTGCAGGATCCCTCTTAGGAAGTTTCATGCCATGGCACAGGCATGCCTGCAAAGTCATACATCACTGTCTCCAGTCACAGGGGCAGGGCAGCCAGACGACAACAATCTGCACTGTGTCACAATCCTAGGTCATGGGGAATGCAAGTTCTGTAGCTGACATGTGCACATGTACATCCCCCACAAACCACATCATCTGAACTCTCATGCGCCCACATCATACAAATTGGACATATGGGAGACATGAAACACAACTCTCTAAACCTGAGCACCTCACAGTCTGCTGTGAATGAAACACAGCTGCATGAACTTCACAGTTGCATACACCATTGTGCACAGTCAGTGATCAAACACCTATATGTCACACAAGTATCGTCTCCTATGGTCACATCTCAGATGGCATGCTGACCCCAAACCGATATGCACCCCAGGAGTCCTGACAACAAAGCCACAGCACAATGACACAGTGGCAGACACCTGAGGGAACCTTTCACTGAGCACAATGTGTCAGCTGATACACGGGAGTGGGAGTACAGAGTGTATTGTATGCCCTGGAGTGGCCATGACTGTCCTGCTCCACGTGAAAGAGGGTTGAGCCCTGGACAGTAGGCAGGTGGGTAAGCATGTGTGACACACTTGATATACATACTCCTGAGGCCCCAAAATTGGTCCCACCCGCAGCATGTGTGTGTGCCAAATACCCCAGGCACATGTGGTGAGTCAGATCAGCAATTTGACCACATATCAAAGGTACACGCAGATTACCTGTCAGAACTGAGGCATTGTGTAAGCAATTGACCCACCCATGAAGCCCACCACAAAGTTCCGGTAACAAATGCTGTCCCCCACCTTAAGCCCAGCAAAATGCAAGGACACAGTACCCAAGTGACACAATTTCCTGACTGTAAGGGCCACACCTGGGTATCAGATGATGAGTGGGCATGTCACAATTGAGGGACATGGGTCCTGGACTACGAGACTGATGTACTGTGGAAGTTTCACCAGGCCAGAGGAGGGCACATAGCATGTCAGACAAAGTTTACAGTGCAGTCATGGACTCACCCCCTCCTTGCTGCTGTCTGGCCTTCAGCTGCCCATCCAGGTCCGGGAAGACCACCGCCAGAATCCTGAGCATGTGGGGGGTCAGGGTCCGGTGTCTGCCCCTCCTTTGAGGAGGCGACAGCTTCAGCTGGACCCGTGCGATCCTCCGGGTCCAGCCACAAAGGTCCTGCCACCTCTTCTGGCAGTTGCGGATCCGGCGCTTGTAGACCCCCACGGATCTCACTGCCCGGGCGATGGTCAGCCAGATTTCCTGCTTCTGGTGGGCATCAACCTGTGAGGATGACAAAGTGAAAAGGCCATTACCACACATGCAACATAGTGGTGCAGCACACAGTCGTATATACATGTGGTCATCACAAAGGCAAATGAGGTACAAAGGTAGTGCACCCATGGAAATGGACAGTTGTCCTGCATTCATGACAGGGAAACATTGCCTGGGAAGTGAAACCTTTTAAAAATGCCCTTTGTCAGCAAAGTATCTGTTCAGTACATGTACCTACACACTTTGGGGATTCAAACTACTCAGTGAGCATGCTAGCCACTGGGGTACACAATGCTAGTGGTGCTAGTCGGACAACATGCACAATTGAGAAGACAGTGGACTGCACACTCACCTGCTCCCCTGGTTTCCCATACAGCTTGCCGTACTGTGGAAGGATGCCGTCCAGCAGGGCCTGGTTCTCCTCCTCAGTGAAGGCTGGGGCTCTCTCCACAGTACGTGCCATTCTTGAAGCCAGAGGATGCAGAGACAGCAGCAGTGGTTGCAGAGTAGCAGTCCAGTAGCATGTGGTGCAGGCAAGTGTGCTCTCTGGGGGCCAGCCAGCCTTATATCTGTGCTGCAGAGGCTGAATATGTCCCATGCATCCAAAGTGATAGGTCCAACACGTTTGCATCTTATGAATTTGGCCAATCCATGGAATTGCACGACTCGTACACGCCTTCCGCATAGTTCAAAATTCGCCTTCCTGACACCCTAGCATTTGCAACATTGTTGTGGGAATCCAACAGAATTTCCAGCACACGACTCGTACACGTTTTGAATCCGCGTCCGTCTCCATGACAGTCCATAGCCAATGAGGGCGCACGGCTCGGTAACTAACTGCACGATGCGTATCTTGAAAATCCACACGCACTCGTCTCCATTATGTTCAATGGCCAAGGCGTGCGCACTGCTCGGTCACTGACTGCACGACGCGTCTGCGTAGAAGTTACCTGCGTCGGTCACCATTGCAGTCAATGGCCAAGGCGTGCGCACGGCTCGGTCACTGACTGCACGACGCGTCTGTGTAACAGTAACCCGCGTCGGTCACCATTGCAGTCAATGGCCAAGGAGTGCGCACGGCTCGTCACTGACTGCATGACGCGACTGAGTAGAAGTCACCCGCGTCGGTCACCATTGCAGTCAATGGCCAAGGCGTGCGCACGGCTCGGTCACTGACTCACGACGCGTCTGTGTAACAGTAACCCGCGTCTGCCACTCTTGTTGTCACTGACTGACGGATGCCACCCTCACTCACTGGCCAGGGACTCAGGTGCACACCTATGACACCACAGCCTGTGCCACAGTATATCCTAAGGCACATAAGTGTGCATTACCTGTGTGTGTATGGGGGACTACATGTGATTGATTGTGTGGTACTTGGTGGCAGACGATCCCAGGCTGGGCATGGGTTTTGGGGGACAGAATCATTTGTGTGGTGTGCACATAACCACTGGTATGTGCAACAGTGCAGTACTGTACATTATCCCTGGACCCAGTCCCAGGTAGGATGTGCGTATGACATGTCACATGAACCCTGACTCTTCAGTGTGATGGTATGTGCATCACAGGGTGACCCAGTGCCCCTATTGTGATGTACATCCACAATCTGTGTGCATGTTGTGTGAGATCTCTGAGATACCATGTGCCCAATGTGAGCCAGTCCACACATCCCATTGTTTTGTGCATGCACGTTGTTGGTGTGTGTGTCACAGACACCTATGTATGTCCTGATGAGACAACAGGGGACACTGTCTGTGGGAGACATGCTTGTTGTGTGGTGTGTAAAAGATACGTCACATCATGCCTGTGTATCTCCCAGTCAAGAAGCTGTGTTGTGGTGGAGATATCTGTACTCACTAGTTACTGTGGTCTTTGTGTGGTACGTGGCAACAGTGCAGATGTACTGTGACACGGCCCATAGCTTTGTCACGGAACAACAGGGGACTTGTCATGTCCTCATGTTGACCTGCGATGTACGGTAATGGTCACGTAGGTGACATATGTGTCCATACCCTACGGCATACACCTCATGTTATTTTGTAATGTATTGATTTATGATGGTATGTATTGCTGGGCCTTTGTGACATGGCTGGAGGTGGTGACAATCTATCTTTTGTCTTCTCTGTACTGCAGGGCACCAGCTGTGCATAGACCATTCCCTGACCTGGCAACAATGGTGGAACGTGAATCCATCCGCAAGTACGGCTTCACGAGGGAACTGATTGAGGATTTGGCAGAGCAGTTGGGCCCACATCTGCAACCTGGCCGGCCATACCCTACTGTGCTGACACCCAAGGTAAAGGTGATGGCAGCTCTACACTTCTTTGCCACCGGTACCTTTCATTACACTGTGGCTAGTGCTGGTGGGATGTCGCGGACCATGTTTAGCCGTGTGCTTCGGGATGTGTTGGAGGCCATGTTACTTTTCCTGGACCTGTACATACATTTCCCGAAACCCCAACAACTTGCTGACATCAAGGGTGATTTCTATGCCCTGGGGAGGATGCCAAATGTCATCGGCTCCATTGACGGGACACATGTGGCTTTAGTACCACCACAGGCACAGGAGCTGCCATACAGAAATCGGAAGCATTACCACTCGATCAATGCTCTGGTGGTTTGTTTGGCGGACATGACCATTACCCATGTGTGTGCACGTTTCCCTGGGTCTGCACACGATGCCTACGTAATGAGGAGTAGCCGCATGCCGAGGCTGATGTCACGGATGCAGAACCAGCGTGCCTGGCTTGTCGGTGTGTACTGACTGTTTAACAATGGGTATGTTTGGCAATGTTGTTTTCTATGCTCTTCTCAACATCTTCTAATGTGCTATTGTCTGTATGTAGGTGACTCTGGATACCCCAACATGCCATGGTTGCTGACACCCCTGAGGAACCCAGTGACACCAGCCGAGATGCGCTACAACGAGGCACATGGTCGAACCAGGAGGGTGATAGAGCGGACATTTGGACTCCTGAAGAGCCGCTTCCGCTGCTTGGACAGGACAGGAGGTGCCCTCCTGTATGCACCTGCTAAGGTGTGCAAGATCATCATCATGACATGCATGCTACACAACCTGGCAGTGAGAAAGGAGTTGCCTCTCATCCAGGAGGACGATGACCAACATCCGCCACCGGTAGAGGATCCTGGCCTGGGCCACGATGCCAGTGATGATGACGATGATGGTGCGGGGGATGTCCGCTCACAGCTCATCAACAACTTCTTCTCCTGAATGTGAGTATACAGTGATGTGTTGTCAGTGTGTTGTGTGTGCATGATTTGTGTGGGTGGTGCACTGTTGCTGCTCGAGTGTGGCTGTGTGCTACTTGTACAGATGCCTGCAGTGATGTGCCCTTTCTGTTAGTCTGTGGTCACAGTCAGGGGTGACATGACCACTGTGTTGTGATGGAGTATCTTGATGAAGGTTTACTGCATGTGTATTGTTGTTATGTGCTGTTGTCATGTGCTTAATCTTGGGTCTCCTGTCTGTCATTCACAGGTTACTTTGGCTGTTTGGTCAACTGTGACCCCGGACACCACGACTCCAGGACCACGATGGTAGTAGTCATTGTCCCAACAAGTGCTGTGCCACTTACCCCTGGACTTTTATTTGTGCACACCTGTTGACTGTGTGCCCACTGTCAGATGAGATTAGCTTGCATCTGTGGTGGAATCAACATGTTGCAAATTGCTAATTAACCTGTACTTTATTTCGGGTTGTGCGTTGTCTGTCTCCACACCTCTTACCGACAGTTACTTACTGTACCTGTGGGCTGGTTACCACTGAGTCAGGATGGGTGTGTAGTATGTGCATACCACTGTATTTCCTGTCAACAATGGTGTTGGCGATGAGTTAGTCGGGCGTGGTGAGTATGTGTTGATTTGACCTAGTGGTGTGTCTTCCACATATGTGGCACATTAGCCTGACTGACATGCCAGTGTTCTCATCACAGTACAAGTTTGCATGCACAGGGTTCTTCAGCACAACAACATCTACATGCCAATGACAACGTCTGAATCAACACAGAGTCACGTCTTGTGTTCTAGTGAATTTATTTACAAACATGTGAGGATAGTGCTCAAGATTGGGAGTGCTGTACATTGGGATTAGAATCCAAAGTTCACAGATAAGTTGGAAGTGTTGGTAGCTGAAATGTCCAGAGTAAAGTCCACAGTCCTTTGATACATTGGTCCAACTCAGACCCTCCATGTCATGTGGGAGAGTAGGGTGTCAGTCAGCAAGGTGAACTGTTTGCACACAAGGGTCAATGTCCAGAACAGGTGTTGGGTTCCTGGGAGTTGGGCATGGCCATCACTGTCTCACTTGTCCTTTGGCGGACGACCCCTCTTCTTTTTCCTGGGGTGACCGTCCTGTGCAGGCTGCCGTGGTGCAGGGGACTCTCCGCCAGAGTCCTCCTCCCTCCCTGTGGCAGTGGCAGATGTTGTGGCCCCAGATGTTGATGGCACACAGGGAGGTGTGGTCATGTTGGTGCTGATCTGGCGGAGGCATGTCAATATGTCCCACTGCACCGCTGTCTGTTCTTTGACAATGTCCCACTTGGACTCCAAGCGGGCATAATGGGCAGCCTGCTGCTGTTGCATGTCTTTGAGGATCCCCACTAGCTGGCCGAACCCTCCGGTGCTCTCCTGGTACGCATCTATGATGCGTCCCAGGTGGGGGTCATCCTGCAGTACCGCCCCCTCAGCAGTGCGTGTCCTGTGCCTCCCACCCCTCCCACCACCCCTAGCCACACGGGCAGTACCTGTCGTGTCATGCACAGGTATCACAGGGCCTCCTTGGCTGTTGGTGTTGGTGTTGGCTGCACAGGTGCCCTGCGACCCTGTGCTGTTGTCATCCTGTGTCCTAGGTCTGTCCGTGTTTGCAGGGGTGGTGTGTGTGGTTCCAGACGTTGGAGGGGTGGTTGCAAGGGGAGCAGATGGTTGTCCAGCTGGTGCTGCAAGATGACTGCTTCCAGAGGTGCCAGGTTGGTCGTCGTCGTCTGCCAAGGACGGAGACTGTTCACCACCGGAGAGGTCAGAGTCCACCAGAGTCTGGGACTGGGACTCTTCCTCATCTAAAGATGTGTCCCCAGAATCCCCTGTGTTTGGAAGAGATACCCAATGTTAGTGATGTATCCATGGACATCAATGGTTCATACCCATTACATTAGCCACTGTAGGTCACGCTGCGTGCCTGTAGATTGCATTGTCCTATGTTTTCAAAGACAGAGATTGTTAGTTGTGTCGCACATTTCCCTGCCACCCTGAAGCGCTTTAGTTAGCGAGTCTAGCTGTCTGCCTGGCCAGCTAATGTCTTGCACACTTGACTGTACATGGCCATTGCTACTCTGGTGCCATCACGTGCCTGACACAGGTGTCTCATCCCTTTCAACATATGTGCTTTGACGCTGGCATCCTTGCAAGTCCACTTAGGATCTGTTTTGAGCTTGGGGCATGTGTGATGTCAGTTCTTGCTAGTCTTTGTGCATCACATTGGTGTGTCTGCACAACCTGATCACAGTCCAGTATGCCTGGGTTCTCTTGATATTCTCTTATGTGTTGTCTGTGTCCCAAGATCACATCTCATTTCATTCAGGTGATGGTGTCACTGTCGCTAATGTTGTTGGGGCAGAGTTTTGTAGTTGCTGACATACTTTGTCATGTCACTGTCCTCCATGGTGATATGGATTGTGCACAGCAGCTCTCATTATTTTCCATACTCATGACAGTGATGACCAGAGGTGTGTGTGTGTGTTCTCTTGCTTCAGCTGTGTGTTGCATGCCTGCTCCAGTGCAGGCCAGATTAGTCCTGTGTCCACAGTGTCTATGACGGTGGGTGCTGTGTGGTGTGGATGATGCCTACGACACAGAACGACGTTTGAGTGGAATGCAGCTCACAACGGCACCTGGTGCGGATGACACCATGCTACAGTGTGAGGTATATTGGTGGATCCATTGTAATCACTGTCAGGTGTCCCCTGTCACTGCTGTGTATGTGAGTTGCTGTGTGTTTAGTGCTCTGTGCTATGTCTGAATTTCACCAATTGTCATCTACAAGGCACACCTTCTCAGCCAGGCCAGGAGGCATCCCTGGAACACTGCATCCCCAGACGGTGAGTGTACACATACATTTGCAATGGCTGTGTGTGGGATTGTGATTTTGTTGGTTGCTGCGTAGGTTTGACTTGCAGCAAACTGCTACATCGGACCCATGTGTCATCCATCATGCCCTGGCCTTTAGTTTGGGTGTGACTGGTCCCAAGTGTGCTATTCGTACTGGCTGAGGAGGTGTGAGTTTGGGCAGCCTAGATGGTATTCGGCGTCATTGCAGTACCTCCTTCTCCCACAGAGGCCAGGCAGTACCCCCTGAGGCATGCTTCCATTGCAGGGAGTGAGAGTTAACGTTCAGGATGTCAGTCAGTGGTGTCCTGTTGTTTGTTGGTGCACAGTTCCCAGCAGGGCCTTGTGCTCCCCACAGCAGGGCCCAGTGTCAGCCATCTTGTGAGTACATTCCACTCCCTGTGAGGTGTGCATGTTTCAGTGTGAGCTCACCAGGCCATGTGGAATGTGGACTATTTGCTGTGACTACATTTCCCATCATGCTTTTGGCTATACTCCCCTTCCCAGCATGTCCAACCTTCCTTCCTTCCTTTTGTCTCTGCTTCCCTGTGAGGTAGTGGAACTGCAATGGGAAGATGTCAGTCAGTGGTGTCCTGTTGTTTGTTTGTGCACAAGCCCCAGCAGGGCCTTGTGCTCCCCACATCAGCACCCAGTGTCAGCCATCTTGTGAGTACATTTCCACTCCCTGTGAGGTGTGCATGGGTCAGGATGGGCTGGATGAGCCCTGTGGGTAGGGGATGTTGAGCTGTGACTACAACTCCCATCATTGTTTTGGCTACACCCACCTTCCCACAATACCTAACCTTCCTTCCTGTATTCTGGTTCACTGTGGGGTAGTGTGCCTGTGCTGCCAAGATGGCTGCCAGTGATGTCCTAGTGTTTGTTTGTACACAAGTACCAACAGTCCCTGTGCGTCACACAGCAGATCCCAGTATGGTAAGTCATTGTGGGATGTTTCAATGGAGTCGGGGGAAATGCCTTATCCCAGGTGAGTTGTGTGGGGTTTGTGTTGAGGAGTGTGTGACAGTACATGGGGGTAGGTATGGTCAGGGCTGGCAGTGCTCCTCCCCCCCAGGCCAGATGGGCCACCATTGTGCATGCTTCCCTTGCAGGGAGTGAGAGTTAGCGTTCAGGATGTCAGGCAGTGGTGTCCTGTTGTTTGTTGGTGCACAGTTCCCAGCAGGGCCTTGTGCTCCCCACAGCAGGGCCCAGTGTCAGCCATCTTGTGAGTACATTTCCACTCCCTGTGAGGTGTGCATGTTTCAGTGTGAGCTCACCAGGCCATGTGGAATGTGGACTATTTGCTGTGACTACATTTCCCATCATGCTTTTGGCTACACTCCCCTTCCCAGCATGTCCAACCTTCCTTCCTTCCTTTTGTCTCTGCTTCCCTGTGAGGTAATGGAACTGCAATGGGAAGATGGCTGACAGTGGTGTCCTGTTTGTTGGTGCACAGTTCCCAGCAGGGCCTTGTGCTGCCCACAGCAGAGCCAGGTGTCAGACATCTTGGGAGTGGGTTTCCACTCATCCTCTTGTGGAGCATAGTCCAAGGTGTGTTGTTTGGAGTTGGTGGGAGTGGTGTGTGTGTCAGGGCCTGATGGTAGTTGTGGTCAGAGGGTGCACTCCTCCTCCTCCCCCCAAGCCAGATAGGCCACCATTGTGCATGCTTCCATTGCAGGGAGTGACAGTTGACTTTCAGGATGTCAGGCAGCGGTGTCCTGCAGTTTGTTTGTGCACAAGCCCCAGCAGGGCCTTGTGCTCCCCACAGCAGAACCCAGTGTCAGCCATCTTGTGAGTACATTTCCACTCCCTGTGAGGTGTGCATGGGTCAGGGTGGTCTTGCAGGGTAATTTGGGAGGGGGACCATTGTCTGCGACTACAACTCCCATCATGCAATTGGCTACACCCACCTCCCCAGGATACCCACACTTCCTTCCTGTGAGTCAGCTTACCTGTGAGGTAGTGTGACAGTGGTGGCAGACTGTCAGACAGTGTTTGTTGGTGTTTTGTGCCACTGTCTTGCTCTATTTGTTAGTCGGTTTGTACATGTCATAACACAGTTCAATGTTACTATGGGATAGCAGGTATTGTGTTACTGTAACTGGCATGCACATCCAAGGATAACTTTCTTAAAGTTAATGTGGCTTTGCTAACAGAACATGGTTTGACTGTCCCCTTGACAGTGAAAAGGGTATATAGCCACACAATATTGAGTATATTGTTTGTGTACTCACCCGGCTCTGGTATGCCTCCTAATCCATGTACACTCTCCGGCGGTAGGATGGCCTGCACCTTCTCCTCCCAGGACCTGAAGTAGACTGGTTTGGCAGGAGGGCCACTGCCAGTACGATTGCTCAACTCATGCTCCTTCTTCAGGAGATTCCTGACCCTCCTGCGCACTTCATACCACCTGTTCTTGATGTCTTCCCTTGTGCGCAACATTGGTGCTATTGCGTTCACTTTGTTGACGATCCTCTCCCACATCTTGGTTTCCTGGGACATGGGGGTCTGTTGCACCAATGTACCAAACAACTGTGGCTCTACCCTGAGGATTTCATCTACCATGAGTTCCAACTCACTATCTGTGAACTTTGGATTCTTCTTGGGGGGCATGGTGCTGGGTGGTGGTGGGGATTGGTGTGTGTGTGTGTGGGTGCAAGTGAAGTGGGTGAGTGTCTGTGTTTCTGGGTGTTTGTGTGTGTGCTTTTGGAGAGGTGCTAATGGTGTGAGGGTTGTGTGATGGGTGAGTTGTGAGTGTGTCCCTGTTGGCAGTTTGGTTGGGTTCCTTGCTGGGTGCTCTATGGTATTTGCAAGGGATCATGGTAGGGATTGGTGGCCTTTAAATAGGTGGAGTTGTGGGTGTGTCTTTGTTGCCTGTTTTTTTATTTTTTTATTTATTGGGTATGTTATTGCTTGTTTGGTCCTTTTTTTTGTCTTTTTTCCATTGTGTTTTTGGTGCATGAAAGAGACGTTCTTCTGACCGTGACGGACGCGGATGGTGAGTCGTACGAGCTTCTCCGAGCCTGTCGCGCTGAGTATCTGCTGTGTTGTCTATGTGGCGTAAGCGTCGGTCGCGGCAGACTCCATTGCTGCAGGTCTCTGTATTCTGTGCGAGTCCGTCGTGCGGCTTGGGCTCTGTGCGGGTCGGTCATGTGGGTTGGGCTCTGTGCGAGTCGATCGTGCGGCATGGGCTCCGTGCGAGTCGGTCGTGCGGCTTGGGCTCCGTCCGAGTCGGTTGGGTTTCCCGCGTGTGGCATCGTACTGCGCGGCTCGTACTTCGCGGGTCCGTGTCGGTCGGGTCCATTCCGGATGCGTGTCGGTCGGTACGAATCGGAGTCTTTTTCCGGCCGGGTCACAGTTTTCCGTCCGGCTCGGTCGTACGGTTTGTGTTCTGTCCGAGTCGGTTGTAAATCACAGGCTTTGCATCGTACTGTGTGGGTCGTACGGCGCCAGTACGTGTCGGTCGGAATTCGTTCCCGGTCCGTGTCGGTCGGTTCGGTTTCCAACCGGGATCGGAATCGGCCCCTTAGTGTGCACATTGTGGTGGGAAACCGGAAGTGCTACATCTAAATTAGCTCCATGCCACCGGCCACACTTGCACCTTTTTGCCTATCCCCCCACCCCTTGCAAACCCAGAATAAAGGTTTTTAGACACACCAAAAATTGTCTCAACTGAAGTGTTACATACTTCCATATTTTGACCATCACATTTGACCTCAATCACACAGTTTTACATCACAGTCTCTTCAGAGGTTGGTAAAATGAGTGCCCTTCATTTCTGTACTAGTAACATATAAAAGTTCGATCTTGTCCATAAATCAGGCCAGGTTTAGGAAGAAGATAGGTACAATTGATCAGGTTTATAGATTCCATTTATTTTTGGAAAAGTTTGTAAAGCTGAAAAGGGTTCCTCTATATGTTGTGTTTGTGGATCTTGGATCCGCTTTTGATAACGACTATGGTCTCTTACTAAGGAAGTAGTAAGTTCTTTTCAGGAAATAGGTACTTCTCTGGATCTTCTAAATATCCATATTCACTTCCACAAAAGGAACTTGGTTATAATTAGATGGAGGGCACACAGGGAAAACAACACAACCCTTTTTGGTGAATAAAGGTGTCCCTCAAGACTGCTCCTTAGCTCCCCTTCCTTTTTCTCTGTAAATAATACAGGTATTTACGGAGGTTAGTAACTACATTTATGATGCCCAAGCCTTGGCAGAATAAAATTTGCTACTTTATTATTCACCTACGACAGCGTTTCTGTCCCCAGGTCTCCTAAGGGCTTACGGATTCTATTAGACAAGTTTGCAGACATTAACTAGAACATCCTTTTGCAGAAGTAAGGGTCTTCTAGTTAATGTAGATAAGACAAAATTAATGATGTTCAGACCACATATGCCATGCTCTGTGTATTTGTAAAGCACACTATCACCCGCAAGGGTATCCTGATACTGAGCAGGTGTGTGATCCCAGCCCTGCCTGTGGTAGGCTGGTTAATTGAAAGGCCAAGACTTCAGCTTCTTGTGGGATTCAAGAAGAGCAGAGGAGGCTCTGATGTGAAGTGGGAGTCCTTCCATGCTTTAGGAGCCGTAATCGAGTGAGAAACAATTTTTCCTGAACAATTCTAATCTGGAGCAGGTGGATGTGTTCCGCTGTCTAGGAATTAGTCTGTCAGCTTGCATTACCTAGAAGTCACATATTTATAGAATGAGGCAGCTTCTGACACAGGGGTCTGGTGCAATGGCCCATTTCGCAACAGAAAAAGGGGTGCACCTTGTGCCACCTGCCTTGCAAGCATACAACGCACAGAGCCAGAATGCTTCTCTTTAAGGGAGTAGAACCTCTATCTGGGGACTACTGATTGCATTTCTCATGCCAAATGTAGACTCCTTTTATACTGGATAAGAGTCTGGGGCACATCGAGTTTAGCCATCTCAAGGATGCACTTGGTGTTATATTGTGCTAATCCAACAGCAGAGCCTTGGGTTTTGAAACTGAATTATTTTATTTCCAAATAGGGTAATTTATGCTCCCAAACAACCTATTGTACATGCTTTACTAGTTGTGTTGAAGACAAGAGACATTTTTGTTATTCTTCTGTCCATCATACATTGCCCAAAGGCATAAATGGCTGTTGCCCTTTGTAAGAGTTACAGGTGTTCGAAATATGCCTGGTGACATTAAAAACATTTACACAAAGTGAAATAGTGACTGTTGTATCTTGTTACCTTTTTTTGCATGGGTCATAAGGCATCAGAAAATGGGTTTGTGATACTGATTATTGTTTTAATTTTCTTGTGTTTTTATAATTGTATCTTCTTGGAAATGGCCCTAGTAAAGTGGCACTACATGTGTCGAACACCTGCAAATTAAACACTACTATTGGCCCACAGCACTGGTTGTTCCACCCACTTATGTAGCCCTGTTAAACATGTCTCAGGCCAGCCATTGCAGATCCTATGTGTGCAGTTTCAAAATGACATTTCCACCTGGCAAAATAAACCTTCCTATTTAATACATATGTCACCCCTAAGGTAGGCCCTGGACAGCCCCAAGGGCAGGGTGCAGTGTATTTAAAAAGTTGGACATGTACTTTTACTACTGCAAGGCCCATCTCTCCCATAGAATAACATTGGAGTTGCCTTATTACATTTTATAAGTGTTATTTCCAAATGGGAAGATATACCCCGTTCATGTTTGTTGTCTCTTGAGTCCTAATTTAAAATCCTAACTTATGGTGAAGTTGGATTTTAAATTACAATTCTGAAAATGCCACTTTTAAAAAGTTGGCATTGTCTTGTCTTAGCCATTTGGTGTCTGCAGCCTGGCTCTTTTCACATGACTGGGTGTAGTTGGCAGTTGGGCTTTGTGTATTCCCCCTAGACAGTCACACACAATGGGAACTTAGGTGTGACTGGATGGGCCATCACTGGCAGGATGGAAAGGATGAGTTGTGCACAGCCTCACTTGCACCTGAATAGGCTGTGTCCTGTCTCCACACAAAAAGCGTAACAACCCTGCATTGTCACTTCAGCCAGCTTGGAGCTAGGGCAGGGGATGCAGGGCATCTGTGCACTTCAAAGTCATGCCTCTAGAATAGGGGTCTCCAAAATGGGGGCAGCCCCCCATAGGGGGCCTCAAGTAATCCCAAAGGGGGTGCCAGGCTCTGGCCAAAAGAAGCATTATTCTGATAACAGTGCTTTGTTTTAAGCGAGCTGCAGTAAACTGCTCTGTAATGGGCCATCACAAACATCTTTCATCATTTACACCCTTCCCTTTTGAGTATGTGTCAAAAGGGAAGGGACTCCAAATGTTCATCAAAACCCCCACCCCCATTACTAATAGCCACACTGTGGATACTTTTACATGTTCGTAAGGCCTGCCTGACCAGAATAGTATGTTTGGCAATCATGTATTTTATTGCATTTTTAAAAAGGTATCAGAACTCCACTGAAAGGTTTAAATAAGTCTAGACATATTTAAACATTCGCAATTCAATAGAATAATTGTGAAAAATTCTGAGGGGGGCCCGATAATTCTTTTTCCCACTGGAGGGTGCAGCATTATAAAGTTTGAAGACCATTGCCTTAGAAGGATTGAGGAGTTGATAAGTGCTAACCAAGTAATCTCGCCTGCACAATACGGATTTAGGGCAGATGTGGCCACTATTTAGCAATGCCTCAATCTCCACTTAGCTTTTAGTAAATACACACTTGCTAAGGGAGGTCCGCTGTTTCTCTCCTGTATGGATCTAAGCAGTGCGTTTGATAGAGTTAATTGGTACCAAGATCTGGGACATTATTTCTGATTATGGGCATGATGAGAACTTGATTACTTTCCTTCAGGCCTTTTTTTCCACTGGGGTGGGGGAGGCATGGCATTAAAAAGTTTGAAGACCACTGCTCTAGAAGCTTCTACATACTTCAAAGTCACATCTGTGTGTAAACAAGCATTTGTAATGCAATCGGTCTCGTCTTTGGGACCTTATATGTATTTAGCTATGCAGCACATTAACCTGGGTGCTGAAACATCTACTGTTCTTTAACATGGAGGGAAAGTAAGCACGAAACTGCGTGACACGCCAGGTATGGGAACATATGGAGAGAAATATTGCCTTTCAGCTGGAAATGGTATAGTCCAAAGCTCTGTTTTTAATATAAAATCAGGGCCTTTGGTGGTCATATCACTGAAAATACAATTTTTGAAAATAATATATTTGTCTACGGGTGCTCGTGGAAGACAATTTCTATGGACTGGAATCTAGAGAATGCTAAAGTGATTCTGGTATTTTACTGACCTCTGCTGGTCGTTTTCTATCAAGAAAGTTAAATAGAGGCAGCTGCCAGAAAAATAAAAAAAATAAAGTCCCTCAGCAGAAAGCAATTCTGATATTTTACTGACCTCTACAGGTCATTTTCTATCAAGACAGTTAAATAGAGGCAGTTGAACAGAAAAAAAGTCCCTAAGCGGGAGCAGACAAGTCCTAGGGCTGATCTCCAGAGACCACAAAGTACATACACATATAAGTATATACTAAAGTCTATAAAAGAGGTCTTGAATGCTCGACCAAAAAAGAACCTCAGAAACCACCACTTCAGTACACTTCTGGACCTGTGGACACTCTGCCAGGAAGAAGGACTGCTGTGCTGTTACAAGGACTGCCACTCTGCTGGACTGCTGCTCTACAGGAACTGCTGCCCTGCTGCCCTATTGCCTGGGGAAGAAGAACTGGAACTGGAACTGCAACTCCAACTTGAACCCTGGACCACAGAGTGACTCAAAGGGCTAGTCTACTGGCCTCCTGATCTAAGCTTCAGGGACATAATAGGCTCCCTAACAGCTATTCAGCGAATTCCTGACCCCTCAAGAAGCGCCTCTTAGGCTCTGGGCCCTTGGTGGGGCTCTTGAGCTCTTAAATTCAAGCTTTTGGGCTCTTTGTGACTGCGAACTGTCAGGTTTGCACCGGAACCACACCGCTCACACGGAAAATCAGCAAGAGCCGCCACAAGTTCTTCTCTTCACACAGCAAGCATCATTTACCTGCGTGGACCGAGAATGCGAGGCTCCAGCCTGCCCGTCCGAGACGTCCGACCTGCTCCTCGCTCCATGCCGACCACCGCGAGAGATGCTCTCCTTGCTCCCTGCGATATTCTTCCATATGAATGCTACTCTACGCACAAAACTTGAGAAGGTAAACCTTCAGCAAGATTAATCAGGGACAGTATCTGATTTGTGCTCCATCGTGGTCAGCCTGAAATTTTGACTTTGACCAGTCTAGCGCAACCAGATAGCTGTGGTTGGGGCTTTCTTTTTCTAGGTGCTATTTTAGAGTTTAGTCTTTAAAATGTCTTAACTCCGCTTCTACTGATTGGATTTTTGTAATTTTGGTCTTGTTTTATTTGTTAACTTAAGCTCTATTGTTTCTAACCTGGTGTGGGATCTTTTTTGTGTGGTGTTTTCACTGTTTTACTGTTTGAAGTGTTGCACAAATACTTACACATTGCCTCTAAGTTAAGCCTGACTGCTCTGTGCCAAGCTACCAGGGTGTTAGCACAGGTTAATCTGGGGTTTTCTTGTGCCTTACCCTGACTAGGATTGTGGTTGCTGCTTGACCAGGGCTTACGAAACATCCTTTACCACGAAACCATTACCACGCGGTATGGTTACATCGTGGTTTTGACAACGCAAGTCGTTACATCGACTTGCACTGGAGGGCGCTCTAGACTAAGGAATAGTGTGAATTACTATTCCAACACCTTCCCTACTGTACTTAGACTGGAGTTGGAATAGTAATTCACACTATTCCTAAGTCCAGCGCCCTCCAGCGCAAGTCAATGTAACGACTTGCGTTGTCAAGACCGCGATGTAACATACCGCGTTGTGATGGTACGCGTTGTATCATCATACATTCCTTACACCCCAGTCAACCAGTATTCCAATATCTAACACATCTGTTTTATATTCATGTGTTTTATGGGTAGCACCCAAAATAAATGGAACTAAGTTAACAGTAACATCTGCTTTATTACATTGCTATGATTTTGAACGTCCGAGGTGCTCTGCACTCTATAAAAATACATTATTATTACTATAGCTGTGATCTCGTATTTCTTGGTCAACTTTAAATACCCACACTGTGGTATTAAACAATGAGTTTCAACAAAGAACTGCATCAGGGGCTCAATATTAGACCTGCGGAACTTCAGCTCATAATACCGATACTCAAGTGCAGCATTTACGCAGTGGGTTATCACTTACCATCCTGAGTTCTGCACCTTGAATGAAGAATAACACATATTAACCCATTTTTCCACGTTTCGGGTTGCAAAACTAGAAAGATGTGTTATTTTGTCTGCTCAAAATCTGCTAGGTTCCACCTGGCATGGAAATAGTACAATATTAGTGCACCTGTTTCGTAGCAGTGCTTAATTTGTAAAATATGAAGTCCAGGTGCTCAAATTTTTTCCGGAGGCCACACCGACTTCTTTCCTGGCTCCACCCACTTCATCTACGGGCTCCACCCATTTGCTATTGGCTCCGCCCACATCCTCAACTGGCACTGCTGAAAGTCAGATGTAATACCCGATCTGAATTTCAGCAAGGGAGCCTTCCCGCAAGTAAGGACTTGATAGGAGGTTCCCCTGCCCTGTGAACATTTTGAAAAAGATTAAACTAAAAGTGCATTTAAAGCACAATTTTGGAATAAATTAGCTACACGTAACCACCCAGGCCAGAAAGCATGGAAATGTCACATATAAGTACCCAGACCAGGAAGCTCGGAAATGTCAGACAAAGGCACCCAGGTCAGAAAGCATGAAAATGTCTAAGGAAGGCATTCAGGCCAGTGGCGGTGGAACAATTTTCAGAGTGTTGGTGCTGCCCTTTATGGTACATCACTGAAGTCAGAGGATTGTGAAAAACATCACACCTAAGAACAAGAACAACCCATCCATGGCCACAAGGCATGTCCACAATGCAAGGGTCACAATGGAAGGACCGCCAGACACAATTTATTTCACAAGTAGTTTATATAAAACATATTGGTCAGTGATGTTTGTTGAGTTGGCTGAATAAAGCAGAGACACAGACACACACAAGGACAACTGTACGTATGCATGCACATGCCCACACACAGACATATTACATTTGTGGATAGTAGAGGACGAAACAGAGTGCAAAAACATAACAATACAAAGGTATTGCACATACTCAGTGGCAAAGACCAAGGGAAGGAATGAAAATTAACCAGAGCAACTGAGACTTACATAGAACCAAAATATGTGCTCTTCACATACAAACACTCAAAAACCTAAACCATTCCATACTGAGCGTTAGCCATCCTCCACCCTCACTGTCCCAAACACACACAGTCACACACACACAATGTTAAAGGCAGAGAGAACACATTAAACATTAATATATGTAGAATGTGCTAACACACGTGTGGAGTACAATAGCAAAACACTGTGCTTTGCTGACAAGAGAGTGCAGTCAGTGTCTCCCGCCTTTTGCTAGATAGTGCTAATAGTGGCTCAGCACTTGTTCCCTGAATTCTCTCTAATACCATCTATCTACATGATCGTGGTGGGTGGGTGGATGTAGGTTGTAAGAGTGTTGATCAGGTAAAAATGGAAGAAGTGATTTAAATGGAACTCCATAGTTCAATCTCTGACAGTGTAAAGGTCCCATGCTGTTGAAGATGAGACAGTGCCCAGAGTCAGATATCTACTCCATCCCCACACATTGGTACACCAGTTTCCTTTCACCGCAACAAAATCAAGACACCATCTTTGAGAGTGTGTTGGTTGGCTAAAGATAGCCTTTTTGTAACAATAGTGAAGCTGGCACTCCATTTCCATGTCAAAATATTATATGACTTTTAATAGATTCCTTGCAGCTGACCCTGTCTTTTCTAGAGCTCCAAACGAAAACAGTGCTACAGATAACAGTTGTTTTAGTCCCTGAATTTTAGGAAGTGAAATGAGCAGGGAAAGAATGTAATCGTTTCACTGCATCTTCTCACGAGGGCAGGCTTCTCAAGCCCCTTTTGCATGATGGCGTTTGCATTTTCTAAAAAAATTAAATACATTGGAAAGGGAGCCAGTGAAAAGGTGCTCCCTCCCTCTGTTTGCTAAACTCAGCCTTAGCCTCTCCTTTGTGAACTTTGACCTCGTCATCTGCAAATTCATTTACTGTTTCTAACAGTGTAATATAGTTATACGCGCTTTCAGCGAGCCCCCACCCAATTCATCCATTTCTTATTGTGTCATTCACATTTTGATTTTTGCCTACACAGTGCTCCCGATCGGCGCGCTGGTTACTCAGGTCTCAGACTCAGACAGGGCCAGGGTGGTAGGGCAGAAGGTGAGATGGGTGTGCTCTGTTCTTTGTGACATGGTAGGGCAGATGAGAGGGAGAGCGGCGGCCCCTCTGTCTGTGATGGGGTGGTGAGAGTAAGGGCAAAGGAAAAGGCAAGCGATGGACACCATGTGGGAGAGGTGAAACCGTGAAAGGATGAGGTGTGGTAGGCTCAGCGTGAAAGGAAGTGGTGAGGAGGGTGATGTAATCCGTGCGAGAGGAAGTAGTGAGGGACTCGTAAATGGATGTAGGAGAAAGATCAGAACCCTTTGTGAAGGGGAAGGACGTGTTAGGGTTGGTGTGAAGGGACGCGGAGACAAGGTTTAAGGCTATGATTGGCTCACTGGAGAGGAATGCAAGAATGAGGGAAGCGATCGCATCGGTTTGAAGGGAGGAAATACCGACTCCAAGGATGATGTGCTTTGTGTACACACCGTCACTCATAATAAATGTGCTCGCTGTGAGATGAAAGACGGGGCTGATGGTGTTAAGGGAGGAAGGACAGGAAGAGGTCGTCTCTGTCAGTGGTGCTGGAACAATTTGTTTAGTAGCAGTGCCAGAAGTATTATTTTTAAGCTGCACTATGTAAGCCAGCAATCGTGGGAATCCCTCGAATACAGAAAGGCGGGTGCTGCAGCTGTAACACCGGAGACTACTTGTTTTCTCGTCTGTGGGCTGGATGTGAAGGGGACACTACAGGTGGTGGAAGGAGAAAGATCAGAGGAGAGTGGTGGGCGCTGTCAGAGAATAAAACATTGATGGTTTCTGTGTGAAAAGACGAGACCTTAATTGATTATGGATGGACACGAGCGAGATGGGCTCATTCGTAGTATGGTGAGTGAATCTCTTTATCGAATCTACACCTTATACACACATTGGTTCATTCACTTTTTCATTGGACTTTCTTTTCCTGTGACATTCAGTGCTTTAAATGGGCCGGTACTTACCGGTACTGAGTACCAGCACTTTTCAATTTTCTTCCCTTGAGTACCGGAACTTTTCATTAGAGAAGGAGAGTACCGGTACTCACAGGGGCTTAGCAGCACGCAGTTCTTAGCTATTCCCAGACTGTCAGTGAATCACAGAGCACCTGATTGGCTGGCTGTGGCGTGTGATCAGGCAGCAGAGCTTGCGCTGCAATCAGCAGAGAGCAGTATCTTCACTTGCTTGAATGAATGAACAACGTGTGCGCATTAATCGTGTCTTGCATCGCCATCTTGCACACAACCACCCATTCTCATTGCCCGATTATGTTAAGATTAGTCTTGTTGTGCAGGCGGATGTATGCACAATCGGCCTACCCGTCCTGGTTTGTTCCGATGTGCTTTGGAGCAGGCCGATTGTGCGCCCGGCCACCGGGCGCACTTTAGCAGACACAGGTGTTCTGGCTGGGGCTCCGACCAACATTAATCTGCATTGAGCTTCATCTTGCCCACAGTATCCATAATTGTGCATAATGTGACAATACAAATCGCTTTCATGAGCCATAAGCGCAGAGTCAAATTGCACACAGGAAATTTGAAAGTTACCGTTAAAATTACCCTTTTGTACACGCAGAGACACAAAGAATGCTCTACAGATGGCAGAACAGTTGCTGATTTACTGTGCACAGTTGTACACCAAGAAAATCCTAAATGTTTGTCTCCCAACCACGCCCCAATCCCCGCCCCTTCCGTTAAACCTGGTGAGTACCTGCACTTATTTTTTTCCATTTAAAGCACTGGTGACATTAGTCCCTAGACCAAGGAAATAGTGTCAGGTGATCAGCTGGGGAGCTGACCAGCCTCAGCCGGCTCAGATTCAGATGACGACAAAACAAGTACAATGCCAACGGACACAAACTAAACTAATGTCTTCCTGTGCGACTAAGGAGCCCAAAAAACTGCTCCATTTGCCCTCTTGGATTCCATTTCACCTTTTCTTTTGGCCAGTAAGAAAGACAGAATTCCCCTCCATATCTTTTTTGAACCTTCGTCTTGTTCCTTCTTACTGACGGTTTTTTGGCAAGACGGCCTTGTGAAAAGACTGCAGTACTGCATCTGTGGAAGGCGGGAGAAGGGGCATTTTAGGCGGAGGGGGCTGTCAATCAGCCAGCTGGAGGAGTGACTGGACATGAATTGTAGCTGCCAGTCTCACATAGAGAACCTTCAACACCAGCCTTCAGTTGAGCTCCATGTGACGAATACTGTCAGGTCTTATAAAGGAAGCCGGCAAAACACAGCTGGTTCTTTAATCAGCATAACAAAATCACAAACAGGTCAGGATTAGAGAGCGGACATTTTTTGCCCATTCACCTAATGCTTTCGTTGCACAGCTACGTACAACCAAAAGGAATCATTGGCCCCGCCTTCCCGTGCCCCTTCCTTCGCTTTTGCATTTTTTGAAAGCTTCGCGTATGGACCATGCTCTATCTTGAGAGGGCAGTGTTTTGACACAAAGAAATAAACAAGTTAACAGACGGTTTTTTTGTTTGCATATTCACCCACGGCCACTTTCAAAGCAAGATTCAAAGAAAGCTAAGACTACTCTCACCAATTTGAAAACCAACTTTGTTGGTTTTGGCTTAAAATCAAATAAACGGAAATAATCTAAATACGCTTTCAACTACATGTCGAGGAAGTTCACTGACTGCTGCCTCCTTTAACCATAATTAACAGTGAGCAAAGGCCCTGCTTCCCAGGAACTCGGAAACCGTTCTCAGGCAAAACCGCTGGACCACCGCTGGCTCTGGGATAAAACAAACGAACGCACTACGTGCTACACATGCGCACGAACGCGTGCACGCACACGCCATTCTACTGCCTCCCTCCCAAACGACACAAGGTGTGTCCTTTGGTATATCAACTAGATGTGGGCGAGGCAACAAATTTAAAAGGAGAGCTGATCCGAGCCAAGGGTCTGGCTCGGATCTTAGAGCCCGTGTACGAGCTGAGCCTTGACAATGTTTGCAATGAAAATTATACACTAAACATCGTGTAAAATACGATAGTCTCTTCCAAATTAAAAAATGTTTATTTCTTTAACATGTGGGAGCTTTGACATTAAAACGTCACATTATAGCACTGCACTGAGATGTACTTCAGTAAAAGTGATAGTTTTTAAACATGAACTGTTAGTCAGCTAAGAGGCAGGACAATTGTCACGATAACATACATGCCAACATTTTAGGACAGGGACGTGGGAGATTTAAAATAAAAAATCGGGAGTACAAAAATTCCCCATTGACTTCTATTGTGGAAAATGCATTTTCAGGCGGGAGACAGCTAAAATAAAGCAATTTTTGGCTTGAAAAATCGGTAGTCTCCCGCCTGAATCGGGTCTATTGGCATGTATGCGATAATGAAGAAAACATTCCACACCATTTAACGTGGGAAGCTGCAATTTATCTAGGTTTTCTGTTTTCACTTTGAGCAAATCAGCCAGTAGATGGATATCTATTTGTCTTTCCTTATATTAAGGCTTTCTTTTTACCTTTTTGTGCACTTTTTATATAATGCAAACTCGACTCAAAGGTATTGGAGAATTTTACATGAGCACCAGTTACATTACACAGGGTCACCATTCATTGTTAGGGGTGAGGAGATAAAGTAATTTGCCCATTATCACCTAATGTTCAGCCCATGCTGAGACGTGAAGCAGGCTCATCGAGCTCCAAAGTCGACAGCTCTGTCCATAAGGCCACATCCTGGGTACAGGAAGGGAGGCAGGCAAAAGCAACATGAAAGCTCAGCTCATTATGGGCTCGCAGTTTCAACAGGACCTCGAGCTGAGCCAGGCTTCAACTCGAACCTGGCTCGAGCTTTCACTGGCTCGCCCAGCTCAAATGTCAAAAGAGAATATTTACACAGCCCCTATGCTGTCCCAAGGTCGAATCACAATGATGAAGGTCAGCTGCAACAGTTTGGGTAAGGTAATTGTTATGACCACGTCGATAATGCAGGGCCTTGCAGCACCTGGGACGCAGCGGGCCCCAACCTGTCAGGAGGTCCCTAATCCTTCAGAGGGCCCCCTTTCAGCCCAAGCCAGTAAATGTTTCACCTTTTTTCATTACCCCATAGGTTATGATACAGGTTTTTCACAAAATACTCTTTCAGTTCTAGGGTTTCTCTAGTCGCAAAACCTATGAACAGGAAGTACATTATGGACTTTATTACCTGGTCCCTTTAATCTTTCCCTATATCTCCTCCTCCCAGAGTTACAGATTCCGTGGTCACTTGTAACTCTCGGGTGTAGAGTTATCTGGGATTACAAGTGTGTCCCTGAGGATCCTGTGAGAAATGAGGAATTGCTTAAGAAATTGGTAATTTTGTGCCCAGTTCCGTTGGATATTTCTCATTCACCCCAGTATTTCAGCAGGAGACTCTATCTGCTTTTGCCATGGGGAATCTCCAGGTCAAGCACACTGATCTGCAGAGTTACCCTGGATCTTGTAATCCCCATTCATCGGGTAACCGGCTAAATCAGGATTGCCAGGGACTGTGTAATGAGGTCCCAGGTTCTCTGGTAGGCTCATTTATGGGTGCAAAAGCCAGGTATTTGAGGTTTTTTGTAAAATCTCAGATGGTTTCGCTCTAGGCGGATTTGATTCCCTTATGAGCTTTTTTGGGTAGTCGTTGCAAAGAAAACGTCTTGCTCACCAACATTTGTGAAATGGAAAGTAGAGCGATCACAAAATGTCCTTAAGTATGAAATATTAATGCTAGAACTGTGTTCCTGAAAATGTCCTTAAGAAAAAGTATCCCAAAGTTCTAGATGGCTAAACCCTCATTCAGAATTGCCCGATATTTGATGCAGTAACACTGCACTCAATCGATCACAGTTCCGGACAATGTAGTATTTACCAGTTGTGGTGTTCCGTCCCAGAGCCGTCTTGCTTGGATTGAGGGATTTAATTGAGTTTTTTTTTTCTTTCACAACAGATTTTATTATTTTTATAGGTACAGGATGGGCTACGCCCAACAGGTATATTACAATTAACCAGCAATATTAAAAGTACCATGCTTTTTTTATTCCAATACAAATTGGCCTGTGGAACATCAGATCGATCAACTGATACGTCGCACCGAACTTCACTGGTAACACCTGGCCGCGTGCAATGAGCTGTATATTGATCTATGTTCTTGGTTGTCTGTTGTTGGCATATTAATGTGTCATGTGCGTTACTAGAGACTTTATGGAGGGTCAGGTTGTGGCAAATGGGGTAGTTCAATACCGCGATATGTCGCCCAGTTAGACCAGATCTTTCGGTGTTTCTGCGGGCAGCCCCGGGCTTGGAAGACCACAATCTCGGCACTCTTACATTTGTCCATGGCTTTGTTCCATCCCCCCAGGCTCGGCGGATCAGTTGCTTTCCACTTTTGGGCTATGAGGCCCAGGAACAGCAAGTGCTGTTTGTAGCGGTTTCCACCAATCTCCTCCGTGCTATGAAGTTACATCAGTCTGGGGTCATTGGGAATGGTCCATCATAGGACTTGCCCAAGACAAGACGCAACTCTCCGCCAAAATGGCTGGATCGTCTCACAGCTCCACACTGTATGCAAGAAAGTGCCTTCAGCCTCCGTACAGCGGAGGCATTGGGGGGATTGGATAACCACCATTCTCCATAGACGGGATCGGGTATAATATGCGCGGTGTAAATATTTAAATTGGATGAGGCGGTATTGTGAAGAGATCGCAGCGCATCGGGGACTAGCCAAGGCCTCGGCCCAGTCATCGTCAGTTATGGTTGGTATATCTACTTCCCAGGCGGCTCTGGTATTGTGCATTATATTGCGTGCATGAGTAATCAAGGTCTGATATATTTGTCTAATCTTATGCGCCCCCAAATCTCCCATTAGTAGTCGGCCCTCTAGGGGGTGGAACTCAGGCAGCTCCTCTAGTTGGTTAATTTGGGGGTTTAGGGCGTGCCTCAGTTGTATATATCTATAAAACTGTGTTTTATGTAGTTGAAACTCTGTTTGCAACTGCTGAAAGGTTTTAAGGGTACAACCCTGCATGATGTCACCTAGTGTAGATATTCCAAGGAGGTCCCATTTATGAAAGCCTGTCAACGCAGAGATAGAACGTATATATGTGCCCTGCCACAGCGGAGTCGCCTGAGTCAACCGTCCCATCTAGCCCATGGATTTCACTATGCGTCGCCACAGTAGTATAACAGTTTGGCAGGCTGGAGGGAGGGTGTCTAGACTGATCTGACTATATAGGAACTTTTGCAGGGGAGTGCCTGCCATTGCTAGTCATTCCACAGCATAGGCTGGGTCCGATTGTGGGCTATACCACCGTTCGTTTATGACAAGGAGATGGGATGCACTATAATATGCGTATATGTCTGCCATTAATTGAGTTTTTACACCTATTTACCACACGCTTTCTCTCTTTACAACCAGTTTGCTCATTCAAGTTTTATCAAGTTTTTCTTGGCGAAATGTGAACAGGGAACATATGCATGTGTGTACATTCCCCACAATTTCACATCTAAAACTGGGCACAAACTCCTATTTGTTCGCAATTCAAAATTACCGGGCCATTTGCAACGAGGGTGTACAATGCAGTGGGATTTACAGCTGAAACACTTTCATATGGGTAATGATGGAGGTAGCCAAATCCGGTAAATTATGGTCAGTACTTTGTAGCACTACCAGCATTCTAACAGCATCAACGGCGGCATTCTGGACTATTTGGCCATGTCATATGAAGAGTATTTATTTATTTGGTAGTTTTATATAGCTCTAGCTCAACCATTCTCTCAAGTGTTCTCAGAAGAAACAACTCATTGCCAAGACCTGATGGAGGAAAGTTTAAAAAGGCAGATTTCACCAGAAAGCTTTAAGATGATGGAAACAGGACTTTCTAAGTTGGCATACTGAGCATCAGGATGTAGCCCAAAGTCCTTCAAAATACAAATACATAGGTTTCTCGCAAAAACTGCAGGCCGAAATGCAGGCCACGCCACTAGACTTGAAGAGGCAGAGTACTGAAATCCAATGAGGGGTAGGCCTGGGTGACATTTTTACTACACGAGCGAAATCTAGCTACATTTTAGAATTTCAAGTCACAATGCAATTTTTTGATCATGCTATTTCGCATAATTTTCTCCTATGTGAGACTGGTTCATGAAAAAAAGTGTTTTGCATGGGCTGTAACACTATAGTCAAGAGAGATTTCCTGTTGAAATCATTCTCTTCCAGGTATCTCGAGTGACATTTTTTTATGGAAAGTACTCCCTGCTTTTAATTTTCTAATGAAATTCTGGCAAAGCGCATTTCATGTAATGTGTTAAAAAAAAAAATACACATATTTTATTAAAAACTATTGCAATGTCTCCCACCCCTAATCAGAGGTAAAAAGGGTCTTTCATTTTGTGTGAGTGCATTTCAGACTTTTGGCAGCATTCGCCATCTGATAGCCATGAGCACTTTGCCCAGTTGGAGCTACCTAGCTACTTCTTGCAGTTTAGAACCTGATGCATATAATCCGTATGCTAAAAAATATAAAAATAAAAAAGCCTCCAAATTATTACAATAAGAAGGCTCATTTGTTCTAGTGTAACAATTAATGCTATATCTTATCTGTTATGTTAAGTTGCGTTTTCAGCATGCAAGCATGCAAGCATGCTAGCCAGTCTTCAGGGTTCAGTAGGGATGAAAGATGGTTTGGGAAGTTGTGAGAAAGCAAGGACGGACTATGTAGAGCCGTATCATACATATCTATGAGTCTTGTCCTCTTCTCTGATTGGTACAAGGGCAAGGGAGTTGTGCTGGGGCACCGGTCCTAGGTAAAGGTAAAGAACTACAGGTGTATCCGATGCCCACAAGTACCAGGGTTCTATATGATAGTTAGCCATGTAAGATTAGGAACACACAATGGTGTAGCAAGGGTGCCAAAGGACTTAGGGGGTCATTACGATGGCGGAAGGCCTGCCACCGCCAGCAGTGCGGTGGCGGGCCTTCCGCCATCGGAAAGTAATTTCCTCCCACCACATTACGATGGCGGGGGGAATCTGACCGCGGGCGCAAAGACCACCCGCTGCGGATCCGCCACAGGCAATCGTTATGATTGCCTGGCAGAGCGGTCAGCATCAGTAAAATGGTGGCGGTGCCTAACAGGCACCGTCCGCCAGATTAGGATGCTGGCCGCAGCCAGCCTTTCCGTGGCGGGTAAACCGCCATTGAAAGGCTGGTGGAGATTGGTTTTGGGGGCCCGTTGCGGGCCCCCCTTGTGTTGGGGGGAGGTGGCTGTGCACTGGGGGGTACCCATGGTACCCCCCTACATTTCACTGCACTACGTGGCAGGCACCGTGTGGTGCCTGCCACGTAGTGCAGTGAAATGCAGCACATGCATTTTTAACATCGCAGCGGATGCTGCAGTCAGCAGCGCCCGCCGCAATGTTAAATTGCAAGATGCGACCGCCATGGTGGCGGTCGCATCCTAATTTGGAGTGCGGGACCGCCGCATGCATGGCGGCCGGTCCAGATCCCCGCAACGATGGCGGTCGGACGGAAGTCCGATCGCCATCGTAATGACCCCCTTAGTAAGGAAAATAGCTCCCCTATGTGCTGCTTGGGTAAATATAGTATAATTCAAGTGTAAGTGGGCACGTCAGTATTCCTGGCTCTAGTACAACTAAATCTGCTGCACCATTCATAGCTGTTCCTGAGCACACCCTACAGTGATGATTTCACAGACTGTGTCTTATGATGGTGGCTGGTCATTAGCACCTGTCCTCTTGTAATACGTTTAATAAACAATTCATCTGGTAACCTCTTGGCAGTAATAACTAACTTCGGCAGTATAAGTTGAATACTAAGGGAAATATAATATTCACTTTTATGCATTTTTTTGCGTTTCATGATACTTTAACTATTTTGCCTTCAATGATGGTGCAGCAGTTGTTAAGCATGTATGTTCCAAGCACCACTTTTCTTTTGAATGTGATGTTTCTTAATCCCTTTAAAGACAGATCTTTTTAGCACATGTAAGTCAATGGGGCTTTGACTATCTTTCAGTTACAAGAGACACAGTCTCCAAAGGGAATACACACGTCATTTTGCACACAGTAACTCCACTCAGAGCTGGTAACATTTGAGCCTCCTTCAGCATGAGAAGTCCAATCAAAAGTTTTAATATCTTTGTTAGAAACGGGTAGCGTGGTGCAGAGCGGGCGGGCCAAACTCCGGAGGAAATGTGTAAAGCATCTGCGCAGCACACACAGGCGGGCTGGGCTCCCGCCGGGCCCAGGCTCTACTTATTGGCGCACGCGGGGCTCTTACTGACCTTCTAGCGCCCCGCTCGCCATCCACCGCACCTCACTTGGCTTCACCCGGGCCCCCTCCTGGGACCCGGGACTTTGTTACAGGGCCCGCAAGGCTCCGGACGGCTTCCGGTGCGGGGCCAGCGCGGGGTAGGCTCCCGCCTGGCTTCTCTCCACACACGGGGCGCCCTCGTCACCACGGGAGCCCCGCCACACCACCGCTTGCTTCCGGCTTCCTCCTTCTGGCCAGCGGGCCACGCCCCCAACCAGGCGCGCTCCTGCCTGGCTTCCGGGTCGCTGTGAGCAGCGCAGCGGCCCGGGGTTTTCTCTGCGCCTGGGTTGCGGCGGTGATTCTTTTCTTGGCGGCAATATGCGGGGTGGGCACCCGCTCAATTTAAAGCATAAGGCGGGGTAGGCACCCGCTCCTGGTGCGCTCGGCGGCTCGGGCCGCAGCGGTGATCTTGGGCAATTTTCTTCTTGCGGGGGCAATACGGGATAGGCTCCCGTTTTTAAATAAAACGCCAATACGGGGTAGGCTCCCGTTTACTTCAATGAGCACCACATTGCGGGGTGGGCACCCGCTTTATTTTAATAGGCCCAAAGGCGCACACCCGCGGGGTGGGCTCCCGCTCTTCTGCAGGCGGCCCCAGGGGGGGATCCTACACCAGGGGTTTCCTCCAGGGTGCGCCACGCTCCTCACCTCCTTCTGGGGCACAGTTATAGCGCTCACAAGGCGCTAGAGTCCTCCCAGGTCTAGGGTCCCACAGAATAGAGTGGTGCTCTGGCAGCACAGCGCTGCGGGTGTCAGCTCCTCACCTCCTGGGCAGTAAGATAAAGCGCTCTTCTTCTCCAGGCGCTAGCCAGCAGGCAGGGCACAGTTGTAGCGCTCAAGAGGCGCTAGAGCAGGAGAGCAGGCAGGCAGTGCTGGGCCAGATCAGCAGGCAGGGGGCACTCATCAGGACAGGACAGCAGTTCCGGGGAACGGTCATCCCCCATCCAGTGGCACTCCTCCTGGCACCGCAGTCTTCACTCCAGCAAAGGGCTCTCACTAGCCCGGTGGACAGCAGAGGGGTACAGTTGAGCACAGGGGCCAGCACACAGGCCCATGCGGCGGTACCTCCTGGCAGAGTGTCCCCTCGCAATCAAGTCCACGCACAGTCTGAGCACATGGCATCCCAGCTCCATTATTTATACACCCCTCACCCCACCTACCAGAAAGAGCTGGAAGCTTCTGGAAGGTTCCCTGGGGAACCGGTCCCAACTGATTTAGGGGGAGGTGTAGAGCACCCTGGGTGCCAGGCTTCCCTCCAAAAGCTGGGGGTGCTGGGAAACAAACGACTAGACTGGTAACCCACCTCTGGCAGGCAGGCACAAGCACACAGCCATGGCGTCCATTTTAAAAGTAACATTTTACAAAGGTGCATTTCTACAATGGTGGAAATAAAGGTGCGTACACCATTGCACAGCATTTATTATTTTCAGTTCAGACACACCATGTCAGTAAAAAGGCTAGGGGGAAAAGCGAAAAATTTTAGGACAATAAGGGCCAAGTCCAACAATCTTCACCTGGCTTTCCTTCCTTTGACTGTGTTTTCGGACGGCCTGCTTTTTATTTCGGTGTGTTTAGAACCCCTAAATGAAAGAATGGATATCTGCTGTGCAGAGGAGGTGTCCAAGATAATTCATACGAAATTCATAGTAATAATGAATCTGTATTTTATTTGATTTGAAATGGGCTGTGATGTGCATAGATATTGTTAAATACAATTGAAGGATACTGTTTAAAGTTATTGTCTAGGATGTTTTCCCCAGTCCTCTTATTTTATTTGCAGGTGGAAATAGTTGAGAGTGATGTCCACTTATTCCCCTAAGGCATGTATGGGTGCGCCCCTGGACTCAAAGTATTTGCAGAAACAAAATGCAGCAACATCTATTAAAATCTCTGTGTGTTCCTGCTAAAGCAACGGCTGTTGCAACCTCTGTTTTTCTCTGGAAACTGTGCATGGGAGACCCCGAGCAGATTGTCACAGATATGGCAATAACTCAAAAAGACTGGCTGGATAAGCGAGAAGTTTCAGAAGCTGAATTTAAAATGAAATACTATAAGGATGTTGTGGATGAGATGAGACCTATTGTGAACTCTGCTATCCATAATTGAAACTACTTAAATTTCTGTGAAAACCGGAATTGGCTTCAAACTCCGCGAATTTCTGGAATAGTTCGAGGCTAGAGACTGTATTGTGTAAATAGTACACATGATACCTTAATGATAAATTTACTCAGCCCTCAAAGCCTAATGGGAATCCTTTAATGCTAAGGCAATAGATTTCAATGTGCCTAGGCATCATTAAACAATACAGATTCATAAAGATGCCAGAAACATCCCATGATTACTAACAAATAGCCCCACAATTGAAATACACCCCAATATCACAAAGAAGGCATTAACTAGTAGAAAAATGTAACAGTTCCTCAGACCAATACTTAGGGGCCGATTACGATCTTGCTCGGAAGGGCTCCTGACGGCATCCGTCAGGAGCGAGTCCGAGTCGTAAGCGCGATTTCCGGATGACTCCTACTGCTGTACGAGCGAGCTAGTACGATGCGAATATAGCCTCGCGCTCCGAGCGACTCATACCCGTCAGCAAGGCCCTCCGGATGACTCCGACATGGCCGACGCGCACAGCGCAATGGGGCCGATTTCCGAGCGACCAAGTAGGATGCGCGCGTAGAGCAGCCGGATCGAACCGGAGCCTCTGACTCAATACAGCGTTGGGAAGTGGACTTCGGGGGGCCGTAGCGGGACCCCCCTTCACCAGTAGCACTATGAATTGGTCACTGGGGGGACCCTTCCCCCCTACACATGCATGCACGGGGCGGCCGGTACCGAGGCATCCCCGCGACAGGAGGCGCCCTCTTCCGCGACCTATCTTTTATCTCTGTGGGAGCCTATGTACGCTATGTACAACAGGCTCCCATAGACTTCAATGGGACTCCGAGCGACCTGAGTCCATCAGCGCTCATTTGCATCGTACTCGGTCGCTCGGAGCCTCAGAGCGCGAGTCGCTCGGAAAGCTCTACGGGACCGAGTCGGCCGTAGGGCTTTCCGAGCGAGATTGTAATCGGCCCCTTAGAGTTGAATCCCAAGTACCTGCCTTTGGAAGATATCCAGAGGTGTAATATCAGATTCTTTCACTAATATAGCTGATCTCAATACTTTTCTGGAAGAAATAACACTGTATAAGCAGAGAAAGGATGTAGTGTCTCATAATGACATCTGTCCATCTGTGTCCCTATCCATGCCATACAAACAGGCACTCCCCGACCCTATATCTCAATACTGTCAATCAATTCCAACTTCTATTCACTTTTAAAGACAGCCCATAGCCATCACTGCCCATAACTTACCAGTAATCTTCATTACCCTTAGTCCATTTCGTCCTTGTCCCAGTCATTACAAAGTGAGGTAATGTTACCTCACAACAGGAGCAAAAACTAGGAGGATCCATACCTAGTAGCCCCACGACTCACCTGGGTGCCATAAAGGGGCCTGGTCCTCCTGGCTACTCCTGTGTATATCCATGCCCTCATCAAAGGACTGACAGGTGGGAGGGTGGATTGGCAAGTAATGACTGTGGCGAGGTTGAGATGGACTAATGGTAATGAAGATTACTGGTAAGTAACTAAGGCATTATCCCTATGTCCCTCATCCTCATCCCAGTCATTACAAAGTGAGGTATACAATAGCTGAAGTCGTTTGACAAATATCAGCTAAATAAAAACAAGGGAACATCCTACAGAATGCAATAATCCAAAATTTACTGAATTCTAAACACCAAACACAGTGCTACAACCACCAAATTACACTGCAGAATTCAAGACACCCATTCCCAAGTGAAAATAAGCATCTGAGATATTGATCAAGCGGTAATGTTCAACAAAAGTATGCTCAGAGGACCAAGCTGCTGCCATACAGATTTCTTTAATTGATACTTTCTGGAATTCTGGCCAGGAAGCAGCCACTCCTCAAGTAGATCTCCCTTGGACTGGAAGATCCACCATAGTGTCCCATAAAGCCAGCAAGATGATAGACTTCATCCATCTACTGAGAGTCAAGGTAGTCGCCTTCTTTCCCCGTTTTGCCTGTACGAAAGTCACAAACAATGAATCAGACTTCCTGTATTGCTGGGACCTGTTGACATAAATAAAAAGGGCTCTCTTAACATCCAGAGTGCTCAACAATTGTTCTTCTGCATTAGAGGTGGTAGGAAAGAAAGATGTAACAAGAAGCTCTTGAGATCTATGAAAAACAGAATTCTCTTTAAGAACAAAAGTAGGATCAGGCCTCAGAATGCCCGCATCATCCACAAACCGAATAAATGGAGGAGTGCATCTTAAGGTCTCAACTCACCAATCCTCCTGGCAGAAGTGATAACTTCCAGAAACAAGAACTTAAAGGAAGGAAACTTTAAATACACTTCCTCCAAAGGCTTGAAACTAGGATACTGTGAGGCTTTGAGAACAAAGGAAGATCCCAAGCTCGAGAGATAGGGTTCTTTACAGGTTGTGAGACAGAGAATATCTTAAACAGTCTAGAAATTAAGGAATCCAGCACCCTAGAGGGTTCAGAAAATTTTCTCGAAGCCTTAATGGCAAATCACTGAGACCTCAGAGTAGAGAAAGAGAGGTTCAAATGAAAGCCATCTAACAGAAAATACAGCACATCAAAGAATGCACAACTAGGGGAAAAAAGATTATGAGCAGAACACCAAGGGGTCGATTCCAATCTCGGCCGGAAGCTCACCTAACACTATTCGTCCGGGAAAAAACCAAGCCGAACGCGTGTTCTCCGACCGATTCGAACATTCGTCCGAACGAGCAAGTACGATGCGCATAACTGCCCAGATCCCGACCCAGCCGTACTCACCCAATCCAGCTCCTGTTCCCCGCCCGAGCCGGATCCGTAAACGCAGAATCGAGTCGCACGGAAGCTAAAATACAGCACCATCCGGCCGGACTAGTACGATGCGCCTCCCGTACGCGCCGAACCCGTCGCTACGTACGGCACGTCAGAGCATCCGGGAGAGGCGCACATAAGCTCCGATTCGCGCAACAAGACGATCCACGGCTACGAGACGAACACGCCAGCCACGAGAACGAGTCGAAGCAACGAGAAAGACGAACGAGACGAACCAACCATGAATCCCATTGCGCAGGTCCTACCAATACTCTACATCTATTACCGGGACCGGTACGGACGCGTACGGCGCAGAAGGTAAGTCAAACACCCACCACACAAACAAACGACACGTACCCGACATATAACACACACACATAGGGATGCAGAAAGGACTTACACTAGCAACAGCAGAACCATAGGGGCGGGATGGCTATCACCAATGCCATATAAGCCCATAGGGGCCTGGATGCCTACCACCAACACCACCCCTACTCAGGGGGGGCTGGATGCCTACCACTACCACCATCCCCACTCATGGGGGGATGGATGCCTACCACTAACACCACCCCTACTCAGGGGGGCCTGGATGCCTGTCACTACTACCATCCCCACTCATAGGGGGCTGGATGCCTACCACCAACACCACCCCTACTCATGGGGGGCTGGATGCCTACCACTACCACCACCCCTACTCATGGGGGGCTGGATGCCTACCACTACTACCATCCCCACTCATAGGGGGATGGATCCCTACCACCAACACCACCCCTACTCAGGGGGGGCTGGATGTCTACCACTACCACCACCCCTACTCAGGGGGGGCTGGATGCCTACCACTACCACCACCCCTACTCAGGGGGGCTGAATGCCTACCACTACCACCATCCCCACTCATGGGGGGATGGATGCCTACCACCAACACCACCCCTACTCAGGGGGGGCTGGATGTCTACCACTACCACCACCCCTACTCAGGGGGGGCTGGATGCCTACCACTACCACCACCCCTACTCAGGGGGGGCTAGATGCCTACCACTACCACCATCCCCACTCATGGGGGGATGGATGCCTACCACTAACACCACCCCTACTCAGGGGGGCCTGGATGCCTGTCACTACTACCATCCCCACTCATAGGGGGCTGGATGCCTACCACCAACACCACCCCTACTCATGGGGGACTGGATGCCTACCACTACCACCACCCCTACTCATGGGGGGCTGGATGCCTACCACTACTACCATCCCCACTCATAGGGGGCTGGATGCCTACCACCAACACCACCCCTACTCATAGGATGGGTAATGCATGACACAACCAGCATACTCCATCATAAGGAATGTAAAAAAAACACATCCCCCCAACACCATGACAAGCGTATGTAGACTGTGTCATATGCCTACAACACTGAACATGAAATTGAACATACAATGTGACCCCTATCACATGTGTCACACATAAATGTGTGTGGCATCCACAATGCAAGCAGACCATGACAACTGTGGCAATGGGGTCTAACACCCCATCATCACAGTGACCAAAAGGTAAGTGTGGGGTCCATAGCTGAAGCACATTTTGAACATTGTGGCAATGGGGTGTAACACCCCATCATCACAGTGACCAAAAGGTAGGTGTGGGGTCCATAGCTGAAGCACATTTTGAACATTGTGGCAATGGGGTCCAACCCCCCATCATCACAGTGACCAAAAGGCAAGTGTGGGGCCCATAGCTGAAGCACATTTTGAACATTGTGGCAATGGGGCCTAACCCCCCCATCATCACAGTGACCAAAAGGCAAGTGTTGTCATGGCAAAAGCTGGAAATGCCAAACAGCATGGATTATCCCAGGTCACAGAACAACAAACACATCAGTGACATAGTAGTGCTTGTGTCCCATAGCAACATAGATTGGGTGAGGCAAACAGTGCAGTGCAAATAAGACATACCTTTGGCCATGTGCAGACAAACATCACCCATGGGGGCTGACACTGTCAACATTCATCAATTACACAATGACAGAAGTGACCATCATAATGCAGAACCACATATCTGCACCAATGGGCACACAAATGTAGATATCCTGTGGAGACTGTAGATGTGAGGTGAACAAATACCATACCATAGCAGCAATGGGACATACAAACCATGATCACTGTGCTGACTGATGACCTAGGAGTCCCAGGGACAGCAGGGGAAACCCACCAAACAACATACAGCCAATGCCACACTAAAGATATGCCAATGCAGTGGTGCAGATGCACAAACACAAACAGGCAGCCCCACACTGCATATCAAACACAACAGGTGAGGGGGTGTGTGCCAGTGTCCCCAGGCAACCACACAACACATGAGGAGGCCTGAATCCCAATTACACAGATGTGCATACAGTGCCACACAAAAGTAACTCATGGATCCGAATCCCCTATGTGGGCAATCAGGCATTGTTAGATGAGAGGGAGCCCAAATTACACATGTCACACAAGCTTGTAGGAACAGCAACTAACACAGCAAGACACAGACCCACCACAGCACTACCCCCAGGGTCCCCACATTGTGGTGACACTGGCCTGCATGATAATCCCACTGTGATGACAAAGCTAGATGTCGTTCACACTGTGAACCACAGTCATGTGTCCTGAGCAACAAACTACCATCACACCTACACAAGCACAAATCAATCAGCACGGCCTGTCAGCCAAGGCCAATATGGAGGCAGGGGTCTAGCCGTGAAACAACTCTCATCTGCACACACTCAACACCACACACCTTGATCTCCACCAATGTGCAGCAGTGAAGCTCACATGCACTGGTGACATTGCACATGCACCCATGACAATCCCAGGGGTGGTGGTGGGAACTAAGGTGCAGAAACCCATCACACATGGCCAGTCAACAAGACTCGTGAATGTCTGACACACTGCACTGTACGCCGTACATGGGCATGACGTCAATACCACACCAACCAATAGGATCCCGGCCACAGTCACACACCAATGAAGAAGCCAAGGTCACCCACAAAGAACACACATAGACAACTTCCAACATTGCAGCTCTGACCCTGAGGAGTGGCAGCAGTCACACACACAACATGTCACAATCACTGAAAGCTAACACAAACTGTAAATTACATGACCGGTGTAACCAACAAGTGCCAAGGGGAATCCTGACTGTGTCTCATCTGCGTTTGCCCACAAACTCAGCCCTGACAGCAAACACACCTATGGGTGACACCCTGATGACCAGTAATGTGCCATGCACCCACATCCCAGAGAAGCCAGGGAGAAGACTTTGGGGGAACATAGGTCAACTCAGCAAGCATCACAAACAGGAACATCACTAGGGATCCCAGCCTGCCTAGCAAAATGGAAGTGAACACACACAGACATGCTCACACAACACACACCTTGTGCTCAGGCAATGTCACAGAATTACACACTGCCATGAGGGGACTCCACTCCTGTGTAAGGAAAGCTGTGCCATACGTTGTCTCAGTAGGGCTCTATCATGTCAGCAGAACACTTGGTCACTCAGTCAACAATTAGCACAAAATGAAGGCTCCCGTCATATCAGCCTGGTCATGGGAGTGTCACCGAAATCATCAGCACAGATCCAACACACATGTATAGCAAGTTGCACTGATAACACAGATGAGTCCTTCCCCATTGATGCCCAAACTTGCATGTCCAGTGGAGATGGACACACGGTCAGGGAAATAGACAAATTGAACAATGGCAAGCACAACAGATGTGCAGGGGTGTAAGCCACAGATGTGATATTGCAAATAAAAGTAGGAAATCCCATTGCCAAATATTGAAAACATGACACCCTCATATTGCTGCAAAGGATGACATGGATACACAACAGGATAGGACACATTCTCCCTGGACCACATGGGGTCCTGCACAGTAACACTTCATTTCCCTGACATCAAAAATCACCATCACTGCAGCAAGGGCATGGTTAGCATCATCAACATCATGTACATCAGAAGCAAAACCACTAGTGAACAGAAAGTAGCTTTATTCAGCATATGTGTTTGAAAAAAGTGAAAGTCCAGAAAAATAACAAAGGCCAATGGCCAGTCCATTATCGAAGTCCAAACAGGGTGACAGTGGCAGATGTCACCCTTTGCATGCCTGCACTGCTGCACACCAGGGACATTCCCCTCGGAGGGGCATACGGGGGGGCAGGCCAGGCACCGCAGGGACAGGATCAGGGCTCACCAGAAGGAGGCAGGGAAGGGGTGGTGGGTGCTGGAGAGTCACTGACAACTGCAGTGGAGGTGTCTGACATGGTGTGTGCCAGCACAACTGGGGGGCATGAGTCAGATGGTGTGGGTGCCGGCACGACTGCAGTGGGCCGTGCAGATGGAGTGGACAGGTTCCCCACTGCAGTGCCCAAGTCAGACGGGGTGGTAGTGGAGTCCACTGCAGTGCCTATCTCCAGGGGAGTAGAATGGGGTTCAGGTAAGGTGGGCAGGACAGAGGGGGAGGACACGGCACAAACATGCGCAGCGGGGGTGTGGGGCTGGAAGAGCAAGTGGTAGGGGGAGAAGGCCGGATCATTTTGGGGATGGTGTATCTGTGGGTGGGGGAACCTGGGGCTGGGTGTGGTGGGGGAACCTGTGGAGTGGGGGCCTGAGGGATGGAGGAAGGAGACTTGGTGGTTGAGCTGCAGGGCGGTGGCGGGGTCTTGCTCTTCCGGGTCCGGGGGGACTTGCGGGTGGGGGCCTCAGCCTGCCTGTGCCTGGGGGAGGGTTTCCGGGGGTGAGGGGCACTCCCCTCTGTGTGGGTGGACTTCCTCTTCCCCCTGAATGCTGGATCAGCTGGATCGGAGGGGAAGAGGCCGAGGTCACAGAGGAAGAGCTGCTTTGTAGGTGGGGTTGCAGGTGAGGCAAGGGAAGGGGTCTTGGAGGGAGTGGGATCGGAGGACTGCGGAGTGACTGTGGATGCCTGTGTGTGTGTCTGTTCCCCATCCCCTGTGGGTGTGGTATCAGTCCCCTGAGGATGCCTGCGTGCACGTTTTGTCTTTGTAGTGGGTGTGTCTGTGCTGCTTGTGTCTGTGTGTTTGGGTGATTGTGCAGGTGTGCATGTGCTTGGGACAGGTAGGGTGCCAGGAAGTGTGGATGGGGCAGAGGTAGGAGGGGTGAGGGACTGTTGGAGGAGGGACACTGCTGCCGTCAGTGAGGAGTCCATGGACCTATTGCTCCTCAGTAGGGCAGACATGCCCGATGAGATGCCCTCCATGAACGACACCAGCTGAGTCAACAGAGTGGTGTGGGCATGGAGGACACTCAGCATTGCTGTCTGCCCTACATGGAGCTGGTGAAGTAGGTACACAGACTCCTCACTCAGGGCAGCAGGGGACACAGGGGCAGGGGGTGCGGTGCCTGGCACGAAGGAGACACGCTCCCGAACACGGGAGCCTCCACGGACCTCTGGAATGGGAGCCGATGGGAGGGCGGTGGTGGTGGTGGTGGTGGTGGCGGGGACAGCAATACTAGCTGGGATGTGGTGGCTGCTGACACCCGCCTCCACAAGGGAGTCATCCTCCGAGCTGCTGTGGTCCTCAGCTGAGGTGGATGCTGCTGAGGACTCCTCGGTGTGGCTCCCCTCGCCCTCCATGCCACTGGGTCCCTCCGACCACTCATCGGCTGCTGACCCAGTCTGGCTCTGCGGCTCCTCCTGGTCCATGGAGCTGTCCCCTCCTGTGGCCGTGGATGTATCTGCAAACAAGTAGGGAAACAGACAAACATCAGTCACCTGCACTGACCGCACACACCACAGTAAGTACAGCACATTACAGAGCAAGCCCTGGCATCCTTAGTTGAACATTGCCAAAAGTGCCCAAACAGAGTAGGAGAAGCCAATTGTCAGTCTGATGGTCAACCATGGCACTCACATCCCTCCTGGCCTTGCACCCATCTGTCTGGTGTCTGTCGGATGGCAATACCCCAGTGTGGACACATGCACCACCTACACAGTAGTTGGACAGTGCAGAGAACACGGTGAAGTATGTGAACATGCACACATCACAACTCTTGCCACTGAGTCAGTACAGGTGTCCGGATAAAGGGATGGCCAGAGTCTAATTTGAAATGCATGTGATGCATACCAGCACCAGACACCATGATGCACCCATGTCCTGATAGTCAATGCCACAATGGGGTGCATGTAGCACATGTCACTCCCCTGCAGGATCACTCTTAGGAAGTTTAATGCCATGGCACAGGCATGCCTGCAAAGTCATACATCACTGTCTCCAGTCACATGGGCAAGGCAGCCAGCCAACAACAGTCTGCACTGTGTCACAATCCTAGGCCATGGGGAATGCAAGTCCTGTAGCTGACAAGTGCACATGTCCATCCCCCACAAACCACATCATCTGAACTCTTATTTGTCCACGTCATACCAATTGGACATATGGGAGACATGAAACACAACCCTCGGAACCTGAGCACCTCACAATCTGCTGTGAATGGGAAACAGCTGCCTGGACTTCACATTCGCATACCCCAGTCTGCACAGTCAAGTGATCAAACACCTATATGTCACACAAGTATCGTCTCCTATGGTCACATCTCCGGTGGCATGCTGAGCCCTAACCGATAAACACCCCAGTAGTCCTGACAACGAAGCCACTGCACAATGACACAGAGGCAGACACCTGAGGGAACATTTCACTGAGCACAACGTGTCAGCTGATACACGGGAGTGGGAGTACAGAGTGTATTGTATGGCCTGGAGTAGGCATGACTGTCCTGCTCAACGTGAAAGAGGGATGAGCCCTGGACAGTAGGCAGGTGGCTAAGTATGTGTGACACACTTGATATACATACTCCTGAGGCCCAAACATTGTTCCCACCCGCAGCATGGGTGTGTGCCAAATACCCCAGGCACATGTGGTGAATCAGATCAGCAATTGGACCACATATCAAAGTTACACGCAGATTACATGTCAGAACTCAGGCATTGTGTAAGCAATGGACCCACCCATGAAGCCCACAACAAAGTTACGGGAACAAATGCTGTCCCCCACCTTGAGCTAAGCAAAATGCAAGGACACAGTACCCAAGTGACACAACTTCCTGACTGTAAGGGCCACACCTGGGTATCAGATGAGGAGTGGGCATGTCACAATTGAGGGACATGGGTCCTGGACCACAAGACTGATGTACTGTGGAAGGTTAACCAGGCCAGAGGAGGGCACATAGCATGTCAGACAAAGTTCACAGTGCAGTCATGGACTCACCCCCTCCTTGCTTCTGTCTGGCCTTCAGCTGCCCATCCAGATCAGGGAAGACCACCGCCAGGATCCTGAGTATGTGGGGGGTCAGGGTCCGGTGTCCGCCCCTCCTGCGAGGAGGCGACAGCTTCAGCTGGACCCTTGCGATCCTCCGGGTCCAGCCCCGAAGGTCCTGCCACCTCTTCTGGCAGTTGCGGATCCGGCGCTTGTAGACCCCCACGGATCTCACTGCCCGGGCGATGTCCAGCCAGATTTCCTGCTTCTGGTGGGCATCAACCTGTGAGGATGACAAAGTGTAAAGGACATCACTACACATGCAACATATCCGTGCATCACACATTTGGATATACATGTCTCAATCACAGGGGCACATGATGTACACAGGCAGTGCAACGATGGCTATGAACAGTTTGCCAGCAGTTACTACATGGTATCATGCCTGGGAAGTAAAACCTTGTTGGAATGCACTGTTACTGCACTATACCTGTTCAGTGCATGTAACTACACACTATGGGGGGGTGACAACTACTCAGTGAGCATGCTAGCCAGTGGCGTGCACACTGTAAGTCTTGCTAGTCAGACAACATGCACATTCAGTAAGGCAGTGGACAGCACACTCACCTGCTCCCCTGCTTTCCCATACAGCTTGCTGTACTGTGGAAGGAGGCTGTCCAGCAGGGCCTGGTTCTCCTCAGTGCTGAAGGCTGGGGCTCTCTCCACAGTACGTGCCATTGCAGGATCCAGAGGATGCAGAGACAGCAGCAGTGGTGGTGGCAGATGTCGTCCTGGAGCATGTAGTGCAGGCAAGTGAGCTCTCAGGGGTACAGCCAGCATTATATGTGTGCTGCTGAGGCAGTTACTGTCCCATGTGTCCAAAGTGATAGGTCCAAGTCGTTTGCATCTTCTGAATCTGGCGAATCCATGGAATTGCACCACTTACACACGCCCAGAGCATCCTTCAAAAGTTCAACTTCATGAGACCCATGATTTTGCAACATTGTTGTGGGTGGCCAACTGAATTCACAGCATCAGACTCGTTAAAGGTTCGTAAACGCGTCCGTTGCCATGCCAGGCCATAGCCAATACGTGCGCACAGATCGGTCCATTGCTGTACAACGCGTATTTCAAAAAACAATGCGTACCCGCTCACATCATATGCAATGGCCAATGCGTGCGCACCGATCGGTCCATTGCTGTACAACGCGTATTTCGGTCCACATCATATGCAATGGCCAAGGCGTGCGCACCGATCGGTCCATTGCTGTACAACGCGTATTTCGGTCCACATCATATGCAATGGCCAATGCGTGCACACCGATCGGTCCATTGCTGTACAACGTGTATTTCGGTCCACATCATATGCAATGGCCAAGGCGTGCGCACCGATCGGTCAATTGCTGTACAACGCGTATTTCGGTCCACATCATATGCAATGGCCAAGGCGTGCGCACCGATCGATCCATTGCTGTACAACGCGTCCCTGTACAAGTCACTCGCATATGTCACCATGCCTGTCACAGGTGAACGTATGCCAGCCACATTTACTTTCCAGGGACTCAGGGGCACACCTACAACACCGCAGCCTGTCCACACTGTATCCTAAGGCATGTAAGGCTACATTACCTTTTCTGTGTATGGGGGTCAACATGTGGTTTTTTGGGTGGCACTTGGGGGCAGCCACTCCCAGGCTGTGCACGTGTTCATGGGGACAGAATCCTTGGTGTGTTGTGCACATGGCCACTGTGATGTGCAACTGTTCATTTCAGAGCATGTGGGATGGTCACATTTCCAGGTTGTGTATGTGTATGTCATGTCACATACCCCCTGAGTCCCATGTGCAACGGTATGTACTTCACAGGGTGACCCATTGCCACAATAGTGATGGCCCTCCACAGTCTGTGTGCATGTTGTGTTTACAATGTCTCTGATTCCATGTGCACAATGGGAGACAGTCTCCACATCCACGTTGTTTGTGCATGGACTTTGATGTTGTGCGTGTGTGTGTCACAGACGTCCATGTCTGTCCTGCAGAGGCAACAGGGACCACTACCTGTGGGGGTCATGGTTGTTTTGCTGTGGTGTATTCATGATACGCCATGTCATGCCAGTGTCCATGTGGCAATACAGGGTCCCTGGGAATCTACCTGTCAATGAGCTGTGATGCCTGGGGCACATCTGTCCTCACATGTCACTGTGGTGTGTGTTTGGAACGTGACAGCAGTACATGGGTACTGTGACACAGCCTAATGATATCCCATAGCACAACCTGGGACTTGTTGACAACACATGTGGAACTGTGATGTTAGATGTCGGCCATGTAGGTGCCATACATGTCCTTACAGAACGGCACACACATCATGTACTTGTGTCTCGTAATGATGTATCATGTGATGTTGAGTATGGTCTATGCCACATATGTGGGGTGACTGACAATCTTTCTTTCTTCACCTATGCACTGCAGGGCACCAGCTGTCCATAGACCATTCCCTGACCTTGCAACCATGGTTGAACGGGACTGCATCCGACGGTACCGCTTCACCAGGCCGCTGATTGAGGAATTGACGGTGCAGTTGGCCCCACATTTGCAACCTGGCCAGACATACCCTACAGCGCTGACCCCCAAGGTGAAGGTGATGGCAGCCCTACACTTCTTTGCCACCGGTACCTTTCAACACACTGTGGCGTCTGCTGGTGGGATGTCACAGACAATGTTCAGCCGTGTGCTACGCGATGTTTTGGAGGCAATGTTGAGATACCTGAACCAGTACATCTATTTCCCTAAACGTCACAAACTCACTGACGTCAAGAGTGACTTCTATGCCCTGGGGAGGATGCTGCATGTCATTGGCTCCATTGATGAGACACATGTGGCTTTGGTACCACCACAGGCACATGAGCAGGCATACAGGAACCGAAAACATTACCATTCGGTCAATGCTCTGGTGGTATGTCTTGCAGATATGAGCATCTCACACCTGTGTGCCCGTTTCCCCGGTTCTGCACACGATGCCTACGTGATGAGGAGTAGTCGCATCCCAAGGATGATGTCACAGATGCGGAACCAGCGTGCCTGGCTTGTCGGTGTGTACTGACTTTGTACCATTGTGTGAGTTCTGCAATGTAGTATTCCACCCTCTTTTCCAACTCAGCTAATGTGCAATTGTCTGTCTGTAGGTGACTCTGGATACCCCAACATGCCGTGGTTGCTGACACCCCTCAGGAACCCTGTGACACCAGCCCAGATGCGCTACAATGAGGCACATGGTCAGACCAGGAGAGTGATTGAGCGGACATTTGGTCTCCTGAAGAGCCGCTTTCGCTGCCTGGACAAGACAGGAGGGGCCCTCCCATATGCCCCAGCAAAGGTGTGCAAGATTGTCATCGTCTGCTGCATGCTACACAACCTGGCAGTGCGGAAGGAGTTGCCTCTCATCCTGGATGACGATGACCAACATCCGCCACCTGTGGAGGATCCTGGCCTGGGCCACGATGCCAGTGATGGTGATGATGATGAGGGTGATGTCCGCACACAGCTCATCACCAACTTCTTCAGCTGAATGTGAGTATCCAGAGATGTCATGTCAATGATGTGAGTTTGCGTGATATGTGTTGGTGGTGCTCTGGTGCTATTTGAGTGTGGCCATGTGCTACTTGAGTGTATGCGTGCAGCGATGTGTCCTTACAGGTAGTCTGTACTCCCCAACAGTGTTGACATGCTAACTTGGTTTTGTGTAGGTATCTTGTGACATGTATTGCAGTTCTGTCCTGTTCTTCAGTGCTTTTGACTGTGTGTCATTTCTGTCCTTCACAGGTACTTTCAGAGTTGTTTGGTCAACTGTGATCCCCCGACACCGTGATTCAACTTCCAGGGTGGAAGCTGTCGTTTCCCTACAGGTGATGTGCCACACACCCCTGGACTTTCTTTCTTCTACACTTGTTGACTGTGTGGCCACTGCCACGTGGGATTACCTTGCATCTGTGGTGGAAACAACATGTTGCAAATGTGTAATAAACCTGTGCTTCACTTTGGGATGTGCGTTGTCTGTGGTCACACATCTGGCTGACATTTGCTTACTGCACCTGTGGGCTAGTTAACACAGACTGTGAATAGGTGTGGTGTCTGTGCATTGCACTGTATTTTCTGGGAACATCAGTGTAGGCGATGAGTCAGATGGCCCTGGTGAGTATGTGTTGTGTAGCCCTAGTGGTGTGTCTCCCTCATATGTGTCACGTCGCCATGACTCACATGACGGTGTTATACTTGCTGTAGCAGTTAGCATGCACAGTGTCATTTAGCAGATCAGCATCTCCTTGACAGAAACCACGTTGGAATCACAACAGAGGCAAGTTTGGCGTATTAGTGAGTTTATTTACATACATGTGTGGGTATAGTGCACAGGATGGTGGGTGCTGTACATTGGGATTGTAATCCAAAGTTCCCAGATGAGTTGGAAGTCTTGGTAGCAGAAATGTCCTGAGTAAAGTCAACAGTCATCTGGTACATTGGGCCAACTTAAACTCCCCATGTCATGTGGGAGAGTTGGGTTGCATTCGACAGGGTGAACAGTTTGCACACAAAGGTGAATTTCCAGAACAGGTGTTGGGTTCCTGGGGGATGTACATGGCCATCGGCCTCTCAGTTGTCCTTCCTCGGACGACCTCTCTTCTTTGGGGGGGGGACCCTCACGTGCAGGCTGCTGCGGTGCAGGGGACTCTCCGCCAGAGTCATCCTCCCTCCCTGTGGCAGTTGCAGTTGTTTCAGCACCAGATGTTGTGGGCACACAGGGAGGTGTGGCCATGTTGGTGCTATTCTGGCGGAGGCATGTCAATATGTCCCTATGCACCGCTGTCAGTTCTTGCAATGTGTCCCACTTGGACTCCATGCCAGACATGTGTGTCTCCACACGGGACATGTGTGTCTCCACACGGGACATGTGTGAGTCCAAGCGGGCATGATGGGCAGCCTGCTGCTGTTGAATGTGCTTGAGGATCCCCACTACTTGGCTGACCTCTCCGGTGCTATTCTGGTACGCATCAGCAATGCGTGCCAGTTGTGGGTCATCATGCAGTCCAGACCCCTCTGCAAACAGCGACCTATGTCTACCACCCCTCCCACCACCCCTGGCAACACGTGCAGGACCTGCGGTGGCACGCACAGGTGACCCTAGGCCCCCTTGGGGGTTGTTACTGGGGTTGTTGTCCGTTGCTCCACGTTGGACCGGGGTCCGTGTGCTGTTGTCATTGGTGGTCCTTGGTCTGTCCATGTCAGCGGGGGTGGTCTGTGTGTTGGCAGTTGTTGGAGGGGTGGGTGCAGGGGGTGCAGATGGTGGTCCTGCTGGTGCTGCATGATGACTCACCCCGGAGGGGCCAGGTGGGTCTTCGCCATCCGAGGAGGGCAGAGGCTGTTCCACACCAGTGAGCTCAGTGTCCCCCGGAGCCTGGGACAGGGACTCCTCATCATCTGCTGCTGTGTCCCCATCATCACCTGTTTTTGGGAGAGACACACAATGTATGTTATGTTCCTGCAGGCATCAATGGTTCACACACCTGACAGTTGTGAGTGTACCTCTGGATGCGGGCCTGTACATTGCATTGTCCTAAGTTGTCACAGTCAGAGGTTGATATTGGTGTAGCACATTGTCCTGCAAACTTGAAGCATTTCAATGTGAATGTTGAGGTGTGTACATGGACAGCATTGGTTGTATTTGGTGGACATCCGGCCCTCCTTCTCCCCCAGCCCAGTTATCCCACCATGAAGCATGCCACCCTTGCAGTGGGTTCAGGTTGACTCTCAGGATGTCAGTCAGTGGTGTCCTGTTGTTTGTTGGTGCCCAGTTCCCAGCATGGCCTTGTGCTCCCCACAACAGAGCACCAGTGTCAGACATATTTGAAGTGGCTTTTCACTCCCTGTGAGGTGTGCATGCTTCAGTGTGAGCTTGCTGGGCCATGTGGGTGGGGGATGTTGAGCTGTGACTACCACTCCCATCATGCTATTGCCTACCCCCCCTTCCCAGCATGCCCATACTTCCTTCCTTTTGACTCTGCTTCCCTGTGGGGTCGTGTGCCTGTGCTGAAAGGATGGCTGACAGTGTTGTACTGGCGTTTGTTTGGCTACAAGTCCCATGAGTGTCCCTGTGCTTCACACAGCATAACCCAGGGTTGTGGTTCTTGTTGGGATATTTGATTAGAGTGTGAGGCATTGCATTCTCCCAGGTGAGTTGTGTGGTGTTTGTCTTGAGGGGTGTGTGAGAAAAGCTGCTGGTGACTATGGTCAGAGCTATCAGTCCTCCTTCCCACCCAGCCAGATATCCCACCATGGAACGTGCTTCCATTGCAGGGAGTGCAAGTTGTCTTTCAGGATGTCAGTCAGTGGTGTTCTGCTGTTGGTTGGTGCACAGTTCCGGGAAGGGCCTTGTGCTCCCCACAGCAGTACCCAGTATGAGCCATCTTGTCAGTTGTTTTCCACTCCCTGTGATGTGAGCATGGTTCAGAGTGGTGTTGATGGGCCAATTGTGAGGGTGAGCAATATCTGTGACTACCACTCCCATCATGCTATTGCCTACACTTCCCTTCCCAGCATGCCCATACTTCCTTCCTTTTGAGTGGACTTCACTGTGTGTGAGTGTGACAGCAATGGCAAGATGGCTGACAGTGGTGTCCTGCTGTTGGTTGGTGCCCAGTTCCCAGTAGGGCCTTGTGCTCCCCACAGCTGAGGCCAGTGTCAGACATCTTGGAAGTGGCTTTTCACTCCCTGTGAGGTGTGCATGCTTCAGTGTGAGCTTGCTGGGCCATGTGGGTGGGGGATGTTGAGCTGTGACTACCACTCCCATCATGCTATTGCCTACCCCCCCTTCCCAGCATGCCCATACTTCCTTCCTTTTGACTCTGCTTCCCTGTGGGGTCGTGTGCCTGTGCTGAAAGGATGGCTGACAGTGTTGTACTGGCGTTTGTTTGGCTACAAGTCCCATGAGTGTCCCTGTGCTTCACACAGCATAACCCAGGGTTGTGGTTCTTGTTGGGATATTTGATTAGAGTGTGAGGCATTGCATTCTCCCAGGTGAGTTGTGTGGTGTTTGTCTTGAGGGGGTGTGTGAGAAAAGCTGCTGGTGACTATGGTCAGAGCTATCAGTCCTCCTTCCCACCCAGCCAGATATCCCACCATGGAACGTGCTTCCATTGCAGGGAGTGCAAGTTGTCTTTCAGGATGTCAGTCAGTGGTGTTCTGCTGTTGGTTGGTGCACAGTTCCCGGCAGGGCCTTGTGCTCCCCACAGCAGTACCCAGTGTCAGCCATCTTGTCAGTTGTTTTCCACTCCCTGTGATGTGAGCATGGTTCAGAGTGGTGTTGATGGGCCAATTGTGAGGGTGAGCAATATCTGTGACTACCACTCCCATCATGCTATTGCCTACACTTCCCTTCCCAGCATGCCCATACTTCCTTCCTTTTGAGTGGACTTCACTGTGTGTGAGTGTGACAGCAATGGCAAGATGGCTGACAGTGGTGTCCTGCTGTTGGTTGGTGCCCAGTTCCCAGTAGGGCCTTGTGCTCCCCACAACTGAGGCCAGTGTCAGACATCTTGGAAGTGGCTTTTCACTCCCTGTGAGGTGTGCATGCTTCAGTGTGAGCTTGCTGGGCCATGTGGGTGGGGGATGTTGAGCTGTGACTACCACTCCCATCATGCTATTGCCTACACCCCCCTTCCCAGCATGCCCATACTTCCTTCCTTTTGACTCTGTTTCCCTGTGGGGTAGTGTGCCTGTGCTGAAAGGATGGCTGACAGTGTTGTACTGGCGTTTGTTTGGCTACAAGTCCCATGAGTGTCCCTGTGCTTCACACAGCATAACCCAGGGTTGTGGTTCTGTTGGGATATTTGATTAGAGTGTGAGGCATTGCATTCTCCCAGGTGAGTTGTGTGGTGTTTGTGTTGAGGGGGTGTGTGAGAAAAGCTGCTGGTGACTAGGGTCAGAGCTATCAGTCCTCCTTCCCACCCAGCCAGATATCCCACCATGGAATGTGCTTCCATTGCAGGGAGTGCAAGTTGTCTTTCAGGATGTCAGTCAGTGGTGTTCTGCTGATGGTTGGTGCACAGTTCCCGGCAGGGCCTTGTGCTCCCCACAGCAGTACCCAGTGTCAGCCATCTTGTCAGTTGTTTTCCACTCCCTGTGATGTGAGCATGCTTCAGTGTGAGCTTGCTGGGCCATGTGGGTGGGGGATGTTGAGCTGTGACTACCACTCCCATCATGCTATTGCCTACACCCCCCTTCCCAGCATGCCCATACTTCCTTCCTTTTGAGTGGTCTTCACTGTGTGTGAGTGTGACAGCAATGGCAAGATGGCTGACAGTGGTGTCCTGTTGTTTGTTGGGGCCCAGTTCCCAGCAGGGCCTTGTGCTCCACACCGCAGTACCCAGTGTCAGCCATCTTGTCAGTTGTTTTCCACTCCCTGTGATGTGAGCATTGTTCAGAGTGGTGTTGATGGGCGAATTGTGAGGGTGAGCAATATCTGTGACTACAACTCCCATCATGCTATTGGCTACACTGACTTCACCAGCATACACAGAATTCCTTCCTTTCAGTGAGCTTGCCTGTGAGGTGTTGTTCTAGTGGTGGCTACATATCTGTCTGTGTTTGTTGGTTAGATTTGTGCCAATGCCTAGCTCTATTTGTTGTTGGGTTTGTACATTTCATGACACAGTTACATATCACTGTGATATGGCATGTATTGTGTTTATCTGACTGACATACACATCTTGGGACGATTATCTTTTGGTTGGTGTGGATTTGCTAAGGGTGCATGGTTTGACTATCCCCTTGACAGTGATGTGTGTGTATTGTCACACGATATTGGGTATATTGGTTGTGTACTCACCAGGCTCTGGGATGTTTGATAGTCCGTATACGCTCACTGGTGGTAGGATGGCCCGCACCTTCTCCTCCCAGGGCCTGAGGTATACTGGTTTGGCAGGAGGGCCACTGCCGGTGTATTGGCTCAAGGCGTAGTCCTTCTTCAGTAGGTCCTTGACCCTCCTGCGCACATCATACCACCTGTTCTGGATGTCTTCCTTTGTGCGCAGACATGGTGATTGTGCGTTCACCCTGTCGACGATCCTCTCCCACATCTTGGTTTTCTGTGACATGGGGGTCTGTTGTACCAATGTACCAAACAACTGTGGCTCTACCCTGAGGATCTCATCTACCAGGACTTCCAATTCACTGTCTAGGAACTTTGGATTCTTCTTTGGGGGCATGGTGATGGGTGGTGGTGGTGATTGATGTATGTGTGGGTGTGCAAGTGAGGGTGTGTGAGTGTAGGTTTTGCTGGGTGTATGTGAGGGTGCTATTTGTTGAGGTGCTGATGGTGTGTGGCTTGTGTGATGGATGAGCTGTGAGTGTGTCTGTGGTTGCTGTCTGATGGTGTTCTGTGCTGGCAGGTCAGTTGAATTTGCAAAGGATCATGGTAGGGATTTGTGTCCTTTATATGGGTGGAGTTGTGGGTGTGTCTTTGTTCCATGTTTCCCCCCCCCGTATTTATTGGCTTTGTCTTTGCTTGTTTGGCCCTTTTTAAAAAAAAAATTCCTTTGTACTTTTTGTGCATGTAGGAGACGTTCTTCTGACCGAGTTGGACGCTGCAGTTGTCTCGTGCGAGCTTCTCCGAGTCGTTCAAGCTGTGTTTCTGCTGTATTTCATGTGCGGCGTACGCGTCGGTCGCGGGGTATTGGGTTGCTTTGGCTCGGTTTTGTATGCGTGTCGGTCGTAGGGCTTGGGCTCCGTGCGACTCGGTCGGAGTTCGCGGGTACGTTTCGTTCGGGTTCATTCCTGGTGTGTGTCGGTCGGTTCGATTCGCGTTGTTTCCCGGCCGGATAGCTGTTTTTCGTGCGGTTAGGTCGTTCGGCTTGTGTTCCGTACGAGTCGGTCGTGATTCAAATGCATTGCATCGTACTACGCGGGTCGGGCAGCACCGGTACGTGTCGGTCGGACTAAATTTCCGTACCGAGTCGGTCGGTACGTTTTCCGGCCTGAATCGGAATCGGCCCCCAAGTGTCAAAAGGCCTCCTATGTTAAGAGTATTTCAATGTCTAAAGCCATCTAGAATGCTGAAGAACCTCCACCAAAGGAGAGGATAGCTCACTTACTAAGAGAAGGGACTTCTCAACCTCCAAATCAACTGAGTGAGCTGGAGTCATAGAGAGAGAGTAGAAAGACTGAGAGGAGACGGAGATTTCGGTGGTACCCAACGTGGTAGAAGAGGCAGGGATTTCAGCAGTGGAAACCAGGATCTCTGTGGCCAATAAGGTGCCCCCAGAATCAGGTCTCCCTTCTCCTTCTGAAATTTGAAGAGAACCTTCTGTATTAATGGGAAGGGAGGAAAGGCATACAGCAGATGTTTCGGCCATTTCAATACCAATACATCCACTCCCAGGCCCCCTCTTCCGGGAACCTGGAGCAGAATCTGTGCAGGTGAGCACTGGCCTTGGTTACAAACAGATCAAGATATGGGTTGCTGAACCACTTGCATAACCTTTAAAATGTTGTCCTGGACAATGTCAACTCGTGTGAAGATGGAAACTTCCTGCTGAGATGGCCAGCTAATACACTGTCCATTCCCCTAAAATGAATCGCAAACAGGTGAGGCAATTTCAGTTCCATCCGAAAACCCAAATGCACCACGATCTAATTTAAAGTTCTGAAACAAGTGCTCCCTTGATGAATTGTGTAGGATGCTGCAACTTTGTTGTCCATCTTGACTACAACATTTTTCCCTAAACAAAGCTTTTGAAAAAAATGTCAAGTCTTGGAAGATTGCCATTACATTAACTCCCTCCAGTTTGATGACTTGCGACTCTCCAGAAATGACTACCGTACTGACATGTCTCATCCATCAGGGAATCACCGCAATCCAGATGCTTGAATCCATAGTCAGCACAAGTGGAGGATCCAGGTGCATCGTCTTTTCTTTGGAGAGATTCTGGGCACCTAACCACTACTGAAGCCTGTTCCTGACATCTGGAGAGAGAGGAACGAGTTTGTCTAATGAGTCAAAGTATTAAGTAAGTAAAATGTTATTGGGCAGTTAATTAAAACTTTTACAAATGATTGTTGCATATTCAAACACAGTTTGGGCTAATACATTAGCATAGAACGAGCAAACGTTTAATGGTCAGTGACTCAGCTGCATAGCAAGAGGAGCGGTCCTTGTTGAACAGATACTTAGCATAACAGTAGGTGAAAAAGTGCAGAGCTAAGTACCGAAGGATGCAAGAAAAGTGCAGAGTGCAAAAGTGCTTTTATGATCTGTGCAAAGTTATTGTAAAAGGCCTGGTCAACCCTCATAGTATTCATTTTTAGATAATCAACAAGCCATCAGTTTCATGGGCAGGGCCAACATGAAAGGTGCTGATAAGAGCCAGCACAAGTTATCCCAAAGTTGCTGCCCTTACTTGTGATATAATACCAGTGGTGCAGCATTGAAATTCATAGCATACCTCCTTGTTTGCTCATGGGGGAAAAAGTGGCAGGTGCATTAGAAAAGCGAATCCATACAACAGATGTTTGGTGTCAAAGTGGATGAGAAGGGAGTAAAGCAAAGTGCCGGAGAGTGCAGGAAGGTGCAAAGTACAAAGTCGACTATTTTGGCCTGTGCAAGGCTGTTAAAGTTGGTCTAAGTGACCCCCTTTGTATTAATTTTTTACAGATATGGGGAAGCAATCAGTCCCAGGTTTCTATGGATGTTGGCTCTTAGCATTCCTTAGGCAATCATTACATGGCTAGAGCCAACATGAAAGATGTAAGTATAATGAGAGCAATGATGGATTTAACCCAGATCTCTTGACTGGGGGTGAATGTTTTGATTTGTTCTGCATTCCGTCCATCAACTGTGAGTCTTTTGCTTTCTCACCCTAAGAGCGCCGTTTATGCCCAGACATGGGTCCCGGGCTCACTGTGCCACTGGATTCAAGCTATCCTGGCAGATGAGGGGTGAAACCCCGAATCCGGCCCTAGGATACTTGTTTCTGGTCCAGGGAGGACCTGGCTTGGCAGTTCGGGCTGGACCTTTCCCATGAGGCACAGGGTCAAGACTGATTTGCATATGGCCAGGTCTAAACTGAGGTGGCATGGTGAGCAAAAGAAAGATGGATTTAACCCAGATCTCTTGACTAGGGCTAAATGTTTTTATTTGTTCTGCATTCCGTCCATCAACTGTGTATCTTTTGCTGCACTGTTTGCAACATTCATCCTGGAGGCTCATGAGGTATAGAGTGCCAAATGTATTATAGAAATGAATATATAAAACAGTTGATCTGCAGTTACTTCTAGTGTTCATTCTGTGCCATCAACAGACAATCATCTCCTTAGCTGAGGTCATATGAAAGGTGCAAATATGAATGCAGCACGAAAAGTCCCCAGGTTGTATGACATTCCTCTTGGGGACTAGTGCAGTGGAAAGTGCTAAGTGCATTGAAGTTTATTTTGAGCCATCAGCAGACAGTCATTCCCATAGCCGAGGTCACATGGAAGGTGCAAAAATGAAGGTGGCCCTAGGAGTCCCCAGATTGCTGTCGATGTTGAAGGTTTAGTAACAAAAGATAGATATATTTATGACATTCCTCTTGGGGATTAGTGCAGTGGAAAGTGCCAAGTGCATAAAAGCAATGAATTATCCCTGTGCTACTTCAAATTTGATGAATAAGTCGTGCTGATTTTGGGAAATGGTTCTTCAGCGAAGGAAGTATTTTTGGGTCCCGATTTTGCCACAGCCAACTGAAGCAATTTAACTGTTTGGATGAACAACATCCAAGACAAACTGGTGTATTGGCAATTCTAAATGAATAGGCTTCTGAAATTGCAACAGCAGAGAATCATCTGAGGTTCCAGGGTTCTCAATAGGAGAACAATTCATATTTTCCCTAATCCTAATATGTTCTAACAAAATCTGCCATAATGTCTTTTGAAATATATTTGCCTTTAAAGTCCAGAGAGGTAGAAGGGTAATGAGACAGAATATCGAGGGTAAAAAATTCGACCTACCATAATATCGAGTTAAAAATACTGTGGGATGGAAATATAGAATATAGAATGCAAGAATATCGTTGTCAAGAATATCGATTTGAAGGTAAGTAATATCGATTTTAAAAATATAGAAGTTAATAATATCGCTTGCAAAAATATAGTTGGTTAAAATATCGATTTTTTATGTAGTGATATGTATTTTAGTATATATTTTAAATGTATGTGATGTATTTTTTGTATAAGTATTGTTTATGTTCTTTAATATGTGTGTAAATTTTTTAGTAGTTATTAATTTTATCTTAATTAACTTTTGTGTTTTTTACTTCCGTAGCGGGTTGCGGGTTTATAGGGGAATAGGGTGGGAAGTAATTAAATTTTAATAAATTAATTAATATTTTTAATTTATTAATATTTATTTAATTGAGATTTCATAATGTTAATTGTGTTTTTAATTTTCGGGGGTAAATTTTAGGTGCGGGTTGTGGGGTTTTTAGGGGTAAAGGGTGGGAAGGTATTTATTTTTAATTAATTAATCATTATTTATTAGTTCTCATTAATTAATTAATTGACAATTAATTATGGTAAGTGTGTAATTAATTTTAGGTGCGGGTTGTGGGGCTTATAGGGGTAAAGGGTGGGAGGTAATTTATGTTTAATTAATTAATAATTACTTGATCACTAATCTTAATTAATTAATTGATATTTAATTAGGGTGATTGTTTATTATTTTTTGCGTGGGTTTTACTTTTATAGGGGTAAAGGGTGGGGAGTAAATTAGTTTTACTTACTGTATAATTAGTTGTTAAATACTATAAGTTTTTTAATTGAAAATAAGTTTTAATTGTGTAATTAATTTTTTACAGTTTCATTTTAGCTGTGGGTTGTGGGGAATATAGGGGTAAAGGGTGGGAAGTTAATGCATTTTTATGAGTTTTAATCTGTTTTTTAATTAATAATATTTCTTAATTGGTAATTAGTTATGTTAATTATGGACATACATTTATATTTACATTTATATGTGGGTTGTGAATTGCGTGGTGTTAGAGGGTAGGAAATAAAAACTAAATTTATGTAATAATTAATGTTTTTGTTTCTAAATATTTTCTAATGAAAAATATTTATTTGTTTGAAAATTATTTTTTATTTTATTTAATATAATATTTGTAGGTATTTGTCATACGTATTTAACTTTATAATATGTTTAAATATTTTTTTTAATATTAAATATATTTGTATTTACATTTGTAACATATTTATATATTTTTTGTTTTTTAAATATGTTTTTGTTTTTGTTAATATTTTGATTGTTTTTAATTTTGAACTGACTGGAGTGGGAATATTAATTGTTACCCCTCCGCAATCCAACACTTTCCCTACTGTTACACTTATTGGAGTGGGAATAGTAATTTTTACCCCTCCGCTATCTAACACTTTCCCTACTGTTGCATTCACTGGAGTGGGAATAGTAATTTCTATCCCTCCGCTATCCAACACTTTCCCTACTGTTGCACTGACTGGAGTGGAATAGTCAATTTTAACCCTCCGCTATCCAACACTTTCCCTACTGTTGCACTGACTGGAGTGGAATAGTCAATTTTAACCCTCCGCTATCCAACACTTTCCCTGCTGTTGCACTCACTGGAGTGGGAATTGTAATTTTTACCCCTCCGCTATCCAACACTTTCCCTACTGTTGCACTGGCTGTAGTGGTAAATTTAAGTTTAAAGATTTTTAGTTTAATGCTTTAATTTATAATAGGATGGTTTTTTTAAATTAGATTTTATGTTATTACTATATATGTATATAGCAGAAAAATTGGGAAAAGAACATGGGAACCCCACTAAGTGCCAATCGCGGAAGAGGCAGAGGACGAGGATATGCAAGATCAAACCCACAAGAAGAGGGAAGCGAAACAACAAATTCAAAAAGAGTGGGAACAATGACACGGAGCATGAGGCAGAAATGGAATTAAGACCTGTTACAGAAATGCCCTCACAAGAACTAGAAGTAATCAACCTGTCCAGAAAAATGTTGACTGAAATGGAAGTGAAAATACTGAAACGAGGCCTCAATTTTTGCCCAACCAATAATATTGATTTGGCCCAAATACGAATAGATCTTTATAAGTATGTACGAAAGATAAAATTGGCGAAAGTTTTTGCTGAGAACCCGAAGTTATCAGAACATACTAAAAAGATTATGGGACCAAGCATGGAACTAACAGCAAAAGAATCGGATAGCTTTGTGACATTAATGGAATTAGATGAAGATCCTAATTTCAAAACAAGAGAATTGAATGTATACTGCCCACAACTAGGAGCAGGAACAAGTGGTAAGAAGGCTCGATCCAAATTTTATCCACAATTACCACAAGGTAACAAAGTCAATATCTTCCATGAGTCAGTCATAAAAGATCTCTACCAACTGAACTATGAAAAAGAAAAGATAACCTTACATTCAAGGGAGAGAAGCTTTGCAAAGCCTGAAAAAGACGACACGATTGAAATAAAAAGAGCGGACAAGGGTGGCAATGTCATCATCATGGAGAAAGATGCATACATGCGGGAAGCATACTCCCAACTGAGAAACAGGGAGTACTATGAAAAACTGAAAGAAAATCCAACTACGAGGTGGAAACAAGAACTCGATGTAAAATTGACAATGTGGATGAAGAATAACCTCCTGGATGAAGATGAAGTAAAATATCTGAGAATAGACCACCCCAGGATGGCAACAATATATTTTCTCCCCAAAATTCACAAACATCCAACTAGACCACCAGGCAGACCGATAATATCAGCTAAGGGAGCATTACTGGAGAATATGGCAAATTATCTGGATGTGTACCTGCTACCTTATGTAAAGAAACTAACATCGTATTTACAGGACACTGGAGATTTACTAAGACATATACAGGAAACCCCGTGGCTAGACACATACAATTTGGTCACTATGGACGTGATATCACTATATACGAATATAGGAAATGATATCGGGCTAAAAGCATGCGAATACTTTTTGCAGGAAAGAAACATTCAATTCGCAGACCACAATAGTATGTTGTTAGAGATGATCACTATCTGCCTGGAACAAAATGCATTTATGTTTGGGGAGGAAACATTTCGCCAAGTGAAAGGGACTGCGATGGGCTTTTCATTTAGCCCTAGTTATGCCTGTCTCACCATGGGGTGGTGGGAAAATACTGTGGCCTGGACATTGGAAAATGAACATCATGTAAACAAGACCGTAATGTGGCTACGGTATATAGATGACTTGCTGATAATCTGGGATGGAACCAATGAGGAATTCCGGGAATACTTTAAGATCTTGAACAACACAGAAACAGGTTGGAAATTTACACATAATATCAGTAAAGAACGTGTTGTATTTCTGGATACTGAGATTTATATTAATAACAACAAAGTTCAAACCACATTACATCGCAAAAGTACAGCGACAAACGCTGTCCTCCATGCTGAAAGTTTCCACCAATCCAGTCTGATTAACAACATCCCTTATGGGGAATTCCTCAGAATAAAAAGAATCTGTTCACAGGAAGAGGAATGGAAAGTGAACTGTCAATTGGCAACTGAAAGATTTAAGACAAGGAAGTACAACCTGAAAATTGTTGCATCATCCCTACAAAGAACAATGCAACTACCTAGAACTGATTTGCTGAAAGAAAGAATCCCCCAAACGAAAGAAAAAGAAAAAAATGAACAAAAAATACGTCTAATCACTACTCATTCCAACGAGAATAAACAAATCACAAAAATCATGCGAAAAAATTGGCACATATTACATCTTGATCCAACAGTTGCTAAGATAATAGGAGACCGTCCCAACATTACATATCGTAGGACAATGAACTTAAAAGATCAGCTTACCCACAGTCATTTTCTACCTAAAAAAAAGCAGGAGACATGGCTAAAACCACAAGGGTTTTATAAATGTACCAGTTGTAAAGTTTGTACAATTGCGAGGAACATCAAAGAAATTCAGATGGCCAACAAACGAATATGGAAAATCCAACAGCTTATTAATTGCAAAAGCCAATACGTGATTTATATCATGGAATGTCCTTGCTCATTAAAATATGTGGGCAGCACTAAATGTGAACTTAAAAAACGTATTCTTGAGCATGTGTGAGCTACAATTAACAACGATAGGAGCAACGCAGTTGCCAAGCACATGGAAAAAGAGCATGGGGGCAACTGGAAAGAATTGATTTTTTATGCGGTGGAAGCAGTAGCTAAATATACAAGAGGAGGAGACAGAGAAAAGATTCTCAGACAGAAAGAATCGAGACATATCCTCAATTTTCGTACTCTGACTCCCAATGGACTGAATCAAGATGAGGAACTGTACTCACACTTGTAAATAGAATAGCTGAACATATTGGACCTGATGAACATTTGTCTCTCTCAACTTTTAGGAACTTTTATGAACTTTTGACATATAAATCAAATTGGTGGAGGGATAAATTAGTTGAAAATAATTAAATTTTTATTTTTTTGTTTTTTTCAATTATTATTTGATGAATTCGCACAGATTTATAATTTGTCGACAATTGAAATGTACTTGAATGAATGATAAAATGATACAACTTAGAGAAGTCTAGCAGTAATAATAAATGTATTAATGTTATTTCAAAAACTAGAGTAAGAAATAAGTGAAAATAGAGTATAATTACAGTTTTCACCCACTGGAGGGTAGGAACAAGTAGAATTATCACCCACTGGAGGGCGAGACTGGTGGCAAATAGGAGGAAAAGTGACTATTCTATAAAATGACCGGTCTGGTATAGTCACGTGTTGAAATTATAAATAAGCATGTGCGGTAATTCAACACGTGAAATATGATTTATAAGAGACGGTCACTATTAAAGCTAACACACAGTCATAACACTAGTCGTGTGAACAAATTGATAATTATGTAAATACGTTTGTAAATATTGCACGGACTAATTATAAATGGAAAATAGGATCAGACTTCAGAATTAATGAGTACATATTTTGATTGTCATATTTGTTTTCACCAGTTTTGGGTAAAGTAATTTTGATTGTAAATAGTGGTTTATCATAGAGAACTACAGTAACCAGAATGCCTTGCAACACACTGCAGGAAGTGATGTCAGAGCTTGTCATGAATATCCTTTAAAAAAAGAAAAAAATGCGGCATATGTTGATTTACTAACCTCGTGAACAAGATCTTTGTTAAGATTGAAACGCGTAGAGGATTACTGGAATGCTGAATAAATCACAGCTTTATAATTATTAAGTTGTAGTTGCTTCCAATTCGTGAGTGCGAGCGGATTTGTCTCCATTTGGAGACGCTGGATGCAATATATATATATATATATATATTCTCAACAAATGAAAAATACGTGGCACTCTCCTTGAATATTTCAGTTGTTTTATTTAAATCATCTCTCTCCTCTTTCCCTACGCGTTTCGACCATCTCAGTCTTGATCACGGCAGTAAACATAGTCCTATGTTTATTTTCACCATTTATACTCAGGGGCCGATTCCGATCTCGGCCGGTAGGGCTCCGAATCGGATTCGGCTTAACCGGATCCGATTCGGAGCCCTATTTCCCGACCGATTCATCGTACGCGCGTCCGGGCGAGCGAGTACGATGCGTATTCGCCGACCGACTCGTCCGGGCGTCCTGACCGCTCCGACCGACTCGATCCCGGGTCGAACCGCACCGACCGACTCGCACGGACACGACTCGCACCGCGCAATGGAGACGTTCCCCGGCCGGGTAAGTACGATGCGCGCCGCGAGCAGTCTGACCGAGCCGCGCACTCCGGCTCGAAAGAGCTGTCGGAGCCGTACTTTGGGGGTCCGTGTCGGACCCCCCTGTATGCATAGCCACGCGAGTCGCACACAGGGGGTCCCATGGGTCCCCCTACCTGTGCGTGTACGGCGCGAATCGCTCCGCCGCGCACACGCTGTAGGGGCGCACTTGTCCGCATCGCACCCATTGAGTCAATGGGAGCCCGCGTACGCGTTGTACGACAGGCTCCCATTGACTTCAATGGAAGTCCGACCGACTCGAGTCCGATGGCATACGTGCGCATCGTACTCGTTCGGTCGGACTGCACGGGTCCGATTCGGTCGGAAATCTCTCCGGGTCCGGCTCAATCGGAGAGATTTCCGGCCCGAATCGGAATCGGCCCCTCAGTCTCCACGTTGCCCGTTAGGAGGCATTGTGGGACTCGTAGTTCTTTAAATACCATTAAAAAAAATTCAATTAGGCAATCATTGAAAATCATACATGTGATGGATTTAGGTGATCCCATTCATAACCCCAGTAGTTATGGAAACAATATTATAACTTATGATGAGTGTTAATTCTAACTTGTCGCATATTATGCAAGTTAGATCTATTTGCATCCTACTCGCGCTGTCTACACCTTCCATGATCTAGTGGTGGCAGAACTAGACATGATGGACAACATTAAACACGTCAATAGAAAGGAGAACTTGTCTGCAATGGAACGTAAAGCTTTACAATCATTGAAGGATAACATCATGATTGAGATAAAGCCAGCGGACAAGGGCGGAAATGTTGTCATTCTGGATAAACAAAATTACATCGAAGAGGCGATGCGCCAATTGAATAAAACAGAACATTATCAGGTATTAAAAAAGAATCCCATCAATGCCCTAACAATTGAACTAAGCAATAAAATACAAGACTGGTGCAAAATGGGACTACTTAGTGAGGAAGAAGCCAAGTTCCTCACTACTGAAGATCCAGTGATACCAACAATATATTTCCTCCTAAAGGTGCACAAGACCCTACACAAGCCTCCAGGCCGTCCCATAATATCTAGCTGTGGAGCCCTATATGAAAATCTGGCATCTTATGTGGACTATTTCATCGCGCCAATTGTGCCAACGTTGAATTCCTACCTCAAGGATACAGGGGATTTTTTGCGCACTCTTATGGAAACCAGCTGGCAACAAGATTATCTACTAGTAACAATTGATGTAGTCTCCCTCTACACCTCAATCAGTCATGACTTAGGATTGAAAGCCGTTACTTACTTCCTCAAACAAAGACCAATAGGAGAATTACAGCACACCACTATGTTACTAGAAAAGATGACGCTTTGCCTGAATAACAATATCTTTTTGTTCAATAAAAAACTGTATTCGCAATGCTGCGGAACTGCTATGGGAGTTTCCTTCTCTCCAAGCTATGTGAACCTCATGATGGGGTGGTGGGAGAGGAACATAGCTTGGAGAGAAGAGAACGACCAACACACAGCCAGAGTTGTACTCTGGCTGCGTTTTATAGATGATTTGTTCCTTCTATGGAGAGGAACAGAAGCAGAGTTCCTACAATATCTAGCAATTCTCAACAACAACGAAGTGGGTCTGAAGTTCACGCACAATATCAACTCAAAGGAAATAGATTTTCTGGATACAAAAATATACATTGAATCGAACAAAATTCATACAACTGTGTATAGAAAGAGGACTGCCACCAATAGTGTGCTTCATGGCTCAAGCTTCCATCCCCAATCTCTTAAGAAAAGTATACCGTATGGGGAATACATAAGAATGAAGAGAAATTGCTCTGAACCTAAGGAAATGGAGGCTAAATTCGCAGAAACTAAACAACGCTTCTTGAACAGAGGATATAAATACAATGATATCAAGCGGGGTGAAGAAAAAGCAAGAGCATTAACTCGGGAACAGACATTAATAAACAGTAACAAAAGGAATAGCAAGTTGGAAACACAATCACAGGATGGTATACCACGACTCATACTTACGTACAGTAAGGAGAGCTTCAAGATACAAAGAATCCTCAATAAGTACTGGAATGTCTTGAAGAAAGATGTGGACATTGGAACTAAGATAGGAGAACGTCCACTGATATCGTACAGGAAGGCACCCTCCTTATCAGATACACTTGTTAACAGTCACTTCGAACAAAAGAAACCAGGAACATGGCTGCAAAGCAGACAAAGAGGCTTCGGAAAGTGTGCTACCTGTAAGGCCTGTAAAATTGGAAGAAATCTGAAATCCATCAATGATCCACGAGGTAAAGTGTTCAATATCAACGAACCAATCACGTGTGAATCTTCGTATGTGGTATACTTGATTGAATGTTTTTGTGGAAAGAGGTACATAGGGAGTACCATTTGTCCACTGAAAAAGCGGATATTGGAGCACATAAGGGCAATACAAAATCATGATCCATCTTATGCGATTGCCAAACATATGGACACACATAACGGCAAAACATGGATGGACATACACTACTCAGGATTGGTCAGCGTACCACCACATGAGAGAGGTGGTAATAGAATGTTAAAACTGAGACGTCTTGAATCGAAACTAATAATTAGGTTCAAAACCAAGACCCCACAGGGATTTAATGGGGATGAAGAGATGTATATCCATCTATGAGAGACCAGACAACTAATTTGTGACTTGATATCATGCTTGGTTATGATGAACTGCGCCAATCTGATACCCACCAGGATATAATAACTTTGTGAATAGAACTGCAGCCTGAACTCTGAAAGATCAGTATTTTATCGTGGATTTGAGTAACAGCAGTAATGAACAAACTTGGCTTGTGATGGATTAGTGTTGATAGCCTTGTAGTGTATGGATGTATTAAAAGATATTGATGACAAATGGGCACTTAGCTCATTACAACCAATACAGGACACTAAGTCAAGACTTGTCGCATTCTCTTAAATACAGTATAGGGCATAGCTGATCTGTCTGTCTTAATAATATGAATATAACATGACAGGTGTCAACATACTAAATGCTGACACCCTCGAGTCAATAGACAGCGCGAGTAGGATGCAAATAGATCTAACTTGCATAATATGCGACAAGTTAGAATTAACACTCATCATAAGTTATAATATTGTTTCCATAACTACTGGGGTTATGAATGGGATCACCTAAATCCATCACATGTATGATTTTCAATGATTGCCTAATTGAATTTTTTTAATGATATTTAAAGAACTGCGAGTCCCACAATGCCTCCTAACGGGCAACGTGGAGACTGAGTATAAATGGTGAAAATAAACATAGGACTATGTTTACTGCCGTGATCAAGACCGAGATGGTCGAAACGCGTAGGGAAAGAGGAGAGAGATGATTTAAATAAAACAACTGAAATATTCAAGGAGAGTGCCACGTATTTTTTCATTTGTTGAGAATATTAGTGCGAAAACTGGTCCTGTTTTCGCCGTGTGCACCAGCTGGATTGTGCGCCCCCTGCTCAGGACTGTTTGTTGGTTCATATATATATATATATATATTCACTGAAAAAACCATAGGTTTTAGGGACAGTTATAGTTAGTTGGACATTGCACTCGTACAAAACCCGTGAAATTCCCCGTTATAGTTAGTTCAGCTAACTATAACTCGCGCCCCGCAATGCACTGCTAATGACGTCACATATTACATCACTCATGACATGGTCAGTGACATCACTGATGACATCACTGATGACATCTCAAATGACATCACTGATGACATCATCCAGTGACTGTGTGTTTCTGTAAAGTTTAAATATGTTTAATATATATAGGGAAAGGCGTATTGAAGAATGAGTGGGTGTATAAGTGTCTGAATGGATGATTTAGTACGTGCGTGACTGACTCTACAAGTGAGTGATTAAACGTATCTTACTGAATGCATGGGTTAGTGACTAAACTGTGTGAATGTCTGTATCCGTCTGTTGGTGTGTAAGTGGATGCATGGATTTGCGAATAGCTACATGAGTGTCTATATGGGTTATTGATTGGTTCTATGAGTATCTGTATGGGTGCCTGAGTGTTTGTGTGGATGGGGTGTGTGCGACTGTGCATAGATGTGTGAGTGGGTGATTCACTGGGTGGATGGTTTCAAGAGTGCATCTGTGATAGACTGTATGGGTGGGTAAGTGTGTGTAAGAGTGTGTTAGTGAGTGAATGTATGTCCCAGTGGTACATGTGTGAGTAACTACATATGTGAAAGGCAGTATATATGTGTATTGGAGTATATAAATAGCTATAAGCGAGAGTGAGTGATTGTGATAGTGGCTGTATGGATGAGTGTGTGCTTGTATCAGTGATTGTATAAGAGCGTAACAATGTGCTAGTATTTGTATGATTAAGTGAGCTGGTGTGTGTATAACTGTATAGGTGAGTAAATGGCAGTGTGTTTAATTATTTGCATGACTGACTAGGTGTGTGAGTACCTCTATGGATGAGTGGCGGTGTTTGAGTGTCTATATAGGAGTAAGAGTGCATATGATAGTCCTGTACTGAGTGACCATAAGTATGAGTGACTGTACGGGTGAGTGAGTGGATGTGTGTGTGTAGACCTAAGAATAAGTGAGTGGGTATGTAGTTATTGGTGTTGGAGTGTCTATGGTTTTGCGAATGGCACTCTGTAATTTAGATTGGGTGTATCAAAGGTTATATTAGGGTGTGAGGAGCTGCATCAGATTATCACGTGGATGATGTCATCAGTGATGTCATTTGAGATGTCATCAGTGATGTCATCAGTGATGTCACTGACCATGTCATGAGTGATGTAATATGTGACGTCATCAGCAGTGCATTGCGGGCGCGAGTTATAGTTAGCTGAACTAACTATAACGGGGAATTTCACGGGTTTTGTACGAGTGCAATGTCCAACTAACTATAACTGTCCCTAAAACCTATGGTTTTTTCAGTGAATTTCAAAGGTTTTTTAAATGCTAATTTCTAACTATAACGTGTCTGAAACCTATGGTTTTTTCAGTGAATTTCAAAGGTTTTTAAAATGCTAATTTGTAACTATAACGTGCCTGAAACCTACGGTTTTTTCAGTGAATTTCAAAGGTTTTTTAAATGACAATTTTTAAATGTATTAATTTTTATATTAATTTTTTTCATACTGATTTACTACATTTTTAGAAACAATTTCTTTTACATATTTTATTTTTTAAATTACATTGTAATTACATTATACATTACATTACAAAAAATACTTTCTCAGAATGAATTACTTTAGTTTAAATACTTTGCACATAGGCAATAGACTTTTAAGTACAGTAGTTACAGTTGTTGCAATGGGCAACACATTTTCAAACACAATGCAACATTCAGCTCAATGTGAATTTCTAGTTAAATGCAATTAGTTACTTTATGGATTACTTTTCTAACCACAGGACTGGATCCTAGATTCAGTCCTGGTACATCTCCTGTAAACAGTTGAGTAAAAGCGTTTTGGTTACAGTCGTGATTTTTAAGGAATATTATTGTATTTTAAAAGTTGACACTTAGAAACTTTTTCTCATAGAATCACCAATGTTATCCTATGGAAGGAAATTCACTTAGCAGGTAAAAACTGTTATCGTTACTTTTTCTTACTCAGTGTTGGATCCTGGATCCAGCACTGGTGCATCTCCTGTAAACAGTTGAAAGAATGCGTTTAAGTCATACAGGCGATTTTAAGGAATATTTGTAGTTTGTGAAAATCGACACTTTGAAACTTTTCTGCTGAAAACCAGACAATGGATTCCTATGGAAGAAAATATAAGTTACTGGTAAGTACGGTTAAAATTACTTTTCAGGACCAGTACTGGGCTGAAAGATACAGCACTGAGGTCTCTCCTTATAACAGGTGAGTAAATCGGAATTCGTATTTCGGCTGATTTTAGAGGAATATTTGTATGTTTCAAAAATCAACACTTAGAAACTTTTTCAGCAAAAAGCAGGCAATGATATCCTTTGGAAGGAAATTCAAGTTACTGGTAAGTACGGTTAAAATTACTTTTGAGGATCAGTACTGGGCTGAAAGATGCAGCACTGAGGTCTCTCCTGATAACAGATGAGTAAATCGGAATTCGTATTTCGGCTGATTTTAGATGAATATTTTAAAGTTCCAAAACTCCACACTTAGAAGAATTTCCAAGTGAAACCAGTCAATGTTAGCCTATGGAAGGAAATTCAAGTTACCGGTAAGTACGGTTAAAATTACTTTTCAGGACCAGTACTGGGCTGAAAGATACAGCACTAAGGTCTCTCCTGATAACAGGTGAGTAAATCGGAATTCCTATTTCGGCTGATTTTAGATGAATATTTTAAAGTTCCAAAACTCCACACTTAGAAGAATTTCAAAGTGAAACCAGTCAATGTTAGCCTATGGAAGGAAATTCAAGTTACTGGTAAGTACGGTTAAAATTACTTTTCAGGACCAGTACTGGGCTGAAAGATGCAGCACTGAGGTCTCTCCTGATAACAGGTGAGTAAATCGGAATTCGTATTTCGGCTGATTTTAGAGGAATATTTTAAAGTTCCAAAACTCCACACTTAGAAGAATTTCCAAGTGAAACCAGTCAATGTTAGCCTATGAAGGAAATTCAAGTTACCGGTAAGTACGGTTAAAATTACTTTTCAGGACCAGTACTGGGCTGAAAGATGCAGCACTGAGGTCTCTCCTGATAACAGGTGAGTAAATCGGAATTCGTATTTCGGCTGATTTTAGAGGAATATTTTAAAGTTCCAAAACTCCACACTTAGAAGAATTTCAAAGTGAAACCAGTCAATGTTAGCCTATGGAAGGAAATTCAAGTTACTGGTAAGTACGGTTAAAATTACTTTTCAGGACCAGTACTGGGCTGAAAGATGCAGCACTGAGGTCTCTCCTGATAACAGGTGAGTAAATCGGAATTCGTATTTCGGCTGATTTTAGAGGAATATTTTAAAGTTCCAAAACTCCACACTTAGAAGAATTTCCAAGTGAAACCAGTCAATGTTAGCCTATGAAGGAAATTCAAGTTACCGGTTAGTACGGTTAAAATTACTTTTGAGGATCAGTACTGGGCTGAAAGATGCAGCACTGAGGTCTCTCCTGATAACAGGTGAGTAAATCGGAATTCGTATTTCGGCTGATTTTAGAGGAATATTTTAAAGTTCCAAAACTCCACACTTAGAAGAATTTCCAAGTGAAACCAGTCAATGTTAGCCTATGGAAGGAAATTCAAGTTACTGGTAAGTACGGTTAAAATTACTTTTCAGGACCAGTACTGGGCTGAAAGATGCAGCACTGAGGTCTCTCCTGATAACAGGTGAGTAAATCAGAATTCGGATTTCGGCTGATTTTAGAGGAATATTTGTATGTTTCAAAAATCAACACTTAGAAACTTTTTCAGCAAAAAGCAGGCAATGATATCCTATGGAAGGAAATTCAAGTTACTGGTAAGTACGGTTAAAATTACTTTTGAGGATCAGTACTGGGCTGAAAGATGCAGCACTGAGGTCTCTCCTGATAACAGGTGAATAAATCGGAATTCGTATTTCGGCTGATTTTAGAGAAATATTTTAAAGTTCCAAAACTCCACACTTAGAAGAATTTCCAAGTGAAACCAGTCAATGTTAGCCTATGAAGGAAATTCAAGTTACCGGTAAGTACGGTTAAAATTACTTTTCAGGATCAGTACTGGGCTGAAAGATGCAGCACTGAGGTCTCTCCTGATAACAGGTGAGTAAATCGGAATTCGTATTTCGGCTGATTTTAGAGGAATATTTTAAAGTTCCAAAACTCCACACTTTAGAAGAATTTCCAAGTGAAACCAGTCAATGTTAGCCTATGAAGGAAATTCAAGTTACCGGTAAGTACGGTTAAAATTACTTTTGAGGATCAGTACTGGGCTGAAAGATGCAGCACTGAGGTCTCTCCTGATAACAGGTGAGTAAATCGGAATTCGTATTTCGGCTGATTTTAGAGGAATATTTTAAAGTTCCAAAACTCCACACTTAGAAGAATTTCCAAGTGAAACCAGTCAATGTTAGCCTATGAAGGAAATTCAAGTTACCGGTAAGTACGGTTAAAATTACTTTTGAGGATCAGTACTGGGCTGAAAGATGCAGCACTGAGGTCTCTCCTGATAACAGGTGAGTAAATCGGAATTCGTATTTCGGCTGATTTTAGAGGAATATTTTAAAGTTCCAAAACTCCACACTTAGAAGAATTTCCAAGTGAAACCAGTCAATGTTAGCCTATGAAGAAAATTCAAGTTACCGGTAAGTACGGTTAAAATTACTTTTCAGGACCAGTACTGGGCTGAAAGATGCAGCACTGAGGTCTCTCCTGATAACAGGTGAGTAAATCAGAATTCGGATTTCGGCTGATTTTAGAGGAATATTTGTATGTTTCAAAAATCAACACTTAGAAACTTTTTCAGCAAAAAGCAGGCAATGATATCCTATGGAAGGAAATTCAAGTTACTGGTAAGTACGGTTAAAATTACTTTTGAGGATCAGTACTGGGCTGAAAGATGCAGCACTGAGGTCTCTCCTGATAACAGGTGAGTAAATCGGAATTCGTATTTCGGCTGATTTTAGAGGAATATTTTAAAGTTCCAAAACTCCACACTTAGAAGAATTTCCAAGTGAAACCAGTCAATGTTAGCCTATGGAAGGAAATTCAAGTTACTGGTAAGTACGGTTAAAATTACTTTTCAGGACCAGTACTGGGCTGAAAGATACAGCACTGAGGTCTCTCCTGATAACAGGTGAGTAAATCGGAATTCGTATTTCGGCTGATTTTAGAGGAATATTTTAAAGTTCCAAAACTCCACACTTAGAAGAATTTCCAAGTGAAACCAGTCAATGTTAGCCTATGAAGGAAATTCAAGTTACCGGTTAGTACGGTTAAAATTACTTTTGAGGATCAGTACTGGGCTGAAAGATGCAGCACTGAGGTCTCTCCTGATAACAGGTGAGTAAATCGGAATTCGTATTTCGGCTGATTTTAGAGGAATATTTTAAAGTTCCAAAACTCCACACTTAGAAGAATTTCCAAGTGAAACCAGTCAATGTTAGCCTATGAAGAAAATTCAAGTTACCGGTAAGTACGGTTAAAATTACTTTTCAGGACCAGTACTGGGCTGAAAGATGCAGCACTGAGGTCTCTCCTGATAACAGGTGAGTAAATCAGAATTCGGATTTCGGCTGATTTTAGAGGAATATTTGTATGTTTCAAAAATCAACACTTAGAAACTTTTTCAGCAAAAAGCAGGCAATGATATCCTATGGAAGGAAATTCAAGTTACTGGTAAGTACGGTTAAAATTACTTTTGAGGATCAGTACTGGGCTGAAAGATGCAGCACTGAGGTCTCTCCTGATAACAGGTGAGTAAATCGGAATTCGTATTTCGGCTGATTTTAGAGGAATATTTTAAAGTTCCAAAACTCCACACTTAGAAGAATTTCCAAGTGAAACCAGTCAATGTTAGCCTATGAAGGAAATTCAAGTTACCGGTAAGTACGGTTAAAATTACTTTTCAGGATCAGTACTGGGCTGAAAGATGCAGCACTGAGGTCTCTCCTGATAACAGGTGAGTAAATCGGAATTCGTATTTCGGCTGATTTTAGAGGAATATTTTAAAGTTCCAAAACTCCACACTTTAGAAGAATTTCCAAGTGAAACCAGTCAATGTTAGCCTATGAAGGAAATTCAAGTTACCGGTAAGTACGGTTAAAATTACTTTTGAGGATCAGTACTGGGCTGAAAGATGCAGCACTGAGGTCTCTCCTGATAACAGGTGAGTAAATCGGAATTCGTATTTCGGCTGATTTTAGAGGAATATTTTAAAGTTCCAAAACTCCACACTTAGAAGAATTTCCAAGTGAAACCAGTCAATGTTAGCCTATGAAGGAAATTCAAGTTACCGGTAAGTACGGTTAAAATTACTTTTGAGGATCAGTACTGGGCTGAAAGATGCAGCACTGAGGTCTCTCCTGATAACAGGTGAGTAAATCGGAATTCGTATTTCGGCTGATTTTAGAGGAATATTTTAAAGTTCCAAAACTCCACACTTAGAAGAATTTCCAAGTGAAACCAGTCAATGTTAGCCTATGAAGAAAATTCAAGTTACCGGTAAGTACGGTTAAAATTACTTTTCAGGACCAGTACTGGGCTGAAAGATGCAGCACTGAGGTCTCTCCTGATAACAGGTGAGTAAATCAGAATTCGGATTTCGGCTGATTTTAGAGGAATATTTGTATGTTTCAAAAATCAACACTTAGAAACTTTTTCAGCAAAAAGCAGGCAATGATATCCTATGGAAGGAAATTCAAGTTACTGGTAAGTACGGTTAAAATTACTTTTGAGGATCAGTACTGGGCTGAAAGATGCAGCACTGAGGTCTCTCCTGATAACAGGTGAGTAAATCGGAATTCGTATTTCGGCTGATTTTAGAGGAATATTTTAAAGTTCCAAAACTCCACACTTAGAAGAATTTCCAAGTGAAACCAGTCAATGTTAGCCTATGGAAGGAAATTCAAGTTACTGGTAAGTACGGTTAAAATTACTTTTCAGGACCAGTACTGGGCTGAAAGATACAGCACTGAGGTCTCTCCTGATAACAGGTGAGTAAATCGGAATTCGTATTTCGGCTGATTTTAGAGGAATATTTTAAAGTTCCAAAACTCCACAGACAGAAGAATTTCCAAGTGAAACCAGTCAATGTTAGCCTATGGAAGGAAATTCAAGTTACTGGTAAGTACGGTTAAAATTACTTTTCAGGATTAGTACTGGGCTGAAAGATGCAGCACTGAGGTCTCTCCTGATAACAGGTGAGTAAATCAGAATTCGTATTTCGGCTGATTTTAGAGGAATATTTGCACAATGGTGAAGGGAGGGGGCGGGGCCTGAGGTGACATCTGTGCAAACGCGCCCCGTGGTGCGTTTTAAGTTGGGGGATTAAGTCCCCTTGAATCATGAGGGTCCCTATGGGCCAACTAGCCCACCAGGAACCTCCAGTATGCGCCAGGGGCTGCGTTGCAGAGACATGTACAGAGGCCACACCCCTTTTACACCTCTCTGCAACGCAGCTCTGTGGCGCTTTCTGGACGTACCTGTTGGGCTAGTTGGCCCCCAGGGACCCTCAGGATTGAAGAGGATTTAATTCCCCATCTTAAAACGCGCCACGGGGCCTGTTTGCACACATGTCACCTGAAGCCCCGCCCCCTCCCTTCACCACTGTGCAAACGCGCCCGTGGCGCGTTTTAAGTCGGGGATTAACTCCCTTGAATCCTGAGGGTCCCTGGGGTGCAACTAGCCCACCATATACCTCCAAAAGCGCCATAGAGCTGTGTTGCAGAGAGGTGTAAAAGGGGCGTGGCCTCTGTACACCTCTCTGCAAGGCAGCTCCCTGGGGCATACTGGAGGTTCCTGGTGGGCTAGTTGGCCCCCAGGGACCCCCAGTATTCAAGGGGAATTGTTCCTCTCTGCAAACGCGCCAGGGGCGCGTTTGCAGAGTGGTGAAGGAAGGGGCGGGGCCTACGGGCCCGATCGTTTTTTTTTTTTTTCCCTGAAGGGGGCTGTGTGGCCCCCTTCCTTTTTCCTATTTTTAGGCCCTGGGGACTCCATCCCCCAGGGCCTTACCCCTTTTTATTAAAATTAAAATAAAAAAACGGGAAGGGGGCCGCGTGGCCCCCTTCCCTGGGCTTGTATTGGCCCCGGGGACCCCATCCCCCGGAGCATGGCCTCTTTTTTTTATTTGGAGGGGGCTGCATGGCCCCCTCCTCAGGCCATTTAAGGCCCCGGGGACCCCATCCCCCGGGCCGGCCTTGCACTTTTTAAAAAAAAATCCCATTTTTTTACTTTGGGGAGGGGGCTGCATGGCCCCCTCCGTGGCCACTTATGGCCCCGGGGACCCCATCCCCCGGGGCCTGGCCTCCGTTGGGGACTGTGGGGGGTCCCCAAACCCCCCACAGTCCCGCCGGCTCCCCGTGTCCTACGGGAGCCGGCATTGCTTAGCACATGGGGAGCAGCTAACATGCTGCTCCCCATGTGGAAAGCAATCGGCTTTGGATATTGGAAGAGAGAGCAGGTTTCCTGCCTCTCTTCCAATATCCAAAGCAAGTTTGCAATGACAGGACGGGAGCCGCGAGGCTCCCGTCCTGTCATTGCAAACAGCAGTGTCCCGGGGTAGGCACCCCGGGACACTGCAGGAGCCGGCCCTGGGGGTGGTGGTTTCCAGGGCCACCACAGGCTCCAGGAGGGGGCCGCGCGGCCCCCCTCCCTACATTTTGAAAGCCCCGGGAGGTGGTGGTCCTCGGGGCTTGGGGGTCCAAAACGGACCCCCATTTTAATTTTTCTTAGTGCCCCGGGAGGTGGTGGTCTCGGGCGTGTGGGGCTGGAGCCCCCCACACAGGTTTTTAATTTAAAAAAGAAGCCCCGGGGAGGTGGTGGTCCTCGGGGCTGCGGGAGGGCTCAGAGCCCTCCCGCACCATTATACATAAAGCCCCGGGAGGTGGTGGTCCCTGGGGCTTGGGGGCCCTTAGAGGCCCCCACACATAAAATTAACCCCCCAGCATGCCCCGGGACTTGGCCCACCCGGGGCCACTAACATCGAGCGCGGAGACCGCGCTCGATTTTTTTCGGCAGGATTCGCGCTCCTGAGCGCATCCTGCCGATTTTTTAAAAAAAAATATATTTTTTGCCCAGGGGTCCTTGTGGGACCCCTGAGCAGACCTAGGGGGTCAGGGTGTTTCTACCCTGCTCCCTTTGTGCGCTTTGCGCACTTGTTTCTGTCCCTCGGTTCTACCGAGGGACAAAATGGCTGCCAACACTTCCTGATTTGGAGTGTTGACAGCCAATTAACATAAAGCTCGTGCTCGGGAGGATCCGCGGCCCTAGATATATCTATCTTTTTACTTTTGATTTTCTCAGCAACTACTGAACGGATTTACACCATTTAACAAAAGGGTTCTTTCTGAACCAAGAACTACCTCTTTGCCAAATTTGGTGTAATTCCGTTCAGCAGTTCGGGCTGTAGCCGTGTCTAAAGTTTCCTATGGAAAATTGCATGGGGAAAACGCGTTTTGGGACCCCCTTTTTCTCGGCCCCCGCTTGACGAATCCCCCGAGACTTTCAGGGTAGGAGCGGACCGGAGCGCCCCACAAAGTTTGAAAATTTTGCGAAGATACGTCAACCGGCAAGAGAGTTATTTCAAATAGAATGTCGCGGATTTCCTATGGATAATAGGTTGTAACTATAACTATCTACTGGCGACCGCCAGTAGATAATATATATATATATATATATATATATATATATATATATATATATATCTATATATATATATATATATAGATATATATATATATATATATATATATATATACCATCCAATTCCTCCTTACACTACAAAGAGGTACACCGACTCTGGCTGGATTGCAAGAATTCATTTATTGATGGAACAACACGAAGGCAAGAGGCTTCCCATTCCCAACGTTTCTGCTTATGAAAGCCTTGATCACGGGAGAAGTCTCTGAATTTTGAATAACCCACGTGATTCCCTTTTAAACAGCGTGGACCGTATTCTTTCACAGAGCGCGCAGAGGGAAAATAATCTGACTTTAAACGAAGAGAAAGCGCTGTTGATCCAATGTCTTTGAATACCTATCATGCGCACAAACCTTCTTCTTTTCATGTCATTCCCCAAAGCACCAGTACAGTCAGCCTCTTTGCACAGTTCGGGGCATATTCTCAAGAACGTATGATAACTACCGCAAAATTAGTTTAACGCAACTCTTCACATCGCAGTCTATTGCGGGAAAACAACTCAGTGTTAACGTGGAATTCAAAACACGGAGCCCCCATGCGATAGTCCAACGATAACACGTCAAATGAACGTGTTAAAACTAACGCGACGCAGAAAAAACGCAAACACGAATGCAAAAATAGTAGCTATGAGGCCAATGGCGATACAAAAATCAGTGATAACCAGTGAGAGGCCTGCAATTCCCACGCGTCATGTGGGAAAATGCACAATAAAAGCAGAGTAAAAAAACGGTGAGATGACAATGTACGAGCACAACCCCACATCCGTGTTGGACAACAAATGAGCATCGTCTCGCATCAAATAGGCATCTCCCCACAGTCACAATGTACATTGACATGCAGTCTGCATGTAAACTATGCAAATGCTGAAACATGCATATAACACACAGTGAAACCGCATCTCCCCCTCACATTGCAGAGGGACAAGCAACCCCTCCTGCACACAGACGTGTCATGACCATGATCAATCAATTATGAAAGCGTGGACGAATGTAGGGGCAGTGACTCCCGCTTACGTACATGTTGCCCATGTTGTGGGACCTGAGTCACAGGGGGCATCCCTGCATCATGGTGGTACATATCTGACCTCAAAAGGAGCCCTGTTGTCACCTGCAGGACACAAATGGCAGCCAAAATGGAATGAATCTGGACACATGTGAAACGCCGAAGAGTAGGATTCTCTACTAACTGCGACACACAGAACTGGCAGTTCGAATACGTGACACCCTAAACAGCCTCTCTGCACAGAGGTGACACACCCACCATACATGAACAAATCACAAAATTGTCAGCAATACATGTCGCACTCACACTTGTCTGAGTGATGTGCCTGTACAGATGAGAGACATGCACGCAGGGATAGTGTTCTTCGAATGCATTTATTTGCACATGCTGTGCCTGTGGTCATTTTGTACTGTCCCATTACTGCCAAGGACTGCCACAATGTGACGTGCTCATGTGAAGAAATTGTCAATAATGGTATTCCTACGGGCTATTCCTGCTGCGGCTGCAGTGGGGTGTGGTCCACATGCCTCATCTCCATCATCATCGTCCGGTGCATCTGGCACTTGTATCCATGGTGCCTTGCTGCGTACACATATGTTGTGCAACACACAACATGCAACGATCATCTTGCACACGATATCTGGGCTGTACAGGAGCCTTCCACCTGTGACGTCCAGGCACCTGAAACGTGACTTCAACACACCAAATGTGCGTTCCACGATGCCCCTGGTGCGTTTGTGGGCCGCATTGTACTGCCTCTGGGCCTGTGTGTTCGGGGCTCGGAGGGGTGTCATCATCCAAGCGCAGAGTGCATATCCTTGGTCACCTGTGACAGTGCAGAGAGACATGAGTCAATAGTTGGTTCGGCATGATGTGTTGGCAGGCTCACTGGTTCATTGGTGTGTGATATGTGTGACTTTGTGATTCCTGCATGACATGTACTGCTTGTTGCAAATGAGCGGCATCAATGTGTATTACGTAGCCTCAATGCCGCTTCTCCCTCCCCCCGAGCATGTTCACTAAAGTGCGCAGCGCGGTTGCATCACTTGCACCCCTACGGCACACTATTGTCATGCCTGTCTGCGCATGTCCACAAGCCTGACAACGACACAGTGATGTCGTGCGCTGAAGGTGGACGGACATGTGTGTGTAGGCCAATGGTAAGGACAGGGCGGACACAGATGTAGAGTTCATGCCTGGCTGAACTCGCCATGCGGTCGAGGGTAGACCTTTGGCTTATGCTGCAGAAATAGCGACACACACAGCAGTTGGCATGTCTGATCCCTGACCCCGAGCGGGCCTGCGCACCCTCATTTACCCCTCGGCCAAGCCCGTTGGGCATTCCGGAAGAGAACCACGCCCAGAGCTACGTGCTTTTTATTCACACCCCTACGCTGGCCTGGCGTACGCCGGGCCAGCCCACTCCGCACACGCTTACAGGGGGGGACGTCCCAAGCTACATTTCCGAGACGTTCCCCACTGGGTGGGGTGACATGGTTGCGTCCACTGTCCAAAACACTACCACCACCAGCAGTATATGTCGACATGGATATGTCTGTGGTCTGCATACTGCAGTCTGTCCAGCACTTCCACGCCACACTTGGCATTGTGTGCATTCTCATTCATGGGTCACTTGCCTCCTTCGCACATGCCTGGTTCCCACCTCTCCCCACATACAGCTATTGTGTGGCTGAGGTGCCATGCCATTGATGGCTCATGTACATGGCTAGCCCAGGTTTCCGCAGTACGTTGTGCTGTCGTGTATGGTGGGTGGGCATGTTGTATGTGTTTTTGTAACATGTGCATTCCCAGGGTTGTGAGTTGCATGATTGTGGAGTTGAGGTGTGTGGTGTGTTCATTTGGTACTTTCGAACGAGCACTGCATTTCCGTAGGTGCCATCCTGGAAGCGCCGGTTGATGATGGACTGTCGGAAGATGTATGAATCATGCACACTGCCTGGGTAGTTGGCGATGACCTTGGTGAAGAGTCCCCAGTGGTCCACTATTGCCTACACATTGATGGAATGCGTGTGCTTTCTGTTGCGGTAATTGTGTGCAGTGTCGGCAGGGGGCACAAGTAGGACATGTGTGCAGTCAATTGCCCCCAACACGTGCGGAAAGCCTGCTATGGCGTAGAAGCCTTGCTTGGTCTCCAGCTGTTCCTGCGCAGTGTGGGGGAAGTATAGGTACTGGGGTACCAAGCTGATGATGGCATCCAGGACAGGTTTGAGGAACTTGGATAGGGCTGGCTGTGAGACTCCTCCGACTCTGGCGGTTGTTGGTTGGAATGTCCCAGAGGCCAACAGGTGCAGCACAGCCAGCAGCTTTGTCTGAGGTGGGATGTTGGTTGTCCGCTGTGTTGGTACCGTCAGCCTGTGGGCAATGATGGTCAGGAGGCGGAGGATGGTTGACCTTTTGAGTCTGTAGTGGGCAATGACATTCTCTGGTGTCAAGTCTGTGAGGCTGGTGCATTTCCTGAAGGTCCGCTGTCTTTGTCTGTGCTGCCTCCGTGGTGGGCCGGGGGAGGGTCCGGGGGGCGGACCTGGGTGTGGTGGCGGTGGGTGTTGTGGCCCTGTTGGGGCTCCGAGCTGCATGATGAGTAGCTCCATGGCATCTGTTCTTCAGGTGAGGCTGTGGTCTGGGCTCCCTTTTCTGGTGCAGGTTGTCGTCCGACTTTGCACCAGGTCAGAGCAGGTGTTAATTTCCTGCTGCTAACGCGCCGTATCGCCTGTTTTGTGTTCTCATCGGCGATCTGGCTGGTCGTTGGGAATGTTGCGTTGTGGTGTTGTCGCAGATTTTTGCTCGGGAACACCTACTCTGCATCTCATTAGCGATAGTTGCCGGGCTCATCTGTGGCGATGTTTTTTGCGGCTGCTATCGCAGGTAAACTGGTGATATCGGCTGTTTGCACCAGCTTGTGAATGGGGCGATAATTTTATCGCGACTTTGGCTGCGATAATGTGCCATTAACTCGGCGATAGATCCTTGAGAATATGCCCCTTCGTTTTTTAATTTTTCACTCACTTGAAAAAAAGCAACACCAGCTCGCAGCTTCGGAATATTCTTCCTTCTGCTCCCAAACTCGCCGCACACTGTGAACACTTTCACAGGGGGCAAGCAGGTCAGGCTCCAAAGCACACTCATTCCATCCCAATAAACAGAAGGAAGAATATTCTGAAGCTGCGAGCTGGTGTTGCTTTTTTTCAAGTGAGTGGAAAATTAAAAAACGAACTGTGCAAAGAGACTGACTGTACTGGTGCTTTGGGGAATGACATGAAAAGAAGAAGGTTTGAGTGCATGATAGGTATTCAAAGACATTGGATCAACAGCGCTTTCTCTCCGTTTAAAGTCAGATTATTTTCCCTCTGCGCGCTCTGTGAAAGAATACGGCCCACGCTGTTTAAAAGGGAATCACGTGGGTTATTCAAAATTCAGAGACTTCTCCCGTGATCAAGGCTTTCAGAAGCAGAAACGTTGGGAATGGGAAGCCTCTTGCCTTCGTGTTGTTCCATCAATAAATGAATTCTTGCAATCCAGCCAGAGTAGGTGTACCTCTTTGTAGTGTAAGGAGGAATTGGATGGTACATTTCACTGGAAGCCTCGCACCAGATGCACTGACCGCCCTATGAAGGTCATGGTTACCCTCCGTGGCAATTTTAGATGGGATATATATATATATATATATATTTGTACATTTTTAAATAATTTTAAAATTATAAAATACATTAAAATTAATAGTTTATTAATTGTTTTAAAGTATATATATATATATGTTAATTAATATGTATGTGTTTAACTTTTTTAATTAAGTTTATTTGTTAAAATGTATATTAAATCTAATTTATTTTTTAATTAATTTTATTATTTAATATATTTAATATTTAATATTTTACTTTATATATATAAAAATCAAAATTTTTGACATCAATATTTTTTTCTGATTTTTTTGTACTTACCTGTTTAAGTATAGGGTGTCGATATTTTTGCATTGTATATTTTTACCTCGATATTTTTTTCATCTATATTTTTGAGGTGATTTTCTGTCAGTGAACCAGGTAGAAGGTGTCTCTGCAGAATCTGAGGCCGTAGAATCAGAAAGTGCCTCAACTGATCTCTTTTTGGTAGGAATCCTCTTAATCCTCTCCGCCTCCTCTTCCTTTCCACACCTGCTGCGCTTGGGAGATGGAAAGTGAACTGAAGAAGGGGAAGACAGCGAAGGGAAGGGTGTTTTCTCTGAGAGGAATGCTTGCCCATTCTGAAATGTGAAAGCAGCACCACCATCAGCCAAACTCCCAAAACAATCAGTATTTTAACCCTTTCGCTGCTAGGCCTTTTCCCCCCCTGTGCTAAGCCTTTTCTTTGGCTATTTGGGGTAGTTCACGATTAGGCCCCTGTAACTTTTTGTCCACATAAGGTATCCACGCCAAATCTGCGTCCTTTTCTTCCAAAATCATGAGGATTTTAAAGGTACCCAGGGTTTGCGGATTTCACTGGAGGGGACTCAGAAATTAGCCAATATACAGCAAACATTTTTTTTTTTTTTAAATGGGGAAAAAGTGCTGCAGAAGAAAGCGTCTGTTTTTTCCCCTGCAAATGGTATTAACAAAGGGTTTGTGGTGCTGAAATCACCATTGTCCCAGCTTTCAGGGACAGGCAGACTTTTGTCAGAAAATCTAAATTTTCTACACAGTTTTGACATTTTACTGCGACATAGCCTATTTTTGCTACTTTTTGTGCTTTCAACCTCCTTCCAGTTAGTGGTAGAAATGGGTGTGAAAGCAATAATGGATTCCGTAAATCTAAACATTTCTGAAAAATACACAGAATTCTGAATTCAGTAAGGGGTCATTTGTGTAGATCCTTCAAGGTTTTTTTTTATAGAAACTAACAGTTGAAAGTAAGAAATATTGAAAATGTTTTGAAAAAAACAGCCATTTGTGCCAACATTTTTACCTGTAACTTCTTCTAAGTATGACAGATTTTTTAAAGCAATGTACCGTTACATCTGCTGGACCATTCTGGTTTGGGTATATATAGGACTTGTAGGTTCACCAAGAACCCAAGGAACCCAGAGCCAATAACTTAGCTGCTTTTTGCAATGGTTTTTCATTGTGTACCCGGTATATAGCAATTCATTTGGTAAAATATAAAGAGTGAAAAATAGGTATCAAGGACACCTATGTATTTCCAAAATGGGAACAAAATATAGAGTTTAGAAGCAGTAGTTATTTGCACATCTCCAAAATTGTGGGTACTCATACTAGCATGTGAATTATAGGACATTTGTCAAAGTGACTTCTACATTGCACAATCTTACATTTGGAAGGCAGAAATACATAGAAAGTCAATAGGTAATAACAGTTGCTCTACAATTCTGTGTTCCCTAAGTCTCCCGATAAAAATGGTACCTCACTTGTGTGAGTAGGCCTGGTGCCCACGACAGAAAACGGCCCAAAACGCAACGTGAACACACCACATTTTTACAGTGAAAACAGACCCTTTTTTTGCAAAGTGCCTAGCTGTGGATTTTGACCCCCAGCTCAACAGGAACCTAGGGAAACCTAGCAAACCTATACATTTTTGAAAACTAGACACCCAGGGAAATCCAGGATGGGGTGACCTGTGTGGCAATCACCATGTTCTGTTACCCAGAATCCCTTGCAAACCTCAAACTTTGTCAAAAAACACACATTTTCCTCACATTTCTGTGACAGAAAGTTCTGGAATCTGCGTGGATCCACAAAATTTTCCCCACCCCGCATTCCCCAAAGTCTCTCGATAAAAATGGAACCTCACTTGTGTGGGTAGACCTAGTGCCCGCAACAGGAAATGGGCCAAACGCAACATGGACACACCACATTTTTACAGGGACACACCCTTTTTTTGCAAAATGCCTAGCTGTGGATTTTGAACCCTAGTTCTAGTGGCACCCAGGGAAACCTAGCAAACCTACACATTTTTGACAACTAGACACCCAGGTGAATCCAGGATGGGGTGACTTGTGTGGCTCTCACCAAGTTCTGTGACCCAGAATCCGTGGCAAATCTCAAACCTTGTAAAAAAAACACATTTTCCTCACATTTCTGTAATGGAAAGTTCTGGAATCTGCATGGATCCACAAAATTCCACCCACCCTGCATTCTAAAAAGTCTCCCGATACAAATGGTACCTCACTTGTGTGGGTGGGCCAAGTGCCCAGGGCAAGGAAGGGCCCAAAACGTATTGTGGAGACATCAAAATTACCTATCACAAAACAACCTGGTTTTGCAAGGGGGGCACCTGGGATTTTTGCCCCGGGCTTGACGGCCATCTAGGGAAACCTACCAAACCCACACATTTCTGAAAACTAGACACCCAGGGGAGTCCAGGGATGTATGGGTTGCATGGATCCCCCATGTTTTCCTACCCAGAATCCCCTGCAAACCTCACATTTAGTTGAAAAAATCCAAATTTTCTCAAATTACTGTGTGGGAAATGTGGGATCACCGGGCTGACACAAATTTCCTACCCCCCAGCGTTCCCCCAGGTCTTCCAATAAAAATGGTACCTCACTTGTGTGGGAGGGCCAAGTACCCGTGACAGGCAAGGGCCAAAACATATTGTGGAGACATCAAAATTACCTATCACAAAATTACCTGGTTTTGCAAGGGGGGGACCTGGGTTTTTGGCCCGGGCTCAGCGGCCATCTGGGGAAACCTACCAAACCTACACATTTCTGAAAACTATACACCATGGGGAGTCCAGAGAGGTATGGCTTGCGTGCGTGCCCCAAAGTTTTCCTACCCAGAATCCCCTGCAAAACTCAAATTTAGCTAAAAAAAAAATCACTTTTTCCACACATTTTTGTGTGGGATCACCGTGCCGGCACAAATGTCCTACCACCCAGCGTTCCCCTTGGTCTCCCAAGTAAAACAACTTTCCCACAACTTTCCCACACAGAAATTTGAGAAAAATAAAAAAATGTCAGCTAAATTTGAGGTTTGCAGGGGATTCTGGGTAGGAAAACGTTGGGGGTTCCACCCAACCCATACCTCCCTGGACTCCCCAGGGTATCTAGTTTTCAGAAACGTGTAAGTTTGGTAGGTCTCCCTAGATGGCCACCGAACCATGGGCCAAAAACCCAGATGCCCACTTTGCAAAACCAGGTTGTTTTGTGACAGGTAATTTTTATGTCTCACACAATACGTTTGGGTCCTTCCCTGCGGTGGGCACTTGGCCCACCCACACGAGTGAGGTACCATTTTTATTGGGAGACCTGGAGGAATGCTGTATGGTAGGATATTTGTGTCAGTCCAGTGATCCCACAACTTTCCCACACCGAAATCTGAGAAAAATTTGATTTTTTCAGCTAAATTTGAGGTTTGCAGGGGATTCTGGGTAGGAAAACGTTGGGGGGTCCATGCAAGCCATACCTCCCTGGACTCCCCCAGCTGTCTAGTCTTTAGAAATATGTGGGTTTGGTAGGTTTCCATAGATCGCCGCCGAGCCCGGGGCCAAATACCCAGGTGACCCCCCCATGCAAAACAAGGTTGTTTTATAATAGGTAATTTTGAAGTCTCCACAGTAGGATTTGAGACAAAACCGCCCCTGTTGTCCTTGTCATTGCTTTTTGTACATGTTGCAGATGACTATAATAAAGATGTGAAATAACAGAAAGAGCTGCCAACTTGGGGCACCCGGTTTGAATCTGGTGTTGGCTCAACACCCTATGAGCCTGGCAAAATCATGGAATCTCCCCAGTGTCATAAAAAAAAGTGGTGTTCAGTGGGTTTTCTAGACCTTTTGGCCTCTGTGTCACTGAACATGCTGCACCATTGAAATTATGACCCCAATGCCTGCAAGGCAACTGTGCTTGTGACTGCTTGTTTTGTAGGGAAATATAGCAATAATCGGTGTTCAGTGGGCTAACTAGAGCTTTTGGTCTCCGTGCCACTGCACCTGCTGCACCATTCAAATCATGACCATAGTGCCTGCAAGGCAACTGTGCTTGTGACATCTTGCTTTGTAGTAAGATATAGCAATAATCGGTGTTCAGTGGGTTTTCCTAGACCTTTTGGCCCCTGTGCCACTGCACTGAACCTGCTGCACCATTCAAATCATGAGCCTAGTGCCTGCAAGGTGACTAAACTTGTGACTGCTCGTTTAGTAGTAAAATATTGTAATAATTAGTGTTTAGTGGGTTTCCTAGACCTTTTGGCACCTGTTCCACTGCACCTGCTGCACCATCCAAATCATGACCCTAGTTAGTGCCTGCAGGGCATCTCCACTTGTGACTGCTTGTTTAGTAGTAAAATGTAGCAATAATCAGTGATCAGTGGGTTTTCTAGAGCTTTTGGCCCTGTGTCACTCCACCTGTTGCACCATTCAAATAATGACCCTTGTGCCTGCAAGATAACTGCACTTGTGACTGCTTGTTAAGTAGTAAAATATGGTAAGCAGTCACAATATCGAGTTGTTATTCTCGACTTGCACTAATATCGAGTGCAAAATATTGGGATACAAAAATATCGACTGTCAGAATATCGTGGTACAGAATATCGAGTGTAAGGTAACGCGCGCAGAGTAAGACGCCTAAACTCTCTGTTAAAACTGTTTTACGGGTTCACGAATTGTAATTGCGACTTTGTACTTTTAAAATTTGAACTTGCCACACCTTGTACTGCCTTTCACCTGTACTGCTAACATTGTACTTGGTATCTCTAATTTTTAACCTCGCCGCACTTGCATTTTTATTTTTTTAACCTCGCCACACTTGCTCTTGCACTTTGATCCTACCTGTAGCTGGGGATCCTGCTCTCGCCACTTCGCTCTTTCTCGTCACTCCGGATAGGCAGGCACCTTCCGCCCCGCTCCCCGGTCCACCACGGGTTTTCCCGATTGAGTGGAGGGAGCTGGTGGCATTCAGGGCTGCTGATTTCCGGTTCTAAGGCAGGGGGGCGGAGCTCTTTCAGTCAGCAGTCTCGCTGCTGTACCTACTTAACTCCATGCCATTCACGACGCGCAGCGGACGCGCGCGACCGGGGCCAGGGGCCACGACCCCTGCTCCGAACATGAGGATTATTCCTAGCTACTCCCAAAGGCAGTTGTTAGATCTCTGTATGAGGCCGCAGCATGATTGTAATGTACTTAACTTGGAAACCTCAGACTCTAACTGTCTCAGCTGCGGATTTGCTTTTGATACACGGTCATGTAAAAAACATAGCACAAGTACTACTGTTTCTATCAACAATAATACACAGAAAAAATCACAGAAAAAATCCCCTGCAAAAAGTAGGGCTTCACTTTTCAAGGAATTTACCTTTTTTAACATTAATTGCCGATCGCTTCCCAAGCATAAGGCCGACATCTTTGACCTCCTGATGAGTGAGCAGCCCAACGCTATTTTTCTCACTGAAACGTGGTTACACGGGAGCTCTGGCCCCGATGTAGCCTCTGCTTTGCCCCCCAACTACACGATTATTAGGAAGGATCGGGGAGTTAAAACGGGAGGTGGCATTGCGGTTAATTATAACAACTTGTACACGTGTAAATTGGAAGACTTACCCTTTAAGGGATGCGAGGCCAGCCTATTTAAACTTGCCTTGACCCCCCAGTTCACACTCTCAGGGATCTTGCTCTACCGCCCACCTGGGCCTGCTGGGCCATGGGCTGCGTCCTTTTCTGACCTCATTGCTCCCCATCTTTTGGACGCTGCCAACTTCACCATTTTGGGTGACCTGAATATTCACTTCGATGACCCAACATGTACGATGAGCACTTCACTTATTTCTGACTTGGCAGCAATGAATATTCTACTTTGTAATTCAGGTTCCACCCATTAGGCGGGCCATTTACTGGACCCTAATTTTTCAAATGTATCTAATATTCTTTGCCCTGCAGCGCTTCAAGTACTTTGGTCAGATCATTTTTTGGTCGGCTTCAGGGTCAGGAAGGAACTGCAGAGTCCATCCACGCTAACTTTGGGTACCAAGCCTAAATCTAGAGACTGGAGGAAATTAGATATAGAAGTCTTTAGCAAACTCCTATCAAAATATATTCCTGCCATTACTTCAGTTGGTTTGACAGATTTGGACACCATCCATACTTGGATTTTAAAATCCATTGATGCGTGCCTTCCATCTTCTATTAAAAAGGTGAACAATCACCAGCCTCCTGCCCCTTGGTTCTCCAAAAGGTTAAAAATAGAGAAAAGTAAATGTAAAGCGTTAGAAAGACGCTGGAGGAAGGACTATGCACCCGAATCCAAACTCACATATAAATTGGCAAAAAGGGACTACCATTCTCTTTGTAATGTTGCCTGAGCCGAATATGTGAGCGCTACCATCACAATGGCACAGAATAGCTCCAAAACCTTGTTTAAATTAGTTAAAGAACTATCTGGTGCAGCTTGCCAACCCACCCCCTATGCTCACCGAATCTCAATGTGAGGATCTAGCCAAGTTTTTTCTCAGTAAAGTGGAGAAAATATACTCTGCATTGAATGTTGAGACAGCTAACATGGTACAGCAAACTAAGAACTCCCCTCCAACATCGGGAAGTACTGCACTGCTGGACTGTCAGACTGTCGAACCTTCCAATACACTGGAAAATTGGTCGCCCCTTGACATAACCTCTTTCAGACGGCTTTTAGATAGCCTTAAATCTGGCTCTCCTAGAGATCCCCTCCCTATCACCATACTACAGAAGCTTGAGCTGTCGTCGCTAAAGTTAATCATGGAGTTGCTCAATGCCTCCTTACAGGAAGCAATTGTTCCATCTAAATGGAAGCACGCCATGGTCCTCCCACTTTTGAAAAAAGCCAATGCTGACCCGGCGGAACCATCAAATTTCCGTCCAATCTCTTTACTCCCGGCTTTTTCTAAAATATTAGAAAACCACATTAACCTGCAATTGACGCATTTTGTTGATTCCCAAAAGTTTCTGCATTCCTCACAGTCCGGTTTCAGAGCTGGTTTCTCAACAGAAACTACTCTCCTTGGAGTCACAGAAACATTGCGTCACCGTCTGGATACTGGTGAAACTGTAGCACTCATATTGCTTGATTTGAGTGCTGCTTTTGACACGGTATCTCACACTGTGTTACTGAAAGCTTTACAATCAATGGGTGTTGTCGGCTCGGAACTGAATTGGCTCACTGATTTTCTGGCCGATCGTACATTCCAGGTCTTCTCTCCGTCAGCCAGTTCTAAGACCCATGCTTCTCCTCACGGAGTACCGCAGGGCTCCATTCTCAGCCCGCTATTGTTTAATGTTTATGTCAGGCCTTTGGCGATGATCGCCGAAGAAGCTGGGTTGTCTATTTTTTCCTACGCCGATGACACCCAGTTAATCTTCTCCCTCTCCACTAAAGGGGCGTCTAAGCCATCATCTCTCCAGTCGGGGCTGCAGAATATTGCAGGTTGGATGCAAGCCAACTTGCTTAAACTAAACGGCGAAAAGACGGAAGTGCTAATTTTGGGGAAGAATAAAGATCTCTGGGGCCCCCAGCACTGGCCTCCTGAAATGGGTGCATTTCCCCAACCTGCGCACCAGGTCCGCAATCTAGGTGTTATCATTGATGACCTGCTTTCAATGAAGCAAAAAGCTGTCAAGGTCACCTCAACCTGCTTCACCATCCTAAAATGGCTCAAAAAAATTCTTTGGATGCTGCCTGGTCCCACTCAAAGAACTGTGGTCCAGGCTCTTATTACTTCTAGACTGGACTATGGCAACGTCCTGTATCTAGGAGCCAATAAGGAGGTGACACGTAAACTTCAGGTGGTACAGAACTCGGCTGCCAGGGTGCTCTGCCAGGTTCCTAGAATGGCTTCCATCTCAGGCTCTCTTCGTGACCTTCACTGGCTCAGGGTGGAGAACCGCATTAAATTCAAAGCCCTGAGTTATATGTACAAAATCAAATCTGGCACAGCACCTCAGTACCTGAATGCCTTAGTCCACCCTTACCGTCCATCGTGCCTTCTTCGTTCCTCCACTCAGGCTACATTTTCGGTTCCCAGGACCAGACTGTCGCGAATGGGTGGTCGGTCTTTTTCTTGTCTGGGCCCCTCTTTGTGGAATTCTCTCCCCTTGTCACTTCGTAACGAAACCATCTATGCGAATTTCCGAAAGTGTTTAAAAACGTGGTTATTCAATCAATAGTTCCTTTTCTACTCTGTTCGTGTCAGGCGGCGCCGGGAAACCTCTGGGTAGGTGTGCGCCTTATAAAATTAAATAAATAATAATTTAAAAAAAATTATATCGTTTTTAACAATATCGAAGTCATTAATATCGTGGCAAAATATAGTTGTTAAAAATATCGTTTTTTCAGTTGGTGTTATGTATTTTAGTAAGTATTTTAAATGTATGTGTTCTATTTTTTTGTCTAAGTATTGCATTTGTTTTTTAATATATGTATTACATTTTTAGAAGTTATTAATTTTATTTTAAGTACATTTTGCGTTTTAGTTCCGTAGCGGGGTGTGGGTTTATAGGGGAATAGGGTGGGAAGTAATTTAATTATAATACATTTATTAATAATTTTTAAAAGTTATTAATTTTAATTTAATTAAATTTTGTGTTTTAGTTCCATAGCGGGTTGTGGGTTTATAGGGAATAGGGTGGGAAGTAATTTAATTTTAATTAATTAATTAATATTTTTTATTAATTAATATTTATGTATTTAATATTTTATATTGTTATTTGTTGTGATTAATTTATTATTAATTATTTATTAATTGGTTGTTAATTATTGTTAAATAATTGGTAATTATGTTAATTGTGTCATTTATTTAAGAGCGGGTTGTGGGTTGATAGGGAGTAGGGTGGGAAGTAATTTAATTTTAATATATTTTTTATTTTTTTAATATATTTATTTAATGTTATTTTATAGTGTTTATTGTGTGAATTAATTTATTAATAATTGTTTTTATTTTGTTTGTTAATTGTTATTAATTAAATAATTAATTGTTAATTAATTATGTTAATTGTGTCATGTTCTAGAACATTGGTGGTGTTGTTTATAGGGGAATATGGTGGTAGGTAAATTATTTGAATTGATTCATTATTTGTTAATTAATGCTAATTAATTAATTAAAAATTAAATATGGTAATTGTGGAATAATTTTGATGTGTGAGTTGTGGGGTTTATAGTTGTAAATGTTGGGAAGATTTATTTTTTTAAATTAATTAATGATTTGTTGTTAATTGTTACTAATTTATGAATGAAAAATTGGTTATGGAAATTGTGTAAATATTTTTAGGTGTGTGTTTTGGTGTTTATTGGGGTAGAGGGTGGAAAGTAATTTAGTTTAAATAAATTAATCAATAGTTGATCATTAATATTCATTTATTAATTTATAAATATTTTTGGTAATTGTTTTTATTTTGTTTGTGGTTTTTGGTTCAATAGCTGTAATCTTTGGTTTTATCCCTTCCGCTATCCAACACTTTCCCTACTGTTGCATTCAGTGTAGTGGGAATAGTAATTTATTCCCCTCCGCTATCCAACACCTTCCCTGTTGCACTTGCTGGAGTGGGAATAGTAATTCTTACCCCTCCGCTATCCAACACCTTCCCTGTTGCACTTGCTGGAGTGGGAATAGTAATTCTTACCCCTCCGCTAACCAACACCTTCCCTACTGTTGCACTTGCTGGAGTGGGAATAGTAAATTATTCCCTTCCGCTATCCAACACTTTCCCTACTGTTGCACTCACTGGAGTGGGAATAGTAATTTTTACCCCTCGGCTATCCAACAGTTTCCCGACTGTTGCATTTGCTGGAGTGGGAATAGTAATTTATTCCCCTCCGCTATCCAACACTTTCCCTACTGTTGCGCTCGCTGGAGTGGGAATAGTAATTTTCACCCCTCCGCTATCCAACACTTTCCCTACTGTTGCACTTGCTGGAGTGGGAATAGTAAATTATTCCCCTCCGCTATCCAACACTTTCCCTACTGTTGCACTCGCTGGAGTGGGAATAGTAATTTTTACCCCTCCGCTATCCAACACTTTCCCTACTGTTGCACTCGCTGGAGTGGGAATAGTAATTTTTACCCCTCCGCTATCCAACACTTTCCCTACTGTTGCACTTGCTGGAGTGGGAATAGTAATTTATACCCCTCCGCTATCCAACATTTTCCCTACTGTTGCACTCTCTGGAGTGGGAATGTAATTGTATCCTCTCCGCTATCCAACACTTTCCCTACTGTTGCACTCGCTGGAGTGGGAATAGTAAATTATTTCCCTTCGATATCCAACACTTTCCCTACTGTTGCACTTACTGGAGTGGGAATAGTAATTTTTACCCCTCCGCTATCCAACATTTTCCCTACTGTTGCACTCTCTGGAGTGGGAATAGTAATTGTATCCTCTCCGCTATCCAACACTTTCCCTACTGTTGCACTCGCTGGAGTGGGAATAGTAAATTATTTCCCTTCGATATCCAACACTTTCCCTACTGTTGCACTTACTGGAGTGGGAATAGTAATTTTTACCCCTCCGCTATCCAACACTTTCCCTACTGTTGCATTTATTGGAGTGGAAATAGTAAATAATTCCCCCCGCTATCCAACACTTTCCCTACTGTTGCATTTATTGGAGTGGGAATAGTAAATTATTCCCCTCCGCTATCCAACACTTTCCCTACTGTTGCACTTGCTGGAGTGGGAATAGTAATTTTTACCCCTCCGCTAACCAACACTTTCCCTGCTGTTGCACTTGCTGGAGTGGGAATAGTAATTTATTCCCCTCCGCTATCCAACACTTTCTCTACTGTTGCAGTCCCTGGAGTGGGAATAGTAATTTATTCTCCTACGCTATCCAACACTTTCCCTACTGTTGCACTTATTGGAGTGGGAATAGTAAATTATTCCCCTACGCTATTCAACACTTTCCCTACTGTTGCACTCGTGGAGTGGGAATAGTAAATTATTCCCTTCCGTTATCCAACACTTTCCCTACTGTTGCACTCGCTGGAGTGGGAATAGTAATTAATTCACCTCCGCTATCCAACACTTTCCCTACTGTTGCAGTTAATGTAGTGTAAAATGTAGTATTAAAAATTAATAAATATTTTAATAATTTAATTTATAATATATATATATATTTTTGCTTTTTTATATTTCTGGTGTATGTATATATATATGTATTTATAATTTTTTATATATTTCTAACATTTTATAATTTATTAAAATAATTATTTAGTAATTATTATTAAGTAAATATATATTACATTTTATATATGTATGTTTAATTTATTTTTACATTACATTTATTACTTATAATTGTTAACATTTTTTAATAATTCTAAATAATTTTTTTAAGTTATATGTAATATTTAATTTATTTTACATTATTTTTTATACATTTAAAAAACCCGATATTTTTAACTTCGATATTTTTAACAACTATATATTTTTTTTGATATTTTAGTACTTACCATTATGTAGATAGGATGTCGATATTTTTGACATCGATATTTATGTCCCGATATTTTGGGAACACAATATTTTGTCCATCGATATTTTGTCAGTGTGTCAAAACATAGCAATAATCAGGATGGCCCTCATCATGAGTAGTACTGGACAGAAGAGGGCCCCTGTAAACTGATAATTTGGGAAGACACAACCAGGAGAAAATAAACCATCAGTAAACAAGAAAACAGTGCTCCTCAAGTTACTTTTATATATCAAAATCATGAATCAGACATATTCAAAAAACGTGTTTTAATAAATCATTTATTGTTGTCTTCTTTTTATGAATATCAAACAAAATTCAAAGACATAATCATCCATATATCCAAGTAGGGAGATAAATTACTCAAACTCATGTCCGGAGACCACCACAAGTTGCATCTCCCCAAGGAAAGAGGTATATATGAATTAAGTCTTCCTTCTTTACTATACAGGATGATGGTCCTGATATATCAGATGCCAAGTCCTGCACCTATTCATTCATGGTGTCGAACAGGAATTCCTGTTCGACACCATGAATAAATAGGTGCAGGAATTGGCATACTTGGCATACATAGTTAAACTGGACCATCTCTGATTGGAAATATTGATCAGAATGCCTAAGATACTCTGGCGGGAGTACATTACTCTATTGAAGAGTGGTATTCTCAGAACAAGAGCCAAGGCTCTACTGGAAACGGGTCTCCTGAACGCTTGTTTCTTTTGCTTGGATGGCCTCTTCCACCACCGATATATTTTGTTCAGTGCCCCTATGAATGTCTTATCACGAGTAGGCCTAGGTGGAGTTCGCGAAGTTCAGCGAAGTGACCAAAAAACTCCGCCGCACAATGCGGCTGAGTGCCTTACATCATGTCGTTCGCGCTGATTTTTTAGCACTGGGTGTTTGTCCTGTGCTGTAAAATCAGCGCGAATGGAACCACACGCAGCGCAAGAGGGTAGATGTTCTGCTCCAGCAGCAGCTTCCTCAACCAGAGCGGTAGCGACCATACGTGACTGCCTGCATTGAGAAATCTTGCCAGGAGGTGGTCTGGAGTAAGATTTTCCTTGCAGCGTTTTTCTGAACTCCATGCGCTACATGGAGCGCAGAGTGGGAAAAACTCTGCAAACTCCGTGAGCGGAGTCGAATTTGATGCCCAGGACTAATCACGAGAGTGCAAGTCAGGGGTTGATCTGTTGCTGAGTGCCATTACATTTGTATGATATTAAATGTGATTTTTGGTGTCTAGGGAGTTGTAGCAGTGGTTGCCTGAACAAGCATAAGATGCTGGCAGCAGAACATGAAAGAAAAATCACACATTCTAGAGAAGTATACACATGCACTTCAGGGTCACACTTAAATGCTGATGAAATCAATAAACATGTCTGCTTCAGACTAAAACATAAACAAGCTCAAATATTTTAATGCTGCATGTACTTTCAAAGCAGCATAATGCAAGTGCTTAAATATGTAAAGCATGTGCACAGTCATGCACATGTAAGCCTGCAGATGTGCTTGTTTGTAATGAAAACTGGCCTCAGTGACAAAACTAGCAGCAGTACGCAGCTGCTCTTCCCAAAGATCCCCTGACAGTAAAAGCGAGTCAAACAAGCAGCACATATCTCACAAAATGTCATCTGTAGCTCATGCAGACGCTCAAGTAATTAGCACTCTGTACATTCAACCACCAAATGAAAGGCAATGACTTGTGACATCTCAGCGCTTAGGAACAGAATTATCCGAGTAGGCCCTATCGCCAGTTGGTTGCTCCGATCATAGGGATATCTTACCTGCCACTACAATTGGAATATAAAAGCACAGCCTGTGACCATGTGGAAAACACCGATCCCTGGCGTGGATGCGTTAGTACACTGAGCCACGAGACTCAACTTCAAAAGAATTTTCCACCCTATGGAGTGCTCTGCGATAAGGCCGAATTACAAAAATAACAGAGTAATCAGATATAAAACACAGACAAGAGTGAGAGGAGGGTGGGAGTGCAGATGGAGTGCTCGCTCGTAAATAAAATAACAAAGAAGTTTGAAGCAGTTGAAAAGGAGTACTATGGCCATAGGCCACTGATAAGAAATGTTTTGACTCGTTCTGAAGCGGGACTGTGGAAAGTAGCAGTCTATCGGACTGTAATTGAGAGACCCCTGATGAAGGGTCTGGGATAACCTGAAATGCATTGGGTTTTGGAGTGATCACTGTTTAAACTGAAAAACATTGCATACAATGAAGATTATTGAACTATAAGAATGATCACAATTAATTAAAACTATGACAAATGATTGATGACTTACAATTTATTGAAAATATAATTTGCAAAACGTGAAGCTTGGAAGAAAAACGTACCAGTTTTGAAGTTAAGTGCGCCCGTCAGCTGGGCAGTGGTTCATCCACACCTGGCATACTTGCGACGTATTCCTCTAGCGCTTGCAGACACAGCACTAACGACAGGGACGCACACTGAGAAACTCTGTTAAAAAAGTGTATATTTAACAAAAAGTGTATACAATTGGAAACAGGAGTGCACCGCGGAAACATTGGTTGTGGCCACTGATAAGAAAACCACTTGAAGAACAACAGGAAATATCATGCTACAACCAATAGAAATGGAGTAAAAGTAAGTGGCAAACACATGAACAAATGAAAAGTAGGGGCTCCTTTTAAGATTTATATTAAATACAATAGATTTCACAAGAACAGTACAAACGCTGTGCAGGCAAACCTAAAAAGAGGAGCAGCCAGGAGTGCCTGCCTCCTTTATGGCACCCAGGTGGGTGGGGCTAGCAGGTGTGGATCCTCCTGTTCTTTGCTCCTGTCATGAGGAAACATTAACTCACTTTGTAATGGCTAGGATGAGGATGAGGGACATAGGAGTAATGCCCCATTTTCTGTTACTGGTAAACAAGCACTCGTTCTTTTCACTGCCCCTCTATACTTCAGTGCCACTGCAAAAACAAGCACCTCAACTGCTTGCTGAGACACCAACACCTTCTGCCTATTATTTCCTCGGGTACATTAAAGGTGCTTTTAATAAGATATATCATTGTTGCACAAGTCTGTCTTCATCTTCCGTAGTATCTATCCATTTCAGCAAATCATCTTTCTTCACCACCCTTGGAAACATTAGCCCTCCAGGGATGCATGGTCAAAAGTCAGCAATTATTTACCAGATCAAAAGGGCACTTTTATGATCTGAAATTAATATCACACTTTTTCATACTTAATCGATTTAGCATGTTTATAAATTTATACTCTTAGCCACTGCCAATATGCTTCCCCGCAGGTCAGATATTCTTTGAATGGAACACCTGCCCAATTGTCAGAATCAATCACATTTTGATACTTTAATTTTCCTAATTTGTCTTCCAAGGCCCTGATTACAATTAAGTTGCTGATTGCATCCAGAATGCAAACTAACGATGTTTGTCCCATGTTTACAGCAGGTAAACCCTGGTGAACATTTTGATTTGCACACCTATTCTAGGGTGGTCAAAATAAAAATTCTCACATTTTGCCTACGAGATCATTATCAAATTTTACTTGTTGAAAACTTGTGAGCAAATATCTCGAGGCATGGCTCGTTGGGTTCCCAGTCTAGCCCTGCATACAACATCCATGGATTTTGACATATTCCCAGATTTACCAAAAGTGGTAGCCTTGGGAATGAGGTAAAATGGTACGCCTTCCCTTGAGGTGTTACAAGGAGAAATATCTCTATTTCTCCTTGTTACTTCCTCTTTTTCTGTGTGCTGCATTCCACTGCACACATAGAAAGAGGAAAATGCCCCAAGGGGATTGTTTTTGTGCAGGAACGTGCCCCTTCCTGCACAAAAACAATTCTCCTTACAACGCAGGCACCCTTGCACCATGGTGCAAGGGTGCATGCGTTGACACTAGGCAGCCAAAATGTAGCTAGCGCAGGGACAAGGCAGGAATGTGGCGTATTCTTTTAAATACAACGCATTCCTGCTCTTACCCTGTCACATGGCGCAGCGCAGTAAAGTGACTTGCTGCGCTGCATAACTTTGCCATAAAAATGTCACTAGATCTTCAAAAATAAGTAGCTCTGGGGAAACCTCCAGTACCATTTATTTATCACCCAACCTCCTCTAAATTTTCAATGGCAACTATTCCTTCAGACATCTTTTTCACACTTACTCTTCAAAAGGAGTAACGTAATTACTAACCTCACTGCCTTACCCTATAAAGCACATTCCTGAATCTCTTAAAGTGTATTGATTTAATTAGTTCCATTGTCTTACCACAGTTATTTTCTATGGTCTTCTGGTTATTTTACTTATATTTTTATAGCTTGTTTCATGCTTTTTATAAAAAAATTCTTGTAATTTGTTTTAAAGAAGGAGAACTTTTAATTCTGTTTATTCCCATAATATAATCCTCTAATCTCTGTAGTACTTCCTTGTCAACCACACTGACTGATTATTTTCATCCCTGCATGCTTCTATGCCTGATGAGAAACCTACTTATCAATCGTTCCTTCCATTTGTAAGTCAATATGGTTTCCTAGATCACCCTGTTATCACATACTTCCTCTGCCCATTAAAGCACCATTGTGTCAACACTGACTTCTCTCTCCGGTATTTTAAGTTGCTTATGAATCAATTTAAATTTGGAAGTCAGAAAACACAGACCCATCTTCCCCACTTATTTCCTTTGCTGAAGTATTCTTATGACTACACACTAACCAATTAACTTTGCATTTTCACATGTGGAATTTCTACCTGCCAGCTAAAATACAAAATTCATCATAAAATTCCTCCTTATTTTATCTACAACCAACGTTCAAACCCTTCAACATCTTAATAGTAACGCGCTCACAGTCAGAAAATAAGAATTAAATATAGCAAAAAAAACAAATGAATAAATTATAATGTTCTATATTTGAGGCAACTTCGCTTCATACTGATCTGCAACCACTACTAGCAAGTCTCATCATAGTTCTCCTTTGAAACTCTTAAATACCTTCTTTGCCACACTAGTGTCTCTAGTAATTAGTGAGTGAGTCAAGGCTTAGCTTTCTTGCAGTGAAAGCATGTTAAATTAGCGAAATAATCCTCTATACCAGAAGATAATAGATGCCTATTTTACAGAAAGAAATCCTAAGAAATATAACGAGGACTTTCGATAATTACTAGGAACTCTTTACTCCTTTCGTATCTGCAGCACCCACAACCTACAACCACTGCTTTTCCAATAATTAAACATCCTGTCCTTCTCTTATTTCATCAATATTTCTTCACAGTAATCCACTTAACCTTCAGTTGTCTCTATCTTTACGGGGTAAGAAGGGAATAGGGACTTCTAACTTGGGCTAGAACAGTCACCTTTCTGGATCCAAACTAGTTGTGAGTAGGGCACTGTAGTCATCTCAGTCTTTTCACTTTGATACACTTTCATAAATTAAATTATTTTATTACCAGTTTAATCGATGGCTATCCTTGAAGAGACAACTCAAATGTACACTATTATTTAAAGGATTTCTAATATTCGTGAGAGATTCAAAGGTTATCTTTTGACCACATGTGTTAAAAAGGAATTACATAAACTATTGCTTAATCTATGATTTTTGTATATTCCGAACAACTTCCATTATTTCTCTGTTGGCCTTATAGTATTTCTTCATCCCTAAGTTCTTGTAAATATCCCTCTTAACCCCCTGAACATACATGAAGACATTTACTTTGGCCACCCAATTCTGCCTTATATCTACTCACATAGGGCCTCATTTTGATGTCAGGCAGTCAGACTGCCAGCCTCTATTGCTGCGGTCGGGAGACCGCCCGACGAGCATGCGTCGGCCATGGAAAAGGACCACAGCACATGTCCCTGCCATGCAGCACTTCCTGCACGTCTGTGCACAGTGTGCCATGCACCATATCGTACATGGCACACGGTGCACAGAGGTAAGTGGGGGCACTACATGTGCCCTAGGGACTCTTCCCATTGACCTACAGCGACAGGGGCCCTGTTTGGGGAAAGGGATACTGTAATTCCAACGGCGGTGCCTGTCTCAGCACCGCTGCCATTCTGGGACGCTCTTCTGACCGCCGCACCATCGGGATCTATGATCTTGGCAGAGACGGCGGTGTTGCATCCGACAACTGTGGGTCCGACCGCCAGTATCATAATACGACGGTCGGACTGAAGGGCTGTCTGCGGTCAGACCATGACCGATGGATGGATCGCCGACATCATAATGAGGCCCTTAGTCTTTATATATCTGTTCATTTGCAAATCATTTGTTTTGGACTTGGTCCTTTCTGCAAGGTCACCCCCAAACCTTTTCGCTTCACCCTCCTGTTTTCGTTACCCATTTTTGTTGGCTTTTTTTAGGACTCTGCACACTTTAACAATGCTCAGTGCTAAAGTGCTTGTTCTCTCTCCCTTTAAACATGGTAGAATTGGCTTTCACCAAATTCACCAAATTGCCATATTGAATATACTTGTAAGTTTCTCATAAAGTGGTACTACATGTACTCAGGGCTTGTAAATTAAATGCTGCTCCTAGGCCTGCAGCACTCATTGTGCCACCCACTTAAGTAGCCCTTTAAACATGTCCCAGGCCTGCAGTAGCCTCCTGTGTGTTAGAGTTTTAGAGTACCATTTTGACTTGGCAAAATACACCTTTTGCCAGGTCCAAGATTTTCTCTTTATTACCTTTAAGTCACCTGTAAGGTAGGCCCCGAACAGCCTGGAGGGCAGGGTGCAGTTTATTAAAAAAGTAGGACATGTATTTTTAAGTTTTACATGTCTTAGTTGTGAAAAACTCCTAAAGTCGTTTTTCAATACTGCAAGGCCAACATTGGAGTCACCTTATTACATTTAATAAGCTGTAACTTCCAATTGGGAACAGGTTGACAAGTCGAGTTTGGTATCTAAAGAATTATAATTAAAAGCCCTCTTTAACGGTAAAGCATGCAACAATAAAGTCAGATTTTTAATTCCAATTCTGAAACATCACCTTAGCCGAGTGACGCATCCTCCACGCCGGACCTCGCATCGCAAGCACTCGTCAACGGGATCCTCAACGATGATGTAGGATCTCACACCACAGCCTCGCAGCTCCTCTGAACTGACACATCACCTCGGCTGCGCAAAGCATCCCCAACGCGGGACTCTGCAACTCTTTGTAACTAGGATTTAAGGTACTCTTGTTCAGCGGGCCTTCATTGTGGTCAGCCTGAACTTGTTACTTTGTGCAGAGCAAGCACAGCCAGATAACCAGTGGTGACGCTTTGTGCTAGTTGGCGCTATTTTCACTCAAATCGGTAAACTTGAAAATCTCCAGTTCGACAGATTGGATTTTTGTCATTTTGGTCTTGATATGTTTATAAAAATGTACTTTAGTTTTCTAAAATGGTATGGTATTTTCCTTGTGTTGTGTTGTCACTTTATTACTGTTTGAAGTGCTACATAAATACTTTACACACAGCCTTTAAGTTAAGCCTGACTGCTCTATGCCAAGCTACCAGAGTGTTGAGCACAAGTCAGGACTATTCCTAAGTCTCCAGTGTGCCAAAATTCTAAACTGTGCACTTCACTGAAGTTTCTTGAGAGTTGGTAGGGTTTATAGTGTGCTCCGTCGTGTTAGTTCAGCTTAGGGTAGTGGCGTCTTTTCCCATCATTTTAGTTCCTTCGTGAGTAGTAAGTGAGCTAATATTAGTCAGGAGACTAGTGTTCCTTTTCTGAGACCCCTCCATGTTTGAATTCAGTGTATCCCTTCCGTCTCCCTGTCTTCTTCTCTTCCTTCAGTTCAGTTTCCTTAGTCAGAAGAAATTAGTGTTCAAGTCTGACGCCTGCTCGGAAGAAGAAGCAGTGTTTAGGGGGTCATCTTGAACAAGCAACCAGTGTTTGACGCGCTCACTCTGAGGTGAGTAGTGTTCCAGCGTCTGTCCGGATAAGGAAGCAGTGTTACCTTTTCCATGTCGGAACTGAGGAGTTTGCGAGTGTCTCTCCTATAGCTCTTCGGTTTTGAGATCAGCCACTTCCTCCCGGAACACTAAGCTAAGGACAATGAATGAGAACATACTTGTTGTATGAATACATTCTGATTTGACTATTGTCGTTGTAAAAGGTAGTCGAAGTCACAAATTCATCCTTGAAACTATGAACTTAGAACTTGATTATTACACTCACCTGAAAGAAATGTAAAACAAGTACAACTCTCGTGGTGAACTAACATTTGGCCTAAAAGAAAAGAAAGAAAGAAAGTTAATCATTTCTCTTGAGTGAACATGCGAAGTTTACAGAATATATATATATATATATATATATTCACTGAAAAAATCATAGGTTTCAGGGACGTTATAGTTAGTTGGACATTTCACTCGTACAAAACCAGAGAAATTCGGGCGTTATAGTTAGTAGAGTTAACTATAACTCGCGCCCCCGCAATGCACTGCTGATGACGTCACATATTACATCACTCATGACATGGTCAGTGACATCACTGATGACATCACTGATGACATCTCAAATGACATCACTGCTGACATCACTGATGACATCATCCAGTGAATGTGTGTTTCTTTAAAGTTTAAATATGTTTTAGAAATATATATATATATATATATAAAGGTGTATTAAAAAATGAGTGGGTGTATGAGTGTCTGAATGGATGATTTAGTAGGTGCGTGACTGACTGTATAAGTGAGTGATTTAGCGTATCTTACTGAATGCATGGGTTAGTGAGTAAACTGTGTAAATGTCTGTATCAGTCTGTCAGTTGGTGTATAAGCAGCTGCATGGGTTGGTGAGTAGCTATATGAGTGTCTACATGGGTTATTGATTGGTTGTCTGAGTATCTGTATGGGTGCCTGAGTGTCTGTGTGAGTGGGCGGGGAGTGTGACTCTGTGCATAGATGTGTGAGTGGGTGATTCACTGGGTGTATGAGTTCAAGAGTGTATCTGTGTAGGGCTGTATAGGTGGGTGAGTGTGTGTATGGGTGCGTTGGTGAGTGAATGGATGTCTCAGTGGTATATATGTGAGTAACTACATATGTGAAAGGCAGTATATGTGAGTGTTGGAGTATATAAATGACTATATGTGAGAGTGAGTGATTGTGAGAGTGGCTGTATGGATGAGTGTGTGGTTATATCAGTGATTGTATAAGAGAGTAAGTATGTGTTAGTATTTGTATAAATAAGTGAGGTGGTCTGTGTATAACTGTATAGGTGAGTAAATGGGAGTGATTGATTCTTTGCATGACTGTGCAGGTGTGAGAGTAAGTCTAAGGATGAGTGGAGGTGTGTGAGTGTATGTATAGTTGTATGAGTGCATATGATACAGCTGTATTAATGAGTGACTGCATGTATGAGTTACTGTATAGGTGAATGAGTGGATGTGTGTGTAGACCTAGGAATGAGTGAGTGAGTATGTAGTAAGTGGTATTGTTGTGCCTATGGTTTTGAACATGGTAGTCTGTATTTTAGAGTGGGTGTATCAAAGGTTATATTAGGGTGTGAGGAGGTGCATCAGATTATCACGTGGATGATGTCATCAGTGATGTCAGCAGTGATGTCATTTGAGATGTCATCAGTGATGTCATCAGTGATGTCACTGACCATGAGTGATGTAATATGTGACGTCATCAGAAGTGCATTGCGGGGGCGCAAGTTATAGTTAACTCTACTAACTATAACGGACGAATTTCTCTGGTTTTGTACGAGTGAAATGTCCAACTAACTATAACGTCCCTGAAACCTATGCTTTTTCAGTGAATTTCTAAGGTTTTTTAAATGCTAATTTCTAACTATAACGTGCCTGAAACCTATGGTTTTTTCAGTGAATTTCAAAGGTTTTTTAAATGCTAATTTCTAGCTATAACGTCCCTGAAACCTATGGTTTTTTCAGTGAATTTCAATGGTTTTTTAAACGAAAATTTCTAATTATAATGTCCCTCAATCCTATGTTTTTTTAGTTAATTTCTAAGGTTTTATAAATGCTAATTTCTAACTATAACATCCCTATTAAGTCCCCTTGAATCCTGAAGGTCCCTGGTGGCCAAGTAGCACACCAGGTACCTCCAGTAAGCGCCACAGAGCTGCGTTGCAGAGAGGTGTTTCTAGGCCATGCCCCTTTTTACACCATGCTGCAAACGCGGCTTCTGGCACACTGCTGCTTGGACGATGAAGTCCACTTGTGTCCTGAGGTCCTCAGGACACAAGAGGACCTCATCGCCCCACCAGCAGTGCACCAGAAGCCGTGTTTGCAGAGTGGTGTAAAAAGGGGCGTGACCTCGGACCACCTCTCTGCAACGCAGCTCTGTGGCGCTTACTGGAGGTACCTGGTGGGCTAGTTGGCCCCCATGAACCCTCAGGATTCAAGGGGACTTAATCCCCCAATTTACAATGCGCCAGGGGGTGTGTTTGCACACTTGTAATATCAGGCCCCGCCCCCTCCCTGCACCACTGTGCAAACGCGCCCCCTGGCGCGTTCTAAGTTGGGGGATTAAGTCCCCCTGAATCCTGAGGGTCCCTGGGGGCCAACTAGCCCACCAGGTACCTCCAGTAAGCGCCACAGAGCTGCGTTGCAGAGAGGTGTAAAAAGGGGCATGGCCTTAGACCACCTCTCTGCAACGCAACTCTGTGGCGCTTACTGGAGGTACCTGGTGGGCTAGTTGGCCCCCAGGGACCCTCAGGATTCAAGGGGACTTAATTCCCCAACTTACAACGTGCCAGGGGGTGCGTTTGCAGAGTGCTGCAGGGAGGGGGCGGGGCCTCCGGCGCGATGCCGGCTTTTTTTTTTCCAGAAGGGGGCTGTGTGGCCCCCTTCTTTTCCCATTTTGGGGCCCTGGGGACCCCATCCCCCAGGGCCTGACCCCTATTTTTTAATAAAATTAAAAAATTAACGGGAAGGGGGCCGCATGGCCCCCCCTCCTGAGGCCAATTTCGGCCCGGGGACCCCATCCCCCGGGGCATGGCCATATATGTATTTATTTAATTTATCATTTTTTAAGGAGGGGGGCTGCGTGGCCCCCCTCCTGAGGCCTCTTTTAGCCCTGGGGACCCCATCCCCCGGGGCTGTGCTTCTTTTTTTATTTTTTATTATTTTGTATTTTATTGATGGAGGGGCGCCACGTGGCCCCCCTCCCGGGCCCCTATTAGCCCCGGGGACCCCATCCCCCGGGGCCTGGCCACTGCGTTGGGGACCGTGGGGGGAGCACCAATGCCCCCACGGTCCCGCCGGCTTCCCGCCTCCTGCGGGAGCCGGCATTGCTTTTCCACAAGGGGAGCTGCTGACATGCAGCTCCCCTTGTGGAAAAGCAATCCTGCTTTGCTTCATTGAAGCGAGAGCCGGTTTCCCTGCTCTCGCTTCAATGAAGCAAAGCAGAGTTTGCTATGGCAGGGCGAGAGCTGCACGGCTCCCGCCCTGCCATAGCAAACAGCAGTGTCCCGGGGGTGGGCACCCCGGGACACTGCAGGAGCCAGCTCTGGGGTGTGGCGGTCCCCAGGGCCATCAAGGGCTCTAGGAGGGGGGCCGCGCGGCCCCCTCCCAATGTTTGAAAAGCCCCAGGGAGGTGGTGGTCCCCGGGGCAGTGTGGGGGGGCTTGAGCCCCCCCACACTACTTAATTTTGACAGCCCCGGGGAGGTGGCGGTCCCCGGGGCTTGAGGGGGGCCCGCTTGGCCTTCCCACCCTTATTTAATGAAGCCCCGGGGAGGTGGCGGTCCCCAGGGCAGCGTGGGGGGGTGGGACCTCCCCACGCATTAGTTTTTCAAAAAAGCCCCGGGGAGGTGGCGGTCCCCGGGGCTGCGGGGGGCCGCGTGCCCCCCGCACAGAATGAGCATAGCCCCGGGGAGGTGGCAGTCCCCGGGGCTGTGGGGGCCCCCACGGGCCCCCGCTAATATTTATTGACAATGCCCCCAGGACCTGGCCCACCCGGGGGCCTCATTAAAATGAAGCGCGGGAGCCCGCGCTTCATTTTTAAAAAAAATGTTGGCGGGATTCGCGACCCCAACGTGAATTCTGCCGAAATTACAAAAAAAATGCTTTTTTGGGCCCTGGGGGTCTTTGTGGGACCCCCTGAGCAGGCCTAGGGGGTCAGGGTGTTTCTACCCTGCTCCCTTTTCTTGTTTTTTAACCTTTATTTTACTGTTTTCTTGTGACTCGGTTCTACCGAGTCACAAGATGGCTGCCAACACTTCCTGGTTTGGAGTGTTGGCAGCCAATCAGAGTGAAGCTCGTGCTCGGGAGGGTTCGCGAATCCCCCGCGTCCCTAGATATCAAAACTTTTTTATTTTTGAATTTCTCAAAAACTACTGAACGGATTTACACCATTTAAAAAAAAGGACTCTTTCTGAACCAAGACCTACCTTTTTGCCAAATTTGGTGTAATTCCGTTCAGCAGTTCGGGCTGTAGCTTTGTCTAAAGTTTCCTATGGAAAATTACATGGCGAAAATGTGTTTTGGGGCCCCCCTTTTTTCTCGGCCCCCGCTTGACGAATCACCCTGAAACTTTTAAGACAGGAGCTGACCGGAGCGCCCCACTAGTTTTGAAAATTTCGCGAAGATTCGTCAAACGACGCCAAAGTTATTGGGAAAACAAAAAGCGCTTTTCCTATGGAAACTAGGTCCTAACTATTACTACCTACTGGCGACCGCCAGTAGGTAATATATATATATATATAAACCAGACATGAATCATAAGAAGAGAGGCAAGGTCCTAATCTTAATAGGGTACATAATCACTTTTTGAACATAAGTATACACATTTACTATAGCAGAAGAAAAGGTTATTTATTGATGTAAGCTGCTATTTATTATGTTTTCTCAGTTGTCCTAAAGTTCTAAAAGACTGTTATAGACCAGAGGTTCCCCAAACGGGGAGGTGACAGCACACCAGAGAAGCGAGAAGACAACCAAGATGATTAGGCAGTCTCTTCTTATCCCCATCCACTGCCCCCCCTTTGGAGCACTCCATCAGGCAATTTATTAATCCTTGGTGACGGAGAGTTTTGCGGTGGGGCATTGGGAAAGGTCTTCATTCTGCTCCTGTGGAAGTACGCCTAGTATGCCTAGAGTAGTCTGACAGCACAGGTTCATTTGGGGTTTGTATAAACAGAGGTTTCTCTTGGATTACAACTCATAAAGGGTCAATTTCACCACATTCAACCGTGCAAGGGACATTCAAATATACTTAATCCACTATCGTCTCAGAACCCATAAACCAGTTATAAACACAAAAATCTTTCATGAGTATCCCAAAAGTTCATTTATTAAAATCAAAATCGATAATGTAAGACACAGTAATTTAAACCAATTGTTTCTAAATTGTATGTGGTGAAATTGACCCTTTATGAGTTGTAATCCAAGAGAAACCTCTGTTTATACATTTACTGTATTTGGTACCCCATCTTTTGGATAGTGGGGCCACTCCCTCTCTGTTTTGAATCATTTGGGGTTTGCCTGTGCCTCACTCTGGCAAGGTTTGTGGTTGCTGCTAGAGTAAGGGGTCACGCACTCAACCAGTAACTCAATTTCTTACATTTGTCTTTTGTCTAGGTCATTTGTCTATTGGCAATCATCCATTCTTCTATAGTTGCAAATAGATTTTACATCCATTACTACAGATGTACCTTCATTTATGCCTAGATTAATGATCTATTAAAGTCCTGTGTTCACAGCACCCTCATACTGGAGCCAAAGGCTCTGTTCTCTACTACCCTTAGTTGTAGTATATGGATGGTCATTGTTTTTCTCCATACATTATTGTTGTGACATCATCTCAAGTGTTACAATTACTTTTGAACCTGTTTAAGACTCACAAATATTTCCCAATCCCTTACTCAGATAACCCTTTATTAGAGTGCTTATTGAGTTCATATATGCTATGTCTAGCACACTCTGTTTGCTCTATCTGCTCTAATATATTGCACTGATTATCAGAAGAATTATATGCCATCCTGGTGCAACCCTACTGGTGGTTTCTTTTTATAGTTGAGGTCTGATTGCAAAGGGGGTCAAACTCATCAAACTCTTTGGTGACAAATTTCAGAGTGAGCAGTGATGGGCTCTACAGAATCATGAGCTCTGTTACCAAATATGACATTCCTACCAGCCTCAGATGACAAGTTCATTGCAGATGGCCAGTCAAAGATACCTCTACATCAGTGGTTCCCAAACTGTGGTCCGCGGACACCCAGGCATCCGTGACACATTCCCAGGGGGTCCACAGGCAGCAGTTTTAAAAGCACTGCAAAGTTCCTTGTATAATCAGCAGTTTTCAGGCAACAATAAAAGTGTCACGATATCTCCGGTGATTATTGTAACCTGCTGGAGAGAGATGGGAAATTTGTCTAGTGGCAGTTTTGACTCATCCAAGGTAGCGCAGATGGTTAATATGCCTGCTGAAAAGAACATGTACTATGCATTTAAAAAAACAGTATTTTATGTGCATAGCTCAGTGGGTTACTGCTTTGTCACAGAGATCCTTTTGTTACTGTGCAGTTCATAAGTTACAATCGTAATCTAGCACAGTGAGCTATGTACTGCCATCAAAGAGCTGCAAACAAACTGCATGGTACAAGTTAGTAATTTAATATTTTTTCACAGTCTTTCATTATCCTGATGCTGCTAAAAAGGTTTGTTTGGAATGAAATAAAGTCTTATTATTAAAGTCAATGCTAACAACTGTGTTATGTTCTGAATCCTGAGTTTGTGCTTCTCCAGATCAAGCACTCTTAGCAAATGCTTCCCAGTATAGATGACATGTGAATCCTACACCTTGTAGTCCCCTTTGCCTTATGTAACATTTTCCATACACTGATTTACACACGTATGATTCATAGTCTCTGTATGTGTGTGATGTAAAGTGCTCTGGCACCCTACACTGGTATGAGAGGTTCTATAAAACAAATGAAATGCATGTGACAGAGGGGCTGTAGAGCGATACGAGGCATTGTTGAAGGATGATAGTGAAGGAATCATTGAAGAGCCCCAACAAAGATTGTCGTATCCGGGTGCATAGTAAGGTCATCATTTACTGTGCTTTCTAAGCTAATGCAATTCAATATATAATGACAAATGTGTTGTAGAATGCACCATTTTCCCCAAATATTTATTGGGGGAGAGCCCCCCTAAAGCCCCCTTTGTAGTGGTTAGGCTCACTTGCTGTACTTGGTGTGCACTGTATGGGGACTGCTTTGGGTTTCCAATCCAGCCTTGGCAGGAGCAGGAACCTTGTACTGCGAAATAAAACCAAACATTGAAAAGTTAGTCGTCGAGATGAAGCACCAACCTTCCCATTTTTTGTTTTTCGATTTTTGCTAAAAAAATTAAATAAAAAAATTCAATTCTTTAGTATTTCCAGTATTTGTTTGGTGTGCACATGTGTGTTTATTTTTTTTGAATTACTGTTTTAATGTTTGAAATTTAAATCGTAAAAATTGCTTGGGGGTCCCCGGCTTCTGGTAGTGACTCAATGGGGGTCCTCAAGAGTCAAAAGTTTGGGAACCACTGCTATATATCATGTGCCACTGTCATATTGCCTCTCAGTTTATACTAAAAGGTAAGGTTCTTCTTATCTCTTTTATCCATCCAAATCCAGCCACACCAACCCAACTGCTCTATACTTTGCTCGTTCATATGGTAGCATTTTTGGCACTTAAGAACTGTTCTCTGGTCGTATTACATTGGAGATGCACCTGGAGTGATATGCACACAAACACTTAACTCATTAAGTTTTTCTTAACATATGTTTTATTGGCATTTCAGATAAATCACAACATTACAGGCACTCTAACTTTTCATTTGTCTTCTACATGGAGTTGTGAATAGCTTGTTAATATAGTTTTGAATGCCCTGATTTACATATTTTCTTTATTGTGCAGTGATGTGGGTTGGCAATCACAGACATCAGGAATTCTTTTTAATTCTTATAGCATGTTCAAAAAGCTTGTAAGCATCGTAGCAAGATATTCATCCTCGTAGATTTTGTGGTTGTGATGTACATGTGTAATTCTGGGTATCTGGCTCTGTCATATGGCATTAAAACAGACATTGAAATGGGTCCCTCTCTGGCCCTATATTCATGCCCTTAACATTAATGCCAAAAATACGGTTTGATTTCTGAACAATGTTAATGTAATGCATGTCAGTGATTTAGGGGCCCATTACGATGGCGGGCGGAAGCACAACCGCCGTGCTGGCGGATGCAAAAACCACCAGTTACCGCCGGCACGCAGCAGTCCACACGCCCGCACAATTACGATGCAAAAAGCAGGCCAAACACCGCCGGCAAGCCAGCAACACCGTCCGCCATCAAAGTGCGCCCGCACACGTAGCGGCGCAGCCCAACTGACACACACCGTCCGACGAAACACGTCCCGCCCGGCGCATAAATTACGATGCTGCAAACAAACGGCTCCCACGGCCAAGAGACACCGCACGTGAAAGAGAGGCGGAAACACGGACGCAGAGCACGGACAACGAAGAAGCGGCACCCCGGGCATGAATCCAGCACTGCAGGCCCTTCCCATGCTTCTGCTGATGCACCACCAAGGACGCAACGTACCGCGGAGACGCAGGTAGGCACACACACAACAAGTGCACGCAAACAGCGCACACAGTGCAAGGGCGGAAAAAGCAGACAACCCCCCACCAGCGCGTGCACACTACACATCCACCATTGCATCCACATATGACACACAGGCCAAATCCTAACATCGCAGAACACATGTGTACACACCACCTGGGACTAGGAACCAACCACCCCGTCACGGCCCCAAAGCGCCGATGACGCCGCCACACATGCGCACAACGCAGAGGCCAACCGCAGCGCCATGCATGCGTCGCACACAGACACAGGGACACAACCAAGCAGCACACACACCAGCCCCACCCCGAACGCACATGACACGTGACAGGCCGGCCACAGACATGTCCCCAACGCCCAATTCACGGACAACACCCAACGCCACACAACCGACGCACACATGTCAGTGAAGTCACGCAACAGCAGGACACACCCCAGTGTAACAAACATGGCGAAGGACACAGCGGCGGCAACACCAACTAGGAGAAGCAGGGCCCCTTCGGGAAGAGGAACGCCAGTACCACACTGAAAAACCCATACCACCCTGCACATATGAACAAGACACATGAAACGGAACACCAAAGAGCCCGGGGACCGACAACAGGTGGCCCAAGAATTACATCCACACACAAGGCCCAACGCAGAGCGGAAAGGCAGCCTGCCGCCCACACAAGGGAGAGCAGACAGCACTGAATGACCTTCCATTCCAACACCGAAACCACAGCCCTACGACAGAAGCCGGTGAATACAGCCATTGTCCAAGAATAGACCAACACAGGCATGCCGAGGAGACCGACCACAGGGCAGATAGCGCATATCACAGAAGCACACAACGGACGGGGAAGAAACAAGAAAACACTCCCCCATGTCGGCCACATGCAAGTTAATTGGAAGGAGTCACACAGCACCGACCCTGAACTGTCTGAGAAGCATGTGGGAAGAGGGCCCGTGTCCTCCAAACAAGCCAACAGAACACAAGTCCTGTCTCCCCACGACTACACAGAGCTCACAGCAACCCCGGAGCGTGCACATTGCAGACTGCACACACAGCCGGAGCACGCCACCTCTACGAACCGCTGCGAAATGGCAACCGCAACACACCTACCCAACTACGCCGAAGAGCTCAAGCTGTACCAAACCAACACGATACATACATTGGGATGCGATCTCCTGTCCCTGCTGAACGTAAGTTACCGACTGACTTACCGCATCACATTGTTCAGCTGCGTCATGCCCGTCTTCTACTGTCGGAGGTGTCCCTACCAGCATCCCGTCGAGATATGCCTCTCCAACCCGGCATGTCTGAAGGCGGACCTGCTACCACTACTCCTCCCTCTGGACGCACACGACAGGGCCTGCTCTGCCTATGGGGGCATGGCGTATGTGGCCAACATCGCACGCGCACTGAAATGGAACCACTGTGCCTCCACACGACGGATCATCGAGAACAGCTACATCGAATGTCACCCAGCATGCCCCATCATGGTCCTCCAAGGGACAACCTACGAACAACACCTTGACAGCCACCATCCGCTTCATTGGCTGGCAAACATGTACACCACCAATGACATGGAAGCCCTGCTGGACGGCATCGCATACCTGACAACCTGTAAATACGTCGGACCACAACGCAGGTTCCCCGAGTGACCTATGAAGTCCAACCCCGCACCCATGCTCAGCTTCCGCACGGACTGGCCAGTCACCACCACAACAGCCATACCAAACGACCGGCAACTGTAACCACACCATCAACGACATCGCCATGACATCGGATATGACCGGGACATGCACACTGTTCCCCATCACATCCAGGAACACCGCATGCATCGTGGGAGGCAGTGGCATGGGCTCTGTGCATCGCACCCACATGGACGGAACTGCACGAACAACCAGGACACGACATGGATCCAGCGCACATGGACACACACACCGCTCAGTGGACATGAATAGGTCGCCTGGAGTCTGTGGGTGCTGCACCCCTCCCACCCCGCCCCGGGAATCCCATACCAGGACCTTTGCATGGACGACAAGTGCATACAACAACAACACGACCCCAGTGACTGTGACATGTCCAGTAACCACCACAGTGCAACAACAAGTGGCACGCCGCTGCATGCACGCAAGCACATGCCCTGATGTCATCTCACATGCACGCGTGCATGAGGAACAACCGCAGCAAACCTGTCACATGGAACTGAGATGGACTGTGCCCATGATGCCGAGCGGTCTGGTAGGCTACATGTATACCGTCTGTGTCAAAGTCCGCAGCTCCGCAGCTATACGTAAATGTACATTAGCACAGCCTTGGCCAAGCAGATGTAACCCCACACCCTATCCCATTTGTAATCATGCTCAGTATATCCTCAACATGTATTCCGCTGCCAGTAGTGTCCACTATACTGCATCACAGAGAACAGAAGACTCAATATAATGTTTGAAACCAAAACTGTCTCCGCTGACTCATTTCACAAGTACGAATGAGAGAGGATGAGAGTATGTGAAGTACACGGCAGTCGTGACATGACCATGTAGTCCACTGGTATTGGATGTCAACACAAATGAGTAGCACTACTGTGGAAGACACACATGTGTCGTGTGAAGTCGTATGGACGCAGTGCTCAGGTGGGTGGGTGTGACGGGTAGATGCGCACATGCCAAGTTGGAGCACGCCGTGTTGGGAGGGCTCATGAACAGTACACCACCGCATCCCTGGGCATTGTGAGAGGACACCTGTCGGGGGGAGTGAACACGTGTGTGCACAGCAGCCGGGCACACGTACAAAGCGGTACCAGGCGCACCTCAGCCCACCCTCTGTGGACAAGCTGGATCCTGTTGTGCGCCCGCCATGCCCCTTGACAAGGCACACACAGCCCCAGTCGACCAGGTGTAACCCCAACATAGTCAATCCGCACAGGCGATACAGGGCACGGGATGGCAGTGGAGCATGGTGTGTGAGAGGTCTCCTCGCGCTCCTCCTGGTCATATCACGCAGGCAATAGAACCTCAACGTCTAGCATGGCACAAGTCAAATGGAAGTGTAGGGGGACGCACCACAGCACGAGCAGCACTGACGTCACGGGAGGTGGCTCGCACCATCCCATCCATTGCCCATCATACCAACCACGACACATGCCATTGCGACTAAGTGCAAGCGCGTGCGCCACCACCCCCGAGCCCTCCCCAGAGAGGCCAAAGAGTGAATGTGTGGGCCATCAGCCACAGACGGACGCGGCCTGGCCGCAAGGGCAGCCACAGCCACTGGGTGTCGCAGGTGGCGGATCCGGAAGGCGAAGACTGTGATGCATAGTCCATGCAGGCCGGGTCTCCATTTGGGGCACCACGCAGGTGGACGGCGTCCCGCCACACATCATACCCTGAGACAGCCCACTCGTGCAACTGGACCCACACATACACTCCTTGCCCTCTCTGGTGCGAGCTTGGGGCTGCCTGTGCAAGCGCTAGCCTCGCAGGTGAGCATGCATATTGGGGGGCGAGGGGAGGACATGAGGGCTGGGGCGAAGATGACTGTATCACTGTCAGTTAGTACAAGGGATGACCCAGATGTGGAAAGGAAGAGACGTGTCCCGTGTGTACTGCAACTAGTCGCCAATCCAACTACCCCCCATGTCCGGAATGTAAGCCCGCACCTAGGCCCGCCCATCCGCCACATCGAACATACCACCAGCACGACAACCTTCCCATTCGAAACACTGACTGGGGGTGGCGACCAGTGAACAATCATGTGTAGCCTACCCACGTGTACATGTGGGCCCTCCATGATCCATGTCACCTGCGGCAAAGACATGACATGCGCAATGAGGGAAGTGAGGAGAGCTGCCCGCCCCACGCGCAGAAGGTGCATCAGCTCCACAGACCCAGCAGCGAGTCCAGCAGGGGTCACATGTGCAGGGGCAGCTGTGCCTGGTGTGAAGGCACATGCATATAGACAGCACATCGACCAATGTGTAGTCTGCCCACATCCACAGTCCATCATCATGCGGACATAGGAATTGAACACAGGGCAACACATCTTAGTTGGTGCACCCACCGTGACCAACAATGCGCAATCATCGACGTACCCGCCCTGTGCATGGCCCCCACCCAACGGAGGCACATCCAGTGCCACCATCCCACACACACAAGCCTTCCACGGAACATGCTGTGTCCAATGGTCAGTACAGAGTCAGCGCCCATCTGGTGGATCCTGAACAGGAGACACATGCACACACATGCCAGCTCCCACTATGTACGTCTGCCACCTGGCACGTGCAATGTAACCTCTCACCTGTGACGTGTGACTGCAAGCACACAGCCGTCTTGGCATGGGGCTGTCAATGTGGACACCAGTCAATGTTTCGGGAGCTGTGATCCGTACAGTGCTGTACATAGGGTGCAGTGCTGACACCTACTACTGTCTCATATCCCCTCGTGCCACAGGTCCCACTTGTATTGGCCGCTCAGCCCGTGCCCACATCGTCGTCGTCGTGTGCCATACTCATCCAGCCTCGGAAGCAGTTCCATGCTCAGCAGACACTCATGTTGCCGTGGCGTTGCCGCTTGACGAATATGCAGTCAGTCCCCATCAGCACGCCCCGCAAGTCATTGGGGCCTAGATCCCCATGTGCATGCACATGGCAGTGGTATGTCTCACTTGCCATTGCCATTGTTGGGAGACCTGTGTAAGTGTATTGTGGCCGTGCCGTCCCAGCTTGACAGCTGGGCTGTGGCTCATGTGCTTGCTCAGTCATGTCAGTGATGTGTATGCGAAATTGCTATGTGCCGTGTTGCTTTGACATGTGTCCTCTGCCATTTAACCCAGGCGGAGACTGAACATTGACCGCCCATACCAATTGCTGGCGGACATGGACGATACAGAGGTAATCAGGAAGTTTCGGCTGGACAGGCCAACTCTGCATCGACTGTGTGCCATGTTAGAGCCCCATCTCCGTCCCCGCAGGGTGTATCCGACTGCTGTCACCCCCACGGCTAAGGTGATGGCCGCCATGCATTTCTTCGCCACTGGGTCATTCCAGCACACAGTGGGCAGTGGAGGAGGGATGTCCCAGCCCATGTTCAGCAAGGTGCTGAGGGATGTACTGGCAGCCATGATGCTGTACCGGAACAGGTACATCCGCTTCCCCAGGGCTCGTGAATTGGCGGCAGTGAAGGGTGCATTCTATGCCCTTGGCAGAATCCCACACGTCGTGGGAGCCATTGACTGCACTCATGTTGGCCTTGTTCCACCACAGGCCACTGAGCACCTGTACCGCAACAGGAAGCACACGCACTCCCTGAATGTGCAAGTGGTGTGCCTTGCGGACATGGTGATCACCCACGTGTGTGCCAAGTTTCCAGGCTCGGCCCATGACGCACACATAATGCGCAACAGCATCTTGCCACGACTGATGGCCAATCTGCAACAGGATCGTGCCTGTATTGTCGGTGAGTATGTGGAGTGGTGTAGCGTGCTGGTTGTGCGATGCTGTCCCCTGTCCAGTTGGAATAGCTACGGTTCTCTGTGTCCCTCACACCCAGGTGACTCTGCGTATCCGAATGGGGCATGGCTGCTCAGTCCATTGAGGAATCCTCGCACCCCAGCAGACGATCGCTACAATGAGGCACATGGGAGGACCAGACGTGTGGTCGAGCGTACCTTTGGCCTCCTCAAGTCCAGGTTCAGGTGCCTGGACCGCACCGGGGGTGCACTGGCGTACTCCCCACAGAAGGTGTGCCAGATAGTGGTGGCGTGCTGCATGCTGCACAATCTGGCCATTCGGAAGCAGATCCCCCTCATTGTGGATGACGGAGATCAACCAGGGCCCCAGCCCGCAGACCAGGACAGCTCGAGTGAGGTGGACAGCGGAGAGGAGGAAGCTGGGAATGTGCGGCAGCAGCTCATCGCCCGCTACTTCACTTGACGGTGAGTGTCCATGTACGACGGATGATGTGTCTGTATCTATGCAGGTGTGTGTGTGCTGTGTCAGGGTGGCCGTATGTTCACTGCGTGCAGTGTGTCAACGCTCCATGGCCAGGGTAGTATGCCACTGTTGGTGACTGTGGCATTGTGCCCTATTGCTCTGTGCGATGTGTGTACATTGCTTGTAGTTGTTGACATGTACTGTGTGATGGGTGTGTGACACACTCATTGAATGTGCTCCTGTTCTGTCTCCCACCCCTAGGTCCCTACAGGCCCTCCGGATTCCATTGCCATGCCACGCATCAGGTGCCCTTCCGCCCAAGGTGGCCGTTGTATTCCGTACAAATAAAACACAGGGCACAAACAGCAGTTAGTGAAAAAGGTGCATTTATTACGAACTGTGACATGTGATTGTGTGTAAGGTGATGACAAAAGTGGTGCGTGCAGTGACAATGAGCTGTCGGTCATGGCTGCGTGATGATCAGGGTGTACCCACTGGTTCTATGTCCATAGTCCAACACACACATGCCATCCAGCTGGCTGTGTGGAGTGGGATCGTAGAGCAAGTCAATGCAGTGGCTGGTCAAGGAAGGCTGGCGGAAGGCTGGCTGGCTGCCTCACTTGCGACTGGAGCGTGCGAAGTCCTCCCGGGAGATCTGTTTCCTCTTCGGACGGCCCCTTCCACGTTTGGGAGGGGGGTGTGTGGTGGCGACCTGCTGGTGGTGGGTGAGGTGTGCTCACTGGCTGTGGACGCAGGGGAAGTGGACACTGCTGCCTGAGCCTGCGCCCTAGCAGGTGGTGGCGGAGGTGGTGTTGCTGGCCTTGCCTGTGACCCCACCGCCACCACCAGCTGGCCCATGAGGTCCACGAGTTGGTCCATACGGGACACGAATTGGCCCATATGGGCGTCCATGGACCTCAGCACCCCCAGCACCTCCCGCGTGTCAGTAGCAGACCTGGCCCATTGTCCTTGGGCCTCTTCATAGGCCCCAAGGACTCTGGCCATTTGAGGCAGGGCATGGCTCCCAGGGAGGCTGGCGTTTCCCTGACCCTGCTCCTCCTACCAGTCCTGCTGCCACCGGCCTGCCCACTAGCCACATTGCTCACCACGGTCCTCGCTGTGGCTCCCAGGGTGGATCCAGTCGGCCGGGCCACCACCTGCGCTGGGGCTGGTGCCAGCGAAGACGTGGTGGTGGTGGAGGCGGTGGTGGTCGGTGCGGCGATGGTGGCGGTTGCGGCAGTGGTAGTGGCCGCAATGACCGTGGGTGTGGCCGCAACGACAGTGGCAGCAGGGGACTGGGACTGTTCAGCATCCCTGGATGATGGGTTGGTGGGTAGGAGGGGTCCTGGGAGCGGCTGGGCCCTGCCACGCCAGATGGGCCAGCTTGGTGGTCCGTGTCCGAAGAGGTGGACAGATCCTCCAGATCCGTGTGTCCTCGTTGGGGGCTTGTAGGCTGGCTGTGCTGGCTGCTGTCTCCATCCCCAGCGTCCAGCAGTTCGTCACCTGTGGAGAGAATGAGATTTGTTATTGTGTTGCACCTGGCGAAGTATGTATTAGTCGTCTGACATTGGCAGTTCGTGCAATCTCGTACATGGGTTTCCCGGAGGCGAGTGTGTGGCTGTGGCATCTGTAGTTGTGTGTGCTAGGCAATGGGACTGTGTGCTGTGCACATGTGGCATGGGACGGATTGGCCATGCCGATGGGTGTGTTGCTTTGCCCCTACTCATTGTGACTCTGGTGTATGCGGGCTCCTGGCCCATCCTGGGTCTGGTTTGTACTTTGCTTTTGGGGTTCAAATGGAACGCTTAGGAACGCATATGGCAACATGGGGGCCATGCCCCAGATTCGCATTTGGGAGGGGATATGCTTTTGGGGTACATGCTGTGAGCCATGGGTGCCGAACGTGACATGTGTTGTGGCAGCATGACAGTGCATGGTCTGAGGTGTGTGCATGCCTGACATGCCCTGCATATTTGCTGTCTGTTGTGGTTACTGGACATGGCATTGGACGCATCGTTATGAGTGAGTGATAGTTGTGTGCCAGCCAACGTATTGCAGTTGTCCCATCTCCTTGGTGTGCGTGCTGCCCTGTGCCATGTGCATCACTGCAGTGCTCGGGGGGGTGTGGCCCATGTTGTGTGTTGTTGCTCACAGTGTGTCGTGCGCTTAATTGACTTCTGGCACATGGTTGGTCATGGGCATGTGTCTTAGCGTGACTGCTGTATGTGTGGCAGCTGTGCGGATGACATGCCTTTCATGTGACTGGGGCTGACGGATGGGATGGATGGTATGTTGTATGTGCATGGTGTGTCTGTGAGTTTGATGGGTTCAGTGGTGTTCGTGTGCATTTCTGTTGTTCCGCTCTGTTGCGTCTAGTGTTGTTTGTCTTACATAGGCGTAGTTGTGGGGTGTGGGGTTGACAGGCAGTGGGGGCTACATGGACAGGACTTCAATGGTGTTTCGGTTGTGTGTGATGAGTTGCACAGTGGCTGCCGTGTGGGACTATATTCAGTGTGGCTTGTGCATGCAGATGTGGCTCCTTGGGTGTTGCTATGTCTGTGATGGGTCATGTGGGGTGTGAGTCTGTTGTTCATGTCCGTGTGCACATTGTTCACTTGTTCGTGACGGTGGGCGGTGCTGCGTGTTCGTGTGCTACGTGACATGTCCCATGTGTTGGTGGTGTTATGGTCCTCATGCCTCCAGTAATCCAGCCCTGTCCAGTTTCCCACCTGCAAGTTGTTCGTGCGTGCACTGTACTGGATGCCACATGGCTCTAAGCGGGGGTGCTCCATGTTGCAGGTCTGTGGGGGTGGGGGGGTGTAGTGGGTCGTGGGGGTGGCTGTACACCCACTGACACCGATTGCTGTGGACCGTGATGTCTGCCTTTCGGCTGTCGTTGTGCACTGCGGTGGCTGACACGTGGCTGTGGGGTGTGGGGGATGCTCCTCCTTGCTGTGCTGTGGGACTGGGGCCTGGTGTGTGTTGTACTTGGGCTGTCCACCGTCCCACCCACTGCACTTTGTGTTCCTGCCACTTACCTGTTACTTGTCGGTTAGTGCAGCTGTGGCGGACACATGGGTGTGGTGGGTGCTCGTTGTGGCGCTTCTGGCATATTTGGGGACCTGTTGGTGGTTACGTGGCTGGCTTAGTGTACACATGTCCCCACGCATCTTACAGTTGTTCGGTTTGGGCTGTGTGTGGTAGTGTCTTTTGCATGTGTGTGTGATGTGTTGTGTATTGTGTGCTGGACATGGGGGTGTTTGTCCCTGGGAGCTGTGGCATGGTAGTTGCGCATGTGAGTACATAGCGGTGTGCTGGTATACATTAGTTTGTACTTACCAGCCTCCACTCCCCTGCTAATCCGGCGAGGGTCTCCGGATGTATTACGACTCGCACCTTCTCCTCCCACGCTTTGAAGGTCTTAAAGAGCGCGGGATTCCCTCCGCCAGTGACGGCAGCCAGCTCTCTGTTTTTGCCCTCCTTCTTCTTGACCAGGCTCTTTACGTCATTCCAACGTTTGTTTATCTCGGTTCTGTTCCTGGGCAGGGTCCCGACTGCATTGACCTGGTCTACGATCCGGGTCCACATTCTGTTTCTGGTGGCTAGTGGTGTGTGCTGGACCATGTTCCCATAGATTTGTGGGTACACCTTGATGATCTCGTCGACCATGACCGTCAGCTCCATGGGCGTGAACTTGGGCATCCTTTGTGGTGCCATGGTGTTTGTGGTGCTGGTGCGGTGTGTGTTGTGTAATGTGCAGGGGGTTTGTGGTGCCGGTGTTTGGTGGTGGTGGTGGTTGTTGTGATGTGTGCGTTTCTGTGGTGTGCTGCTGTCCTTGCTGTGTCACTGTGTCCTCTCCTCTCCTCTCTGGTTTGCAATGTAGCAAGGGGTTGTGGTCTGTGGGAGTGCTGCTTTTGTACTCACCTATGTGGGTGTGTCCTCATGGTCTGTTGTTTTCAGGTGTGTTGTGTCTGGGGTTCTGGCCTTTGTATTTTTTGTTTGTCCGGGGGGTGTTTTCGGGATGTGTACTGTGCTTGTGTATTTGTGTGTGCCTTGCTGTGTGGACTTGTTGGCCATGTTGTGTGCTATTGGTTTTGTGTGCGGATGGTTTCTGTGCAGGTACGTGGGCGCCATGGCTTCTGCCGTGTCGATTCTCATCGGCGTTGTTTGCGCTGGCGGGCGGTATATTTGTTGTTTTTCCGCGCTCATGGCGGTGCGATCGTAATTTCACGTGCGGTGTGTCGGCCGTGTGGGCGGGCGGTTTTGTGTTGTCGTGCGTGTTTCCGTCCGTGGCGGGCGGTTTGACTCCGACTCGGACGATGGCGGGCGGTATTTTGTGTGATTTTTCGCCGATGGCGGTTTTCGGTTTGTGTACTCATAATGGCGTGGTCGGTGTTCAGGCGGTGTGTGCGGGCGGATTTTTGCCGCTTCCATGCCTGGCGGATTTTTTTACGCCGGGTATCGTAATGAGCCCCTTAGTTCCTGTTTTTATTGCAAGCGTTTTACCTAATCTTGCATTTCCTAAGTGTGTTAGCTATTGCCATTGCTTTGTGTTTCTGTATTTTTGTGTGCATCTTATTGCTCTTGTAGAGTGCATAGTTTGAACTGAATTGTGCCATGTGTTTACGCTAGGCTGCAATTGAGAGGTCTGGCACTGAGGCTTAAGGCAGTTTGGGTTTCTCACAGTTCCCCAATGGGTTGGCCTCTCTGCAGAGCACACAGAGTAGTTGTCATGTATTCCAGTTGCAATTGAAATTCTGTGTAAATGTACGTGAAGGGGGGATACCATTTTTAAAATATTGACAAGGCAAAAGTAAAAATGAAGTGCTTACATGTGAGTGAGTGCAGTGTATGTTTGGAGTGAAAAGAGGATGCTGAAGAGGAATGTGATGAGGTTTAAGATATTCAGATGGACAAAATGTGGGGAGAAAAAGGCCATACATGTCTCACATAAAGTACACATAACTGAAGACCAATATTCCTTCCACAGGCTTCAGTGATATTTAATTCACAGTCTCACAATTTCATAATTGAAACCAGGGCCGGTTTAGAGCTGGTGGCGCCCATTGCGACATAGTTTGTTGGCGCCCCCCATCCATGGTGGAGGTGGTGACGACCTCCACCACGGATTCCCTCACCACCCCCTTTTAACAGTGCCCCTCAAGGCCCCATAACCACTCTCTTTCAGATGCATTTAATTAGATATATAGCGCCACTATACTAGTGTAGGGTGTCAGAGCACTTTGCAGCACACACACACTACACAGAGACAATCAATCATACGTGTGTAAATCAGCATATAGGAAATTTTACATAAGCCAGAGGACTACAAGGTGTAGGAGTGACATATCATTCATACTGGTACCCAGTATAGTTTAAGAGTGCTTGTTCTGGAGAAGCACAAACTGAGAATTGAAAACGGAACACCATAGTTGGGGGTTCTCTTTAATAATAAGAATCAATTTTTACCCTCTTTGCAACATTAATCTATGCTCTAATCTATAATTTTCAGTGAGCGTTCACTGTTCTATATTAGGATTTTAACTTATAAACTGCAAGTAACAAAAGGATGTCTCTTAGAAAAGCAGTAACCCACTGACCTATTTACATTATATGCACTTTGTGATCTGCATGGTACACATTCGTTGTGGAAGGAATATTAATCCTCTGTGCTATTTTATGATCAGTCACAACCTCAGCTAGAAAAAACTCTGATCTCTTTCCAGGAAGAACATTAATCACCGGAGTTATCTTGACATTTTTATTGTTGCCTGGAAATTTCTGGAGGCAAGGAACATGGCAGCAGGTGCTTTTCAAACCAAAATAAACTTGAAAGCACGGCAACCCCTTGAGTCAGCACCAGGTGCGATGGCACCAGTCGCACCACCCTAGAGCCGGCCCTGATTGAAAAATCTTCAATATTATTCATTTACAACAAAGTCATTGTTGTTACTCTTTTATCTTTTTTTAAAAGGCTAACAACCATTGACAAAGCTAATAGTCTTGTCAAGTTTTTGTTGTATGTCAGCTGTTGTGTTAAAAATCTGGATGCAATAACAGAAAGCTCAGAGAGAAACCAAAATATCAGTCAGGTGGTACACTATGGAAAAACTATAGTTTTAGAGACCCCTCCCAACTTTTTTCATCCCACTCAATGCCATGGCTACACATATTTCTACATGACTGACTGTAGCCAGCAGCTGTGAATGCTTCACCAAGCCTAGTTAGAGCTTTTTCTTCCAAGGTTTATGCTGCTCGCAGTGCAAGACACTGGCCAAGCACACACTTTAACGGCCTTAAGGTGTTGCATTGGAAAATTTGCACACTACAGTAACTGTTGAACATATTAATGCAGAAAGAGATGTGGCAGTTTTTAATTTTATTTAAATATTTCAAGACTACACTTTAAAATTGCTTTATAAATCTTCTTGCTTTCTCACTAAATTCTTTATTAAAATTTGCTTTAAAATGTACCATTTGCCAATCTTTTTTAAATGTTTCTCTGGGGTGAGAAGCCCCACCTCACCCTAGAAAACCACATTTGTCCATTGAGCTCCCTTGCTTCGCTCGCCACATAAGAGTCATAGCCAAAATTTACTCTGCACCAACTTTCAAATGTCACCAGCCGTCACTGCTTCAATGGCAGAATTGTGCCACTTGCTGGAGACAGGGGAGGGTGTTCAGCAGTCACTTTGGCCGTATTCTGAGTTTATCAGTGTGTCTCTATGTCATCCAGGTGAGAGTTATTGTGTCTGAGCAGCTAGACAGTACAATTTGAAATCTGGGTGACACTGCCGGCTGCTTGAGGGTGTCCAAAGGTACCCTGCAGCAGCCACCATTCCAGACCATATCCAGTAACAAACTGTCCACCTCCTTACGCTGATGCCTAGGGAGAATACATGGTAAATGAGTGTAAAAATAAAGGAGGCAATTAATCATTTTAGAAAGGGCTGTTCGCTTGCCACCGTGAGGGGAACGTCACCTGGGATGTGAGAGACCTCAAGGTGCGACCAGTATTGCCCTCTATGATGTCTGGTATCTCATACGAGAATTGTATTCCAGGTATCAAAAGGTGGATGCCTCCCATTTTAGGTGTTTAGTTAGTGAATCATCCCACCTCTTGGGGGCTCTAGGGCTCAGCAGGAAGCGGTTAGTATTCCCCTAATTCACCTTTTGCCCAGATAAGGTGCCAAATAAGTTCAGCTCTCTAGTGACCAAAGTGATATCGTACTTTGCCTCATTCAGGTACAGCAACAGTTCGTCCGCAAAGAAGGAAATTATGTCACACATCACCACTAGGGTTCCCCCGGTTGCCACTAATATGCCAAATTGCTTGATCGCTAGTATGAACGAAAAGGGGGAAATGGGACAGCCATGCCTAGTGCCTCTGCCTGCTTGTTATTCAGCTGATATTACCTAGCTGATAGGAATCTTTGTTGTTGGGAGGGTGTAGAGGACCTTAATACATCTGCGGAAGGTGCTCCCAATACCATAGCGGTCTAACACCTTATGGAGGTACCTCCAACTTAGGGAGTCAAAGGTCTTCTCCATGTCTATTGACAGAAATACTGCATCTGGCCATCACTTGGAGGCCTCTTCCCATAGTTTGAAGAGATTTCATTTATTTTATGACATGCTACAGCCTGAGATATTGCTACTTTGGCCGACGTTGATAAGGCTTAGACTATGAGGTAGCAATTTTTTGGATTACAACTTTCCAAGTATTTTTTAGTCAACATTTAATATGGAGAGGGGGCGGTATGCAGATAACTCTTCGGGGGGTTAGGGAAATCGGTTGTCCAAATTCCTCCCTATGCTGGTGTGTCAGTCATCTCATCCTGTCATGTGGCAGTAGCTATGAAAATGAGGGCTAGGATGATGGACCTGAAGGCAGGAGGGGAGCCACCATGCAGCGCACACACAGCAGGGCCCAATTGGTATCACTGCTCAACCATCTGGGGCTCGCTGATGCACCCCCTCAAGAGGGCCACATTGCCACACAAATCTGGATACCACCTCAAGGTCAGGCAATCCATCAATGATTATATAGGTGATGCAGTGTGTGGGGAACTATGGCCTGTCATGCCCTCAAATTCTGGGAGCTGCACAGTACACATTGGTTCTCACTTACAGCCCCTCCTTCCACTCATGAGGCCACTGCGGTGCAGGGAAATCTCTGAGCAACAGGCCCCATGCGTGCCAACAGCATTGCTACTCAGGGATGGATCATGTCACATGGCCCGCATGTCTCCCCTCACCAGAAGGTGCTGCAGCACAGAGGGTCCCCCTGGCAGCCCCGCCCCGGTTATGGCCCAAGATATGGCCCACATCACCCTCAACAAGTCGACATCCAGGGGCCACCCACATCATAGCTTGTATCTTGACCTCTTTCCAGTGCAAGTCAGCATGGGCCGGGGGCATCAACGACCAGAACAGGTGGCCAAGCAGCAGCCCCATCACCCGCCCACACACCTGCAACCTTCAGTACAGTGTCAAGTCAAGAATGCCTCACCGGGGCGGCAGCCGCAGAGGCCCTTCTTACACTGAAGGAGCCAATTTGGCTGGGCAGACTCAGGAGCTCCTCAAAGACCACCCGCCATGTTCCGCGACTAAGCCATGTCCATACCTCATTCATTAAGTTGACGGGCCGTGGCAGCATGACCCACATTTGATTTTCTGGCATGGGAGAAAAAACTGGGGAGTTCTTCACTAGGTGGTGCTCTTCCCTATGTTTCACACCTTAGAACTAGGCAACCCCAGAACAACAACATGATCTGAAAGTTAACTGTGTAAGTGTAGGTGACCCTTTATTTTTCTTATTTGTAGAATCAAACACATGGTGGCTACCCACTACCCCATACTACACCACAGGGCTGGATTTAGCACTGGTGGCGCCCGGTGTGACAGTCATTTTTAGTGCCCACAACCCCATAACCTCCTCCTCAGACTCCTCAGGGTCCCTCATCTCTCCATAGCTCCTCTCTTGCATACATTTAATTTATTTTAAAGCGCTGGTAAAGGCTGGCTTTATTAATTCACATAGCTATCCACTTTAAATACAGATCTGTTCTTTGCAGCGGGCATATTAACCCTCTGCGCTACTTTATGGCGAGTCAAAACTGCCACTAGACAAAACTCCGATCTCTCTCTCTAGCAGGAATAGTAATCACAAGAGTTATTGTGACATTTTTATTGCTGCCTGAAATCTGGATGCAGATGGAACTCTGTATCAGCTGCTTTTAAATCATATGTTATTGCTAAATACAGCGCCCCCACCTGAGGTCAGCGCCCCCTTCTCCAGGTCAGCACTCAGTGTGGCCGCACCGGTTGCACTGCCCTAAAGCCGACCCTGCTACATCACAATCAGAGACATCAGGACATGAATGCCCGGTGAACCACAATTGTAGTAAACACCTATAGCACTCCTCCATATTTTACTACTGCCATTCACTGCCTCCAATGAATCACTTTCACTGTGCTAATCACTGCCCCCTACCCATCACTGGTAACTATGCATATCATGTATGAACATGGTGCCCCACATATATATATAGGAGATTTCCCATCTCACCCAGCCAACACACTCTAAAGGCCACATCCTCGACCTTGTCTTTTCAACATCACCAGCAGTACAATGCAACCCACCCATATGCCTGGTCTGGACCTGTGACCTCACCTCCCTATCTCCTTGCTCATCTTCCTATCAACAAGTCAAGCCCAACTCAGAAGTGAAGACCAAACTTTCAGATTGTTCAAAAACTGTGCCATCGACAACCTAAAGCATGACCTCATCTCTCACCCTGTCAACTCCAAATCCAATGCCAACTATGGGGCATATTCTCAAGGACTTATCGCCGATTTATCGGCACTTTAGCGCCGCAAAAGTGGCGATAGATTTTTCACCCTATTCTCAAGCTGGTGCAAACTGCCAATATCGCCAGTTTTCCAGCGATAGCTGCCGCAAAAAACATCGCCACGGATGAGAGTGACAACTAACGCTAATGATATGCAGAGTAGGCGTTCCCGTGCAAAAAACACACGAAAACACCACTTCGCGATATTCCCAACGACCAGCCAGATCTGCGATGCGATCCAAAAACAAGCGATAAGGCGCGTTAGCAGCAGGGATTTAACACCTGCCTTTTACTGGTGTTAAGCAGGACGACAACCTGCAGTATGAAAGGGAGCCCAGCCCAGAGCAACATCTGAAGACCAACACATGTCATGGAGCTACTGATCATGCAGCTCGGAGACCCAAGAGGTCCACAACACCCACCGCCACCACCCCCAGGCCCCCCCGCAGCCCCCCCCAACCACCCCCGGACGACCACCCAGGCAGCGCAGAACATGACAGCTGACCTTCCGAAAACTGCATGGCCCCTCAGCCACACAATTGCAGAATGTGGGGTGAGGTGGGAACCAAGTATGTGTGAAGGAGGCAAGTCACCCATGAATAAGAATGTACACAATGCCAAGTGTGGCGGTGATGTGCTGGACAGACTTCAGTATGCAGAGCACAGATATGTCCATGTGGACATATACTGCTGGTGTTTGTAGTGTTGTGGACAGTGGACGCAACCATGTTACCTCAGGCAGTGGGGAAGACCTCGGTCATGTAGCTGTGTCGTCCCCCCCTGTAAGCGTAAGCGGAGTGGGCTGGGCCGGCGTACGCCAGTCCAGCGTAGGGGTGTGAAGAATTTGGCCGGGGCTCTGGGCGTGGTTCAGTTCTGGCCTGGACAAGGAAGTAACTAATGCGTGTGTCTCTGTTGTAGTGTCGGCGCCACCTGGCCCCCAATCGACAATGTTGCAATGTAGCATGCACCCGGAGGGTGGGCTCGCACGAACGGAGAAATGAAGGAGCGCAAGACCACTCGGGGTCTTGGCTCATACATGCCAAGTGTTGTGTGTATCTGTATTGCCGCAGCATGACCCAAATGCTTAGCCTTAATCGCAGCGCGAGTTCAGCCAGGCATGAACTCCACATCTGTGTCCGCCCTATCCTTACCATAGGCCTGCACTCACGTGGCCGCCCACCTTCAACGGCCAACATCACAGTGTCGTTGTTAGGCTTGTGGACATGCGCAGACAGGCATGACAATGGTGTGCCGTAGGAGTGCAAGTGATGCAACCGCGCAGAGCACACAAGTAAATAGGCTCGGGGGGAGGGAGGAGCAGCTGTGAGGCAATGTAACACACAGTGATGCCGCTCATTTGCCACATGCAAGACATGTCAAACATGAATCCCAAAGTTGCACACATCCCACCCCACCCCCAAGAAGCCACATCACATTTCCTGAATGCAAGCAGATGACAAACTAACATTAGGGATGAAAGCTCCTTTGTCTGAACTATCAGGCGGAAGCACATCTGCACCTCTGACCTCAGAATTGCATGTGCCTGGCACCCCCTGACAGATACTATAGCAGCTGATGACGACTCCCACACTAGGCACAGCCCGATGAAAGACCAACGTATACACACCCCACACACAGAAGTCCTTGCTCAAAGTTATCTTGCATGGAATGGCATTCACACTTACTCCCACACCATCCCAGGCGTACAACCGTTGCACACTAAAACAACTCATTGATCCGAGCAGTGGCATTTCATCCACAGAACTGGCGCAGGTCAGAACAGTGCTGCTTCAACCAGAGCCACTAACGCAATGGCAGAACATCCTGGACACATGCACAACCCCTGTCACGTGGAACTGTACCGTGCATGTATGCTGCATTTACTGGGGGCACTGCCATTGGCAGTGCTGTGGATCAGTTACCGGCTAAGCTTCCGCCTTGCCAACGTCACCTGCGTTCAGCCTGTGTTGCATTGTCGATCGTGCATATTCGAGTGGTCCATGGATGTCTGCCTATCCAACAGGACGGTAGCTGAACTGGATTTTGACATGTGTGTGCGCCCCCTGTTGGTCCACGACCAGGAGTGTCACCGTGATACCCGTTTATGGGATGCCTTGATACTTGGCATACATGCTGGCAGCTGGACCTGGGAGATTGCACAACTCCTCGTGTGCAGTGACCACATTGAACCGCTCCCCTATTGGGCTGTAGTGCTAATTGGTGAAAGGGGGTGGACGCAGCACATCTGTCCGGACCTGCTAATGCATTGCCTCGCTGTCCTGTTTGATGAAGTCGACAACGACCTCATGTTGGAAATGATAGCCTACGAAGCTGCAATTGCTTTCATGGACAAGTAACTACGTACCTGCAGCCACAACAGATTGGAACCCATTGCACATGTCCCAACACCTTGTTGCATCTTGGAGATCTGGTCACATATCCCATGACAACAGTGGACATGGCTGCATTCGCCTGGACTCCGAATACATGAGCGGACAGCAACGCGGGTTAACACACACCTGTGAAAGGTGAGGCACTCCCCCGGAGTGGACAGCGGCGCTTGGCAACGTTCCTCATTCTGACTTACTGCTGCATTGGTCTGCATGTTGTGGCACTTATCTTGCCCGTACTGACACGCTTATGCTAATAAAGTCTACGCACCTTCACTTGTATTCAACTGTGATGAGTGTTGATTTGAATGACAATGTGTGTCTCACTGCCTATCTGGGTCACGGCCATACATGCGCATTGATAGCATTACCCAGGGAGTACCTTTTTGAGGAATCACTGTCCCTACCTTCATCCATACTTTCATACTTGATTGATCATAGCCATGACACATCTGTGTGAATTAGAATGTTTTATTCGCATTCAGTGGAGTGTTGAAGCTGGACCAGTACAGGGCCATGCAAACCCCACTTTACATTGTTGCCTCGTGGAGGGCCAGCCAGAGTCCTTTAGGGATTGACAAGTTCATCGGAAGAGGAAGACTTCAGTCCGCAGTGTGATTGCTGTGTCATTGGTAACCAAACAAAATATGGCAGTCCATGTCGAGGTCCAAGGTGAGTGTCGCTGAGTGTATCGGGGGACAGTGGAAGGTGTTATTCCAGGGCATGATGCAGAGGGCAGAACCAAGCTGAAACAGGTCATATGGCGGAGATGAATGCTACCACGTCATTCTTACCACAAAGCCAGATTCATCATCATCTTCGTCCTCTGATGTGTCAGGTGCCTCACATGTGGGTGGTGGTGTTTAGTCTGCATCACTGTGTGGCACTGACACATCAGGGGCCGAAGGTGGAATGTCTGCCGCACTGTGTGGCACTGACACTTCAGGGGGCGGAGATGTGGATGGAGTAGTAACAGCAGCATTCATCTGCGCCAGGCCTTGTGGCGGCAATGCCATGACGAGGATCTGCAGGGCATGGAAGATCACAGCTACATCTCGCTGGTGTGCAGCCGTGGTAAACATTCTTTCTGCCTGCATCCGCTCCAAGCTCTCCATCATTCTCCTTATGTGTCCCAACTCCCGGCTGACATCGCTGTAGCCCCTCTGACTAGACAGTTGTTCTTGGCTCAGAATCATGACTCCAGCGATGTCAGCCATGGATTGTTGGAGAGCATGGAGCAGACAGTAAGTGTCCGTTAGGGACTGTAAGTCGTCCCTGATGGGACTTAGACACCCACGTATGGCATCTAGTTTGGCTGCCATGAGGTCGAACCCCACCCGCAGCTGATCAGCCATCTTCTCCTGGCACCCTAACACACGGAGTTGGAATACCATATGTTGGTCGTGGGGGTCCTGGGAGACAGCCGTGGTGGTAGGTGCTTCCTGCTGTGTGGTCTGTGCAGGGGGTGGGGTCTCCTCAATGCAGCTGGGCTGCCCTGCTCCTGGAAGTGGGGTGCCGAAGCTGTCCATGAGCTGTTGGAGGGCGTCGGTGTCGATGTTGGGGAGGTCCTCTTCATCATCAGTGCTGAGTTGTTGGGTCTGCTCTGCAGGAGGTGTTGATTCTCCCTCTGCAATGTGAAGGGGAGATGCAGATTGACATTGTGTTCACATGTATGTTTACGCATTGTACAAGTTTACTAACAGACTGCAAGACAATGTACATTGTGAGTGTTTGTGAGGAGATGCCTATTTGATGCGGGACAGTTGACATTTCTACACCATCAGGGATGTGAGGTTGTACTTGTACATTGTCATCTCACAGTTTCCTGCTATACCAAATGCGAATGGCCATTTTATACACACAAGCAGCAGCAATTGTGTCCTCTGTTCTGTTGTGAAAGTGAGCAGTTTGTACCACATTGTTGTCAATGTTGAGGTGCTCTGATTCTTATGTGTGTGTGCTGCATTGTGGGTGTGCTGCCCCTTCAGCTCTGATTTGGCTGGCCCTTACCCCTTTCAGGCGGTGTGCCTTTCACTTCTGTGCTTATACAGTGCTGAGATATTGCAGACTTGGGTAAATTGGGCTCTTGGTCGGAGTTGTGACTCTTGGGCATGGTTTGTCCGCAGATGTGCTATACTTAATTGTGCATGTGTGCCATTGTGCCCATCTCCCACCGTACCCCTAGTCCCTGGTCGTTACTCACCCTGTTGCTGTTGGCTCAGGTCATGTTGTGCAGTGTCCGGTCCCCCAACTCCTGCCACCGTCTCCCCAATGATGACTCGGGTCACAATTTCCTCCATCTCATCCAGCTCCTGGTGTGTCGCTGGAATCCCACCTCCAGTCTGCATTGCTGCTTTCAGGTTGGCTGCGAGTTTCAGCTTGGTTTTGCGCTTCACATCAGTCCAGCGCTCCTTGCAGTCGTCCACTTCCCTTCTCTTCACTCCGACTGCATTCACCTTGGCCAAGATGGACTGCCATATTGTATTTTTAGTTGCCAATGACACAGTGGAGGTGATGAACAGTTGGTGGTGGTGTTCTATCATCTCCGTAATGAGGATCTGGTTTTCCTGCGTACTGAAATGCGGGTTCGTCTTCTTCTTCTCCTTGCCCTTCTCTGACCCCGAGGTCCCAGGCTGGTCCTCCGTGGGGCTTGTGGGGTTCTGGTTGTCCTCTGTACTTGCTCCGGCTACCTCCATGGTGCTTCGCAGTTGTTTGTGTTTTGTTTGTGTTTTTTGTTGCCACTTTTATAGTGGTTTTTCCCGCCTGACTTGTGGGACTTGCAGGCCTGGCGCTGCTAATCGCAGAAATTTTTATCGCAGTTGGGCCCATCGCAACTTTTTTCACGTTTGGGTTTGGATTTTTATCGCCGTCCCGGTAATTTTATTGCGGACATTTGACGCCCCATCGGGAAACTATCGCATGTTACCGCCGTGTTGTGAATACGACGTTAACACTGAGTTATTTTCCCGCGATAGACAGCGAAATGAAAAATTGCGTTAACCTATTTTGGCGATGATTATCGCACGTTCTTGAGAATATCCCCCTATGTGTGTGAGTAATTTGCATAATTTGCTTTCCAGTAATCAGGTGAAACTGGGAAAATTATGCATAGTTACATGGAATGCAAATCTGTCATTTAGAGCTATATTGCTGCATGAATTACACCCCTAAGTAATATTTTGATGTGAGAACGCATTGAAAAATACAATTGCCACAAATGGCAACTTGTGTTCCTGATGTTAGCGTTGTTCCAGTGCTCCCACACTATAACATTGGCTTGAACGGTGGCATAATTTTGTGACATGTTAAAGTAGTGTAATATCATGAATTTTGCATAGCAACATGTGAAAATATAATAACGCATTCATATTTCTTTAATGGTACTGTCTCCCTGCACCTGCATATCACAATGTGCACTGATATATTTTATAATCAAATGTGAATGTTATTTTTTAATTAATCTGAAGTCTATTTAGGCTCAATTAGCTGGCTAAGTTTCATGACTCTTGTAGGCCAAGAAGACATTTTATTCAAGATAGTATATTTACACATTTCCTGCATCTTGTAGCAAAGCGTAGCGATGCTTCTAATGTTGGCAACCAAAAGCGTGACTTTAGGAAATGAATTAACTCAGCAGTGTGTTCATGTATTTGTATATTAGTTTCAAGGACATCTCACATTTTCTCCATGAGAAGACCCTGCCACCTGCTCGTTAGATGAGTTTCGCTGAAAAACCAAGCTTCTTTCACATGTTTATGCCCCATGAACTACTATTGATAGAAAAGTGTATAAAAACTGTAAAAATAAATTGTATGCATTTTAGTGCTAAGTACTTCAGCTGTCTTTTTGAGGCGAGAGCTCTGGTCAATTAAAATGACCATTGCCTTCTGATTATGTGCTGTGCTGCTTGCTATTTGTGCATTAGACACATGTTAACTTTTGGGCTTCCCAAAGTGTTGTTTTGTTTTAATAAACTATAATGCGAAATTCCTGAAATGATGCAAATTCTGACAGAGTAATTTAAATTTTGCCTAGACCTAATGCCAACACCCTTCTAAATTATGTCAGTGCTATTTTGAAAAACCATGTAAATATGCACGCTCCAATGAAAATGCTCAAATGCACGCCAAAGTCTTCAGCACCATAGTACTTTAAAGACCTTGCTGACAATAAACACTTCATCTGCAGACAAGTAAGAAAATGGAAGGAAAACAGAACTCTCGAAGACCGCATTATACTCAATTCCCTCCATCCACCACACAGGCAGCTCTTCACATCAGTCAAAGCAAAGTACTATGGCAACACCATCAACAAAGTCACCAATAGAAGCAGAACCCTTTTCAAGACAATTAAGCATTATATCAACCCCTTGCCTGTCCCACAATGCTATCAGCCTTTTCTGCAGTCTAAAAGTAAAAGAGATCCAACAGTAAATTGGCAACACAAAGCCTGCTTCTTCCCTTATGCCCAACCCTTCTCGTCGAATCCCACAATGGTCTTCCCTCTCTCTTATAGATCTTGCCAACATATTCAGATTCCCTCAAAGCCACTTCCCATGAAGATGATATCTTATCCTCATAATTCTTCGAAGGTCTCTCTGGGGAATTTCTCTCACCTCTGCTCACCATTTTCCGTGCCTCCCTTATGGAAGGCATTTTCCTAGAAGCACTCATGATAGGCTGAATCCTCTCACTTCTTAAGAAACCTACGTTAGATCCTGATGAGCTTGCCAACTACCAGCTCATCATTCACTCACCTATCCTTCATTGGTAAGATCCTAGAAAATGCAGTCTATGTTCAAGTCCAAGATCAAATTAATGCTAACTATCTCCTGTATGACTACTAATTTGGATTCAGATCAAATTGCAACACAGAAAAAACTATCCAGACATCATAGATGATGCCCTTCTGACTACAGATGAAGATGACCGCTGACTCCTGATATTGTTGGATCTGTCGGCTGCCTTTGAAACAGTCAACCACCCTACCATCATCCTCATCCTGGAGTCTTGAATGGGATTCACTGGCAGTGTCATTCACTGGTTTTCCTCTTACCTTGCCAATTGCCTCCAATTTGCTCACATGGGCACGCCCAGGTTCCGAAAGATCTCTATCATCTGTGGAATTCCTCTAGGTTCCACATTGTCTTCTTTCTATTTCAGACTCTGCATGAAGCTCCTGGGGGTCTACTCACAGACAACAGCATCAAAATTTATCAATATGCTGGTTGTCCCTTATGTTTCCGGACAACCAGTACCTCAAACACTGCTTGAACCTCATCCAGACTAGGGGTGGGCAGAATTCATGGAGATCTGTACGCAGAAGGAAATTGGCACCTTGCGCTTATCTCACAGATTTTTAGTGCTGAGAGCTTGTTCCTCACTGCGAAATCAGTTTGAATGGCACTATCCAGTGAGCCGGTCGAATAGATTTTCTACTCGAGCGGCAGCTTTCTCATTGGGCACGGTTGCAGCTGCTCGCATTGAGAAAATCTCGCTGGGTAAAATGGCACTAGAGGACGCCAATTCTTGCTTGCATGAGCTGCATTGCATTGCGCGAGCCACACATGAGAAAAAACTCCTCAATGCGGCGGTTGGCGGAGTTTGGCCGGAACTCCGCATCACAAGCAAATCGCAGAGTGGTCAAAACTCTGCAAACTCAGTTGGCAGAGCATAATTTATCACCCACCCCTAATCCAGACCTGGACATCCAGTGCCTACCTGAAGCACAACCCAACCAAGACAGAATTCATTTTATTTGCCCAGAACAACAAACAAGAAACAGTACTAACCTGGTTGAATGACAGCAAACTTGATGGCTTTGATCCCAACTAGCACTTAATGCCATTCACCTAAACACAAACCTCACCCTCAAGAAACACATAAAAAAAAAAACAAAGACGGCCCGGTACCAGAATGCAACTGTAGATCTGCTGTTCAAGGCTTCATACTTTTTGATCTGAATGGTGGTAACTCCATGCTCCATGGCCTCCCAGACTCCACATTGTCACCCCTTAGAAGCATACTGCATGCTGCAGCACTTATCATTCAGGATCAGAAGAAATATGATCACACACCCTATCCTGGTGTTCCATTGGCTCCCCATGCCAGCCCACACCATTGTCTAAACCAGCTGCATCATTTACAATGGCATCACAATCAGCACCTCGGCTTATCTTGAAGTCAAACTTTTCATCTCTTGTAACTCTCAGCATACCCACAGAGAGGCCACCATCAAACTGAAACCTAAGAAGCGTAAAAAAGAAAAAAGAAAGCAGCAGGCCATTCCAATCTTTGCATCCAGGATCTAGAACTACATCCCCATATCAATGGGGACTGCTCCAGCGCTGCTCCGATTTAGGAAAGAGTTGAGGACACACCTCTTTAAAAAACACTACATCACAACGAGTAACAATCCAATATTCAGCTATGTCTTCTATCATTTGTTGACTGTATGCTTGACTTTGACCCTGTACTGTGCTGTTTTTTCAGCTAGGTTCATGCTACAGAAATACCACATACATAAATACATTTTGCTTATTACTTGTAACCAAGCACCCTCTTTTTATCACTGCTCCTATTCATCTCTGACTCACTATCTTTCACTTATAAAAATCATCTTCTACTGAATGCTGATAAATAAGCTCCTCTTACCCTTGCAACCCAGCACCTTGGCAAGTAAAGAAAAAGCCCTCTATGGTGCTCTTACATCTTACAACCATCAATTGAGATGGTCAGTGCACCAGTATGAGCCTGCCGGTTAAAGCGATCAGGGATTAACGGCAAAATATTGGTGAAAGCAAAATTGATTCCTACTAATATCATAGTTTAAATATTGTTTACAAAAATAGTGCCTTCCTATACTTAACTAACAATAACACAAATGTTGATAGCAATATACCATTGCTAAAAATAAATAAAAAAAGAAAAAATATTGATAACTTTAAATAAATATAAAAAATGTGAAAAACATCGAAATACATAATATTGACAATATTAATATCTTAAAAATTAAGCAAAACATTATGAAATAATACATAAACTATATTTTAATTTAAAGAAAAAAATAACTTAAAATTTAAAAACATTAATACATAATCTAACAATATATTAATTTTATAACATTAAAAAACTTCTAACACATATAAAAAAATATTTACACTTCAACACATCAAATAATTAAGAAACCAAAAAGGCTTAGGGCCTAATTACGAGTTTGGCGGTCCATTGAACCGCTAAACACGTGGTAGAGGTGCGGTGTCGGGGACCGCTGCACCAGTAGTCCGAACGCCGTATTACAAGTACGGCGGTAGGACCTCCATAGGACCGCCGCACCCGCCAGGGATCCACAATCCTTGTCGTTGGCGTGGTGGTCTTGAGGCCGCAATATGCTTGGTGGTGCCACTGCTGCACCGCCAAGCATATTACGAGTTTCCTCACCACCAGCAGTCCATTGGCGGTTCTCACGCCATAAAAATGCTGGCAGTGAGGAAACATAGGGGGCCCTGATCCAGCGGGTTACTAGCAACAAGCATTCATACACTGAATACTCACCTGGGCCCATTCATTCATACTACGCTAGCAATTTCCGCTGGTGGGTCAGTTGTACTCTTTATCAATATCCCTGCTACCAAATACTGTTCTGATTGAAGAGTAATGACTTACTAATGGACCCTTTGATAATTGGGAAGTTTAAAATGAGTGACATTCATTACAATTCATAATTTCTAAATAATCACTGAGTCAGGAAGTTTTAAAATGTTTATCTAAAATTTAGCAGAGTAAAATACAGAACCACATAATACTTAATCGTATATCAAGGATGAAGCATAATAATTAATTATCGATCAATGACGGTTCCTCAGAAAGAAGAAGATAGCGACAGCAGCACAGCTAAAGGTTGCATTTATATTTACCTAAAGGTGCGAGAAACCAAACCCCTTGGCCAAGGAGTTGGAAAGATAGGTCCCAGGAAGGATGGAGACCAAAAACATCCGGACCAGGTTCTGGACAGGACAGGTGACCTCTCTATCAACGACGCCTGCGTCGTTCCCCTCTCTGACACTTCGCTCCTCCTCGAGTTCTTCCGTGTCTTCCTTCTAATGGACTCCGCCGCCCCCACCTCCGGACCTCTCTGGACAGCGGTTCAATCTGCAATCGATCAGCTCGTCGAGCACCAAAAACCCGATCTCTCGCGTCTGAGCTTGTGCGTCCTAATGCCAATGCCTGTTCTTTGGCTTGTGCTAGCTAATTAACTAATTCTATATCTATTATACCCTTCTATGCCCATGTACCTCCCATTAATGTTTCAAAATTATGGGCCCACTACTTCTGATTGGACGGGGACAGGGGGTTGATCCTCACACCATGTCAATTTAGTTCAATTTCTTTAAGCCCATTGTTGTAAAATACCGCCCCTCACAATTAATACATTTGCTTTATTTCCCACCCGTTTCCCATTGATTCTTGAATACATTTGGTATACATTTGTTGCGACTTCAGGTACATTTCGGATGAGCTTGTGAACCAGGCTTTGCGACCTTGGAGGGCTTCCAAGTTGACTTCATTGCTTCCTCTGGTCAGTTTTGCAGGGCGCATGCGCAGAACCAATGTCTCTCGAGCTGCAGTTCAACCAACCCAGGCCCATTTGCGAACTAATAGAAGTCAAAGAAGAAAATATTAAAATCACAAATAAATGTTTTCACTGTATACCCACTCTGTCTACTCTATTCCCATTTAATTATAAATCTATCCCGCATTAATAGCATTAGAATACCACAGTTTTAATTGCAGCAAATGCGCAAGCTTTAGCACGTGAAAACATTGAGCAGCCATTTTAATACACACTGCGCAGAAGCAAAGATTTCCCTCCAAGCAAAGAAAGACGTCATACCATGTGATATGGTTGACACATGCGCAATGAAATTCCCACGCATTAACGGCCATTTTGGATTTAGACAAGCGTTACTTATTAGTTTAAACACATAGGCAAGCTTCACTAGGATAGTGTTTATGTGTGCATTTATTAGTAGAGACATTACAAAGTTTTAATAAATTAATACTGTGAGAGGATTGCTTATGAGCAAGTCTCATTGCGAGTTCTTGCTCCATCAGCCCCACAGGGCCCCCTGTTCCCTCAGGGCCTTCGGATGCATGCAGTGCGGGACATGGTGTACCCCCTGTCTGCATTCACTCACAGTTCCAGCACAGCATGGACTTTACAGTCCTGAAACATGCTGTGGCAGGCCCACTGCACTGCCTTTCTAAGGCTCTCCTATGAGCAATTGAAAGCCAGTGCTGTGGCCCTGCCACTGCAGGACTGTCTGCCCAGATTACAACTTGCAATCCGGTGGTCTGTCAGCAGTTGGCTTTGGCGGTGTGGGAGCAGAGCAGTAGCGTGGCGCCCCCTCCCACACCACCAAAGTCGTAATCAGGCCCAAAATATACATAATGTAAAATAAAAATTAAACCACTATAAATAAAATCATAAACATAAATCACACACCCAGATAACCCAAAGAATATACATTTGTATTTAATATTAAAACAGAAACACCAATTAGTGTCCACCATATAAGGCTATAAATAACTGAAATAAAAATTCAAACTAAATGAACACCAACCAATAAAAACAACTCTAAAGCAAACTAACCAATAAAAACATACAATTAATTAAAATACAATATAAAAGGAGCACAAAAAGACAAAAAGCTGAAAAACAATGAAACTCTGTAGGATTGCCAACAGAAAACAAGAAAAGAAAATTTGAAGAAAACATACAAGTTCCTTCAGAAGTAAGTAAAACATTTATTTAAACATGCTTAATAATAACTAACTTACTATTCTTACTTCAATATAAGTCAATTTGAGTAAGGTGTTAGACACTAAAGGGTTTACATTTACTATTCCCACTCAAATCTAAGCCATTTTGGGAAAAGTCTTGAACACTAAAAAGTTTACATTTACTATTCCCACTTCAATCTGAGTCATTTTAGGGAAGGTGTTGGACACTAAAGGGAAGATATTTAATTTCCCCACTCCAACCTAAGCCATTAAGGGGGAGGTGTTGGATACTAAAGGGGTGACATTTACTATTTATCCTCCAATCTAAGCCATTTTTGGTAAGGTGTTGAACACTAAATGGGTGACATTTAATATTCCCACTCCAATCTAAGCCAATTAGGGAAAGGTGTTGGGCACTAAAGGGGTAACATTTACTATGGCCATTCCAATCTAAGCCACTTTGAGCAAGGTATTAGACACTAAAGGGGTTACATGTACTATTCCTACTCCAATGTAAACCATTTTGGGAATGGCATTAAACACTAAAGGACTTATATTTACTATTCCCACTCCAATGTCAGCCATTTAGGTGGAAGGTGTTGGACACTAAAGGGGTGACATTTACTATTCCCACTCTAATCTAACCCATTTTGAAGGCGGCGTTGGAAACTGAAGGCGTGACAATTAGTATTCCCACTCCAATCTAAACCATTTTGAGGAAGATATTGTCCACTAAAGGGGTGACATTTACTATTCTCACTTCAATCTAAGCCATGTTGAAGACAGTATTGGACACTAAATGGGTGACATTTACTATTACCATCTCAATCTAAGCCATTTGGGTGAAGTTGCTGGACACTAAAGGGGTGATATTTACTATTCCTACTCCAATCTAAGCCATTTAGGGCAAGGTGATGGACACTAAAGGTGTCACATTTACTATTCCTACTCAAATATGACATTTTGCAGGAGATGTTGGGCACTAAAAAGTTTACATTTTCTATTCCCACTGCAATCTAAGCCATTTTGAGGCAGGTGTTGACCACTAAAAAGGTTTACATTTACTATCCCCACTCCAATATAAGCCATTTATGGCAAGGTGATGGACACTAAAGGTGTCACATTTACTATTCCCACTCAAATCCAAGATATTTTGCAGAAGATGTTGGGCACTAAAAAGTTTACATTTTCTACTCTCACTGCAATCTAAGCCATTTTGAGGAAGGTGTTGACCACTGAAAAGTTTACGGGGCATATTATCAAGGGCTTTATCGCCGCTTTAGCGGCACTTTTTGCAGCTAAAGCGGCGATATTTTTATCGCCCTATTAGCAAGCTGTCGCTAACAGGCTTTAGCGACAGCTTTTAGGCGTTAGCGGCCGGTTTTACCATCGCCTTGCATGTCAGCGATAATTATCGCTAATGACATGCAAGGAGGGCGTTCCCTACTAAAAGCGACTGAAAACAGTCGCTAACACCACTACCCCCTATTAGCAAGGCAGGCGAAGCGATAAAATAATTCGCGCTAAGCGCGTTTATCGCTAGATTTTATCACCTGCTAGTGAGGATGACTTACCTGTTTAAAGTATAGGAGGTGGATTCTAATGCTGAATCCACCTTAGCGTTAATGCGAGAATATCGCTGGTTTCCCAGCGATATTCTCGCATTTTGTCGCTGTCGCTGGAAATTTTAACGCTATGGAGATAAACCTCACTAATAGGGTGTTATCTCAGCGATAATTACCAGCGATAGGCGGCGTTAAGAAAATCGCGCTAAGCGCGGTTAGCGATAAATATCGCTATTCCTTGATAATATGCCCCTACATTTACTATCCCCACTCCAATATAAGCCATTTTGGGGAAAGTGTTGGACCCTAAAGTGGTGGCATTTATTATTCCTGCTGCAATCTAAGCCATTTTGTGGAAGGTGTTGGGCACTGTAGGGGTTACATTTACTATTCCTACTCCAATCTGAGCCATTTTGGGCAAGGTATTGGGCACTAAAGGATGTGCATTTACTATTCCCACTCCAATGAAAGCCATTTAGAGGAAGGTGTTGAATACTAAAGGGATGACATCTACTATTCCCAGTCTGATCTAAGCCATTTTGAAGAAGGTGTTAGACATTAAAGGGGTGACATTTATTATTTCCACTCCGATGTAAACCATTTTGGGAAAGGTGTTGGACACTAAAGGGCTGGCATTTACTACTCTCTCTCCAATCTAACCCATTTTGAAGAAATTGTTGGACACTAATGAGGTTACCTTCACTATTCTCATTGTAACCTGAGCTATTGATGGGAAGGTGTTGGATACTAAAGAGGTTACATTTCCTATTCCCACTCCAAACTAGGAGCATTATGAGTCTGGCGGTCCACAGACTGCCAGACTCATGGTGGTGGTCTCCCGACTGCCCTATTATGACTAGTGCGACTGCCATGAAAAGTGTGGTGGTGAGGAAACAATGGGGAACCTACAGGGCCCCCTGGTGCCTAACGCCATGTGGATGCACACAAGGGGGGCACAACATGTGACCCCCTGTGTGCATGCACACCAGTACCTGTACGGCATGGACTGCAGCAGTCCATGCCGTGCAGGTACTGCCTTTGATGTTCCCAATGCGGTGCCTATTTCATAAGCACCCCCCTGGGAACGCCAGAGAACCACCTGCCAGACCAGGATACAACTCCTGATCTGGCAGGCGGTTCCTACATGGGTTTGGCTGTGTGGGATGGGGCGGTCCTGCTCCCATACCGCCGGTGTTGGACACTAAAGGGTTGACATTTACTATTCCCACTCCACTCTAAGACATTTATTGGAAGATGTTGGACACTAAAGGAAATAACCCTGGGCGTAGTACTACACTATTACGCACGTAGCACAGTGCAAAAACTGTGCTAAAACACACAGCATAGCAGCAGAATCATCAACACCTACAAATGCTTTGATAAAGCAATTTTACATGCTAAAAAGCATATAACCAATTCACAAAAGTAAACTTTGAAAATGAAAATTTTAGGCAATGAGAGAGGTGATGATTTTGGGGTCCCCCCTGACCTAGGGGGAGGACCAAGCAGATGCCTTGAACACAAAGAGCATATCATGCTGAACGATTCAGTGGTGGTCCCTTCCTCCTAGGACCACCCCAAGCACAGTTATGGGCAAAAAAACAATCCCAACCAAAGGCCCTGCAAAGCATTATGGGATGAAATTAGCAGTGGGCAGTGAATATTATAGTGTCCAATATCAAAATAATTCTACAAAGAGCTGCAGTTCAACTAGTCGTTACTAGATGTCCCTCACGAGTCAAATGCAAAAGCATTGAAATTATTATTACATCAAGCTGCAGTTCCACTAGTCGTTACTAGATGTCCCTCACGAGTCAAATGCAAAAGCATTGAAACCCTTTCATGAAGCTTTTGCATTTGACTCGTGAGGGACATCTAGTAACGACTAGTGGAACTGCAGCTTGATGTAATAATAATTTCAATGCTTTTGCATTTGACTCGTGAGGGACATCTAGTAACGACTAGTTGAACTGCAGCTCTTTGTAGAATTATTTTGATATTGGATACTATAATATTCACTGCCCACTGCTAATCTCGTCCCATAATGCTTTGCAGGGCCTTTGGTTTGGGATTGTATTTTTGCCAATAACTGTGCTTGGGGTGGTCCTAAGAGGATGGGACCACCACCGAATCATTCAACAAGATATGCTTTTTGTTTTCAAGGCATCTGCTTATTCTCTCCCTAGGTTAGGGAGGATCCCTATATCATCACCTCTCTCACTGCTTGTTAATTTAGCGTTTTCACTTTTATGAAATGACTATATGCATTTTAGCATATAAAGACAGAGATACTTATTTTATCATAACTTGCACTGTGCAAGATGCTGTTTGCAATTATTGTACAGTGCAGACAAGCACACAGCTACGCAATTGCGTAATTTGAGCGTAGTTCAAAGTGTACTTCGCGTAGCTGTGCGTAGTGCTACTCTTGCTATTCCGTTTCCAATTTAATATAATGTTTTAACATAATTAACTCTAAAAATAACACAACATATAAATAAAACATTTCAAAATTATATATTTTATAATCGATAAATTATACATTTGATTAACAAAAGAAATTAAAAATAAAAATGTATATATTGTACATAAAATCACATAAATAAATAATCATTTAAAAAAAGCTAAATAACGTACATGATTTTTTTTTTTAAATACCATAAACATCTTTAATAAATTATATTCATATATAATAAATGATATTTTTCCATCACATACGTTGGATAAAATATAGAATAAAAACACCAAAAATATCTCAATATAAAATCAGTATACAAACAAAATAATTTCTAAACAATATCAAGACAACATGTTTTAATTCAAAATATTTGACTATAAAAAAATGTATAATACACAGTATCTTGTAAACATTTTAATATAAAGGTATTTTTGTAATACTTAGATACAATAGCAATTAAACATATTAAGCAATTATATAAATTACAAATTAATATTGCAACATATTTCATAATTATACACCTAAAACATATATTATTTTATAATAGTTCACTTATTAAATTAAGTTTTAAACAAAATTTTAATAAAAATTAAAAACACAATTTGTATACATAGAAATGTAATATATTAGGAAAAAATATTCATCTTAAAACATATATTAAAATATACATAACAAATATATTAAACATGTAAAAATCAAGGTTTGTAAAAATTATTACTAAAACACAAAGAAATCTTCCTAACAAATATCAAAAATTGCATTTTGTTATGTTTTGTTTAACAAATTAAACACAAGGAGATGATGGACGGAGTGCTAAAACTTTTCAGACACTCACACTCACCCCCAGTCACAGATCTGGGTTCAATCCATCGGGCTGGACTGTTCCCATAAGGCACAGGGTCAAGACTGATTTGCATATAGCTAGGTGTGAACTGAGGTGGCAAAGTGAGCTAAAGAACGATGATGGATTCAACCCAGATCTGTGCCTGGGAGTGAGTGTCTGAAAAGTTTCAACGCTCCGTCCATCATCTCCTTGTGTTTGCTTTGTTCAGCCTAAGTTGCCAGGGTATGCCCAGACTTGGTTCCCTTGCTCACTTTGCCACTGGATTCAAGCTAGCCTGGCTGATGAGAGGTGGTACCCCGAAACCAGTCCCAGGATGCTTGTTTCCAGTCCAGGGAAGACCTAGCTTGGCAGTTTGGTCTGCACTGTTCCCATGAGGTACAGGGTCAAGACGGATTTGCATATGGCTGGGTCTGAACTGGGGTGGTGAAGTGAGCTAAAGAACGATGATGGATTCAACCCAGATCTGTGACTGGGAGTTAGTGTCTGAAAAGTTTCAGCGCTTCATCCATCATCTCCTTGTGTTTGCTTAGATCGCCCTAATTTGGCAGGGTATGCCCAGACGTGGGTCCATTGCTCACTTTGCCACTGGTTTCAAGGTAGCCTGGCTGATGAGGGGTGTTCCCCTGAAACCGGTCCCAGGATGCTTGTTTCCAGTCCAGGGAAGGCCTGGCTTGGCAGTTCGGTCTGGACTGTTCCCATGAGGCACAGGATCAAGACTGATTTGCATATGGCTAGGTCTGAACTGGGGTAGCGAAGTGAGCTAAAGAATGATGATGGATTCAAACCAGATCTGTGACTTGGAGTGAGTGTCTGAAAAGTTTCAGCACTCCGTCCATCATCTCCTTGTGTTTGCTTTGTTTGCCATAAGTTGGCAGGGTATGCCCAGACGTGGGTCCCTTGCTCCCTTTGCCACAGGATTCAAGCTACCCTGGTTGATGAGGGGTGTTACCCCGAAACAGGTCCCAGGATGCTTGTTTCCGTCCAGGGAAGACCTGGCTTGGCAGTTTGGTCTGGACTGTTCCCATGAGGCACAGGGTCAAGACTGATTTGTATATGGCTGGGTCTGAACTGGGGTGGCGAAGTGAGCTAAAGAACGATGATGGATTCAACCCAGATCTGTGACTGGGAGTGAATGTGAGTGTCTGAAAAGTTTCAGTGATCCGTCCATCAACTCCTTGTGTTTGCTTTGTTTAACAAATTATCAAGTCAATTTCTAGAATATTACATTTTCATTACAAATTATAATATAAAAAAGTCGCAATACATAAAAAAATTGCATGTAATAAAAACACTGCATTCAAAGGTAAAAACATATATTATTATTATTCATACACCAAACTTTGCAAACAAATTAATACATGTTTTGAAAATCTCCCCATCTTTGCCCCTATAAACCCAAAATCCTGCTCCTATAAAATAATATAATCTATAAATGTATTAAATATTCTAAATAACACTTAAATAAATATTCATAATATTTACAAATAAAATAAAACAAATTATAAACTCATTATTAACAGAAACATCAATGTAAAACTCAAATTAAATACTACAAAAACAATGAATAAATTACCCATAAAAACAATAATATTTACAATGATATTTAGGAAAACTATACTTTTTACAATGGTGTTAAAAACAACATTTAAAACAATATTCATACCTTCGATATTTCTCTCCACACTATGTTTGACATCACACTATTCTTGCAATGATATTTTTGCATCACAGTATTTTTTATTCAATATTTGTTAAAACACCATGGTCAGTCATCTGACTCAGTCCTTATGCATTCCCTATTGGCCTATTATTCACATCTTTCTCTGCTCAGGCCAGCTCATGGACTCAGTAATGTCTGTAATGTATTCTGGGCTCCTAGTTTGGTGTGTGGCCTACCTTCCCAAGTGTCTGCCTCATGCCTGAGTGTGCTTCTGTCATCTCTAGCTAAATGGTAAAAATCAAGCAGGGTCTGTTCTGCTTTGATCTCTGCTGATGCTCTGACATCTGCAATCAATGTGAACACCAGGATTATGGCATTAAAGTCACCCTGTAACTATTCCCACCTATAATAGAGTTCCAAACTCATCCACTTTGATTTGCTTCTGACCCCTTCCTAAAGCCACACTAATCCGAGGCTGTGAAATTGTCTCTGAAGTGTGTACTGGGCACATGGCAAGGAATATGCTTTTGCAGCCATATATCTCTCTCAAATGAAAGTTATTTGCTTCGTCTGCTCCACATTTTACCTTTAGTTTTGTAAACTGGATCTGCTTTCTACTTTGAACCTCCAAAACGTTCATTAAATGCAATTCATTTCAATTTATACCCACAAAGCCAAATAATGTTAGATAGTATGTACTCCAACTCCAAAGCCAACACAAAGGTCCCCCACTAATTCCATGCCACTACATTTACTTAGATCATTCCAATTGATTAAAATTGGGAACGCAAGAACTTCTTGAGCAATATTTTCCTAGTAAAAAAAGGACAAAGGGTGGAGACCAGTAATAAACCTAAGAGAATTGAACAAATATCTCACCTACAATCACTTCAAGATGGAGGGTATCCATCTCCTCAGGGACATGCTCATAGAAAAAGACTGGCTGGTGAAACTAGACTTAAAAGATGCCTAGTTCACGATTCCAATGGCAGAGGAGTCACTATCCTTCCTTCAATTTGCGTGGAACGGCCACCTTTATCAGTTCCAAGCTCTTCCCTTCGGCCTATCTTCGGCCCCTTGGTGCTTCACCAAAGTAATGAAGGCCATTACCACGGTCCTGAGAGAAAGGGGTGTCCGCCTCATAATCTATTTAGACGACATACTCATCATGTCTCAAGACCATTCTCAAATTCTGAAAGACTTGAACACTACTGTGGATTTAATAGAGAGTACAGGTTTTATTATAAACAGGGAGAAATCCATCATGACTCCCTCGAGGTCTCTAGAGTTCCTGGGATTCACGGTAGACATCGTGAAGTCTATGCTCTTACTTCCCGCGAAGAAGATATCCAAGATTCGGAAAGAAATACGTCATGTTCTGAAACTAGATCTTGTAACCTTAAGGGAACTAGCCAGACTTCTGGGCCTCCTTTCATCATCTATCCAAGCTATCTTCCCGGGCCCTCTACATTATCGAGCCCTTCAAAGACTGAAGGGCAGGGCCCTCCGTTCTGGCCTTTGGTACGGAGACAAAATTCACCTAGACACAGAAGCCAAGACAGAACTGATTTGGTGGTTAGAAAATCTGGATGCATGGAACGGCAAAGCCATTTTTGGGACTTCCCCGGACTACCTGCTGGAATCAGATGCCAGCCTTCATGGCTGGGGTGCTTGTTTCCAGAATCTGGACACGGGAGGTTTATGGTCCTATTCGGCGAGCTTGCACCACAAAAAACTTTCTGGAGTTAACTGCCGGGCTTTATGCCCTGATGAGTTTCAAACAATCTCTTCAAGAAAGGTCAGTCGTCCTCAAGATGGACAACATGTCAGCCGTTGCCTACATAAATCGTCTAGGGGGCACGAGGTCACCAGACCTCTCCAACCTAGCCAAAAAACTGTGGATGTTCTGCTTGGAACACCAAATTTCTTTAAGAGCAGAATACCTTCCCAGTCTAAAGAATGTTTGCGCGGATTGGAATTCAAGGTTCCTCGTAGATCACACCGATTGGAAATCAAATGCAAACGTATTCAAGAGTCTAGACTATCTTTGGGGTCCCCTAGAAGTAGACCTCTTCGCGAGCAGACTCAGGTCTCAACTTCCCAGTTACTTCAGCTGGATGCCAGACCCGGGAGCTCTGGCAGTGAACGCCTTCCTCCAACATTGGAAAGGTATTCGGGGATATGCTTTTCCCCCCTTTGCAATGATCCAGCGCGTCCTTCAGAAGTTGAGGACAGAACAATCTTCAATAGTCCTAATAACTCCCTTTTGGCCGTCGCAAGCCTGGTTCCCAACGACCTTGGAATTAGCTTACGAAATACCCTTTCTGCTCCCAGCTTCACCAGGCCTCCTAAAAGACATAGACGGTTTGGATCACCCGCTTCTTCTGAACGGGACTTTGAACCTTCTTGCCTGGAAAGTGTCAGGCGAGCCAATGAAATCTCTGGGCTTTCGGCGCAGGCTTCCTCTCTCCTCCAAGAATCTTGGGCACCCGATACACACTATAGATACAACGGCATCTGGAAAAGGTGGGTTTGTTGGTGCCTGGAAAATAACCTGGATTCCGTGGAGGCTCCTATTGTGCATGTAGCTAATTTTCTTGTTGAACAGTTCGAAAGAGGTCTTTCCTATAGGTCAATAAACTGTTATAGATCAGCCATTTCTGCGGGTCACTCCCTTTTAAATGGTAGAACTATTGGTAAGAACCATATAATTTGCAGAATTATGAAGCGCATCAGGCTTAAAAGACCTCCTAAACCTAGATACGACACACTTTGGGACGTTAAATTGTTACTTGACCTATTTTGTAACTGGCTGAATAATATTTTATTAGATAATAAAAGACTCTCCATCAAACTAGCTTCTCTTCTATGTCTAATATCCTGCCGTAGAGTTTCGGACATTAAAGCACTAGAAATTTCCAACAGATCTGATGTCGCCTTCAGCGTCAGATTTGAAATCATCAAGAGAACTAAAACGATGTCTGATATGATTTTTTATCCTAGGTTTGACGCTTGTAAAAATTATGTGTGGTGGATTGCATGAAGGAATATGATTCTAGGATGGACCTTCATCCCACCCCTGGTGTAAACCAACTCCTTATATCCTTTGTTAAGCCCTTCAAACCTGTCTCTTCTTCTTCCATAGCTAGATGGGTTAAACTGGCTATGCAGTTGGCAGGCATTGATCTCCATAGGTTTCAGGCACACTCTTTAAGAGGGGCTATGGCTAGCCAGTCCTTTTGGAAAGGAGGTAAGTTGGATGACATTCTCAAAGCAGCAGACTGGTCAAGTTCTTATACCTTTGCAAAACATTACTGCAAACCTGTCGAACACATGTCTGATGTAGTTTTACTTGACTACCAACATGCATAATGGTAGCCTCCGGTCTTGTAATGAAATTGCGATTCTCCTATTACCATGACCAGAGAATCTGGATTTCATTAAAGACATGGAGGCTAACATTATCCCTACCCTCCCTCCCGGGAGTGGATTTTAACATCTCTTTGACTTACTGCACTCTTCTTGTTCTAAGAACTTGTTAAGTGTAATGCTTTGATTTAAATAGAATATAACTCAATTGTTCACTGTATTTTGCCTAATATGTGTATTATCAGTTACCACCGATTCTCTTTTTTTCCCTTTACATAGGGCGTTAAGTACAATTCCTAACATTTTGTCCTTTTTCAGATAATTCGACTTGATTGGCTCCTCATCACGATTGGTTGCAAGCAACTCTCGACATCTCGATTTCTTCTGCTTGGTGTCTCTCACTGTTTCAAGGAGAGGCCTTTCCCTTCATGATGCCATCTCTTGGACTTTGTTGCCTTTGGAAGAACTTTACCTTTTTTGCTCTCATTGCATTTAAAAGAGGCAGATCTGTGTGTTGCTGTTGCCAACGTTACATTTGTACATTCTAGAGCTTTGCTTTATGATGTAACTTTAAAATGGCTGTGCTTCAAGTTGCATTAAAAGAATAATGCATAATGGTAGCCTCCGGTCTTGTAATGAAATCAAGCAGGGTCTGTTCTGCTTTGATCTCTTCTGATGCTCTGACATCTGCAATCAATGTGACCACCAGTATTATGGCATTAAAGTCACCCTGTAACTATTCCCACCTATAATCGAGTTCCAAACTCATCCACTTTGATTTGCTTCTGACCCCTTCCTAAAGCCACACTAATCCGAGGCTGTGAAATTGTCTCTGAAGTGTGTACTGGGCACATGGCAAGGAATATGCTTTTCCAGCCATATATCTCTCTCAAATGAAAGTTATTTGCTTGGTCTGCTCCACATTTTACCTTTATTTTTGTAAACTGGATCTGCTTTCTACTTTGAACCTCCAAAACGTTCATTAAATGCAATTCATTTCAATTTATACCCACAAAGCCAAATAATGTTAGATAGTATTTACTCCAACTCCAAAGCCAACACAAAGGTCCCCCACTAATTCCATGCCACTACATTTACTTAGATCATTCCAATTGATTAAAATTAGCTCAGAGTATATGACTGACAGCTCCTGTTTGTACGCTCCTCTTCATCCTGAATTCATAACAAAAGCTCTCTGCAACAGACGCTTTTATGGAACGGATTTTCATTCTACCCAACGTTTTTCTGGGCATTAAATTGTGCAATATACAAAATCCCAGAACCGTCAAGCCATTTTATTTTTACCAATGTAATGTCTGCCACTCTTTCAATTTGAACAGTTAAAGGTAAACAACTGGAGGCAAAATCTTTCACTCTCCTCCTTGCTATTCTGATACAAATTCAGTGGAAAGAGCTGTAAATTACTTTGTTGCCCTTTGTGGATGCAATAAATAACAAAGCAACACTTGCCTCTCTTATACTTTTGTATCAGAGAATGAAACAAATCAACACGATGATTCAAACCTTCTCTAATGCTAATAAACGTTCCTCGGGCGCCCTCCAGCGGTACTTTATGTTAATGTCAACCTTCATAAAAAAATCGACGCAATGTATAATTTAAATTGAAATGCATCATCTAGAAGTCCGGAACTCATTCCGTGGTAACCCTGCGTCTCCATCTTTTGAGTCGCTCTGAGGTGGTTTCCACTTTCCTGCAGCCCTCTCGTGTCTTTCCTCAAAGTTTCTTCTGCTACGAATCAGACCTGTCTGTGCGATACAAACTTGTGCCTACACGCATGATGCTGGCGCCTGGAGAAGTCGAAATTCATAAAACAGGGACCAGACTAATCCTGGGGCCTCCTGGATCGAGTGTCCAATCAGGAGCTCTTCTGATGTCTTCACATCACGAAGATTAACCAACCTACTGGAAGTTCATCTGATAGATACGGCGCATTCCTGCCCTTTTCTTTTGCCGTATGGCAGCACAGCAGGAAGGCCTGCTGTGCTGCCCTATGGCAAAACCTCATAAATGAGGCCCTCAACATCTGAATTCCTTCAATGGCAATACTACCACCCACCATGTTATCTCTCACCTTACGGAAGTGTCATGGGGGGGAGGAGTGCTGTTGGGGGGGAAACTGGTTGCAGCAGGGTCATTCATACTTTCAATTGTCTTTTTCTATTCATACTTTCAAAAGGGAAGAGGATGTGGCCTAATGGCTAGAGCAATCAACCTAAAAGCTGGAAAAGCTGGAGAACCGGGTTCGAGTCTGGCAGGGACGCACAACATCCTGTGATTCTGGGCAACTCACATAATCTCCCTGTGCCTAACAACAACAGAAAAACCATGAACCATCTGGTAACGCAACTGGTGCTCATGTAAAGCGCTCTGGTAACTTCAATTAGAGTTCGCACTATATAAAACTGCCCCCAAAAAATAATAATAATAGCTTGTTATTTGAAGAAACTATGCTGCATTCTAATAGCCCTGTATTCTTAAAGCCTTACATTTATCACTCTACCTATTCTTATGGTGGGGCGTGACAGTGCAGTTGACACCTGGAAAACATGTGAGTATCAGCAGGAGAGGGGCTTTGCCTCAGCATACAAGTTGGGAGACAGGTAAACATGTTTTGATTGGACAGAAGTTGTGTGCTTCCAAAAAAGTGCTTGTCCACCACACAGTTGTGATCATTTTGTTCATTTATCCAGTTGCCTGAGCTTGAATTTTCAAAGGCACACTCATGACATTGTGATGCTATTAAAGTGTCTTAGATAACTAGATAATTTATATTGCTTTTCTCTGGGAGCAGCAAAGATGAGAGGAGGCAAGCCGTTAACCTACTTGAATGTTTAGGTCTGGCTTGATAGTGCAACTGTAACCAGATCTTTTAATACATATCAATTCTCTTCTACAGTTCTTTGCTTCCGCACAAATACATATCCATTCCCATGCTATTTACTTGTAATGCTTCCCCTTACCATACAACAATCCTTTAAAGCCAGATGTATTGGCATTGCCAATGCTTGTTAATATTTAATTCAACCAATCATGGTGTTGCTCTTTGGAACATCAAAAGCGTATTCAATGTACCACTATGCCTGACTCTGGGGTGTAACACAAGCCCCTGCAGCAAAGGGGGCCCAATGTTTCAGGGGCCACAGCACTTCAAGATGCCCCCATTCAGCCCATAAATCCAATGAATATCTGTGGAACATGGGAGACTATAGGGCCCCTCTTCACGTTCTGCAGGGGACCCAATAGTTTTGCGTTAAGCCACAGAGCGGACTTCCAGCTCTTCTCTAAACCAATTAAAAAACAGTAACTCTTTTTTTCCCCTCACGCGAATGGTGACCTCCACCCTACCCTTTGCACACATTCACTGACAACAGTACGTCACACGCATACCACGTCCTTGTTTCTTTGCAGCACAAAGTGGAATTTGCATCATTCCTCTCTGGCATGAGTATGTCATTTCTTTTCCTTTATATGCTGTGCAGTTTTTTTTGCATTTAGAAAGGCTTGATTCACAGCAGATACCAACAAAGTATTTCGGCAAGACATGATAGGGATGGCTAACAAATTTCAGAACACCACAGGGCGACGCTAAAGTTGGGCGCCAGTCCTTGATCTACATCTCGGGAGTCGGTAGGAATCAAAAAACAAATTATACTGTACATGTTCCTTCGAGGAACGATTGCAATGAATAATTAGTGCCACAAGAGGGCAACCTAAGGACGGATAATGACAACCTTAAAGTTTCTTTTTCATTGCTAAGCTTGTGCTTGTTTAACTTTGCCACATTTTACATTATTAGATTCCGGGACACAAGTCCTAACAAAATAGTGAGAGACCATAGGCAATTCTCATTAACATCGTATGGAGTAACATCACAGGCAGTGACCTCACAACACTATCATATTCCTCCCGTGAAAGGGAATAGGTCCTGTGATATCTGATATGCAGTCTTTAGCATACATAGTTATGCATACATAGTTATGAGCTTGAACATGTGTATACAATATACAGTGAATGTCTAAGACTATAAGTAATATACATTTAAAGCGCAATCCAGACATTTATATAGATTACATTATTTGCATAGTACGAAAAAAATGAGGAAATGTACATATCTCATGTGAAAATATGAAAAGTGACAATCTTTTTAAACAGATGTGTGCCACTCCATAATCTCATTTTTAAACTATTTTTGACAGATACCTCAGAATACACCGGCACATCTAGGAGGAATGAGAAGCTTCATTGTGTCTCGTTCTCCTGCTCATCCACGGTTAAAGGATCCCAGTATAACCCCTCCATAGGCGCTAAAAGTAGGGGTGCTACAGCACCCTCAAAATAAACATGATGGAATTCAGAAGGTGAATGGGTGAAAAAGATGCCTTTAAATTGTGTTTTATCATGCCACGATTGCTATGCATTCAAACACAGGTAAAATGTCAGGCTATGCTATTCTTCTAACATGTAGATTGTTGTTTACTTTTATTTCTCTAACTACAAAGTTAAATGATTTTGTAAAGTGAACTATCTGACAATCTTCTTGGGGTACAGAGAGTGAGAAAGGAAAGGCTGGGGGATGTTCGTATTGTTTCCAATAAAACAATATTTAAATACCTGTAAATAAACTGTACGAATATTTCAAAACATATCAGCAGTTGGGAAAAGCACAAATGAGGCACAATTTTTGTAATTCAGTGGAGTGATGGGAATAAAGACTTTAATAGGACCAAAACAAATCAAGACACTATACTTGGTGTTGTGCAAATGATAATTATTTGTTGTAACAAGATTTCCACACATTATTTTTTGTGTGCTTTGTAGTTTTATCAGTAAAAATACATATCAGTGTGAATTTTGTTGTCATTTTAATGAAAGATGTGTGGTCTGCAAATGACAGTGCGCTATCACAATTCCTATGACTTCAGGGATGTAACATTGATGGCTGCAACCCCACTCCAGAAATGTTTTCAGAACCACTGAACCGCTCCTCCACCATTGTTACAGATGGACGAAGAGTTTAAAAGACCCTAAGGACTCAGTTACAAGGGAATATGATGCAGTACAATATTTGCAAATACAACAGCGGCAGTGCTGGGACACGTGGTAATACCATGTACACTTCCCAGTCTTCTTCGACCTTGGCCTGAGTGAAATGGCATCCCCGCTCTAAAATTTGTAGGAGGAGTCTGTCCACACCTGTCCACCCCTGACTTGTGCCCTGCTTGTTTCCATTGTGTTTAGTTTACACTCATTAGACTGTAGTGCTGCCATGGCGCACCTGATATATATATTTGAGTCACCTTCTATCCCTTTTTTCATGCATTAAATACCTGCAGTTGTCATGCACATGTATGCTTTGCAGCTTTGCATTAGTGCTTGATTTGTAAAAGAATGAATTATGGTGCCCAAAACACTGCTCAGAAGCTCGCAGCTTGTGCAGTTAAAACTTAGGGGCATATTATCAAGAACGGCGTTAAAAATTATCGCCAGTTTAGCGGCAGAAAACTGCCGCTAAAGCGGCGATAATGGGCTTGATAATATGCCCTTGAGAATTCCAATAGAAGTCCATGTTCTGGTGTGAACATGGGCTTCTATTGGAATTCTCCACTGCATATTATCAAGCCCATTATCGCCGCTTTAGCGGCAGTTTTCTGCCGCTAAACCGGCAATAATTTTAACGCCGTTCTTGATAATATGCCCCTTACTGCGCCAAATACTAAGGCTGTGCAGTCTTTAATCCACATCATGCCTTTTAATTCACTACCAGGCACTCCCTTACCCTTTAATCTCATGCTTGCCGGTCACTACTTTCTCCCTTTGTAACGTTTTCCCATCTTGGCCTGCCTTTGTCTTTTTGTGTTTTTCGCTCTTCTGTCGTCGGTAAACTTCTGATGCGCAAAAGTATGTGCTGATCCTCAAAAATGAGTACCGGTGACCCCCACTGCCAATCACCAGCTCAAATTAAGAACTCAATCAATCAATCAACAGAGCTGTATTTGACTATTAAAAAAAATCATAAAAACAACACAAACATTGGCCAGTTCATCACATGAATAAAAAACATAAATAAAAACAACTGATCAAATAAATAAGAGCTTCAGTTTAAAAACAGTTGATTGAAAAAAAAAAACACCCACATTAAAACAGATCTAGGTATTGGGCAAAATACATGAAAAGTACAAGGTTGGCTTGCGTTGTCGGAGTCCATATGTATTTATAATTTTAAACTTCTAGTAAGTAGTGCATAATATTTATAAAAGAAGACAAAGTGCTCAAGGGATTGCAGAGCAGACTCATCACAGGGACTAACTGAACCAAAGCCATTGCCATACTGTCCCAAGGGAAAGCAGAGTAGAGGCCCTATGGTCCCTAAATGAAATTTGGCTAAAAGTGTTCTCTCTCAAGGACTCAGGACCCAGTTCAAATACTGCTCGAGATTGGTTGTTGTTTGCATAATTGCATACTTTTGCAAACTGGATTTACTCAGCTGATCCTGCTCCCTGAAAGACCGTAAACATCCTAAAAATAGCTGTCTCACCTTTGGGATATTGGCTTTGATAAGGGAGGAAGTAAATGGAAACATACCCTCACAGCCAATAGCCTTGGTCATAGACTTTACGTAGTTCAGCCAGTGAATGGTAAGACTCTTTTCACAGCCCAGACAATTGAGTATAATCATTCTGTTCAGGGAGGTAGACTTATTAGCCCAGACCTAGGTCACCCCGATCAAATCTGACACTTAGGTAATACCCAACTCCTTATGAAGAAATAAATGTGGCATTGAGGTTGGTAGGCCAAGGAGTCAATGGCAAAAATGGTTCTCCTCTGCCTGAAGAGAAACAACCTCTCTATAACCCCACACACACGCACCATACATTAAAGTCAGTAGACATTTACGTTGAAAGACCTCTAACAGGGGCTGGACTGGTTTTTTGCCCACTCTCTTGGCAAAGTCAAACAGAGCTCCCACGGAATGATTGAATTGGAGACATTGGTTTGCTATGCAGGGCAGCCATGAGGATTTCTGGCCAAAAACAACCCACAGATAGGGGAAATCTGCGAATCTTTCAATGCGCCTACTTTTAATCAAGAAAGAACCTTCCTTCTATGATCTAGCGCCACAGACCACGTACTGAGTTTTGGCAGTGTCAATATCCAGGTCTAGGCCATCCATAAAGGTGACGAAACTGCTGATTGAATTCCTCAGCCACTTTGGTGTACGAGACATTAACACTGCATCATTTGCATGGATAGGCATAGCCATAATCATGGGCATGTCCTTGCCTGCACTTGCTAAATGTGTATTCAATCCAATAATATACAGCAAAAACAAAATCAGGGCCAGGATACAAACCTGATGCACTCCTCATTGTAACTCAAATGTGCCCGTACATTCCCCACCTGGCCCATATCTAACAGATGTTTACCCCACAGTGCAAGGCCTGAACGAAAGTAACCAAAGGGGTCCGCCATCGTCCCGGGAATTGGGACCGGCTGCCTATATGGCGGCGGTCCCACATATGTAATTACAATGCAACCCCCACTGTGGCGGTTGTGAGAAGGTGGCCTGGCATATGCTGTCCACTAATAACACAACCCTTATGATGTATGAGGTCAAAGATAACCTTTAGAAAGCTATCCTAGTGGTAGCTGTGGAGAGCAGCCTTCAGGCTTAATCTTGAAGGAATGTAAAGCAGCTTGCTTTACAAGAATATCACCTCCTGATTGACTAAATGAAAGGAGAACCACACATTAGTTGTATAAATATATGTATTTATTAATATAACACTCTTTACTAATCTCTACACGACATTAGAACATAAAGCACACAATACTGAATCAATAGAACATTCGTAAGTAGCACAATACACAGTGGGCTCCAGGGGGAGACCGAACCATATACTAAAAAAATGGTATAACTATCACGACTTGACTAGACACAGTGCCTAGAGCACGTAGAATCGCTGGGACCCCGAGGAACCACCCCAGGCAGTGACACAGGGAGCCCACGGAGGACGGGTGCAGTGAGGAAACACGACCGCGTGCTCCGTACAACTCTATGGGAAAGTCGCGGTTGAAAAGTTATAGTTTAAGGACACTTCTACGAGGACTTCGAGCAAACCCTTTGGAACATAGGAGGTTCTAGAGCCAACCCACCAGTGAGTACCAAGGTACCCGTGTTACCCATGTCCTTTGTCCAGTTTCACGCCAGAGCAGGAGCCAATGCCTCCCAGAACTGGTTTGAGCTGGACTATGCACAGGGACACCAAATGTGCCCCCAGTGCAGACTTTCTGACACTCTCAGAGTGCACCCACCCAGCCCCAATACACTAAATCCTGTCTGGGAGGTGGTCATACCTCCCTGTGACAGGATGCCTATTGTCAATCCTTCCTCTGCTCGAGCTTGGCTCAGCAGCAGGAGAGCAGAATTGTGTCTGTGGCTGGCAGCGTCCATTTTGTGCTGCCCGGGTCGAGAAAGCTGGTACCAGGTAGACCGGTGACCCACAGTAGTGGTTTCAGAAGGGTGGAATCATACCTCCCACACCAGTAACTGGTGTGGAGGTATGATTCCAAGGTGTTTGACACCAAACACGACATGTTTCTAAGCAGTCGTTTTAAAGTTAGCATTTACCGCAAGGTTATAATGCAACTTAACCTATATGTCTGGCTGCATCACAGACAACCCCGGAGAATGGTCTCCGAAGGCTGCAGAGGGGCTCTGCTCATGCAGGGGCACCCTCTCACGTAAAACCCAGCACCCTGCCTTCAGGATTGATAAGGCCTGCCATAGGGATGACTGATAGGTTTTTAAGTGTAGTGATTTAGATAGATATAGTGAACCTATATCTAAGTAAGTGGTGCAAGCACCAGCTTACCCAGGTTGCTGTAGCAGACCTGGTGTGTCATTTTGAATGGCCTCTCATGGGTGGCATAATACATGCTTCAGCTCATGGGAGGCCTCTGGGGTACCTATGCCCTGGGTACATGGTGTACCATATACTAGGGACTGATAAGGGCACCCCAGTATCCAATCTGGAGTGTACCTAAAGTACATACATAGCAATTTAAGGGAGAAAGCAGATAGACTGTAGACTGGGGTCCTGAATAGCAGGATCCCAGTCAGACTAGTCCAAAAACAGTGAGACATCAGCAAAAAGTGGGGGTAACCATAAGAAGCAGATACTACTTTCTTACACCCCCCCCCCCAAATGCAAGGACATTAAACTAACCTTGACCAGTTGAGTCTTCATGTTCTAAGTGGAAATATCTGGGGAGACCATATGCATTGGCATGGTTACTCCCAGGTCTATGTTCCACTGTATAGTCCATCCCCTGTAGGGAAATGGACCACCTCAAGAGATTAGGGTTTTCACCCTTCATCTGTTTTAGTCATAAGAGGGGCTTATGGTCTGTCTGAACAATGAAGTGAGTGCCAAACAGGTATGGCCTCAGCTTCTTCAGAGCCCAAACCACAGCAAAGGCTTCCCTCTCAACAGCTGACCAACGTTTCTCTCTGGGGGTCAGCCTTCTGCTTATGAAAGCTACTGGCTGATCCTGACCCTCCTCATTCAATTGTGATAACACAGCCCCTACCCCCAATTCAGATGCATCTGTTTGAACAATGAATTGTTTGGAATAATCAGGACTCTGCAGAATGGGAGCAGTGCACATGGCCTGCTTCAGGTCATCAAATGCCTTTTGACAGCTAACTGTCCACTGAACTTTCTTAGGCATTCTTTTGGAAGTTAAGTCATTCAAAGGGGTCACTATGGAGCCATATCCTTTGACAAACCTCCTGTAGTACCCAGTCAGGCCCAAGAAAGCTCTGACCTGTGTCTGGGTAGTTGGAGCAACCCAATCCATGATGGTTTGGATTTTGCTCTGCAATGGTTGAGCCTGGCCTCCACCCACAAGGTGGCCCAGGTACACAACCTTACTCTGCCCTATCTGGCACTTGGTGGCCTTTATAGTGAGGCCTGCTTTTTGCAGGGCCTCCAGAACATTTCTCAGGTGGACCAGGTGATCCTCCCAGGTAGAGCTAAAGACAGCAATATCATCTAGATAAGCTGCACTATAGGCTTCCAGACCTGTGAGAACTTTATTCACCAGCCTTTGAAATGTGGCAGGTGCATTCTTCAAGCCAAAAGGCATCACCACAAATTGGTAGTGCCCACTAGGGGTTGAGAAGGCTGTTTTTGGTTTAGCATCCTCAGCTAATCTGATTTGCCAGTAACCAGCTGTCAGGTCAAAGGTACTTAAGAACTTGGCAGAGGCCAAAGTGTCAATAAGTTCATCTGCCCTTGGATTTGGATGAGCATCAGTCCTAGTGACTGCATTGAGTCCCCTGTAGTCAACACAGAACCTCATCTCTCTCTTACCACCCTGGGTGTGAGGTTTTGGTACTAAGACTACTGGGCTAGCCCAAGGGCTATCTGAGGGCTCAATCACTCCCAGTTCCAACATCTTCTGGACTTCAGTCCTGATGCAGTCCCTGACATGGTCAGGTTGCCTGTAAATCTTATTTTTAACAGGCAGACTGTCTCCTGTGTCCACCTCATCTTTACACCAGGTAGTCTGACTTGGAGTCAGTGAAAACATGTGTCTGTACTGATTGAGGACCTTCCTACAATCAGTCTGTTGCTGTTCAGTGAGGCTGCCTGCCAAGGCTACACCATCTACTGAACCATCATCAGGGTTCTGTGAGAGGAGGTCAGGGAGTGGATCACTCTCTTCCTCCTGTCCCTCATCAGTAGCCATGAGCAAGCCCATGTCTGCCCTGTCCACATATGGCTTGAGCCTGTTCACATGGAGCACCCTGTGGGGGCTCCTGGGAGTTCCAAGGTCCACCACGTAGGTAACCTCTCCCTTCTGCTCAAGAATGGTATGGGGCCCACTCCACTTGTCTTGGAGAGCTGCTGGGGCCACAGGCAACAACACCCATACCTTCTGTCCTGGCTGATACACAGTCAAAACAGCCTTTTGGTCATGCCAGGCTTTCTGTAATTCCTGGCTAGCCTCAAGGTTTTTGGATGCCTTCTTCATGTACTCAGCCATCTTGGAGCGGAGACCAAGTACATAGTCCACTATGTTCTGTTTAGGTGGTTTGAGAGGTAACTCCCATCCCTCCTTAACCAAACATAAGGGACCCCTAACTGGATGTCCAAACAGAAGTTCAAAAGGGCTGTAGCCAACCCCCTTCTGAGGAACCTCTCTTTAGGCAAAGAGAAGGCAGGGCAAAAGGATATTCCATCTATGCCTGAGCTTGTCAGGGAGACCTTTTATCATGCCCTTGAGGGTTTTGTTGAATCTCTCAACTAACCCATTGCATTGTGGGTGATAGGGTGTGGTGAATTTGTAATTCACTCCACACTCCTTCCACATAGCAGTAAGATAACCAGACATAAAGTTAGCACCTCTGTCTGATACCAACTCATTAGGGAAACCCACCCTGGAAAAGATTCCCAGGAGGGCCCTGGCCACAGCAGGAGCTGTGGAAGTCCTAAGGGGTATTGCCTCTGGATGCCTAGTGGCATGGTCCACCACCACTAGTATGAATCTGTGCCCAGATGCAGTTGGAGGATCCATGGGACGAACAATGTCAATCCCAACCCTCTCAAAGGGAACCCCCACCACAGGTAGTGGTATCAGGGGGGCCTTTGTGGTACCACCTGCCTTACCACTGGCTTGGCAAGTGATACAGGAGCGACAAAACTCCTTTGTGTCTTCTGACATGTGAGGCCAGTGAAAGTGAGGGACAAGCCTGTCCCAGGTCTTGCTTTGGCCTAAGTGTCCTGCTAATGGGATGTCATGTTCCAGTGTTAATAGGAAACCTCTAAACTTCAGAGGTATAACCAACCTCCTGGTAGCACCAGGCTTGGGGTCTCTACCCTCTGAATATAGAAGTCCATCATCCCAGTAGATCCTGTGGGACCCACTGGCACTCCCAGCAGCCTCAGCAGCAGCTTGCTGTCTGAGGGGTTCAAGAGAGGGGCAGTTCAGTTGCTCCTGGCTCAGTTCTGCCCTGGAAGGGCCCCCTGTCCCCAAGAACTCAACCTGGTCAGGTTCAAGTTCCTCTGAGACAGTTCCTTCACAGGAACTGAGGTCATCTCCCTCAGGAGACTGATCCTCACTCTGAGGCAGGGGGGAAGACACTGCCTTACCCCTACTGCTCCTTCTCTTGGAAGGCACCTGGTCCATCATTTCAGGATTCAGGGCCTGTTCAGTGGAAGACATTTTTGCCTGTGACCTAGTCATGGCAAACACATCTGCAGGTATGCCCAACATTTCTGCATGTGTCCTGAGTTCCACTTCAGCCCAAGCTGAAGTTTCTAAATCATTGCCCAACAAGCATTCCACAGGGAGGTCTGAGCTAACCACAACCTTCTTAGGGCCAGTTACCCCTCCCCAGGTGAAATTCACAACTGCCAAGGAATGGTCTGTCCTGACATTGCTAGCATTGGTCACTTGGTACATCTCACCAAGTATGATCTGGTCAGGGCCCACAAGATCTTTTGTCACCATTGTGACACTTGCTCCTGTGTCCCTGTATGCCAAGGCCTCCTTACCATTGATTAAAGGCTGTTGTCTGAACTTGCCCAGGTTACTGGGACTGACAAATAAGGAGGCAATATCCATGCCTCCATCACAGACCAAAACAGCCTGAGTTGGAATTCTGACTAGGCCAGAATCCATCTCAGATCCCAAGGTTAACCCCACTATTCCCTTGTTCTGTGTACCACCACTTGAGACTGTACTAGGGGGGAGTGTTGCCTTAGGGGCAGTGGTGGTAGGAGTAGAATCCTTGGCCCTTGGACAATTGGCATCCTTTGTCCAATGGGTCTTCTCTTTGCAGATATGACACCAAGGTTTCTTTTTGCCTTTTCCCTTGTTAGAGTGTGACTCCCCCCCAGATGCAGGTTTTTGGGGCCCTTGTGAAGACTTCTGGTGTTTACCCTTCTCCCAACCTTATCTGAGGTTTTAGCATCCTGCTTCTTTTGGTCACCACCTTGATTCTGAGTTTTCTGCTTCACCCTGGTTCTGACCCATTTGTCTGCCTTCTTTCCCAATTCTTGGGGAGAGGTCAGATCAGAATCAACCAAGTACTGATGCAACAACTGGTTTTGGCAATTATTAAGGATCTGGTCCCTCATAATTAAATTGTACAATCCTTTAAAATCATTCACTTTACTGCCAAGTAACCAGCCTTCCAGAGCCTTAGTAGCACAATCTACAAAGTCTACCCAGTCCTGAGTCTGTGTCTTCTGGGTGTCTCTGAACTTAATCCTGTACTGTTCAGTGGTTCAGCCAAACCCATCAATGTGAGCACTCTTCAGGACTGAATAATTGTCAGCATCCTCTTCTCTAACAGTGAGGAGCTTATCTCTACCTTTGTCAGCAAAGGAGAGCCTCAAGATAGCTGCCCACTGCTATTGAGGGACCCTCTGTACCTTACAGGCCCTCTCTAGTGCAGTTATCCGTTTGTGGATGTCATCCCCACTCTGGTAGGGAGGGACTATCTTGTTCAGGTTCCTATGATCATGAGTATACTCCTTAACCCTAGGGACACTGTTTCTGCCACCATGGGACTCTAGTCCCAATCTCTTTGTAGCTCTCTGGAGCTCTAAGGATTCCCTGTCTAGGGCCAACTGCTCCTTCTTGAGCCTAAGCTTGATTTTCTCAAGCTCCAGAAGTTGGCACTGTCTCTCATAAGAGGATTCCCTCTTATTTGATATGGAAGTCCCTACAGAAGTTCCTGGGTGCTGAGATTCTACAGAGGGAGATCTAGATCTCCTAGATAAACTCTGTACTCTTCCTGGTGGAGTAAAGAGAGGGCGACTGAGGCCTTCTCCCCCACCTGAAGGAAGATGTATGTTGCCCAGGTTAGAATCATCTTGATTCTCCTGGTCAGGGTTTGAGTCCAGGTCAAAGAAGGTTTCACTTCCTGGCCTTTCCTCATTCCCTGCCCCACCCACTCTATCTACCTCATCAGACCCTGGGGTCTTCCTAAGGTCATTCAAGAGCAAGATCTCTATGAGACGTTGGGTGTTTGCACCTCTCCCTGTCCTCAACTTCCTAGACACACACATGGCTTTCAATTCCTGGAATGAGAGGCCATTGTACCTAGTTGGCATAGAGCCACTGGCTTCTCCTCTAGAAGACATACTAGTGTTATGTGGTGTAGGCACCTACCTAACCTAGTGGAGACTAAACTCTCTTGAGTTGGAGAAAGGGTGCGCTAGACCCTTGACTTACCCAACTCCAAGTTCAGTAGAACTTACTTATTCAAATCTTGATGTATTATATGTGCCTAATACTTAGTGGTTTTCATTTAATCACTCAAGGAGATTTATCTGGTAAAACAATAGCAAGCTTGAATCCCAACCGCTGCACACCAATGTGAGAAGGTGGCCTGGTATATGCTGTCCACTAATTAAAGTGGGCACCTTGTACCAGTCCACACGACCCTTATGATGTATGAGGTCAAAGATAACCTTTAGAAAGCTATCCTAGTGGTAGCTGTGGAGAGCAGCCTTCAGGCTTAATCTTGAAGGAATGTAAAGCAGCTTGTTTTACCAGAATATCACCTCCTGAATGACTAAATGAAAGGAGAACCACACAGTAGTTATATAAAAATATGTATTTCTTAATATAACACTCTCTACTAATCTCTACACGAGATTAGAACATAAAGCACACAATACTGAATCAATAGAACATTCGTAAGTAGCACAATACACAGCGGGCTCCAGGGGGAGACCGAACCATATACTAAAAAAATGGTATAACAATCACGACTTGACTAGACACAGTGCCTAGAGCATGTAGAATCGCTGGGACCCCGAGGAACCACCCAAGGCAGTGACACAGGGAGCCCACGGAGGACGGGTGCAGTGAGGAAACACGACCGCGTGCTCCGTACAACTCTATGGGAAAGTCGCAGTTGAAAGGTTATAGTTTAAGGACACTTCTACGAGGACTTCGAGCAAACCCTTTGGAACATAGGAGGTTCTAGAGCCAACCCACCAGTGAGTACCAAGGTACCCGTGTTACCTATCCCAGAGGAGCCGGGTGCATAGGGGTCAAGTGGTGTCGGAAACCTTTGTCGTTTTCAATGGAGAGTTGCAAAGAAGTGCTGCTGCCAGGAAGGCGAAGAGTGTCCGGTGGAATCCAAGCCTGGATTGTAGGTGAGAGGAACCTGAAAGCAGAGGGGACAGAGTATGGGTCACTTTAGGTGACCAGGGGCTCGGTAGACGAATGCCCACCGATGTCGGGTGCTTCAGGTGCGAAGAAGGGATGCTTGACTCTGCAGCCACGGGGACCAGGAGACGTCGAGGATGACCAGGTTCTGGAGGTGAACTGTCCCATGAAGGATGTCGAGTGCTGAGGGGTCGATGTCCGGCTGGAGCACCAACAAGCCTTGGCAAATGCAACCCACGCAGGAAGGATAAACAGGTTACGTGTAGACCAGCAAGGCCCAGGGGACTCTCCAAGCAATGGGGAGTCAGGGCACATCTGGAGCAACCAGGGAAGCCCAAGAACAAACAAGGTGACCCTCGCCAGGACCCACAGGCCAATCGACCAGGGATTGCGAGGAGACCTCGAGCGAATTTACAAAGCACCAGCCCACAGAGCACTCGGTGAGTGGAGGCCAGATATCTTCAGTGCAAATGCTGCTCGGGGTCAGAACTACACAGAGTCCAAGGCACAAGCTCGGGGATCACCAACAAGCATATGCACTTGCAAATGTACGCAGTGCACAGGGTTTCAGGTTGCACGGTCCCCACGAGGGATACTGGTCTCAGAATCACTGAGAGGTCAGATCAAACTCAGCGACCTTCGGGAACCCACCTCCTGTGTTGCTGAAATCTTCGGAGTCCGGAGGAGCTCTGGAGAAGCAAGCCAGTCAGATGATCTTAGGTGCCTGCTACTACAGGGGAGTAACTCCTTTCCTCCAAGGGAGATTCTTCAGTCGTACAAATGTTGTGCAGGCAGTCAAAGTACTTGGTTTCTTCTTAGCAGAATCTTGTCCAGGTAAAATCTAAAGTCCTGTAGCCAGGTAACCCACTTTATACCCACGGGAAAGGGTTGGACAGATTCAGGGGACCCTCCTAGGGGAGGGGCAGAACAGAGGGGTGGCTACACCCATGTCCTTTGTCCAGTTTCACGCCAGAGCAGGAGCCAATGCCTCCCAGAACTGGTTTGAGCTGGACTATGCACAGGGACACCAAATGTGCCCCCAGTGCAGACTTTCTGACACTCTCAGAGTGCACCCACTCAGCCCCAATACACTAAACCCTGTCTGGGAGGTGGTCACACCTCCCTGTGACAGGATGCCTATTCTCATGCCTTCCTCTGCTCGAGCTTGGCTCAGCAGCAGGAGAGCAGAATCGTGTCTGTGGCTGGCAGCGTCCATTTTGTGCTGCCCGGCTCGAGAAAGCTAGTACCGGGTAGACCGGTGACCCACAGTAGTGGTTTCAGAAGGGTGGTATCATACCTCCCACACCAGTTACTGGTGTGGAGGTATGATTGCAAGGTGTTTGACACCAAACACGACATGTTTCTAAGCAGCCGTTTTAAAGTGAACATTTACCGCAAGGTTATAATGCAGCTTAACCTATATGTCTGGCTGCATCACAGACAACCCCGGAGAATGGTCTCCGAAGGCTGCAGAGGGGCTCTGCTCATGCAGGGGCACCCTCTCATGTAAAACCCAGCAACCTGCCTTCAGGATTGATAAGGTCTGCCATAGGGGTGACTGATAGGTTTTTAAGTGTAGTGATTTAGATAGATATAGTGAACCTATATCTAAGTAAGTGGTGCAAGCACCAGCTTACCCAGGTTGCTGTAGCAGACCTGGTGTGTCATTTTGAATGGCCTCTCATGGGTGGCATAAAACATGCTTCAGCCCATGGGAGGCCTCTGGGGTACCTATGCCCTGGGTACATGGTGTACCATATACGCGGGACTGATAAGGGCACCCCAGTATCCAATCTGGAGTGTACCTAAAGTACATACATAGCAATTTAAGGGAGAAAGCAGATAGACTGGGGTCCTGGATAGCAGGATCCCAGTCAGACTAGTCCAAAAACAGTGAGACATCAGCTAAAAGTGGGGGTAACCATGAGAAGCAGATACTACTTTCCTACAGCGGTCGCATTGTGCATGTTTACCATTGCGGCGGGTGCTGCTGGCTGCAGCACCCGCAGCAATGATAAAAATGCATGTTGTGCATTTCCCTGCACTATGTGGCAGGCACCACGCGGTGCCTGCCACCTGGTGCAAGGAAATGTATGGTGCCCCCCAAGTACAAAACGAAAGTGCCCTGGCACAAGGGGGACCCGCAACTGGTCCCCAAAGTCAATCTCCGCCAACCTTTGAATGGCAGAGGAACTGCCATGGAAAGGCTGGCGGAATGCAGCATCCTAATGTGGCGGACGGTGCCTGCTAGGCACCGCCACCATTCTAGGTATGCTGGCCGGGTCCGACAGGCAATCATAACAATTGCCTGTGTCAGACCTGTGGCGGACGGGCTTTCCATCCGCCAGCACACCACCCTCCATCCTTATCTGGTGGGTGGAGAATGGCCGCACGATGGCGATGAACCCACCACCGGCAGGTTGCCCGTGGCGGGTTCACCGCCATCGTAATCAGGCCTCAAGTCCTTATCGAGGCCATTATCAGAAAGGATTTCCTAGATCTTGGTACGATTAACTCTATCAAATGCACTTCTTAGATCCATAAAGGAGAGAAATAGCGGACCTCCCTTAGCAAGTGTGTATTTGCTAATAGCTAAATGGAGATTTAGGCATTGCTCAATAGTGCCCAAACCTGCTCTAAATCTGTTTTGAGCAGGCGAGATTACTTGGTTGGCACTTATCCACTCTCCAATCCTTCTAAGGCAGTGGTCTTCAAACCTTTTAATGCCACGTCCCCTATTGAAAGAAAAAAGAATTATCAGAACCCCCTCAGAATTGTTTTTTATGATTATTCTATTAAATTAGCAATGTTTAAATATGTCCAGACTTATTTAAACATTGCAGTTAAGTTTTGTTACTGTTTAAAAAATGCAAACAAATACATGATTGCCAAACATACTATTCTGGTCAAGCATGCCTTACCAACGTGTAAAAGTATCCACAGTGTGATTATTGGAAATGGGCGAGGGGATTTTGAAGAATAATTGGAGTCCCTTCCCTTTTGACACATACTCCCAGCTAGGATATAAATGACAAAAGATGTTAGTGATGGCCCATTACCGATTAAAACAAAGTACTGTTGTCAGCATAATGCTTCTTTTGGCCAAAGCCTGGCACCCCCGATCACTTGAGACCCCCCCTAAGGGGTCCCGCCCCCAGTTTGAAGACCCCTGTTCTAAGAGCTATACACCAAATTACCTTCACCATCGAATCCAGAAGTGAGATTGGTCTATAGAACCGTGAATTGTCTCTGGAGCCTTCTTAATATACTGGAACGAACACAGCCCTATGGCAAGATTGAGGGAAGCCACATACAGTTGCATTATTGAATCCATTTATGATAATCGGGCCCAAAATGCCACATTCTCCTTATATAGGTCCATCGGGACTCCATCCTGCCCTGGTGCCTTCCTTGTTTGAATTTCAATAATCGCTTCCCTCACTTCAGATAAATCAAACTTTATGGAAAGGGGGGAAAGAGAGGAACAGTCCACTGACTTAGGATTCCTAGAGGCCGTAGAAGAATAAATAGCTTTAAAATGGGTAACCCATTTCTCTGCACTAATGTTGGACCCCAAACCAGTAGTTAGGGCTTCAGTGGGCTTGGGACTATTAATGATTTTCCAAAAACTCCTGTGTCTTTAAGTTGAATGCCTGCCATAAGACCATCCCAAATATCTTGTTTAATGGTTCGCTTTCTATTCTTAATGAACATTGGATACCCGGAACGGGTGCAGAGACAGAATATCGATGTGGAAATATCAAATTGCATTAATATCAACTCAAGAATATCGTTGGTGTAAAATATCGAGGTAAGTTTTTCGTAGTTAAAAATATCAAATTTTATGTAATGCAAAAATATCGATTTTGAAATTTCGATGTCAAAAATATTGTTGTAAATTATATAGATTTTTTTTTCTTTAATGTTAGTATTTTATTATTATTAATTTAGTATTAGTAATTATATGTTTTATAGATTAAAAAAATATATGTTAAAAAGTTTGTTTTCTTTTTTTAAATTAAGTTTTAGGATTTTAGGGTTTATAGGGGATGAGGGTGGGGAGTAATTTAAAAATTTAGGTTCAAAATTTGAATATTTTTCAAATTTTTGTTCAGTTTTAGGAGTGGGATGTTGGGTTTAAGGGGATAAGGATGGGGAGTAATTTAAAAATGTAGGATTAAAATTTAGGGCCCCATTACGATGGCAGGCGGACTTTGTCCACCAGCCACCGTAACGGTAAACGAGACCGACCGCCAGAGGTGCGGCGGTCCCGCTATGGCAATTAAGATGCGACTGCCACCCTGGCGGTCGCATCCCGCACCTTTTACATTGCGGCGGGCGGTGCTGTGAGCAGCACCCGCAGCAATGTAGAATATGCATGTTGTGCATTGGCATGCACAACGTGACAGGCACTGCGCGGTGCCTGCCACCTTGTGCATGCCAATGAAGGGGGGTACCATGGGTACCCCCCAAGTGCAGCCATCCACCCCCCACCTCCCCAGGGGCCCGCAACGGGCCCCCAAAGCCATTTACCGTATGCCTTTCCATGGCGGAGTCTCCGCCATACTAATATGGCGGGGGTTGAAACAGGACATTTGGCGGGTTGGCGGTGGCGATCCGCCCGATATTCTAATAGGCCCCTTACATTTTTTTTAACATTTTTGTTAAATTTTAGGAGCTGGATGTTGGGTTTATAGGGGATAAGGGTGGGGAGTAATTTAAAAAATTTGGTATAAAATTTGAATATTGAAAGTAAATTTGTAAAGTTTTAGGAGTGGGATATTGGGTTTATAGGGGATAAGGGTGGGGAGTCATTTAAAAAAAAAGAATTGAAAATATTTTTTAAATTTCGGCAGTCGGAAAACCTCCCCGACCGCCATGGTAACAGGAAAAGACCGCCCGCAAGGCCCGCGACATAACCGCTGGTCGCATTAGGATGTTCCTTGCTCGAAATCCGACCGCGGCGGTTGGATCGCGGGCCTTAACATTGCGGTGGTTGCTGCTGCCCGCAGCACCGCAGCGATGTCCAAATGAGCATGTCCTGCATTTCCCTGCACTGCGTGGCAGGCACTGCACAGTGCCTGCCACCTGGTACAAGGACATGTAGGAGGGGACCATGGGTACCCCCCCAGTGCACCCACACCCCCCACAAAACATTGGGGGCCCGCAACGGGCCCCCGGAAGACAATCACTGCATGCCTTTCCATGGCGGTCTGACCGCTGAGGAAAGGCTGGCTACCGCAGGCATCATAACCGTACCAGCGGAGCCTGCCCTGCACCACCACCATTATCCTGGTCTTTCTCCGTCCGCAGGGCAGGAGTGCGGATGGCAACCGGCGGAAAAGCGGCGGTTGGAATTTCCCACCGCCGTGGTCACCACCGTATCCTAACCTGACCGGCGGTTTTCTGGCTTGCAATCGCGGCGGATGTCCGCCGCAGGTCCGGCGGTTCCCACCGCCGGCCGGGCGGCGGTCGTCTGACCGCCATCGTAATAGGCCCCTTAGTACTGTGATGTTGATTTTATAGGAGATAAGGGTAGGGAGTAGTTTTTTAATGTTGTTTAAAATATTTTTTTATTAAAAGTAGAAAGTAGAAAAGTAAAAATTGAAAATTTTAATTTTTTTAATTTGAAAATTTATGTTTGAGTATATTTCTTTATATTTTTTGTAATTTATTTAAAAAAATAATTTGGAGAATAATATTATTAATTTTTTAATTTTAAAATGTATTATTAGGATTCATTTGATAAAAAATTATTTTATTGATCATAAATTTGGAGTTGTAATAGTTATTTATTACATTTTATTCTCCAGCACTTTCTTTGAGTTTTTTTAGTTTTTGAGTTGGAATAGTAATTTATTATGTTTTATTATCCAGCACTTTCCCTGAGTTTCTTTTGTTTTGGAGTTGGAATAGTAATTTAATTAGGTTTATTATCCAGCACTTTCCTTGAGTTTTGTTTGTTTTAGAGTTGGAATAGTAATTTATTATGTTTTATTATCCAGCACTTTCTCTGAGTTTATTTTGTTTTGGAGTTGGAATAGTAATTTAATTAGGTTTATTATCCAGCACTTTCCCTGAGTTTTGTTGGTTTTGGAATTGGAATAGTAATTTATTATGTTTTATTATCCAGCACTTTCTCTGAGTTTATTTTGTTTTGGAGTTGGAATAGTAATTTAATTTGGTTTATTATCCAGCACTTTCCCCGAGTTTTGTTGGTTTTGGAGTTGGAATAGTAATTTAATTAGGTTTATTATCCAGCACTTTCCTTGAGTTTTGTTGGTTTTGGAGTTGGAATAGTAATTTATTATATTTTATTATCCAGCACTTTCCCTGAGTTCAGTTTGTTTTGGAGTTGGAAGAGTAATTTAATTTGCTTTATTATCCAGCATTTTCCCTGAGATTTGTTGGTTTTGGAGTTAGGCATAGTACATTTTTATTGTTTATTAGTTATTTTATTTTGTACGTACTTTTAACCCCTTCGATGCTTATGACGAGCTGGACTCGTCATGGCACACAGTGGTCGTGTGCTCATGACGAGTCCAGCTCGTCATAAGACCACCCACGGGGGAAGCGCTGGCGCTCCCCCGTGGGAATCCGATCGTCGGGTTTTTTGGGGGAAGGCAGGGGAAGGGCTTCCCCTGCCTCCCCCGCCCCCCTCAATGACGTCAGCGCGCGAGGCGCGCTGGCGTCATTGGGGGTTTCCCTTTGTTCCCCGACGCGCTGGAAGCCATTTGCTTCCAGCGCGTCGCGAATAAGGTGAGTTTTGGCTCCGGGGAGGGGGATTTCAAACAGAAGAGGCATCGAGGAAAGGAAAACCCTTTCCTTTCCCTCGATGCCTCTTTTGTGCATTCCTGCTGCACGATCATGCGATCGTGCAGCAGGAATGCCCACTAGACACCAGGGAATAAAAAAAAAAAAATGAAAATACTGTTTTGGGGAGCGGCCCCTTGGGCAAGGGTCGCTCCCCTTTTGGGAGCCATATGTTTTTGGTGCTCTGCCCCCTGGGGGATGCAGTTTTTTATATAGCGCGGGGCTTTACCCGAAGGTGTCAGAGCGCTTCACAATAGGAACAGTAACATTACATGAGGAGAAGGTTACAAGTGAGCATAATACAAAAGCAAGCGTTACATTACATGAGGAAAAAGTGACAATTGTGCATGATACATGAGATACAAAATACAAATAGAGGTATAATACTGCAATAAGTGGCAGTCACTCAGAACACACTGGGAAGGCACTTCTATAGGCATGGAGTACAGAATTTCCTATAGTGGAAGAACTTCCTTGAGGGAGTAGAGAGGGCGTGAATTAAACAGGAGACTTAAAATGAAGGGTACACAAATCCAGCACAGCACGCAAGGGTGAGGAATGTACAGGAAAAAGTACAAATTTACAATGAAGAGCGAACTTCCTAGAGGGGCTGAGAGTGAAAGTATTAGTTCTGAAAGTGTCTTTGGAAGAGAGAAGAGATTTGAGGTCAGCTTTGAAGATCCGGGTAGAGGAGGTGGCACGGAGCAATGGGGAAGCGAGTTCCAGATTCTCACCGCATTGCCTGAGAAGGATTGCGCCATCGATCTTTCCCTTTTGAAGACGGGGGAGGGGGGCTCAAGCAGAAGCTTTTCCGCATTGCGAGAAGGGCGAGAGCCACCGGACAATTTCAATTTATTCGCCAGGTAACGAGGGGAGGACGTGTGTAAGGCTTTGTGTGTGATGCAGGCAGTTTTGTAAATAGATCTTGCCTCGATCGGAAGCCATCGAAGAGAGGACAGGATAGGAGTGACGTGGTCGCTTCGTTTAGACCCTGAATTGAAGCGAGCTGCTGAATGGAGGATGGATTTGAGAGGGGAGAGGTGGGATTTGGGTAGGCCCGTCAGAAGAGAATTGCAATAATCCAGTCTTGAGAGAACCAGAGATTGTACCAAGGTTTTTAAGTCTTTCTCCGGGAAGAACCGACGGATCCCCCATAGAAGGCGCAACTGGTAACGTGCGTTCTTAGCAATAGAGTTGATGTGGGAGATTAGGTTGAGTCTTTTGTCAAGAATGACACCTAGGGATTTAGCGCTGTCGACAATGATGGGTTTGTTGTTGAGTAGGTTCAGCTGATCCATCCAAGATTGAACAGGAGGAGGTGAGAGAGAGGTAGAGAGGAGGAGGAATTCAGTTTTGGCGGGATTCAGAATGAGTTGGTGAGCTAACATCCAGTTGTGAATAGAGTTGAGAGTAGAGTTGAGTAGTGAGAGATCGTGTGCAGAAGATAAAGGTATCTTCCCACTAGTCCACCAGGCATTTATTTGTGGAGAGTGACCCCTTGGGTGGCAGAATAGCAGTATGTTTTTAGGCCCATCTGCCCCCAAGGAGGGCAGAAGCCACTAGACACCAGGGTTTTTTAATTTTTGTGTTGGGGAGTGGCCAAAAGGGCAAGGGTTGCTCCCCTTTTACGGGGGTGAATATTGTATTTATACTCTTTGGCCCACCTACCCCTTAGCTTGGCTGGTGGATTGTGTGTGGACTGGTGCATTATTTGCATATGTGATTGTAATGTTTTTTTCTCCTTTTTATTCTAGTGTAAAGCTTTTGATTCCTGTTTGCGGTTTCGGCAGTGGTTGTTCTGCAGTTTTGCGTAATTGCATTTATTTGGTAAGAAAAATATTTTTGTTGTGTGTACTCCAAATGAGTATTATTGTCATGCATGAATGAATTTTTTTGTAAGTGGTGTCATAATGGCAGCATATTTGTTAGTGTTCAGAGCATGAAATTCTTTGCGATGTTTTGCATTGTCTTATGTGTAATTTTTTTTCTTCTTTTTTAGTGGGATATTGTTGATCCTTACTGTGTCTGTGCAGAGTAGGTGGTGGTGAGTCTAGCTGCTTCTGTCACGTGAGTGGTATAGTGTTGGAGTATATAGGTCTTTGTGATAAAGCTACATTTTGTTTATTTCTTTTTTTTTACAAAGGGTTTGTTGTTGTTGACTTGTTTGACAAGTAACCTTTATTAGTAAGCATTATGGCTAGCTGTAGAATGACTGCTCAGCAGGTGGTTGGTTTGCTTCTTGAATCTTCCTCTGAGCAGGATTATGAGACTGACAGTGCGTCTGAGGGAGAGGAGGAGGGGAAGATTCAGGCAGTGAGTTTTCTCTCCACATGGAATCATCGGATGATGAAGGTACTCTCAGTGCAGATGAAGTGCCTGTTTTAGAGGAGGATACTACTGTGCCGATGGTGCAAGAGGCATCTGGATTGCAGCCTGGGGCTGCTAGGCTTCATACTGGAAGTGCTGGACTCTGGGTTGATCCAAACATGGTGCAGCCGGTGTTGCCTGCCTTTAGTGGTTATGCAGGGTGTAGAGTGGATTGTGAACATTATTTGCCTATACAGTATTTTCAGTTGTTTATGGATGATGTATTTTTGGGTGAGATTGTTGAGCAGACTAATTTGTATGCTGAACAGTTTTTGAGGGACAACAGTGCCAGACTTAGGCCCCATTCTAGAGCTACCCGGTGGAGTCCCACAAATCTGGAAGAGATGAAGAAGTTTTTGGGTTTGACTTTTTTGATGGGTTTGATAAGGAAGCCGTCCATGGGTTCATATTGGTCTACCAGTCCCTTGATGGCAACGGCCATATTTCCTGCAGTTATGACTCGTGATCGGTATTTACTTTTGCTTCGGATGCTGCATTTTGTTGATAATGGTTTGGCGTTGCCACCAGATCACCCTGAATGTGACCGTCTTTTTAAGATTCGGCCTGTTCTTGATCACTTTGTAGATCGATTTTCAGAGATCTATACTCCAGGGAAAGAAATATCTATTGATGAGTCTTTGGTCCTGTTCAAGGGCCGTTTGGTTTTTAGGCAGTACATTCCTAGCAAGAGGGCACGCTATGGAATTAAGCTGTATATGTTGTCTGAGAGTAGGACAGGATATGTTTTTAATTTGTGTGTGTACACTGGTAGGGATTCCACTATTGACCCCCCTGGTTGTCTGTCCACTTTTGGAGTTTCAGAGAAAATTGTGTGGGATCTTGCTAGAGGACTGTTTAACAGAGGCCACCATTTGTACCTTGATAACTTCTACACTGCTGTGCAATTGTTTAAGGAATTGTTCAAAGTGGACACTTTTGCTTGTGGCACAATCCACTCTAACCGTAAAGGTTATCCAAAAGAGCTTGTTTGCAAAAAACTTCAGAGGGGACAGTGCAGTTCCTTGCGTAGTGATGAACTACTAGCTGTGAAATTTGTGGACAGGAGGGATGTGTACATGCTGACTACCATCCATGATGAGAGTACTTCACCTGTGGCTGTTTGGGGTCAGATTGCTGAAGTGCGCAAACCTGTGTGCATTTTAGACTACAATAAGCACATGGGTGGTGTTGATAGAGTAGATCAGAGGTTGGAACCTTACACTGCTATTCGTAAGGCTTACATTTGGTATAGAAGTTGGCCATCCATCTCTTCAATTTAGCAACTTTCAATGCTTTTGTTGTGTTCAAGGAGTGTTCTCCTGCGTCAAAGTTGACTTTTGTTCAGTTTCAGCAGTCTGTCATAGGCAGCCTTGTTGTTGTGGAACAGGCAAGTGTTCCTAGAGTTGGAGTGGTGGAGGATGTGGCTCGATTGAAAGATCGCCACTTTCCTGATCACATTCCTCCTACACCCTCAAAAGACTTTCCCACTAGGAGATGTAGAGTCTGTTGGCGAAGAGGTACGCGGAAGGAGACTCGTATGTACTGCCCTGAGTGTCCTTCTAACCCTGGGCTGTGTGTGCCTGCTTGTTATAGAGCGTACCACAAGCAAAAGAATTATTGGGAGCAACCATGAGTGGTAAAGTGAACTGCCTGGTCTGTAATGTTTAAGAATTGTTGTTCTGTTTCAAGGTTGGCATTAGTGCAATGTATTTAGTTTCTGATTTTGTGTTAGTAGATTTGTATCTATTTGCAATTTGTTTGTGTTTTCTTTTTTGTATAAAAAAATCCTAAATGTGATGGTGGTGTGTGTAGGCTGGTGCTTGGCTGGCGGTGTGCGTGGAGTGGCGCTTGGCTGGCGGTGTGCGTGGAGTGGCGCTTGGCTGGCGGTGTGCGTGGAGTGGCTCTTGGCTGGCGGTGTGCGTGGAGTGGCGCTTGGCTGGCGGTGTGCATGGAGTGGCGCTTGGCTGGCGGTGTGCGTGGCGCTTGGCTGGCGGTGTGCGTGGAGTGGCGCTTGGCTGGCGGTGTGCGTGGAGTGGCTCTTGGCTGGCGGTGTGCGTGGAGTGGCGCTTGGCTGGCGGTGTGCGTGGAGTGGCGCTAGGCTGGCGGTGTGCATGGAGTGGCGCTTGCCTGGCGGTGTGCGTGGAGTGGCGCTTGGCTGGCGGTGTGCGTGGAGTGGCGCTTGGCTGGTGGTGTGCGTGGAGTGGCGCTCGGCTGGTGGTGTGCGTGGAGTGGCGCTTGGCTGGCGGTGTGCGTGGACTGGCGCTCGGCTGGCGGTGTGTGAGTAGTGACTTGCTGCTGGTCACTACACACACTGCTAGCCGAGCGACACTCCACGCAATCCATCAGCTTGTGTGGTTGCTGTGTTAGGAATGTGGGCGTGTGAAAGTGATGGGCCCTTGAATGGCGCTGTCTGCTGGTGTGAGTGTTGTAATGTGATGGGCCCGCGGCTGGTGGTGTGAATGGTTTTGTATGTGTCACACGTATGAAAGGTGTATGAATGGCCTGTAAAGAGGTTGGTGCCTTGTCGTGGCTTTACAGCTCACGAGCTGTGAGTCAATGGTTCAGTTTCTCGTCCTTTCAATTATTAACAGTGCATTTCATTTTTGTGAAATCACTTGTTAATACAATTGTATATACTGAACCATCACTCACCCTCGTGCCAAATCCAACCAGTATGTGTGTGTGCTTGAGGATTAGATGGCTGTGCAGTAATATATTTTTTTGTCTTTCTCAAGCAGGGTGTACCTTGTCCCTTTTGTGAATGTTGTAATGTGTTTGTTTCGTGCCTGGTGGTGTGAATGGTCTTGTGTGTATCACGTATGAAAGGTGTGTGAATGGCCTGTAAAGCGGTTGGGGCCTTGACGTGGCTTTACAGCTCACGAGCTGTAGTCACTGGTTCAGTTTTTTGTCCTTTCAATTATTGACAGTGCATTTCATTTTTGTGAAATCTCTTGTTAATAAAATTGTATATACTGAACCATCACTTGCCCTCATGCCAAATCCAACCAGTATGTGTGTGTGCTTGAGGAATAGATGGCTGTGCAGTAATCTTTGTCTTTTTAGTCTGTCTGCCAAGGTGTACATTCCGTCTAAGAATAACCAACCAACTGTAGATATTGTCGTAAACGAAACACCCATGGGAGTACATGGTGATATCTCTCTTGTGGATCCCAACAAGTTATGGTACCCACAATGTCCTGCAAACCTCAAAATGTCTGTCACATTTTCCTTGCAATATTGTGCCAAAATGTTCACGCTGCAGAAATAAACAACACATTATCTCAAAATGACCTGGTTTTGCAAGGGGGGTCACCTGGGTTTTTGGCCCGGGGCTCGGCGGCCACCTAGGGAAACCTACCAAATCCACACATTTCTGAAAAGTAGACACCCGGGGTATTCCAGGGAGGTATGGCTTGCGTGGATCCCCCAAGGTTTTCTTACCCAGAATCCCCTGAGAACCTGACATTTTGCTGAAAAAATCACTTTTTTCACACATTTTTGTGTGGTAAAGTTGTGGCACCACCGGGCTGACACAAATTTCCTACCACTCAGCGTCCCCCCAGGTCTCTCGATAAAAATGGTGCCTCACTCGGGTGGGAGGCCCAAGTACCCGCGACAGGCAAGGGCCCACAACGTATTGAGGCGACCTCAAAATGGCCTATCACAAAACGACCTGATTTTGCAAGGGGTCCCATGACGTTTTGGCCCGGGGTTCGGCGGCCACCTAGGGAAACCTACCAAACCCACACATTTCTGAAAAGTAGACACCCGGGGATTCCAGGGAGGTATGGCTTGTGTGGATCCCCCAACGTTTTCTTACCCAGAATCCCCTGCAAACCAGACATTTTGCTGAAAAAATCCCTTTTTCACAAATTTTTGTGTGGTAAAGTTGTGGCATCACCGGGCTGACACAAATTTCCTACCACCCAGCGTTCCTCCAGGTCTCCCGATAAAAATGGTGCCTCACTCGGGTGGGAGGCCCAAGTACCCGCGACAGGCAGGGCCCACAACGTATTGAGGCAACCTCAAAATGGCCTACCACAAAACGACCTGGTTTTGCAAGGGGGTCCCATGACGTTTTGGCCCGGGGCTCGGCGGCCACCTAGGAAACCTACCAAACCCACACATTTATGAAAAGTAGACACCCGGGGATTCCAGGGAGGTATGGCTTGCATGGATCCCCCAACGTTTTCTTACCCAGAATCCCCTGCAAACCTGACATTTTGCTGAAAAAATACCTTTTTTCACACATTTTTGTGTGGTAAAGTTGTGGCATCACCTTGCTGACACAAATTTCCTACCACCCAGCGTTCCCCCAGGTCTCCCGATAAAAATGGTGCCTCACTCGGGTGGGAGGCCCAAGTACCCGCGACAGGCAAGGGCCCACAACGTATTGAGGCGACCTCAAAATGGCCTATCACAAAACGACCTGGTTTTGCAAGGGGGTCCCATGACGTTTTGGCCCGGGGCTCGGCGGCCACCTAGAGAAACCTACCAAACCCACACATTTCTGAAAAAGTAGACACCAGGGGATTCCAGGGAGGTATGGCTTGCGTGGATCCCCCAAAGTTTTCTTACCCAGAATCCCTGCAAACCTGACATTTTGCTGAAAAAATCCCTTTTTCACACATTTTTGTGTGGTAAAGTTGTGGCATCACCGGGCTGACACAAATTTCCTACCACCCAGCGTCCCCCAGGTCTCCCGATAAAAATGGTGCCTCACTCGGGTGGGAGGCCCAAGTACCCGAGACAGGCAAGGGCCCACAACGTATTGAGGCGACCTCAAAATGGCCTATCACAAAACGACCTGGTTTTGCAAGGGGTCCCATGACGTTTTGGCCCGGGGCTCGGCGGCCACCTAGGAAACCTACCAAACCCACACATTTCTGAAAAGTAGACACCCGGGGATTCCAGGGAGGTATGGCTTGCGTGGATCGCCCAATGTTTTCTTACCCAGAATCCCCTGCAAACCTGACATTTTGCTGAAAAAATACCTTTTTTCACATATTTTTGTGTGGTAAAGTTGTGGCATCACCGGGCTGACACAAATTTCCTACCACCCAGCGTTCCCCAGGTCTCCCGATAAAAATGGTGCCTCACTCGGGTGGGAGGCCCAAGTACCCGCGACAGGCAAGGTCCCACAACATTTTGTGATAGGCAATTTTAATGTCGCCTCAATACGTTGTGGGCCCTTGCCTGTCGCGGGTACTTGGGCCTCCCACCCGAGAGAGGCACCATTTTTATTGGGAGACCTGGGGGACGCTGGGTGGTAGGAAATTTGTGTCAGCCCGGTGATGCCACAACTTTACCACACAAAATGTGTGAAAAAGGGATTTTTTTCAGCAAAATGTCAGGTTTGCAGGGATTCTGGGTAAGAAAACGTTGGGGGATCCACGCAAGCCATACCTCCCTGGAATCCCCGGTGTCTACTTTTCAGAAATGTGTGGGTTTGGTAGGTTTCCTAGGTGGCCGCCGAGCCCCAGGCCAAAACGTCATGGGACCCCCTTGCAAACCAGGTCGTTTTGTGATAGGCCATTTTGAGGTCCCCTCAATACGTTGTGGGCCCTTGCCTGTCGCGGGTACTTGGGCCTCCCACTCGAGTGAGGCACCATTTTTATCGGGAGACCTGGGGGACGCTGGTGGTAGGAAATTTGTGTCAGCCCGGTGATGCCACAACTTTACCACACAAAAATGAGTGAAAAAGGGATTTTTTCAGCAAAATGTCAGGTTTGCAGGGGATTCTGGGTAAGAAAACGTTGGGGATCCATGCAAGCCATACCTCCCTGGAATCCCCGAGTGTCTACTTTTCAGAAATGTGTGGGTTTGGTAGGTTTCCTAGGTGGCTGCCGAGCCCCGGGCCAAAACGTCATGGGAACCCCCTTGCAAAACCAGGTTGTTTTGTGATAGGCCATTTTGAGGTCGCCTCAATACGTTGTGGGCCCTTGCCTGTCGCGGGTACTTGAGCCTCCTACCCGAGTGAGGAACCATTTTTATTGGGAGACCTGGGGGAACGCTGGGTGGTAGGAAATTTGTGTCAGCCCGGTGATGCCACAACTTTACCACACAAAAATTTGTGAAAAAGGGATTTGTTCAGCAAAATGTCAGGTTTGCAGGGATTCTGGGTAAGAAAACGTTGGGGGATCCATGCAAGCCATACCTCCTGGAATCCCCAGGTGTCTACTTTTCAGAAATGTGTGGGTTTGGTAGGTTTCCTAGGTGGCCGCCGAGCCCCGGGCCAAAATGTCATGGGACCCCTTGCAAAACCAGGTCGCTTTGTGATAGGCCATTTTGAGGTTGCCTCAATACGTTATGGGCCCTTGCCTGTCGCGGGTACTGGGCCTCCCACCCGAGTGAGGCACCATTTTTATCAGGAGACCTGGGGGACGCTGGGTGGTAGGAAATTTGTGTCAGCCCGGTGATGCCACAACTTTACCACACAAAAATGTGTGAAAAAGGGATTTGTTCAGCAAAGTGTCAGGTTTGCAGGGGATTCTGGGTAAGAAAACGTTGGGGGATCCACGCAAGCCATACCTCCCTGGAATCCCCGGGTGTCTACTTTTCAGAAATGTGTGGGTTTGATGGGTTTCCTAGGTGGCCGCTGAGCCCCGGGCCAAAACGTCATGGGACTCCCTTGCAAAACCAGGTCGTTTTGTGATAGGCCATTTTGAGGTTGCCTCAATACGTTGTGGGCCCTTGCCTGTCGCGGGTACTTGGGCCTCCCACCCGAGTGAGGCACCATTTTTATCAGTAGACCTGGGGGGACGCTGGGTGGTAGGAAATTTGTGTCAGCCCGGTGATGCCACAACTTTACCACACAAAAATTTGTGAAAAAAGGGATTTTATTCGGCAAAATGTCAGGTTTGCAGGGGATTCTGGGTAAGAAAACGTTGGGGGATCCATGCAAGCCATACCTCCCTGGAATCCCCCAGGTATCTACTTTTCAGAAATGTGTGGGTTTGGTAGATTTCCCTAGGTGGCCGCCGAGCCCCGGGCCAAAACGTCATGGGACCCCCTTTGCAAAACCAGGTCGTTTTGTGATAGGCCATTTTGAGGTTGCCTCAATACGTTGTGGGCCCTTGCCTGTCGCGGGTACTTGGGCCTCCCACCCAAGTGAGGCACCATTTTTATCGGGAGACCTGGGGGGACGCTGGGTGGTAGGAAATTTGTGTCAGCCCGGTGATGCCACAACTTTACTACACAAAAATGTGTGAAAAAAGGGATTTTTTCAGCAAAGTGTCAGGTTTGCAGGGGATTCTGGGTAAGAAAACGTTGGGGGATCCACGCAAGCCATACCTCCCTGGAATCCCCCGGGTGTCTACTTTTCAGAAATGTGTGGGTTTGATAGGTTTCCCTAATTGGCCACCGAGCCCCGGACCAAAACGTCATGGGACCACCCTTGCAAAACCAGGTTGTTTTGTGATAGGCCATTTTGAGGTTGCCTCAATACGTTGTGGGCCCTTGCCTGTCGCGGGTACTTGGGCCTCCCACCCGAGTGAGGCACCATTTTTATCGGGAGACCTGGGGGGACGCTGGGTGGTAGGAAATTTGTGTCAGCCCGGTGATGCCACAACTTTACCACACAAAAATGTGTGAAAAAGGGATTTTTTCAGCAAAGTGTCAGGTTTGCAGGGTATTCTGGGTAAGAAAACGTTGGGGGATCCACGCAAGCCATACCTCCCTGGAATCCCCCGGGTGTCTACTTTTCATAAATGTGTGGGTTTGGTAGGTTTACCTAGGTGGCCGCCGAGCCCCAGGCCAAAACGTCATGGGGCCCCCCTTGCAAAACCAGGTCGTTTTGTGATTGGCCATTTTGAGGTCGCCTCAATACGTTGTGGGCCCTTGCCTGTCGCGGGTACTTGGGCCTCCCACCCGAGTGAGGCACCATTGTTATCGGGAGACCTGGGGGGGGCTGGGTGGTAGGAAATTTGTGTCAACCCGGTGATGCCACAACTTTACCACACAAAAATGTGTGAAAAAAGGGATTTTTTCAGCAAAATGTCAGGTTTGCAAAGGATTCTGGGTAAGAAAACGTTGGGGGATCCACGCAAGCCATACCTCCCTGAAATCCCCCGGGTGTCTACTTTTCAGAAATGTGTGGGTTTGGTAGGTTTCCCTAGGTGGCCGCCGAGCCCCGGGCCAAAACGTCATGGGACCCCCCTTGCAAAACCAGGTCGTTTTGTGATAGGCCATTTTGAGATCGCCTCAATACGTTGTGGGCCCTTGCCTGTCGCGGGTACTTGGGCCTCCCACCCGAGTGAGGCACCATTTTTATCGGGAGACCTGGGGGGGGGCTGGGATGTAGGAAATTTGGGTCAGCCCGGTGATGCCACAACTTTACCACACAAAAATGTGTGAAAAAGGGATTTTTTCAGCAAAATGTCAGGTTTGCAGGGGATTCTGGGTAAGAAAACGTTGGCGGATCCACGCAAGCCATACCTCCCTGGAATCCCCGGGTGTCTACTTTTCAGAAATGTGTGGGTTTGGTAGGTTTCCTAGGTGGCCGCCGAGCCCCGGGCCAAAACGTCATGGGACCCCCTTGCAAAACCAGGTCGTTTTGTGATAGGCCATTTTGAGGTCGCCTCAATTCGTTGTGGGCCCTTGCCTGTCGCGGGTACTTGGGCCTCCCACCCGAGTGAGGCACCATTTTAATTGGGAGACCTGGGGGGACGCTGGGTGGTAGGAAATTTGTGTCAGCCCAGTAATGCCACAACTTTACCACACAAAAATGAGTGAAAAAAGGGATTTTTTCAGCAAAATGTCAGGTTTGCAGGGGATTCTGGGTAAGAAAACGTTGGGGGATCCACGCAAGCCATACCTCCCTGGAATCCCCCGGGTGTCTACTTTTCAGAAATGTGTGGGTTTGGTAGGTTTCCCTAGATGGCCGCTGAGCCCCGGGCCAAAACGTCATGGGACCCCCCTTGCAAAACCAGGTCGTTTTGTGATAGGACATTTTGAGGTCGCCTCAATACGTTGTGGGCCCTTGCCTGTCGCGGGTACTTGGGCCTCCCACCCGAGTGAGGCACCATTTTTATCGGGAGACCTGGGGGACGCTGGGTGGTAGGAAATTTGTGTCAGCCTGGTGATGCCACAACTTTACCACACAAAAATGAGTGAAAAAAGTGATTTTTTCAGCAAAATGTCAGGTTTGCAGGGGATTCTGGGTAAGAAAACGTTGGGGGATCCACGCAAGCCATACCTCCCTGGAATCCCCGGGTGTCTACTTTTCAGAAATGTGTGGGTTTGGTAGGTTTCCCTAGGTGGCCGCCGAGCCCCGGGCCAAAACGTCATGGGACCCCCTTGCAAAACCAGGTCGTTTTGTGATAGGCCATTTTGAGGTTGCCTCAATACGTTGTGGGCCCTTGCCTGTCGCGGGTACTTGGGCCTCCCACCCGAGTGAGGAACCATTTTTATCGGGAGACCTGGGGGGACGCTGGGTGCTAGGAAATTTGTGTCAGCCCGGTGATGCCACAACTTTACCACACAAAAATGTGTGAAAAAAGTGATTTTTTCAGCAAAGTGTCAAGTTTGCAGGGGATTCTGGGCAAGAAAACGTTGGGGGATCCACGCAAGCCATACCTCCCTGGAATCCCCCGGGTGTCTACTTTTCAGAAATGTGTGGGTTTGGCAGGTTTCCTGTTAGACCTGTCAGCCCTAGGGTGGTCTTGCCCTGTTTTTCCCTTTTTGCGCCTCATTTTTGCCACCATATTTTTACTGGACCTAGGTCTCCGGGCGCCTTGCCACTGCTGGTCAGTGCTGAGGTGCAGGTGCTCTCTCACTAAAGATGGCTGCCACAGGCCCCTGCTACTGCAGAGGGCCTTCCACACATACACGCTAGTCGCCAGAGTCAGGCTGGGACAAGGGATACAGTAGCCATCCCGTCCCCGCCTCTGGGCCCCATAGCTAGGTAGGTGGAAGGTTCCAGAACCTTCCGGGCTGTGGGAGGAGTTACGTTTTGCCGCCTTTAGGAGGGTCCCCTGACCTAGGGGTATAAGAGGCTTGGAGGGAAAACCTTTTAGTTAGTTAGGTTGAGGCACCGCTGAACCTGGGAGAACCTGCGCTGGAGTACAGACTTTAGGGCCTAGGGGGAGACCTACACTACTGCCGCTGACAGGGTCAAGGCCCTGCTGCCGTAAGATAGATGAGGAACGCCCACCACCCACTGATCTTGCCCAGTGTGAGGGGACCCAGGGAACCATCTCCAGCGTGCCAGGAGGAACATCAAACACTCCAAGAACCTCCAACTCACAAACCCCCCTGTTCATCAAAAGACTTTGCTGAATCCAAAAGTAACAGGACCTCGAGTGAAACCGTCGAGAAGGGATCACGAGGCGAAGCGCTGTGTCCGAGGTGCTAGACCTTCACCCCCCCTATCTATCTATACAGACAGCTGGACTGTCCCCCAAGAACCCTTCCCACACAGCCCTGTGCATAAGGCTGTCAGCGCGCCTGCGCTGCAACTCCAAGTGAGGAGAGAACTTGACCTCCCCCCATAGTCACTGACCTGGTGACCGGATCGCCGCCGCGGCCGCCGCCGCGGCCGCCGCCGCGTGAAGAGGGAGCTGAGGCAGGGAGACCTCTCCCCCGTGCATAACTGTGGTGAGGGGCGCCGTCCGCGCCCTCACCGAAACCCCAGAAGTCACCGCCGGGCCCGAGACCCCTGCCGCTGCAAGCGCGGCCAAGAAGAACACCGCCGCAGCCCAGGAGGGCCGCGTGAATAGAGCCGAGGCCCACCGCGGCCTCCAGGCCCGTGGACGCCGTTGCCGTGGGGCCGGGGACGCTGACCGCGTCATAGGTCGCGCCCCCGAAAAGGCCGCGACGGGATTGGCCCAGCCGGAGCCAGCAGCCGAGGAGAAGGAGGCGGGAGGCGTCGCCCAGCAACCGGAGAAGGCCGCGACGTGATTGGCCCCGCCGGAGCCAAGCAGGAAGACGTCGGAGGGGCTCCACTGCCAACGGGAGCCCCCGGAAGAATCCAGGCCGCGCTGGGATTGGGCGGCATCGAGAGCCCGCCCCCACCAGCACGTACGGAGGAGGAAGAACTCCGTGCGCTCAGTCGGGAAGCGGGGAGCCGTCTGAAAGGACCGCCGGCTCCCGCTCCCTTCACCCTCACTATCACTGCTGACTCCACGGGGGCCGGAGGAGTGGCATACCGGCCCCCCAACGACAGGATAACTAAGCGAGAGGCTCCATAGCCTCGGGGGAAACTTGGCAACGCCGGCCGGAGGGCCGTGGGACTCGCTCCGGGCCCCGCCCCGTCCAACAGAGGGCTGGCCCGGGAGAGAGTCCGCCGAGAGGCACCACGACCAGCTACAGCACCGCAGGTGAGCCCGGGAGGCCCCTAGGGCTCTAGGTTAAGCCCCTGGGGGCCGGGGGCCACGATTTGCAGGGGATTAACGAGGGAAGAGCCCTCATTGACAATTTGTACCAGGCCAGGCACCTGGTGAGAAGGGGCCCAAGCCTAATTTAACCCTCACCTCCCCTGGGAGACATAAGAATCCCCCATCATAGGGAAGCCCCAGTTTGCTGGACATGTTGAGGGGTCCCCTCTAGGATTCCCTCCCGCCTATTGTACCACAGGCTGTATTGATTGTCTAGGCCAGAAGTATGAGCCCAGTAGCAAGAGGTTTTAATATGCCTAAAGTGTTGTGCATGTTCTAGGCCCTAATTTATTAGTGCACCCGGATCATTATTGGTGCTGTGTTCTAGGAGCTGATTTCTGCGGCCTTTTAGTGGCCAGAACCGTTGAGGGTCTGTTTAAAAGAATGTGCACCAGTTAAAGAAATGCAATGTATAATCTGTCTAATCTAATGCAACCTTGATTGACATAAAGGAACTTGATTGTTAATTACACAAGCCTGGTGTGGTGTCCGGTTATTGCTCCGCATTTCTGAGTTGAAGTAAGAGTGTGCTGCACAACTGCCTTACACATTGCCTTCGCGTGCCTTTCCCCGCTTTGTGCCATGCTACCGTAACGGACTCGGTAACCCCGTTTCCAACATTTCCCTAGGTGGCCGACGAGCCCCGGGCCAAAACGTCATGGGACCCCCCTTGCAAAACCAGGTTGTTTTGTGATAGCCCATTTTGAGGTCGCCTCAATACGTTGTGGGCCCTTGCCTGTCGCGGGTACTTGAGCCTCCTACCCGAGTGAGGCACCATTTTTATCGGGAGACCTGGGGGAACGCTGGGTGGTAGGAAATTTGTGTCAGCCCGGTGATGCCACAACTTTACCACACAAAAATTTGTGAAAAAAGGGATTTTTTCGGCAAAATGTCAGGTTTGCAGGGGATTCTGGGTAAGAAAACGTTGGGGGATCCACGCAAGCCATACCTCCCTGGAATCCCCCAGGTGTCTACTTTTCAGAAATGTGTGGGTTTGGTAGGTTTCCCTAGGTGGCCGCCGAGCTGCGGGCCAAAACGTCATGGGACCCCCCTTGCAAAACCAGGTCATTTTGTGAGAGGCCATTTTGAGGTTGCCTCAATACGTTGTGGGCCCTTGCCTGTCGCGGGTACTTGGGCCTCCCACCCGAGTGAGGCACCATTTTTATCGGGAGACCCGGGGGGACGCTGGGTGGTAGGAAATTTGTGTCAGCCCGGTGATGCCACAACTTTACTACACAAAAATGTGTGAAAAAAGGGATTGTTTCAGCAAAGTGTCAGGTTTGCAGGGGATTCTGGGTAAGAAAACGTTGGGGGATCCACGCAAGCCATACCTCCCTGGAATCCCCCGGGTGTCTACTTTTCAGAAATGTGTGGGTTTGATAGGTTTCCCTAATTGGCCGCCGAGCCCCGTGCCAAAACGTCATGGGACCCCCCTTGCAAAACCAGGTCGTTTTATGATAGGCCATTTTGAGGTTGCCTCAATACTTTGTGGGCCCTTGCCTGTCGCGGGTACTTGGGCCTCCCACCCGAGTTAGGCACCATTTTTATCGGGAGACCTGGGGGGACGCTGGGTGGTAGGAAATTTGTGTCAGCCCGGTGATGCCACAACTTTACCACACAAAAATGTGTGAAAAAAGGGATTTGTTCAGCAAAGTGTCAGGTTTGCAGGGGATTCTGGGTAAGAAAACGTTGGGGGATCCACGCAAGCCATACCTCCCTGGAATCCCCGGGCGTCTACTTTTCAGAAATGTGTGGGTTTGGTAGGTTTCCCTAGGTGGCCGCCGAGCCCCGGGCCAAAACGTCATGGGACCCCCTTGCAAAACCAGGTCGTTTTGTGATAGGTCATTTTGAGGTCGCCTCAATACGTTGTGGGCCCTTGCCTGTCGCGGGTACTTGGGCCTCCCACCCGAGTGAGGCACCATTGTTATCGGGAGACCTGGGGGGGGCTGGGTGGTAGGAAATTTGTGTCAGCCCGGTGATGCCACAACTTTACCGCACAAAAATGTGTGAAAAAAGGGATTTTTTCAGCAAAATGTCAGGTTTGCAGGGGATTCTGGGTAAGAAAACGTTGGGGGATCCACGCAAACCATACCTCCCTGGAATCCCCCGGGTGTCTACTTTTCAGAAATGTGTGGGTTTGGTAGGTTTCCCTAGGTGGCCGCCGAGCCCCGGGCCAAAACGTCATGGGACCCCCTTGCAAAACCAGGTCGTTTTGTGATAGGCCATTTTGAGGTCGCCTCAATACGTTGTGGGCCCTTGCCTGTCGCGGGTACTTGGGCCTCCCACCCGAGTGAGGCACCATTTTTATCGGGAGACCTGGGGGGACGCTGGGTGGTAGGAAATTTGTGTCAGCCCAGTAATGCCACAACTTTACCACACAAAAATGAGTGAAAAAAGGGATTTTTTCAGCAAAATGTCAGGTTTGCAGAGGATTCTGGGTAAGAAAACGTTGGGGGATCCACGCAAGCCATACCTCCCTGGAATCCCCCAGGTGTCTACTTTTCAGAAATGTGTGGGTTTGGTAGGTTTCCCTAGGTGGCCGCCGAGCCCCGGGCCAAAACGTCATGGGACCCCCCTTGCAAAACCAGGTCGTTTTGTGATAGGCCATTTTGAGGTTGCCTCAATACGTTGTGGGCCCTTGCCTGTCGCGGGTACTTGGGTCTCCCACCCGAGTGAGGCACCATTTTTATCGGGAGACCTGGGGGAACGCTGGGAGGTAGGAAATTTGTGTCAGCCCGGTGATGCCACAACTTTAACACACAAAAATTTGTGAAAAAAGGGATTTTTTCGGCAAAATGTCAGGTTTGCAGGGGATTCTGGGTAAGAAAACGTTGAGGGATCCACGCAAGCCATACCTCCCTGGAATCCCCCAGGTGTCTACTTTTCATAAATGTGTGGGTTTGGTAGGTTTCCCTAGGTGGCCGCCGAGCCCCGGGCCAAAACGTCATGGGACCCCCCTTGCAAAACCAGGTCGTTTTGTGATAGGCCATTTTGAGGTTGCCTCAATACGTTGTGGGCCCTTGCCTGTCGCGGGTACTTGGGCCTCCCACCCGAGTGAGGCACCATTTTTATCGGGAGACCTGGGGGGACGCTGGGTGGTAGGAAATTTGTGTCAGCCCGGTGATGCCACAACTTTACTACACAAAAATGTGTGAAAAAAGGGATTGTTTCAGCAAAGTGTCAGGTTTGCAGGGGATTCTGGGTAAGAAAACGTTGGGGGATCCACGCAAGCCATACCTCCCTGGAATCCCCCGGGTGTCTACTTTTCAGAAATGTGTGGGTTTGATGGGTTTCCCTAATTGGCCGCCGAGCTCCGGGCCAAAACGTCATGGGACCCCCTTGCAAAACCAGGTCGTTTTGTGATAGGCCATTTTGAGGTTGCCTCAATACTTTGTGGGCCCTTGCCTGTCGCGGGTACTTGGGCCTCCCACCCGAGTGAGGCACCATTTTTATCGGGAGACCTGGGGGACGCTGGGTGGTAGGAAATTTGTGTCAGCCCGGTGATGCCACAACTTTACCACACAAAAATGTGTGAAAAAAGGGATTTTTTCAGCAAAGTGTCAGGTTTGCAGGGGATTCTGGTTAAGAAAACGTTGGGGGATCCACGCAAGCCATACCTCCCTGGAATCCCCCGGGTGTCTACTTTTCAGAAATGTGTGGGTTTGGTAGGTTTCCCTAGGTGGCCGCCGAGCCCCGGGCCAAAACATCATGGGACCACCCTTGCAAAACCAGGTCGTTTTGTGATAGGCCATTTTGAGGTCGCCTCAATACGTTGTGGGCCCTTGCCTGTCGTGGGTAATTGGGCCTCCCACCCGAGTGAGGCACCATTGTTATCGGGAGACCTGGGGGGGGCTGGGTGGTAGGAAATTTGTGTCAGCCCGGTGATGCCACAACTTTACCACACAAAAATGTGTGAAAAAAGGCATTTTTTCAGCAAAATGTCAGGTTTGCAGGGGATTCTGGGTAAGAAAACGTTGGGGGATCCACGCAAGCCATACCTCCCTGGAATCCCCCGGGTGTCTACTTTTCAGAAATGTGTGGGTTTGGTAGGTTTCCTGTTAGACCTGTCAGCCCTAGGGTGGTCTTGCCCTGTTTTTCCCCTTTTGCGCCTCATTTTTGCCACCATATTTTTACTGGACCTAGGTCTCCGGGCGCCTTACCACTGCTGGTCAGTGCTGAGGTGCAGGTGCTCTCTCACTAAAGATGGCTGCCACAGGCCCCTGCTACTGCAGAGGGCCTTCCACACATACACGCTAGTCGCCAGAGTCAGGCTGGGACAAGGGATACAGTAGCCATCCCGTCCCCGCCTCTGGACCCCATAGCTAGGTAGGTGGAAGGTTCCAGAACCTTCCGGGCTGTGGGAGGAGTTACGTTTTGCCGCCTTTAGGAGGGTCACCTGACCTAGGGGTATAAGAGGTTTGGAGGGAAAACCTTTTAGTTAGTTAGGTTGAGGCACCGCTGAACCTGGGAGAACCTGCGCTGGAGTACAGACTTTAGGGCCTAGGGGGAGACCTACACTACTGCCGCTGACAGGGTCAAGGCCCTGCTGCCGTAAGATAGATGAGGAACGCCCACCACCCACTGATCTTGCCCAGTGTGAGGGGACCCAGGGAACCATCTCCAGCGTGCCAGGAGGAACATCAAACACTCCAAGAACCTCCAACTCACAAACCCCCCTGTTCATCAAAAGACTTTGCTGAATCCAAAAGTAACAGGACCTCGAGTGAAACCGTCAAGAAGGGATCACGAGGCGAAGCGCTGTGTCCGAAGCGCTAGACCTTCACCCCCTATCTATCTATACAGACAGCTGGACTGTCCCCCAAGAACCCTTCCCACACAGCCCTGTGCATAAGGCTGTCAGCGCGCCTGCGCTGCAACTCCAAGTGAGGAGAGAACTTGACCTCCCCCTCAGTCACTGACCTGGTGACCGGATCGCCGCCGCGGCCGCCGCCGCGTGAAGAGGGAGCTGAGGCAGGAAGACCTCTCCCCGTGCATAACTGTGGTGAGGGGCGCCGTCCGCGCCCTCACCGAAACCCCAGAAGTCACCGCCGGGCCCGAGACCCCTGCTGCTGCAAGCGCGGCCAAGAATAACACCGCCGCAGCCCCGAGGGCCGCGTGAAGTGAGCTGAGGCCTACTGCGGCCTCCAGGCCCGTAGACGCTGTTGCCGAGGGGCCGGGACGCTGACCGCGTCACAGGTCGCGCCCCGAAAAGGCCGCGACGGGATTGGCCCGCCGGAGCCAATCGCCGGAGAAGAAGGAGAGGGGAGGCGTCGCCTGGCAACCGACGAAGGCCGCGACGCGATTGGCCCAGCCGGAGCCAAGCGAGACGACGTCAGAGGGGCTCCACTGCCAACGGGAGCCCCCGGAAGAGGAGAAGGCCGCGACGCGATTGGCCCAGCCGGAGCCAATCGAGAGGACGCCCACGGGGCTCCACTGCCAACGGGAGCCCCAAGAAGAATCGCCGCCGCGCCAGGATTGGGCGCCGTCAAGAGCCCGCCTCCGCCCAGCACGTCCGGAGGTAAGGACGAACCTCCTGTGTCCTCGCGGGAAGCCGGAGCCGTCTGCGAGGACTGCCGGCTCCCGCTCAGAGTCCCCACTCTCTCCCCTGACTCCACGGGGGCCGGAGGAGTGGCATACCAGCCCCCCAACGAAGCAGCAACACCGCGAGAGGCTCCATAGCCTCGTGAAACAGCCACAGCGCCGGCCGGGGGGCCGTGAGACTCGCGCCGGGCCCCGCCCCACACAACAGAGGGCTGGCCCGGAGAAGAGTCCGCCGTGAGGCCCCGCAGCCAGCCACAACACCGCAGGTGAGCCCAGGAGGCCCCTAGGGCTCTAGGTTAAGCCCCTGGGGGCCGGGGGCCACGCTTCAAGAGGGAGTAAGGAGGGAGGGGGCCTTTGATGACATTTGATAACAGGCCAGGCACCTGGGGTAACCCTAGCCTAACGTAACCCTCACCTCCCCTGGGAGATAAAGGAGTCCCCCCTTATAGGAAGCCCCCAGCTGCTGGACATGTTGAGGGGTTCCCTCTAGGATTCCCTCCCGCCTAGTGTACCATAGGCTGTACAGAGTACCTAGGCTTGATGTATGGGCCCCGTGGCAAAAGAGGTTAACGCCTAAAAAGTGTTGTGCATGTTCTAGGCCCCCCTTTGTTAGAGCACCCGAATTATTATTGGTGCTGTGATTTTAAAGCGGCCTTTTAGTGGCCAGAATTGTTAAGGGTCTTTTTAAATGAATGCGCACCAGTTAAAAGAATGTATAATCTGCATACTTGAATGCCATCTTGATTGAGATAAAGAAACCTGATTTTACTTATACAAGCCTGGTGTGGTGTCCGGTTATTGCTCCGCATATCTGAGTCAAAGTAAGAGTGTGCTGCACAACTGCCTTACACATTGCCTTCGCGTGCCTTTCCCCGCTTTGCGCCATGCTACCGTAACGGACTCGGTAACTCCCGTTTCCAACATTGGTGTTCAGCGGTGAGATAAGGACTGGTATTTGTGCAGCACCCTACAGTGACTCAGTGTGCGCCGCAATTAGACACCTAGGGAAATGTAAGAAGGAATTCTATTGTGATTGCCGATTGTTTTAGCCTTACGTTAGACCTGCTACTTACCCGTTAGGACCCCTTCCTTAAATTGTCTGGGACCCCACCTAGGAGGATGGAGTTTGAGTTAGCCGACCTAGAGAGGTACACGGTGACCCAACTCAAGGAGTTCTGCCTAGAGAGGGGGTGGCCGTCAAGCGAGGTGCCAAGAAGGAGGTACTTCAGAAGGCTTTGAGGGCATGGGTCATGGCCCACCCGGAGGGAAGAGGGGAGGAGGAGCAGAGGGAGACAGACGACCCAGGAGAACTGAGCCTACTGAACATTGACGTCAGCGAGAATGTGTTGCCAGGAAGACGTTCCAGGGCAGGCAGTAGTGCGTCAGGGGGAGTGTGTCAGCAGAGGAATTCGAGGACAGAAGGCAGCAAAGGCAATTGACATTAGAGTTGGCTAGGATGGAAAGGGAAGGAGAACAGGCAAGGCTAGCCATGGAGGAAAGAAGGCTTGTACATGAGCTTAGCCTGAAAGAACTGGAGCTCCGAGCCTTGCAAATGGAAATGGAAGGCAAAGGAAATGGTGGCAGCGTACCTGCTGGGGTTCCACAGGAGCCCAAATTCTATCTACCCAGGGAAGTGATGGCTAGCTTTAGTGTGGGCGATGACATCGACAAGTGGTTGACGGCGTACGAGGTAGCTTTGGTGGCCCATAGAGTTCCTGAGAGCTACTGGGGAGGAGGACTTTATAGGTACATACCTCCACTAGTCAGGGACACACTTTTAACCTTAGAGAAAGGGGATCGAACCAACTACCCTATCATGAGGGAGGCCCTGCTCAGGAAGTTTGGCCTCACCCCAGAGAAGTACCGCCAAAAGTTTCGCAACAGCCACAAGCTCACCACACAAAACTGGGTAGATTTTTATGATTATGCCCGGAAGGCATTGGAGGGTTGGGTGCGTGGCAGCGAGGTAGAGGATTACAAAGGGCTGTACGACCTGTTTTTGAGAGAGCACCTCCTCGAGAAATGTTTTCCGGAGCTGCGCCAGTACTTGGTGGACCGCAAGCTGACCAACCCAAGGGAGCTTGCAGAGGAGGCAGACACGTGGGTCAGCACTCGGGTGTCCCACAAGGGAGCCGGGCGGATCCCCCGAAAGGTGGACAGGTGTTCCCCAGAAGAAAGAGGGGGAGATAAAAAGAGGGAGTTCTTTAAAGGTCCCCAAAATAGACCGCCTGGGAGAGGGGTAGGTTTCCCATCCCAATCTGGATACCAGAAACCCACTTACCCTGACAGGAGTCAGCAGCCCAGAACTGTCCGGTGCTACGAGTGCGGGGAGGTTGGACACTACAAGGGGGATGCCCAGTGTCGCAAGAGAACCCCAGCCCCCACAGGAGGTAAGACCCCGGGGTGGCCAGTGTAGCGCTTGGGGAGGAGTTGTCCCTAGGTAGGGGAGGTGAGTGGACAGGCTTGACCTTAGTTTCCCTGGGGGATAGGGAGATCATCCCAAGGGTGCAGGTACTCGAGAACACTGCCAAGTATCGGCAGAGGGTCCTGGTGAACGGGGAGGAGGTGGAGGCTCTGAGGGACACAGGTGCCAGTATGACAATGGTGAAACGTCAGCTGGTGTCCCCAGAGCAGGTGATTCCTGAGGAGTTCCACCCGGTTGTGATGGCTGATAATAGCCTGGGTCATTACCCCGTGGCCCAAGTTCCCTTTGAGTGGGGAGGAGTGTCAGGTCTGATGAAGGTTGCGGTGAGCCCTGCCATGCCAGTTGACTGTCTGCTGGGCAACGATTTAGAACATACTGCCTGGAGAGAGGTAGAGTTCAATGCCCATGCTGAGATGTTGGGGTTACCAGGGTGGACTTGCGTTATCACGCGGTCCATGGCTGCCCGACAAGGAACTCAGCCCGGGTGGAGCCTGAAAGAAGGGCCCAGCCCACTGCTGGACGAGGAGATGTCCGGGAGGAGACACCCGGTGAGATGGATGGGGAGCCCGCGGAGGTGACCCCGGAGTCCGCTGAGGTGGTTGGTTTTCCCGTGGGGGACCTGCCGACCCCTGCAGAGTGGCAGGTGGAAGGAGGGCCTACCCGGGAAGAATTTTGCCGGGCACAGAGGGAGTGCCCTACGCTTGATGGCATACGGCAACAGGCCGACGCCCAAGCAGCTGGAACAGAGACTGGTAATTACCATGTCTACTGGGAGGATGGTCTCCTCTACAGTGAGCCTAAGGCTCCGGTGCTTGGGTCCTCAAGGGCCGTGGTGGTCCCCCAATGCCACCGAGCCTTTCTGCTAGAGTTGGCGCATGAGATACCACTAGCAGGACACCTGGGCCAGGACAAGACGTTTGCGCGCTTGGTCCCACATTTTTACTGGCCCAGGATGCGCATCACTTCTGACACTTATTGCAAGACCTGCACCACTTGCCAAGCAAGCGGCAAGACAGGGACTAAGGTGAAGGTCCCTCTAGAACCTCTCCCAGTGGTCGATACCCCTTTTGAGCGAGTGGGGATTGACATTGTCGGGCCGTTGGATCCGCCGACTTCAGCTGGGCATAGGTTCATTTTGGTGCTAGTAGACCACGCCACCCGGTACCCAGAGGCAATCCCTCTGAGGACCATCACAGCGCCGGTGGTGGCGCGGGCCCTCATGGGGATTTTTACCCGAGTGGGATTCCCCAAGGTCGTGGTGTCAGATAGGGGCACGAATTTCATGTCGGCCTACATGCAGGCCACGTGGAAGGAGTGTGGGGTGACCTACCGGTTCTCCACTCCTTACCACCCCCAGACGAACGGGCTCGTGGAGCGCTTCAACAAAACCTTGAAGGGGATGATCAGGAGCCTACCCGAGGACTTGAGAAGAAAGTGGGACGTCCTCTTGCCCTGTCTGCTCTTCTCCTACCGAGAGGTGCCGCAGAAGGGGGTCGGTTTCAGCCCCTTTGAGCTGCTCTATGGCCACCCCGTTCGGGGGCCCTCAGTCTTGTCAAAGAGGGGTGGGAGAAGTCTTCCTCGAAGCTTCCCCGTGATGTGGTCAGCTATATGCTGGCGTTCCGCAGCCAAGTGGCCAAGCTGTGGAAGGAGGCCTCGGACAACTTAGAGGCAAGTCAGGCCGTCATGAAGCAATGGTATGACCGGAACGCGCGGACGGTAGAGTTAGACGCTGGACAGAAGGTGTGGGTCATGGAGCCAGGAGAGCTTAGCGCCCTCCAGGACCGGTGGACTGGGCCGTTTGAGATCTTAGAAAGGAAAGGCCAGACCACGTATGTCGTCGACATGAAGACCCCCGTCAACCCCACAGGGTGCTCCACGTCAACCGCCTGAAGCCACACCAGGAGCGTTCCGAGCTCACTCTCTTGATGATAACGGATGGAAGTGAGGAGGAGGAGAGTGAGCCTCTGCCAGACCTTCTGGCGGTCCACGAGAAGGATGGTTCGGTAGAGGGAGTAGTCCTCGCCCCATCCTTGACCCCAGAGCAACAGAGGGACTGCCGCCAGGTCTTGGGGCAGTACGCCTCATTGTTTTCCCTCACGCCTGGAATCACGCACCTGTGTACCCATGATGTGGACACAGGGGACAGTCCGCCAGTGAAGAACAAGTCTTACCGGCTGTCCGATAAGGTCAAGGCTAGTATCCAGGGTGAGGTTGTCAAGATGCTAGAACTGGGGGTGATTGAGCCTTCCAGTAGCCCTTGGGCTAGTCCGGTAGTGTTGGTGCCGAAAGCGGCCCCCCCGGGCACCACACCAGAACTTCGGTTCTGTGCGGATTATCGTGGACTCAACTCGGTCACCAAGACCGACGCTCACCCGATCCCTCGGGCGGATGAGCTCATAGACCGGCTGGGAGCAGCCCGGTATCTGAGTACCATTGATTTAACATCAGGCTATTGGCAGATCGCCATGGCGGAAGGAGCAAAGGAGAAGACTGCGTTCTCCACCCCCGAGGGCCACTTTCAATTCCAGGTGATGCCCTTCGGGTTGAAAAATGCTCCAGCCACTTTCCAGCGGTTGGTGAACCAGGTGCTGTCTGGCCTAGAGGCCTTCTCTGCTGCCTATCTGGATGACATAGCTGTCTTCAGTAGCAGCTGGGAGGACCATCTGCAGCATCTCCAGGAGGTGCTACAGGCTTTGCAACGGGCTGGTCTAACCATCAAGGCCAGCAAGTGCCAGATTGGACAGGGATCTGTCGTGTACCTGGGGCACCTGGTGGGCGGAGGTAAGGTGCAACCCCTCCAAGCCAAGATTGAGACCATCATGGCCTGGGAGCCCCCAAAACCCAAACAGAGGTCCGAGCTTTTCTCGGCCTCACGGGATACTACCGCCGGTTCGTCAAGGGATATGGAACCATCGTGGGCCCATTGACGGAATTGACTTCCAAGAAGCAGCCACGCAGAGTAATCTGGACGGCTGCCTGCCAGGATGCCTTTGAGACTCTTAAACGTGCCATGTGCACCGCCCCGGTGCTCAGGACTCCAGACTTCGGACGGGAATTTATCGTGCAGACAGACGCTTCTGAGCATGGCATAGGAGCTGTGCTCTCGCAGCTGAATGACGATGGCCAAGACCAGCCAGTGGCCTTTATCTCCCGAAGACTACTCCCCGGGAACAGCGGTGGAGTACCATCGAGCGGGAAGCCTTTGCTGTGGTTTGGGCTGTGAAGAAGTTGAGGCCATACCTTTTGGTTGTCACTTCTTGATCCAGACCGACCACAGACCCCTTCGCTGGCTCATGCAGATGAGAGGCGAAAATCCCAAATTGTTGAGATGGTCCATTTCCTCCAGGGGATGGACTTTCGGGTGGAACATCGACCCGGTGTAGACCACGCCAACGCTGACGGTCTCTCCCGGTTTTCCGCCTTAGTGAAGAGAACTCCCTAGAGGTTGGGAAGCTCTCCCCTCTTTCGGCTGGGGGGACGCGTGTTAGACCTGTCAGCCCTAGGGTGGTCTTGCCCTGTTTTTCCCTTTTTGCGCCTCATTTTTGCCACCATATTTTTACTGGACCTAGGTCTCCGGGCGCCTTACCACTGCTGGTCAGTGCTGAGGTGCAGGTGCTCTCTCACTAAAGATGGCTGCCACAGGCCCCTGCTACTGCAGAGGGCCTTCCACACCTACACGCTAGTCGCCAGAGTCAGGCTGGGACAAGGGATACAGTAGCCATCCCGTCCCCGCCTCTGGACCCCATAGCTAGGTAGGTGGAAGGTTCCAGAACCTTCCGGGCTGTGGGAGGAGTTACGTTTTGCCGCCTTTAGGAGGGTCACCTGACCTAGGGGTATAAGAGGTTTGGAGGGAAAACCTTTTAGTTAGTTAGGTTGAGGCACCGCTGAACCTGGGAGAACCTGCGCTGGAGTACAGACTTTAGGGCCTAGGGGGAGACCTACACTACTGCCGCTGACAGGGTCAAGGCCCTGCTGCCGTAAGATAGATGAGGAACGCCCACCACCCACTGATCTTGCCCAGTGTGAGGGGACCCAGGGAACCATCTCCAGCGTGCCAGGAGGAACATCAAACACTCCAAGAACCTCCAACTCACAAACCCCCCTGTTCATCAAAAGACTTTGCTGAATCCAAAAGTAACAGGACCTCGAGTGAAACCGTCGAGAAGGGATCACGAGGCGAAGCGCTGTGTCCGAAGCGCTAGACCTTCACCCCCTATCTATCTATACAGACAGCTGGACTGTCCCCCAAGAACCCTTCCCACACAGCCCTGTGCATAAGGCTGTCAGCGCGCCTGCGCTGCAACTCCAAGTGAGGAGAGAACTTGACCTCCCCCCTCAGTCACTGACCTGGTGACCGGATCGCCGCCGCGGCCACCGCCGCGGCCGCCGCCGCGTGAAGAGGGAGCTGAGGCAGGAAGACCTCTCCCCCGTGCATAACTGTGGTGAGGGGCGCCGTCCGCGCCCTCACCGAAACCCCAGAAGTCACCCCGGGCCCGAGACCCCTGCCGCTGCAAGCGCGGCCAAGAATAACACCGCCGCAGCCCCGAGGGCCGCGTGAAGTGAGCTGAGGCCTACTGCGGCCTCCAGGCCCGTAGACGCTGTTGCCGAGGGGCCGGGGACGCTGACCGCGTCACAGGTCGCGCCCCGAAAAGGCCGCGACGGGATTGGCCCGCCGGAGCCAATCGCCGGAGAAGAAGGAGAGGGGAGGCGTCGCCTGGCAACCGACGAAGGCCGCGACGCGATTGGCCCAGCCGGAGCCAAGCGAGACGACGTCAGAGGGGCTCCACTGCCAACGGGAGCCCCCGGAAGAGGAGAAGGCCGCGACGCGATTGGCCCAGCCGGAGCCAATCGAGAGGACGTCCACGGGGCTCCACTGCCAACGGGAGCCCCAAGAAGAATCGCCGCCGCGCCAGGATTGGGCGCCGTCAAGAGCCCGCCTCCGCTCAGCACGTCCGGAGGTAAGGACGAACCTCCTGTGTCCTCGCGGGAAGCCGGAGCCGTCTGCGAGGACTGCCGGCTCCCGCTCAGAGTCCCCACTCTCTCCCCTGACTCCACGGTGGCCGGAGGAGTGGCATACCGGCCCCCCAACGAAGCAGCAACACCGCGAGAGGCTCCATAGCCTCGTGAAACAGCCACAGCGCCGGCCGGGGGCCGTGAGACTCGCGCCGGGCCCCGCCCCACACAACAGAGGGCTGGCCCGGAGAAGAGTCCGCCGTGAGGCCCCGCAGCCAGCCACAACACCGCAGGTGAGCCCAGGAGGCCCCTAGGGCTCTAGGTTAAGCCCCTGGGGGCCGGGGGCCACGCTTCAAGAGGGAGTAAGGAGGGAGGGGGCCTTTGATGACATTTGATAACAGGCCAGGCACCTGGGGTAACCCTAGCCTAACGTAACCCTCACCTCCCCTGGGAGATAAAGGAGTCCCCCCTTATAGGAAGCCCCCAGCTGCTGGACATGTTGAGGGGTTCCCTCTAGGATTCCCTCCCGCCTAGTGTACCATAGGCTGTACAGAGTACCTAGGCTTGATGTATGGGCCCCGTGGCAAAAGAGGTTAACGCCTAAAAAGTGTTGTGCATGTTCTAGGCCCCCCTTTGTTAGAGCACCCGAATTATTATTGGTGCTGTGATTTTAAAGCGGCCTTTTAGTGGCCAGAATTGTTAAGGGTCTTTTTAAATGAATGCGCACCAGTTAAAAGAATGTATAATCTGCATACTTGAATGCCATCTTGATTGAGATAAAGAAACCTGATTTTACTTATACAAGCCTGGTGTGGTGTCCGGTTATTGCTCCGCATATCTGCTCTGCTACACATTGCCTTCGCGTGCCTTTCCCCGCTTTGCGCCATGCTACCGTAACGGACTCGGTAACTCCTGTTTCCAACATTTCCCTAGGTGGCCGCCGAGCCCCGGGCCAAAACGTCATGGGACCCCCCTTGCAAAACCAGGTCGTTTTGTGATAGGCCATTTTGAGGTCGCCTCAATACGTTGTGGGCCCTTGCCTGTCGCGGGTACTTGGGCCTCCCACCCGAGTGAGGCACCATTTTTATCGGGAGACCTGGGGGGACGCTGGGTGGTAGGAAATTTGTGTCAGCCCGGTGATGCCAGAACTTTACCACACAAAAATCAGTGAAAAAAGGGATTTTTTCAGCAAAATGTCAGGTTTTCAGGGGATTCTGGGTAAGAAAACGTTGGGGGATCCACGCAAGCCATACCTCCCTGGAATCCCCTGTGTGGCTACTTTTCAGAAATGTGTGGGTTTGGTAGGTTTCCCTAGGTGGCCGCCGAGCCCCGGGCCAAAATGTCATGGGACCCCCCTTGCAAAACCAGGTCGTTTTGTGATAGGCCATTTTGAGGTCGCCTCAATACGTTGTGGGCCCTTGCCTGTCGCGGGTACTTGAGCCTCCTACCCGAGTGAGGCACCATTTTTATCGGGAGACCTGGGGGGACGCTGGGTGGTAGGAAATTTGTGTCAGCCCGGTAATGCCACAACTTTACCACACAAAAATGAGTGAAAAAAGGGATTCTTTCAGCAAAATGTCAGGTTTGCAGGGGATTCTGGGTAAGAAACCGTTGGGGGATCCACGCAAGCCATACCTCCCTGGAATCCCCCGGGTGTCTACTTTTCAGAAATGTGTGGGTTTGATAGGTTTCCCTAATTGGCCGCTGAGCCCCGGGCCAAAACGTCATGGGACCCCCCTTGCAAAACCAGGTCGTTTTGTGATAGGCCATTTTGAGGTTGTCTCAATACGTTGTGGGCCCTTGCCTGTCGCGGGTACTTGAGCCTCCTACCCGAGTGAGGCACCATTTTTATCGGGAGACCTGGGGGAACGCTGGGTGGTAGGAAATTTGTGTCAGCCCGGTGATGCCACAACTTTACCACACAAAAATTTGTGAAAAAAGGGATTTTTTCAGCAAAATGTCAGGTTTGCAGGGGATTCTGGGTAAGAAAACGTTGGGGGATCCACGCAAGCCATACCTCCCTGGAATCCCCCAGGTGTCTACCTTTCAGAAATGTGTGGGTTCGGTAGGTTTCCCTAGGTGGCCGCCGAGCCCTGGGCCAAAACGTCATGGGACCCCCCTTGCAAAACCAGGTCGTTTTGTGATAGGCCATTTTGAGGTTGCCTCAATACGTTGTGGGCCCTTGCCTGTCGCAGGTACTTGGGCCTCCCACCCGAGTGAGGCACCATTTTTATCGGGAGACCAGGGGGACGCTGGGTGGTAGGAAATTTGTGTCAGCCCGGTGATGCCACAACTTTACCACACAAAAATGTGTGAAAAAGGGATTTTTTCAGCAAAGTGTCAGGTTTGCAGGGGATTCTGGGTAAGAAAACGTTGGGGGATCCATGCAAGCCATACCTCCCTGGAATCCCCGGGTGCCTACTTTTCAGAAATGTGTGGGTTTGGTAGGTTTCCCTAGGTGGCCGCCGAGCCCCGGGCCAAAACGTCATGGGACCCCCCTTGCAAAACCAGGTCGTTTTGTGATAGGTCATTTTGAGGTCGCCTCAATACTTTGTGGGCCCTTGCCTGTCGCGGGTACTTGGGCCTCCCACCCGAGTGAGGCACCATTTTTATCGGGAGACCTGGGGGGACGCTGGGTGGTAGGAAATTTGTGTCAGCCCGGTGATGCCACAACTTTACCACACAAAAATGTGTGAAAAAAGGGATTTGTTCAACAAAGTGTCAGGTTTGCAGGGGATTCTGGGTAAGAAAACGTTGGGGGATCCACGCAAGTCATACCTCCCTGGAATCCCCCGGGTGTCTACTTTTCAGAAATGTGTGGGTTTGATAGGTTTCCCTAATTGGCCGCTGAGCCCCGGGCCAAAACGTCATGGGACCCCCCTTCCAAAACCAGGTCGTTTTGTGATAGGCCATTTTGAGGTTGCCTCAATACGTTGTGGGCACTTGCCTGTCGCGGGTACTTGGGCCTCCCACCCGAGTGAGGCACCATTTTTATCGGGAGACCTGGGGGGACGCTGGGTGGTAGGAAATTTGTGTCAGCCCGGTGATGCCACAACTTTACCACACAAAAATGTGTGAAAAAAGGGATTTTTTTCAGCAAAGTGTCAGGTTTGCAGGGGATTCTGGGTAAGAAAACGTTGGGGGATCCATGCAAGCCATACCTCCCTGGAATCCCCCGGGTGTCTACTTTTCAGAAATGTGTGGATTTGGTAGGTTTCCCTAGGTGGCCACCGAGCCCCGGGCCAAAACGTCATGGGACCCCCCTTGCAAAACCAGGTCGTTTTGTGATAGGCCATTTTGAGGTCGCCTCAATACGTTGTGGGCCCTTGCCTGTCGCGGGTACTTGGGCCTCCCACCCGAGTGAGGGACCATTGTTATCAGGAGACCTGGGGGGGGCTGGGTGGTAGGAAATTTGTGTCAGCCCGGTGATGCCACAACTTTACCACACAAAAATGTGTGAAAAAAGGGATTTTTTCAGCAAAATGTCAGGTTTGCAGGGGATTCTGGGTAAGAAAACGTTGGGGGATCCACGCAAGCCATACCTCCCTGGAATCCCCCGGGTGTCTACTTTTCAGAAATGTGTGGGTTTGGTAGGTTTCCCTAGGTGGCCACCGAGCCCCGGGCCAAAACGTCATGGGACCCCCCTTGCAAAACCAGGTCGTTTTGTGATAGGCCATTTTGAGGTCGCCTCAATACGTTGTGGGCCCTTGCCTGTCGCGGGTACTTGAGCCTCCTACCCGAGTGAGGCACCATTTTTATCGGGAGACCTGGGGGAACGCTGGGTGGTAGGAAATTTGTGTCAGCCCGGTGATGCCACAACTTTACCACACAAAAATGTGTGAAAAATAGGATTGTTTCAGCAAAATGTCAGGTTTGCAGGGGATTCTGGGTAAGAAAACGTTGGGGGATCCACGCAAGCCATACCTCCCTGGAATCCCCCAGGTGTCTACTTTTCAGAAATGTGTGGGTTTGGTAGGTTTCCCTTGGTGGCCGCCGAGCCCCGGGCCAAAACGTCATGGGACCCCCCTTGCAAAACCAGGTCGTTTTGTGATAGGCCATTTTGAGGTCGCCTCAATACGTTGTGGGCCCTTGCCTGTCGCGGGTACTTGGGCCTCCCACCCGAGTGAGGCACCATTTTTATCGGGAGACCTGGGGGGACGCTGGGTGGTAGGAAATTTGTGTCAGCCCGGTGATGCCACAACTTTACCACACAAAAATGAGTGAAAAAAAGGGATTTTTTCAGCAAAATGTCAGGTTTGCAGGGGACTCTGGGTAAGAAAATGTTGGGGGATCCATGCAAGCCATACCTCCCTGGAATCCCCCGGGTGTCTACTTTTCAGAAATGTGTGGGTTTGGTAGGTTTCCCTAGGTGGCCGCCGAGCCCCGGGCCAAAACGTCATGGGACCCCCCTTGCAAAACCAGGTTGTTTTGTGATAGGCCATTTTGAGGTCGCCTCAATACGTTGTGGGCCCTTGCCTGTCGCGGGTACTTGAGCCTCCTACCCGAGTGAGGCACCATTTTTATCGGAAGACCTGGGGGAACGCTGGGTGGTAGGAAATTTGTGTCAGCCCAGTGATGCCACAACTTTACCACACAAAAATGTGTGAAAAATGGGATTATTTCAGCAAAATGTCAGGTTTGCAGGGGATTCTGGGTAAGAAAACGTTGGGCGATCCACGCAAGCCATACCTCCCTGGAATCCCCCAGGTGTCTACTTTTCAGAAATGTGTGGGTTTGGTAGGTTTCCCTAGGTGGCCGCCGAGCCCCGGGCCAAAACGTCATGGGACCCCCCTTGCAAAACCAGGTCGTTTTGTGATAGGCCATTTTGAGGTCGCCTCAATACGTTGTGGGCCCTTGCCTGTCGCGGGTACTTGGGCCTCCCACCCGAGTGAGGTACCATTTTTATCGGGAGACCTGGGGGGACGCTGGGTGGTAGGAAATTTGTGTCAGCCCGGTGATGCCACAACTTTACCACACAAAAATGAGTGAAAAAAGGGATTTTTTCAGCAAAATGTCAGGTTTGCAGGGGATTCTGGGTAAGAAAACGTTGGGGGATCCACACAAGCCATACCTCCCTGGAATTCCCCGGGTGTCTACTTTTCAGAAATGTGTGGGTTTGGTAGGTTTCCCTAGGTGGCCGCCGAGCTCCGGGCCAAAACGTCATGGGACCCCCCTTGCAAAACCAGGTCGTTTTGTGATAGGCCATTTTGAGGTCACCTCAATATGTTGTGGGCCCTTGCCTGTCGTGGGTACTTGGGCCTCCCACCCGAGTGAGGCACCATTTTTATCGGGAGACCTGGGGGGACGCTGGGTGGTAGGAAATTTGTGTCAGCCCGGTAATGCCACAACTTTACCACACAAAAATGAGTGAAAAAAGGGATTTTTTCAGCAAAATGTCAGGTTTGCAGGGGATTCTGGGTAAGAAAACGTTGGGGGATCCACGCAAGCCATACCTCCCTGGAATCCCCCGGGTGTCTACTTTTCAGAAATGTGTGGGTTTGGTAGGTATCCCTAGGTGGCCACCGAGCCGCGGGCCAAAACGTCAATGGACCCCCCTTGCAAAACCAGGTCGTTTTGTGATAGTCCATTTTGAGTTCGCCTCAATACGTTGTGGGCCCTTGCCTGTCGCGGGTACTTGAGCCTCCTACCCGAGTGAGGCACCATTTTTATCGGGAGACCTGGGGGAATGCTGGGTGGTAGGAAATTTGTGTCAGCCCGGTGATGCCACAACTTTACCACACAAAAATGTGTGAAAAAAGGGATTTTTTCAGCAAAATGTCAGGTTTGCAGGGGATTCTGGGTAAGAAAACGTTGGGGGATCCACGCAAGCCATACCTCCCTGGAATCCCCCAGGTGTCTACTTTTCAGAAATGTGTGGGTTCGGTAGGTTTCCCTAGGTGGCCGCCGAGCCCCGGGCCAAAACGTCATGGGACCCCCCTTGCAAAACCAGGTCGTTTTGTGATAGGCCATTTTGAGGTTGCCTCAATACGTTGTGGGCCCTTGCCTGTCGCAGGTACTTGGGCCTCCCACCCGAGTGAGGCACCATTTTTATCGGGAGACCTGGGGGGACGCTGGGTGGTAGGAAATTTGTGTCAGCCCGGTGATGCCACAACTTTACCACACAAAAATGAGTGAAAAAAGGGATTTTTTCAGCAAAATGTCAGGTTTGCAGGGGACTCTGGGTAAGAAAACGTTGGGGGATCCACGCAAGCCATACCTCCCTGGAATCCCCCGGGTGTCTACTTTTCAGAAATGTGTGGGTTTGGTAGGTTTCCCTAGGTGGCCGCCGAGCCCCGGGCCAAAACGTCATGGGACCCCCCTTGCAAAACCAGGTCGTTTTGTGATAGGCCATTTTGAGGTCGCCTCAATACGTTGTGGGCCCTTGCCTGTCGCGGGTACTTGAGCCTCCTACCCGAGTGAGGCACCATTTTTATCGGGAGACCTGGGGGAACGCTGGGTGGTAGGAAATTTGTGTCAGCCCGGTGATGCCACAACTTTACCACACAAAAATGTGTGAAAAATGGGATTGTTTCAGCAAAATGTCAGGTTTGCAGGGGATTCTGGGTAAGAAAACGTTGGGGGATCCACGCAAGCCATACCTCCCTGGAATCCCCCAGGTGTCTACTTTTCAGAAATGTGTGGGTTTGGTAGGTTTCCCTAGGTGGCCGCCGAGCCCTGGGCCAAAACGTCATGGGACCCCCCTTGCAAAACCAGGTCGTTTTGTGATAGGCCATTTTGAGGTCGCCTCAATACGTTGTGGGCCCTTGCCTGTCGCGGGTACTTGGGCCTCCCACCCGAGTGAGGCACCATTTTTATCGGGAGACCTGGGGGGACGCTGGGTGGTAGGAAATTTGTGTCTGCCCGGTAATGCCACAACTTTACCACACAAAAATGAGTGAAAAAAGGGATTTTTTCAGCAAAATGTCAGGTTTGCAGGGGATTCTGGGTAAGAAAACGTTGGGGGATCCATGCAAGCCATACCTCCCTGGAATCCCCCGGGTGTCTACTTTTCAGAAATGTGTGGGTTTGGTAGGTTTCCCTAGGTGGCCACTGAGCCCCGGGCCAAAACGTGAATGGACCCCCCTTGCAAAACCAGGTCATTTTGTGATAGGCCATTTTGAGGTCGCCTCAATACGTTGTGGGCCCTTGCCTGTCGCGGGTACTTGAGCCTCCTACCCGAGTGAGGCACCATTTTTATCGGGAGACCTGGGGGAATGCTGGGTGGTAGGAAATTTGTGTCAGCCCGGTGATGCCACAACTTTACCACACAAAAATTCGTGAAAAAAGGGATTTTTTCAGCAAAATGTCAGGTTTGCAGGGGATTCTGGGTAAGAAAACGTTGGGGGATCCACGCAAGCCATACCTCCCTGGAATCCCCCCGGTGTCTACTTTTCAGAAATGTGTGGGTTCGGTAGGTTTCCCTAGGTGGCCGCCGAGCCCCGGGCCAAAACGTCATGGGACCCCCCTTGCAAAACCAGTTCGTTTTGTGATAGGCCATTTTGAGGTTGCCTCAATACGTTGTGGGCCCTTGCCTGTCGCAGGTACTTGGGCCTCCCACCCGAGTGAGGCACCATTTTTATCGGGAGACCTGGGGGGACGCTGGGTGGTAGGAAATTTGTGTCAGCCCGGTGATGCCACAACTTTACCACACAAAAATGTGTGAAAAAAGGGATTTTTTCAGCAAAATGTCAGGTTTGCAGGGGATTCTGGGTAAGAAAACGTTGGGGGATCCACGCAAGCCATACCTCCCTGGAATCCCCCGGGTGTCTACTTTTCAGAAATGTGTGGGTTTGGTAGGTTTCCCTAGGTGGCCGCCGAGCCCCGGGCCAAACGTCATGGGACCCCCCTTGCAAAACCAGGTCGTTTTGTGATAGGCCATTTTGAGGTCGCCTCAATACGTTGTGGGCCCTTGCCTGTCGCGGGTACTTGGGCCTCCCACCCGAGTGAGGCACCATTTTTATCGGGAGACCTGGGGGGACGCTGGGTGGTAGGAAATTTGTGTCAGCCCGGTGATGCCACAACTTTACCACACAAAAATGTGTGAAAAATGGGATTGTTTCAGCAAAATGTCAGGTTTGCAGGGGATTCTGGGTAAGAAAACGTTGGGGTATCCACGCAAGCCATACCTCCCTGGAATCCCCAGGTGTCTACTTTTCAGAAATGTGTGGGTTTGGTAGGTTTCCCTAGGTGGCCGCCGAGCCTTGGGCCAAATCGTCATGGGACCCCCCTTGCAAAACCAGGTCGTTTTGTGATAGGCCATTTTGAGGTCGCCTCAATACGTTGTGGGCCCTTGCCTGTCGCGGGTACTTGGGCCTCCCACCCGAGTGAGGTACCATTTTTATCGGGAGACCTGGGGGGACGCTGGGTGGTAGGAAATTTGTGTCAGCCCGGTGATGCCACAACTTTACCACACAAAAATGGGTGAAAAAAGGGATATTTTCAGCAAAATGTCAGGTTTGCAGGGGATTCTGGGTAAGAAAACGTTGGGGGATCCACACAAGCCATACCTCCCTGGAATTCCCCGGGTGTCTACTTTTCAGAAATGTGTGGGTTTGGTAGGTTTCCCTAGGTGGCCGCCGAGCCCCGGGCCAAAACGTCATGGGACCCCCCTTGCAAAACCAGGTCGTTTTGTGATAGGCCATTTTGAGGTCGCCTCAATACGTTGTGGGCCCTTGCCTGTCGCGGGTACTTGGGCCTCCCACCCGAGTGAGGCACCATTTTTATCGGGAGACCTGGGGGGACGCTGGGTGGTAGGAAATTTGTGTCAGCCCGGTGATGCCACAACTTTACCACACAAAAATGAGTGAAAAAAGGGATTTTTTCAGCAAAATGTCAGGTTTGCAGGGAACTCTGGGTAAGAAAACGTTGGGGGATCCACGCAAGCCATACCTCCCTGGAATCCCCCGGGTGTCTACTTTTCAGAAATGTTTGGGTTTGGTAGGTTTCCCTAGGTGGCCGCCGAGCCCCGGGCCAAAACGTCATGGGACCCCCCTTGCAAAACCAGGTCGTTTTGTGATAGGCCATTTTGAGGTCGCCTCAATACGTTGTGGGCCCTTGCCTGTCGCGGGTACTTGAGCCTCCTACCCGAGTGAGGCACCATTTTTATCGGGAGACCTGGGGGAACGCTGGGTGGTAGGAAATTTGTGTCAGCCCGGTGATGCCACAACTTTACCACACAAAAATGTGTGAAAAATGGGATTGTTTCAGCAAAATGTCAGGTTTGCAGGGGATTCTGGGTAAGAAAACGTTGGGGGATCCACGCAAGCCATACCTCCCTGGAATCCCCCAGGTGTCTACTTTTCAGAAATGTGTGGGTTTGGTAGGTTTCCCTAGGTGGCCGCCGAGCCCCGGGCCAAAACGTCATGGGACCCCCCTTGCAAAACCAGGTCGTTTTGTGATAGGCCATTTTGAGGTCGCTTCAATACATTGTGGGCCCTTGCCTGTCGCGGGGACTTGGGCCTCCCACCCGAGTGAGGTACCATTTTTATCGGGAGACCTGGGGGGACGCTGGGTGGTAGGAAATTTGTGTCAGCCCGGTGATGCCACAACTTTACCACACAAAAATGAGTGAAAAAAGGGATTTTTTCAGCAAAATGTCAGGTTTGCAGGGGATTCTGGGTAAGAAAACGTTGGGGGATCCACACAAGCCATACCTCCTTGGAATTCCCCGGGTGTCTACTTTTCAGAAATGTGTGGGTTTGGTAGGTTTCCCTAGGTGGCCGCCGAGCCCCGGGCCAAAACGACATGGGACCCCCCTTGCAAAACCAGGTCGTTTTGTGATAGGCCATTTTGAGGTCGCCTCAATACGTTGTGGGCCCTTGCCTGTCGCGGGTACTTGGGCCTCCCACCCGAGTGAGGCACCATTTTTATCGGGAGACCTGGGGGGACGCTGGGTGGTAGGAAATTTGTGTCAGCCCGGTGATGCCACAACTTTACCACACAAAAATGTGTGAAAAATGGGATTGTTTCAGCAAAATGTCAGGTTTGCAGGGGATTCTGGGTAAGAAAACGTTGGGGGATCCACGCAAGCCATACCTCCCTGGAATCCCCCAGGTGTCTACTTTTCAGAAATGTGTGGGTTTGGTAGGTTTCCCTAGGTGGACGCCGAGCCCCGGGCCAAAACGTCATGGGACCCCCCTTGCAAAACCAGGTCGTTTTGTGATAGGCCATTTTGAGGTCGCCTCAATACATTGTGGGCCCTTGCCTGTCGCGGGTACTTGGGCCTCCCACCCGAGTGAGGTACCATTTTTATCGGGAGAACTGGGGGGACGCTGGGTGGTAGGAAATTTGTGTCAGCCCGGTGATGCTACAACTTTACCACACAAAAATGAGTGAAAAAAGGGATTTTTTCAGCAAAATGTCAGGTTTGCAGGGGATTCTGGGTAAGAAAACGTTGGGGGATCCACGCAAGCCATACCTCCCTGGAATCCCCCGGGTGTCTACTTTTCAGAAATGTGTGGGTTTGGTAGGTTTCCCTAGGTGGCCACCGAGCCCCGGGCCAAAACGTCAATGGACCCCCCTTGCAAAACCAGGTCGTTTTGTGATAGGACATTTTGAGGTCGCCTCAATACGTTGTGGGCCCTTGCCTGTCGCGGGTACCTGAGCCTCCTACCCGAGTGAGGCACCATTTTTATCGGGAGACCTGGGGGAACGCTGGGTGGTAGGAAATTTGTGTCAGCCCGGTGATGCCACAACTTTACCACACAAAAATTCGTGAAAAAAGGGATTTTTTCAGCAAAATGTCAGGTTTGCAGGGGATTCTGGGTAAGAAAACGTTGGGGGATCCACGCAAGCCATACCTCCCTGGAATCCCCCAGGTGTCTACTTTTCAGAAATGTGTGGGTTCAGTAGGTTTCCCTAGGTGGCCGCCGAGCCCCGGGCCAAAACGTCATGGGACCCCCCTTGCAAAACCAGTTCGTTTTGTGATAGGCCATTTTGAGGTTGCCTCAATACGTTGTGGGCCCTTGCCTGTCGCAGGTACTTGGGCCTCCCACCCGAGTGAGGCACCATTTTTATCGGGAGACCTGGGGGACGCTGGGTGGTAGGAAATTTGTGTCAGCCCGGTGATGCCACAACTTTACCACACAAAAATGAGTGAAAAAGGGATTTTTCAGCAAAATGTCAGGTTTGCAGGGGACTCTGGGTAAGAAAACGTTGGGGGATCCACGCAAGCCATACCTCCCTGGAATCCCCCTGGTGTCTACTTTTCAGAAATGTGTGGGTTTGGTAGGTTTCCCTAGGTGGCCGCCGAGCCCCAGGCCAAAACGTCATGGGACCCCCCTTGCAAAACCAGGTCGTTTTGTGATAGGCCATTTTGAGGTCGCCTCAATACTTTGTGGGCCCTTGCCTGTCGCGGGTACTTGAGCCTCCTACCCGAGTGAGGCACCATTTTTATCGGGAGACCTGGGGGAACGCTGGGTGGTAGGAAATTTGTGTCAGCCCGGTGATGCCACAACTTTACCACACAAAAATGTGTGAAAAATGGGATTGTTTCAGCAAAATGTCAGGTTTGCAGGGGATTCTGGGTAAGAAAACGTTGAGGGATCCACGCAAGCCATACCTCCCTGGAATCCCCTGGGTGTCTAGTTTTCAGAAATGTGTGGGTTTGGTAGGTTTCCTGTTGGAAACGGGGTAGCGTGGTGCGGAGCGGGAAGGCTAAACTAGGAGCATTGTGTGAAGCATCCGCGCAGCACACACAGGCGACACACCAGGCACACTACAAAAAGGAGACCACACCAGTTGGAGTAAGAAAAATAGCATCTGTATTGGGCAACAGCTTAGCAGATGGTAAACCACATGGGTAACACGGCGCCAACCGGCACCCGGTATACATAAAACAGTGGGGACTATGTACAGGGCAGCGCCAATCGGGTCGCTGCCAGAATCATTATAAGTACAAAGGGGAATGAAAGTCCACTAGTAATACTGGGTGCGAGAATAAAGCACCTTTGCAGTAGCCTGAAAACATGAGGCATGGAAACACATTAGGATCTCATTTCAGCAATGAATCAGGTGAGGCAACAGGCCTCGCAAGGATAACCACAGCATGCCCCAATCGGAGGCACACCACTCTGGAATTGGCCCTAGAACATAAACAGGCAGGAATCAGGAGCATAACACAATAGGCCTTACACGCCTGGCAGGCCCCTCGCGGCAGATTAGCCTGCGCGCCACTCTACACAGGGGAGCCCCACTCCCGGGCCCCTGGCAAGACAATGTCCCTCAACGTTGCAGCTGCCCACTGTGATCCGGGGCAGCTGTAAAGACAGGGCAACACAGGGGGAAGGCGGGCACCGGCAATGTGCCCCGTAGCCCCCTCCCTGCTGCTACAGGTTCCTTCAAGGCAGCTGCCCACTGGCAGGCGGGGCAGCTGTGCAGGACGTTCACACGGGCCCTCCTGGAGGCCCTCCTGGCACCCGCAATTCTCTACGAGCCCCCCTCCGGGGCTCGGGGTGTAAAGTTATGCCCCCACACGTTGCACGTGGGAGCCCCTCTTCTGGGACTCTGGAAGGGGAAGTAGGCCCAGTTGTTGCACCGGCCCGCTACTGCGGTGCCGCTGTGTGTCCCCAAGGGTCACCGGCACTTTCGGTGCCTCTGGGGCCCCCTAACCCTCAAGGGCCTCCTTCGTCGCAGCTGCCCGCTGTCAGACGGGGCAGCTGGGAGACCAGTAGGGCCACTGTGGTCCTCTCTGCGGGACCGACGGGGAGGCGGGCACCGGCTATGTACCCCGATGCCCCCCCCGGGACTCTAAACTTAATTGGGCCCAACACGTGGCAGCGGCCCGCACCGGCGGCACCGCTGGGGAAGGGGGGGCTCAACACGAGCACGGCTGGTTTCCCCCCGGGGCCTTAGGCACCGACAATGTGCCTCGGCCGGCCCCCGCCCGTCCCAGAACTCAGCCCCACTCACCGGCAGTCCGGGGCCTCGCGCTCCGGGTTCTCCTGACGGGCGGCCGACTCCCCCGGAACTCCGGCGATCAGCAGGCGGGGACTTCAATGCGGCGGGGGCAGGCACCGACAATGTGCCTCGGGCCCCCCCCTCCGCCTTACTCTCCTAACTGCTGGGGTCGCTGCGGGGCTCTTCCCTCGTCCTGAGAGCTCCGCGGGACCTCCGCAGCACTGCTCCCGATGGCCGGGACCTCGCGCCTCTCCTGACCTCACCCGGACTTCCAGGCTTCACCCGGGCCTCCCCTCGTGGGGCCCGGGACTTCGACAGGGGGCTCCGGACGTCCTGCTTCCTCTTTGCGGGCCGGGGCTTCCAGCCCTCTTTTCGGCCCCGCCCACAATCAGGCCGAGGTGCCTGGCTTCCTGGTCGGGCCGGCACTCTTTCTCCACAGCCCGCGGCGGTGATTCTCCACAATTTTGAAGTGCGGGGTGGGCTCCCGCCTTCAACTAAAATCACTGGCGGGGTAGGCACCCGCGTAATGGCACACTTGCGGGGTGGGCTCCCGCTCTTGGTTCACGCAGGCGGGAAGGCGGCGGGGTAGGCTCCCGCCGCACTTCCGAATGAGCCGCTCCCCTTTTCCTGGCCCCACACGCGTCTCCTTGTCAGCGCGCGATAGCGCTCCTCAACCCGGCCGCGGCGGTGATCCTGGGCGACTCTTCGTGCGGGCACAATACGGGGTGGGCTCCCGTTGGTTTCACAAGCACCACGTTGCGGCGCACACGCGGGGTGGGCACCCGCTTCCAGGCAAAGCTCCGGGGGGGATCCCCCACTCCGGGATCTCCTCGGGACACGTGGCAGCACAGCGCTGCGGTTACGGCGGCGACCGGGACTCACAGCGCTTCCTCCCTCATGGCGCTGGACCTCCGCACAGCGCTTCTTCAGGCACGCAGCGCTTCGGTCCCCCACAGCGCTTTGCAGACGGTGTCTTCAGGGGGGTTACAGCGCTCTCCAGACTCCAGGGCACAGCGCTAGGGTGCAGGCATCAGCCCTCCTCTTCATGCAGGCAGGCACAGGCAGCGCTCCCACCTCCAGGGTCCCCCAGGGTAAGTAGCGCTCTGGCAATCCAGCGCTGCAGGCACTCTCTCCCTTCTTCTGGCACCGCAGATATAGCGCTCCACAGGCGCTAGAGGCCAAGAGACATGTAATGCAGGGCGAGATCAGTGGCTAGGAGGGCGGCTCACCAGTCCCGAAGCAGCAGTTCCTCAGAACGGTCATCCTCCGGTAGGGTGGCAATCCTGCCAGCACAGCAGCCTCCACTCCGGCAATGTCTCTTCATTGGCCCTGGGGCCAACAGGGGGTGTAGATGGGCACAGGGGCCAGCACACAGGCCCAATGTGGCGGTCTCCCCTGACAGAAGGTCCCTTCCCCTTCAGTCCAGGCTCTGCACTGCCTCAGTCTCCTCACATGGCAGCTAGAAGGTTCTCTCCGGAACCGGTTCTAACTGGTTCAGGGGAGGAGTAGAGCACCCTCGGTGCGACGCTTCCCTCCAAAAGCAGGGGGCGCTGGGGGACAAACCACTAGGCTGCCAACCCACCTCAGTCAGGCGTCACATGGGCAGGCAGGCATGGCGTCCATTTTAACAGTGACATTTTTCCACAGTGCTTTTCTAAAATGGCGGCGCTAACAGTGTGTACCATATTACACAGCATTTGTTATGTTCTGTTCAGACACACCATATTTTATTGTCACACAAGCGAAAAAATTCAGGGCAAAAGGGCCAAGTCCAACACAACCCCCTCCCAGCCAAAAGCCAGGGTAGACCGATCAATGCCTTGATGGGCTTCCCTGCTTAGGGCGAGAGAACTTGGACGCGGGCCCACAACTGCAGGAACACCCGCAGGTTCTTCTCCACTCTGGAACCCGATGGTTCCCTCTCTCAACTCCTCTTGACCCAACTAGGCCACCCCACTGGTGCTCCCTAGTTGGCTGCAGCCAGGACCGGGCCCTAGGCCATCCAGATGTCTCTGGCCCTGGCTGTCTCACAGAGTGGGGGCAGTAGCCCCAGGCCCGTAGTACCCGTTGACCACTCTCCTCCTCCTCCGTGCAGTCCCAAACTGCCAATGGTCTTCCCACCTAGGGACCACACTCTCACACTGTCCACCAGGTAGGGGCGAGGCTCTCCTCCCCCTACCTCTCCTTCTGGGGTTCCGCCCTCTCCTCCTGTGCGGGGCACCCTCAGAACACCACTCTCTCCCAGGGCCGTGACCCTGCATCCGATCCACCAACCCAGGGTCTAAACCCTTAGGTTGCCCCGGTGCCAGAGGCGAGTCCTCCCTCCCTCTGCACCCCCTCCCAGAGTTCCGCACCCTCCCACCTGGAGAAGCACCCCTGGGAGTCAGTTCCGGAGGGACACTGGTTACAGACGTCCCTCCTGCCAGGTCAGGCAATCCCTGCCCCTGGCCTCCCAACCCAGGATCTAAGCCCTGTGGCTGAGCCGGTGCCAGAGGCGAGTCCTTCCTCCCCTGCACCCCCTTCCAGAGTTCCGCACCCTCCCACCTGGAGAAGTACCCCTGGAAGTCAACTCCGGAGGGACACTGGTTACAGACGTCCCTCCCGCCAGGTCAGGCAGCCCCTGAACCTGGCACCCCAGCCCAGGATCTAAACCCTGTGGCTGGGCAGACCCCAGAACCCCTGGAGCTCGGATTACCGACGCCCCGGGTTCTCCTGACACTAGGGGATCCCCTTCCCTGGACGGCCCATCGGGACAGCCTAGGCTCCCAACCTGGGGTTCCCTTATGGAACTCTCCAGGCCCTGAGACTGCGGTTGGGGCACCTCGGGACACCTCCCCGTCTCACTCCTTCCTATGGATAGGATGTGAGGCCCTACAACCCTCTCACCTTCCTGGGACCTAGCTGGGCGATTCTCCACCTCTCCCACCTCGCTGGGTTGGAAGATCCCTGCACCACTCCCTTCAGGATCACTCCCCACTGCCCTCTCAGACTCTCTGGCACTCACCCAAAGGTCTGCCTCCCGTGCAAGCTCCCTGGGGTCGGAGAGCCCACACTGCAACAGGTGGTGGCGCAACCCGGGAAAACAACTCTTGAGCACATGCTCCCTGATAATCAGGCGGAACAGCTCTTCCCCATCTGTCACCGCGCCACCCACCATCCACTCCTCCAGTGCAGTCCAACACCCGTCCACATACTCCCCCCAAGACTGATGGGACAGTTTTCCCCTGCCCTGGAACTCCAACCTGCCCCCTCCTTCTGGGGATCAGGCACCATCTCCCGGGCTCTGGGAGTGGGACTTCCTGCACTGGCTTCACTCTCGCTGCCACCACTGGATCCCACCCTCACTGGTGAATCCAGACCACAGACACCACTCTCAGGGGACAACCTACCCCCTGAGCTAGTCTCTCCCTGGTGAAGGCCCTCTCCGCCTCCGCCATCCTTTCCTGCGCTAGGACCCTTTCAGTCTCTAGCCTTTTTTCCTCCACCCTCAGCTGCGCTAGCTCCACTCTGAGCCTTTCCAGCGCCAGCTGATACTCCCTTTCTTCCCTCCTATCTACCCACTCTTCTGGGGATAGGGAAAGGGGTGGGGCAGTGCCCCTGGGGCTGGACCCAGCACGGGACTCCCTCTCTATGGTGTCCTCCTTCGCTACCGGTGTCTCTGCCCTCACATCCTCTTCCTCCTCAAAGTCACCACCTTCCAGGGTTATGGACCGGGACCCCTCACTCTCAGAGTCCTCCTCACGGTCTCTACCAAATCCATCCCTTAAATATGCAGAGGGGTAATCGGAAAGGTCCCCGTGGGGCTCTAAGGGTTCCCCCTTTTCAGGGCCTCATAGAGGAACAACTTCCTCCGGGTGTTGCCTACCGTGGGTATCCCTCTCTCTCGGCAGAGGTCTATCACCTCCTGCTCGGTGTACTCCCCCACGCAATCCTCGTCGTAGGTTAACCCCATCCTGGTGAGATACACCCGGGATACCCCTCCCACAGTGCAACAGGGGAACACACTTCAACACAACACTTTTAGGAGGGAAATCCAATCAGGAAAAACAATCCCCACATCTGCGATTACTCTCAGGTGCACCCTTTGTAGTGCAACCAGTTGCCGCTGTGGTACTGCGCAAACACAAGTCCTATCCCACCGCTGAGCACCAATGTTGGAAACGGGGTAGCGTGGTGCGGAGCGGGAAGGCTAAACTAGGGGCATTGTGTGAAGCATCCGCGCAGCACACACAGGCGACACACCAGGCACACTACAAAAAGGAGACCACACCAGTTGGAGTAAGAAAATTAGCATCTGTATTGGGCAACAGCTTAGCAGATGGTAAACCACATGGGTAACACGGCGCCAACCGGCACCCGGTATACATAAAACAGTGGGGACTATGTACAGGGCAGCGCCAATCGGGTCGCTGCCAGAATCATTATAAGTACAAAGGGGAATGAAAGTCCACTAGTAATACTGGGTGCGAGAATAAAGCACCTTTGCAGTAGCCTGAAAACATGAGGCATGGAAACACATTAGGATCTCATTTCAGCAATGAATCAGGTGAGGCAACAGGCCTCGCAAGGATAACCACAGCATGCCCCAATCGGAGGCACACCACTCTGGAATTGGCCCTAGAACATAAACAGGCAGGAATCAGGAGCATAACACAATAGGCCTTACACGCCTGGCAGGCCCCTCGCGGCAGATTAGCCTGCGCGCCACTCTACACAGGGGAGCCCCACTCCCGGGCCCCTGGCAAGACAATGTCCCTCAACGTTGCAGCTGCCCACTGTGATCCGGGGCAGCTGTAAAGACAGGGCAACACAGGGGGAAGGCGGGCACCGGCAATGTGCCCCGTAGCCCCCTCCCTGCTGCTACAGGTTCCTTCAAGGCAGCTGCCCACTGGCAGGCGGGGCAGCTGTGCAGGACGTTCACACGGGCCCTCCTGGAGGCCCTCCTGGCACCCGCAATTCTCTACGAGCCCCCCTCCGGGGCTCGGGGTGTAAAGTTATGCCCCCACACGTTGCACGTGGGAGCCCCTCTTCTGGGACTCTGGAAGGGGAAGTAGGCCCAGTTGTTGCAGCGGCCCGCTACTGCGGTGCCGCTGTGTGTCCCCAAGGGTCACCGGCACTTTCGGTGCCTCTGGGGCCCCCTAACCCTCAAGGGCCTCCTTCGTCGCAGCTGCCCGCTGTCAGACGGGGCAGCTGGGAGACCAGTAGGGCCACTGTGGTCCTCTCTGCGGGACCGACGGGGAGGCGGGCACCGGCTATGTACCCCGATGCCCCCCGGGACTCTAAACTTAATTGGGCCCAACACGTGGCAGCGGCCCGCACCGGCGGCACCGCTGGGGAAGGGGGCTCAACACGAGCACGGCTGGTTTCCCCCGGGGCCTTAGGCACCGACAATGTGCCTCGGCCGGCCCCCGCCCGTCCCAGAACTCAGCCCCACTCACCGGCAGTCCGGGGCCTCGCGCTCCGGGTTCTCCTGACGGGCGGCCGACTCCCCGGAACTCCGGCGATCAGCAGGCGGGGACTTCAATGCGGCGGGGGCAGGCACCGACAATGTGCCTCGGGCCCCCCTCCGCCTTACTCTCCTAACTGCTGGGGTCGCTGCGGGGCTCTTCCCTCGTCCTGAGAGCTCCGCGGGACCTCCGCAGCACTGCTCCCGATGGCCGGGACCTCGCGCCTCTCCTGACCTCACCCGGACTTCCAGGCTTCACCCGGGCCTCCCCTCGTGGGGCCCGGGACTTCGACAGGGGGCTCCGGACGTCCTGCTTCCTCTTTGCGGGCCGGGGCTTCCAGCCCTCTTTTCGGCCCCGCCCACAATCAGGCCGAGGTGCCTGGCTTCCTGGTCGGGCCGGCACTCTTTCTCCACAGCCCGCGGCGGTGATTCTCCACAATTTTGAAGTGCGGGGTGGGCTCCCGCCTTCAACTAAAATCACTGGCGGGGTAGGCACCCGCGTAATGGCACACTTGCGGGGTGGGCTCCCGCTCTTGGTTCACGCAGGCGGGAAGGCGGCGGGGTAGGCTCCCGCCGCACTTCCGAATGAGCCGCTCCCCTTTTCCTGGCCCCACACGCGTCTCCTTGTCAGCGCGCGATAGCGCTCCTCAACCCGGCCGCGGCGGTGATCCTGGGCGACTCTTCGTGCGGGCACAGTACGGGGTGGGCTCCCGTTGGTTTCACAAGCACCACGTTGCGGCGCACACGCGGGGTGGGCACCCGCTTCCAGGCAAAGCTCCGGGGGATCCCCACTCCGGGATCTCCTCGGGACACGTGGCAGCACAGCGCTGCGGTTACGGCGGCGACCGGGACTCACAGCGCTTCCTCCCTCATGGCGCTGGACCTCCGCACAGCGCTTCTTCAGGCACGCAGCGCTTCGGTCCCCCACAGCGCTTTGCAGACGGTGTCTTCAGGGGGTTACAGCGCTCTCAGACTCCAGGGCACAGCGCTAGGGTGCAGGCATCAGCCCTCCTCTTCATGCAGGCAGGCACAGGCAGCGCTCCCACCTCCAGGGTCCCCCAGGGTAAGTAGCGCTCTGGCAATCCAGCGCTGCAGGCACCCTCTCCCTTCTTCTGGCACCGCAGATATAGCGCTCCACAGGCGCTAGAGGCCAAGAGACATGTAATGCAGGGCGAGATCAGTGGCTAGGAGGGCGGCTCACCAGTCCCGAAGCAGCAGTTCCTCAGAACGGTCATCCTCCGGTAGGGTGGCAATCCTGCCAGCACAGCAGCCTCCACTCCGGCAATGTCTCTTCATTGGCCCTGGGGCCAACAGGGGGGTGTAGATGGGCACAGGGGCCAGCACACAGGCCCAATGTGGCGGTCTCCCCTGACAGAAGGTCCCTTCCCCTTCAGTCCAGGCTCTGCACTGCCTCAGTCTCCTCACATGGCAGCTAGAAGGTTCTCTCCGGAACCGGTTCTAACTGGTTCAGGGGAGGAGTAGAGCACCCTCGGTGCGACGCTTCCCTCCAAAAGCAGGGGGCGCTGGGGGACAAACCACTAGGCTGCCAACCCACCTCAGTCAGGCGTCACATGGGCAGGCAGGCATGGCGTCCATTTTAACAGTGACATTTTTCCACAGTGCTTTTCTAAAATGGCGGCGCTAACAGGGTGTACCATATTACACAGCATTTGTTATGTTCTGTTCAGACACACCATATTTTATTGTCACACAAGCGAAAAAATTCAGGGCAAAAGGGCCAAG